>CM057090.1:21621760-22821760 GCA_029959045.1 Taenioides sp. WSHXM2023
TGTGGGTGGGTAAAGTGTCTTGCCCAAGGACACAACAGCATTCATCTGAACGAGCTGGAATCCCACCGCCAACCTGTGGGTCAATGAACATGACCACTTTACCAATGATGTTTATGTTGAGAGTAGGATTTGAACCGCCAACCTTTGGATCAGTGGACAAACACTCACCACCTCACCAACTGAGCTACAATAGTTTATCATAATGCAAATACTAAACATACAGTGCATACGATTTTTATTGAAGAATCATTATCTGTTCTCTGCATTTGACCCATTCTTCAATACCAGTGTCAGGAGCCACCTGTGAAGAGTTGTGCATCCACCCCAACACCCAGAACCTGCTGTTTAAAATGTAAAATACATGTTATGTTCAAAACAGCTCTACAAGTTTTGCCGCAAAAGGCCTTTAAAGATTGTTATTGTGCACATGTATCTGATTTAAGCCTCACTAAAGCTCTTTCATTTTGTCTGCATTTGTGCCTCTTTCACAAACCTCCAGTTTTAAATTGTACAGGGACAGAGGCTGAATATTCATGGATATTATGGAATTGTTACGTAAATCCAAACAGTGATTTTCTCTGTCTGCGTCTCTTGTTGATCATGGTCCAAAAGCAACAGGAGGCAGCGACTCACAGAAGCACTGCATCAAATTCTGAAAGCTTCAACAAACAGCAAAACCAATTCAAATCCTGAGAAGAAATACAGATTTCTGTTATGGAAAAGCTCTAATGTCACTTACTCCTGTCGTTCTGCCAGACACATGACAAAAACTCCACCTGTCGCCATATTGGTTCTAGTTACTAATGTAATGTAAACAAATACAAACTCTGAAGGAAACATGCCTCAGTGATCTGTATTAAATCAGTTTCTGTGTCTTTATAAGTCCGTGATGGAAAAGCTGTTTGATCGGTATCTGATAGGCCTGAAATAAGTTGGCAAAAACCAGTTGGATTTAAAGGGTCCATATTACGCTACTGTTTGATCTGTGTTATAATGTTGTTTCCTTGTGATGTCATTTGGTAATACAGGAATTGCTCTACTGGATTTTAAACTCCATACATCTTTACTAGAATCATCTGAATATTTTCAACCCTGGAATTTCCGATCTCTACTGAACAAAAGGTAAATGGTAACTGTTAACTTGAAAATTATACCACTGCATGACATCACTAGGTGGATAATGAGCATTTTGAGCTTTGGACATGTAGGCAGACTAATACAGTAATAACAGATGACTCAAACATGTGTAAATGAAACAAAACACAACTCCATGTATGTTTTTGATGAGGTAACAACATTTTAACATGGCTTAAAGCTTGCAAGAGTAAATTTATTATAATTTAAGATCTTTAACCCAAGTTGTAGTGTAGGCAACCTCTGCTGTACCCTGTTTGCCTGTTCATTGTTAAAAGGTCCCAACCCTCTCTGCATTCAGTCTGCATACTCTAGATCGCAGCTCTCAGCTTGTATTCAGATCATATTTCACTCCCGGGGTCTATGGGATTTCTATGGGATTTTCAAGGAGATCCTGGTACTCCTCTCCCCTCCCGTTTGCCTTGTCATGGTGGGTTCTCAGCTTGGTTTGGCCTCTGCTGCTGAATCATGACTTTGATTTCCTTGTTCTTGTCTTTTTATCTCCAATCATCTGTCAGGTTTAACTCCCCAGCTCCTCTCCTCTCTGTGCTCTTACATAAGGCTAAACTTATTTATATGTAGTAGTGTTATGTAATGTTGGAGGGCCTGCTGCAGAGGTCATATTTAAACTTTGGGGCTCTGTGATATAGGGGATAATGGATGGTGCATATGGTTGCACTGAAAATTAGAAATGTCAATTGTGCAGTTCTTGACTTCAGCGTGCAGTGTCCTTGAATGTTGTTCTGCCTTAGTTCTTGTGTGGTCAATTCAGTTTTTTTTTTTTTTTGTTAAAGGCGCATTATGTAACTTTCCTGGTGGGTGGTGTCTGGCATCTGTTGGTTTCCATGGCGATGTTTGCTTTGTCTGGCATTAGAATAGTTGAATTAGAGCCTTATTGTTACCAAAACATGCATTTTTTATTGTGAGCATGGGTTGCCTCCCCACAGATCTGACCTGACCTTGTCTAGTCGCTCCAGGATCTAACAGTATTAATAATGTATAAAATGGATAGATTCCATAGTTGCTGGATATTCAAAGACGCTTTACATACACAGCATTACATTATTAATCCTCTCCGCACATGGTGATGATAAGATATGAGACGCTGCTAATCACTCATGCACAAACCACGTTCATATATAAGCAGAAGTGAGCAGAAGTGTATTGCCCAAGGACACAACAACCCTTATCAGAGCTGGAATTGAACATTTGTCCTATAGTCTGCAGCCACTTCAGACCATATTGATCACACATAAGTAGAAATACTAAAGGGCCATTGCACTATTTTCTGATTTATGTTATAATGTTGTTTCCTCATCACAAACAGACTTGGAGTTGTGTTTGTTCACACTTCACTCAAACTGAAAACTCTCTGTTCCACCTTGTGATGTCATGGGGTAACACAGGAAGTGCTACATACACTTTCACTAGAATCATTTGGATCATTACAGCCCTGGAATAGACAACCTCTTCTAAAGTAATGGTAAAAGGAGCTGTTAACTTGAAAACTAACACTTCATGACATCACAAGGTGGAATTTTGAGCTGTGGAGATGTAGACAGATTAATAATAAATTAATCTGTCTACATCTCCACACAGTTTCGAAACTAAACACAACTCCAGGTATGTTTTTGAAGAGGTAACAACATTATAACATGGCTTGAAGCTCACAAGAGTCAATTTTGTGTAAGAAAGAACCTGAGATTGTTTTTGAAAAGTTTAATAAAATCAGTATGGCACACGAAAGTGCTATAATCAGAACAGCATTTAAACATGATGGTCCTCTCTCTTGGCACCTTCTGTGTTGATTTGTATTCAAACTATAGCCAAATTAATTTAGTTCATTTAGTCAAAGGAAATCTGGCTTCATTTTGCCTAATTGTGTGCAGTGCTCGGCGTTTAAACCAGAGCAGCTGTGCGCGAGGTGCAACATCTGCAGGTGTGATTTTCCTGTGTATTTAAATGTACTACCGTCTGTTCTATTCACTCAAATGAGCATTTTCAGTCAAATCCTGTTCTGTTTCATATACTTGTACTACTGTATTAAAGAACAAACCTTTAGGATAGCTGTACAAAAATGCTTAAACCTACTATTTCTGTTTTCAGTTGTTTTTACTCCATAAAAATATTTATAGAAAATTTGTAAAATATTGTGTATTGTCTATACCTGATATGTCACGTCAAGAGTACCATGTGAAATATTGCAAATGACATGTATTTGCAGGTGGGGAAATGCAATTTCGATCCCATGGTGTGATTGACAATAAAGTTCACTTTGACTTTGCCTTTGACAAACCATTAGTTTATGCAATGGTAAATATAAAGTGTTATTAGTAATTCTAGTTTAGGACAGAACAAAAGTTAAAGAATACATCCAGTGATTGTGTCAGGTATATAGTTAGAATCTATGGCACCTGTGAATTATATTGTATTTTGAACATTTCATATTGACTTATAAATTAATTAATAAAAGAATTAAGTTTGGTCATTTCCGGGTTGGAAATTTGCAGAGCCCAATAAGTAAGTACAGAGCAGTTGGCGGCTGTGGTGCATGTAACTTTTTAGGTGAGAGTAGACCTGTTTGCATGGAATTGTCACTGGTTTGTCTGGAATGCTCCATGGTGTTAAATGCATCTATCTGTCATTAATTTCATTGCTTTCAAGTGCTTTTATTGCTCAAAGATAGCAAACACGCATTCTTGTCTGGGCTCACCTCTCCACAGATCCGATCTGTAATTTCAACTGCAAGCTTAGTTCTTGTGTGATCCTGTTTCAGTTTTTGATGTAACTTTTCTAGTGGGTGGTGTTTGGCATCTTTTGGTTTCCATGGCGATGTCTGCTTTGTCTGGCATTAGTCTATTAGATTGTTGAATTAGAGGCTTATTGCAACCAAAATATGCATTCTTAATTGTGAGCATGGGTTACCTCTCCACAGATCTCGCCTGACCTTGCTTAGTTGCTCCAGGATGTAACAATATTAATAATATATGAAATGTATATACATTATATCGCTGTCTTTGGATATTCAAAGGCAGAGCAGTTGGCGAATAAAGATTATCCAGCAAGAATTACTCTAAATACAACTCTGGTTAAACGAGAAACAGTTGAAACAATGAAAACAATTAAAACATTTCAAATTTCTAAAAAAAAAAAAAAAAAAAAAGATTTTGCATAATATGTCTCCTTCAAATAATCTATCAAAAGTAATATTTTTACAGACAGAGAATGAATTGGTGCCTGTCCCTAAAAGTTTTCTTTTAAAAGTCTTTCAAATCCCAGGGCTGTGAGGTAACTGTGTGAGATCTGAACTAAAAACACACTCCGAATACCAGCTTGAGAAAAGGCCTTGATGGAATTCTGAGATATTCACATTTAAAAATTCTGCAAAAGAGAAGTTTATTACCTCCAGTAGCAAATGAGGAATGATTCACATTGCTACACGATTCCATACACATTTTTGGCAAAGATAGAAGTTGTTTAAATGAAGTGATGGAGTACAAATGTAAAATCTTACCATCTCAGCTAGTTTTCTAAAATATGGAGGATCATAATTTTTTTTACTGGAAATTGTTCTTGAACTGTTCCCAGTAACTTTTTTTTTTTGCAATAGTGAGAAGAACATGATGAAAAAATGTGTAATCTTCAGTCTACGCTGTGAGCAAAAGTACAAATTCTGAGTACACTTTTACTCAATAGGGCAACTACAGTGTTTTATTTAAGATACAGGCATTGTAATATATAGATACAGTATTTTAATTGTTAAAAGAACAAAAGTAATAAATATTGCATCTAATTAGAAGTGAAAATATTTATATGTGTAAGCAGCCATGTTTTGTTTTTGAAGCAAACAGACCATGCTTCTCTCTGATTGGTTAATCCGCCTGTCAATCAAGCCCTGTGAAATCAGGGAGACAGGGTACAGCTCCATATCCACTCAGTTTTGTAAATTTTTGTCAAAGCATGTGGCTGGTCAGATAACTGCAGACCAGAGACTGTGTGGTATAACATAAAAAGGCTCAAAATCTGTCCTTGAACAACATAGCTATAATTTTGTGTCTCATGGTGTATTTTGGAGGTTATTGAACATTGCACAAGAAAAATGTGAGAAGAAAAAGCAGAATAAAGTTTACACAGACACGCCGAGGGACTTGTTGGCTTGCCGGCTGAACAGAGATTATTTGTTAAAAGTATTGGAACAAATAGAGCGGTAAAACACTGGGCTTACAGACTCCAAATGGGAGAGTGCACAGGGCTGGGACACTACAGGGGCTGGAAGATGTCGCGTTTACTCAGACTATTTTGTACTGAAAGAAAAAGTATACTTCTCTATACACACTCCATGAAACAACATTATTAACATTATTATTCTCCACAAGTTTGTAATATAGGTTGGTTTAAAAATCATATGTAGGGATTTCTTATTACTTTTTTATTAGTCATTGTTTTATGGTGTTAAACTCATCTATCTTTCATTAATTTGCTTTTTATTGCTCAAGGATGCCAAACATGCATTTATGACTGGGCTCACCTCTCCATAGATCTAGGTAGTTAGATAAGTTTAATGAAATACTGTGGAATATTAAAGGCTAAGGAATAACAACTTAATGGAGGCAGAAATAAGGAGGCAGGTAGCGATCCACCCATCTTTAAAGTTGTATTCTCACACTTCACCACTAGATGCTTCCTTACTGAAGTGTGCCAGCTTTGGCCTGATAGAAGAAGACCAGAGAGCACAGGTGAGTCTGAACAAAGGCCAGCTGAGGGGGAGGGAGGTACATCTGGTAAAAGAAAATCAAATGAACTTATAGATGGTAGCTTTAAGTAATGAGAATGTAAAACTGGCCCTGGTTAATTCTACTCTAACACTTTGCAGAAAAATAACGCACATAAACTGTTTTACTGTAAATACAGGTAAAATTGAGAAACAGCGAACCCAAATGTTCAGTTTAATTGTGTTCATTTAGCAGTGATATGTGATGCAAGCTGTGTCTTGTACTGCATAAGGTTTTTTATAAAAATGTCTATTTCTAAACATATTCTCACAGTTTGACACACAGTTTGACACTTCATGCATTAGCTCATACAAAGCTTTTCCAAAAATGCATTTATAACAAGTTCAAATTGAATAGACTTTCTTTCTTTTCTTTCGTTTGAACTCAATATAGTTCAGTGCACTGCCTTTTAGCCTGTACACCCCCACATCTCCTGAGGGTTAAAGGGGGAGGGGTTAATCTTGTATAATTGTAGTTGAAATTCATACTGAAGCAAGCATGAATCTAAAACTGTACAATTTTCCTTTCAGCTCTAAGCTGCTCTGACCTGTAAGTTGACCTGGTGGCGTCACCTGCTTATCTTCATGGAGATTAATATGTTTAATGCCGTACTGTGGAACATTCCAAGCAAAGCCATCAAGACAACCCTCAACCAGAAAAGTTACATAGTGCACGTTATCAATGTACTGTCTTGAGTGCAAGTTTGGGCCACCTCTACAGTTCAGTAATCTAAACATTATTATATCACAGTCATTTTTGTGTATCTAATGAAGTCTTCTTTAAAAAAAAACCCAACTCACCGGTACATAGTGTAGTCAAGACTATGACCAATATTTAAAGCTCATTTGTAACCATTAGTCAGATCTCTGTAATGTGTGATTTTGCATTTAGATAAGAGCCCACAGTTGACCTAATTACTGCTGCGTGCTTTGGTTGGCGTGGTTCCCAGATGGAGCAGAGGCTGTGTGCGGGACAGGTGTGAGGGAGCAGGCACCAGGCCCAGCTTCTGTTACTTTAATATGTCATTTATTTCATTCCCCTCCCAGGAGGCCGTGCAGTGGGGAGCTTCGAATGGCAGATTTAGGCCAATTAAGGGTGCAAGTGTATATGTGGTAATCCATATGCTATAGATGGAAGTCTTTGGCTGCTCTGACAACACCCAGAGGAGAGATACTGCTGTTTCTGCTGCTGCTGCTGCTGCTGCTGCTGATGCTCTCAAGTAGGTCCAGGTCTCATGTTCTCTGCCCGCAAAACCTTATGCAATTACATGGGCTTAAAAGATGAGACTATATGGGTGTTTTATCTTTGCAGATTGCATTGTGAGAGAAGAGGTAAAAACACAAAAGGTACAAATGAAATGCACAGCCTGTCTGATTTAGAAAAATATGTGATAACTTTTGCCAGGCCAAGTGAGAAACTATGAAGTACTGAACACAGCAATGAAAGTATTTTAAATCTTTTCTATTCCATATGGAAGTCTCTTAAATCTAATATGTCTGTATACTAATATGTCATCCAGTCTATCCATAATCCTTATTTCACGGACAGTACAGTACATTACAGTACATACAGGGCTATTTTTGTTTATTGCTATTTATGAACATGAAACTTGAGGACATTTTATGTTAGGCATTATAATATATTTTGAATTTGTAATTCCTTGTTTTATTTATTCATTTGCTTGGGAGGGTATACATCCTGAAGTGTATGTCCTCATGTGGGTTTGGTTTACAAATAAATAAAAACAGACCTTGACCAGTGACTATACCCTGCAGCCAAAGCCATAATATTGTATATGTCAGGAGAGACCTGGCTGGCACTTCATCAACAAATTCAAAATAAAATGCCAAACCATCACATCCATCTATAAATATAGCTCAGACGATATAATACAAGAAATATGCAAGATTAATATCAATAGACCTAGAATATATTGAATATATATAATGTAAATCTCAGAATCCTTCAGAATACTATTAGCAATAGTTTACTCTGACAGCATCCGCTTGATATCCATTTGGAGTTTGACGATTATACCAGAATCAGGCAGCAACCACATTCATCATATAAAAAAAAAAACAATGGCTGTCCCAGTAGAGGTTTTACATTGATTGTACCGTATTATTTGTGTTGGTACTTGTTCAAACTCTTGGAGGTGTGTCCCAAGACATCACCCATACACATTACAGAAGAACTCCATCCATAACAGTCACTATATACGCCCTCCTCTATAATATCAATGCATGGTGTACACTTAAATATATATCTGCTGCAGCATCTCCAACTTTCACCCTGTACATCTGTTTCTCCTCTGGTCCTCTGGGAAAACCCTCTGATGCAATCCCACTCTCCTATAGCTGTGTTTGGGAATTACAAAGAAAACATGCCATAGTTCTGCTTCATTCATTGAAATCATACATTGCAACACACTTCCTGCATTGACCGTTAGTCTCATTAAGTGTTAGTATAGTGCACGTGAGACAAAGATGATATTTTCTCTTGTTTTATTATTTTTGTTTTTTTGTTTTTTTTCTCTGCCTCCCTCGCACACTGCACCAGAAATTCTCAATCCCGATTCAGGCGTGTTCAATTATTCATAGTGCGATTGCGGCGCTACGGCATACACAGAGAAGATAGAGGGAGAGAGAGAGAGAGTGGGGGGAAGAGAGAGGGGAGAGAGACAAACAGAGAAAGAGGGAGAAAGCAGGGGGAAAAAAGGAGAGAGAGAGTACTAAAGGCCTGGATGGTGCGCTTCTCTGAAAAGCAGCTTTAAAGACAGAATATGTATGTGGACCCGGTGGCACCATCTTCTCTGTGAAAAAGTGGAAATATTTTGAAAATCCTCCACTGCTACTGTGGACCAACGCTAGTGAAGACACAGTAATGACACTCATATCTCAGTTTATCTCAGGAAGTAGAATCTCTCAGAACAGTGTGGAGGTAAAAACATGCGGAAAGATTCTTAACCAAATTAATTAGTTCAGTATATGCCAATATACTGAACTAATAATTTGCTTTACTGAGGCTAATTAAAGTGTAGTTATTGTAAAGTGTTCCCTAAATACCTTTTCATCTAGCTCCCTATGGTAAACAATATAAAAGTTTATAAATGATACCTGTTATGTATATACCCCATAGAAAGAAAAAGAAAAAAAGAAAGAGTACAAAATGGCATTGGATAATACGCAAAATCCTCCAGCTAAATTGGTTCTGATCAAGCTTAAAGATCTGTAGATGTGTCCCCGGGCACTGCACATAATGTTTTCATAACAGGATTATTTAATCCTGTGGAGAAAACAGTACCATACTCTCACAGCAGAGCAGACTGTGTCCAAGGTTTCAAGCTCTGCTCAAAGCAAACATATTAAAGGATGTGATGTGTATGCTTAGAATTCACACAATTCATTAAGAGATGGTTTTCACATTCCTGCTAAACCTAAAAATATCCACACAAAATCCAGTTTTCATGCAGCTGGAGGAAAAATACTGTGAATGTGTATTTTTTTTTAATATAAATTGTTTTATTTATTTATATATATATATATATTGTTGACAATTTGGCATTGAAAAGGTGTACTACCATATTACGCTATGTTATAATGTTTCCTCATCAAAAACATACACAGAATTGTGTTTTGTTTCATTCACACATGTTTAACACACAAACCCTACATGTTTAGAGTTCTTCTCTCAATCAAAAAACACTCTGTTCCAGCTTGTGATGTCATGTGGAAGTGCACCAGTCTTTTTAAACTCCATAACCTTCACTTGAATCATTTGTACAATTTCAGTCCTGGAATTCCCAATCTCTACTGAACAAAAGATAAAAGGTAGCTGTTAATCAGAAAACTATTGCTTCATGACATCACAAGGTGGAACAGAGCATTTTGAGCTTTGGAGATGTAGACAGACATAATAAAGGGTTACTCCAACATGTGTGAATGAAACAAAACACAGCTCCAGGTATGTTTTTGAGGAGGTAGCAACATTATAACATGACTTACAGCTCACAAGAATTACTTTTTAGTAATGTAGGATCTTTGAGAAAGAATACAATGCATTTTCTCTGAGTTGCCTCTTCATTATGACAATCTACTGTTAACTCACATTCATTTGGTTTAGGTTCTGACACCTGCTTGTCTTCATGGAGAGGTTATTGCTTTGCCAGGAATGCTTCATAGTATGGTGTTAAACTTACTTCTTTTTACTTTTTTTTTTTTTTTACTTTGCCTCCATAGTTTTGAACATTGTAGGCAAAGTAAAAGAAAAAAAAAAAACTCAAGGAGACAAACTATACAGGTCTGATCTGTGCAGAGGCATGCCTATAGACAGTAATAATACATGGTTTACAAGATATTTTTGAGCAATAAAAACACTTAACTATTTTAATGCATGCAAGATAGAAAAGCTTGAATTCATACTGTTGAATAGACAAGTAGAAAGGTTACAGACTGAACCTTTAAAGATGCCCTCTTCTCAGCCCCTAACCTCCCTACAGTGCTCTCCTTTTATTCAATCTCCCATTCACGTCAGCTCATTTCCTTTCTCTCACTTTGTCATCTGTCACCTTGTCTTTCTCCTCCGCTCTTTTCTCGCTCTTACTCCTCACCTTCCAAACCCATGGGACCTTTTACGCTTTTAATCTCAATGGCATTGGGGCTTTCTTGTTGTTAACCTTGTATGTGATTACGTCCTGCTAACCACTACTAAGACTTGCTGTAAATTTTAAAGGTGCTATAATATGCAAAATCGACTGTTGTGATCTTAAAGCCATGTTACAATGTTGTTACCTCAACAAAAACAGACTTGGAATTGTATTGTGTTTCATTCACACATGTTTGAATAATCCTGAATTATTAGTCTGTCCACATCTCCAAAACTCAAAATGCTCTGGTCCATTTTGTGATGTCACGTCTTGGTAGTTTTCAAGTTAACAGCTCCTTTTACATTTAGTTCAGTTGAGATTGGCAATTCTAGGGCTGAAAATTTCCAGATCAGTGAAAATGTGAAGAGTTTAAAAACACAGTGGAGCCCTTCCTGTAATGCTACGTGACATCACAAGGTGGAATAAGGTGGAGAATGTTTTCTGTTTGAGAAAAGAACTCAGCCTAAATATGTAGGATTTGTATTAAACATGTGTGAATGAAACAAAACACAACTCCGGGTAGATTTTTGATGAGAAAACAATATTATAACATAGATCAGAAAATAGCATAAGATTAATGGGCCCATCCCTTTAACATTTTGTCCCCATCTTATTTTATTTTTGTATAGCTACAACTTTATTGTTGTCTAAATCATTCTTAATAAGCAATTTGTTTATTATGAATTAAGTCTTTGCTCATGCTTTATTAAGGTCATAGAAACGTGCAGTGATTATAATGTAACGTCATTCTATCTCTGCTGTGTAACTTTAAACCACTGCAAGGCTTCTGCCCATTGGAAACACAGGTGGATGGTCCATTTGTGAAAAGGATGGGTCCCTGGAGAGGCCAAGAAGAGCAGAGCAGAAAAACCCTGGTATTTAGAACAGAACACAGTGGATGTAGGCTGTGACCAGTGTAAAAATAGGATGCTGTGAAAGTATGTCCTATGAATGCAGACAGAATACTAGATGCTACGTTTGTTGTTTGCAAGATAACATAAAACATGATAACATATCTCAAAATGTCTAGGGTTTATGTCAATATAGTTAAAGATAAGCATTTTTTTAGATTTTTTACTCATTCCATTAAGACTGATCCACAAGGGAATTTGCTTAGTAGCTCAAAAACAGTTTGACAGTTTCTCGTCTCCATGGTTATTTGTTTATTTATTTATTTATTTTGCTAGGAATGTTCAGTAGCGCATCTATCTCCATGAGGACAAGCAGTGATGCCATTAGGTCAGATCTGCGGAGAGGCACCCTACTGACAGTAAGAATGCAGGTCGCTCTGAGTAATTAAAACACCTGTACCTGTATTTATCTTACAAAAATGCAAGATAAATAAGTTTAGTGCTTTGTTCATTGATTCTGCAGAACTCAGCAATGGTTTTCAGCCCCCTGTGATTCCTTTTCCTTTGTTTTTTTTCCCAATATGGACGGACTGTGTGTCCCGGATTGGCTAATCTACCTGTCAATTACACCCATTTGAAAACTAGGAGATTCAGTGGTGACCAGACTCAAATCTTCTTAAACTATTGCAGAAGTGTGTACCTGGATCCCAGACAAAACTCCTATATTAAAAGATACAAATGAATAGTGGGCACCTGGGCACACTTTAGCATTGCAAAGTACTATTAAGGCCTTGGTGGATGTTAGTAGGTTTTAATTTCCCACAATGATTTCAAATGCATTTTCAGTAAATCACTTATGTCGCCTCTCTACAGTTTGAATGGGCAGACTGACCTTTTAGCAACACCTGCACGTATTTATTATGCATTAAAAACTTGGCAAATCATATCATTTGTTCCGAAAAGCTGTCACGGGAGCCATGGAAGTCTGCTAGCAACATTTTACTTTTGAATATGTATATTCATTTTAAAACACAAAAGCTGGTAGCTATTGTTTTGCATTGAACTTTCTGTCAGGAGCTATAATGATGATTTCATTGTGATTTTTTTGATCTAAAATGAATTGATAAAATATTAAAATGGTCAAAGTATATTTTAGGTAGGCTGTGGCTCTACTGGGTACTGTATTAATGAAAAAGATAATGACACAGTCTACCATACAGTCTATCAAACAAATTTTATAACTTGGTGTGTTATTCATTCACCCTTTATTTGTGATGTACACTGATAGGTGGTGGAACTGTCTTGCCCAAGGACACAACAACTGTATACGTTTTGTTATATATTAAAACAAAAAACAAAAAAAAAACTTAAAGGTGTACTATGTAACGTTTTGGTCGTCACCTGCTTGTTTCTATGGTATGTCATTGCTCTGCCTGGAATGTTCCACAGTATGACATTATTAAACAGTTCTACATTACTTAATTTATTCAATTACAAATAGCTCAAAAATACCTAAAAAAACAGGCATTCTGACTGTGAGCAGGGTTGCCTCTCCACAGATCTGACCTGTAACTGGGTCTGGGTTGATCTCCATGAAGATAGAAAGGTTTAATACCACAGTGTGACACCTTCCTGACAAAGACAAGTCATCTCCATGGAGAAAAGCAAATTACACAATGCACCTTTAAGTCTACAATATTCTGTTAAATAAGTTACAGTTAGGATTTCTGATTTCTGATAACATTCAGTGATCATAAACTAAAACATTTTAAGTACGCTTTTTGTGTTTTCACCATAATACAAACTCTTTTACTGTTTTGTTTGTTTGTTTTGGTACATTTGGGCACTTCACCTTTGGCTTTTCGCCCAAACTAGAATGCTTCTCTGTGGGAATTGATCTTGCTGGCCAGGTTTAACCTCTGTAACCTTTTGTCACATCCCCCCTCACTTCCCGTAACCTTTTTCTTTGGGGTTTGTTGTAACAGAATTGATAAACAACTCCACTTCAGTTTCCTCAAATGCCAAACCTGCAAGAAATATGATCCCTCCAAAACCTGTCACTCCGATCCGTGTAACTTTAGCCTTTTGATATTTAATGCTATTTTACTGTGTGATCCACCTTCTCCTCTTTGTTGCTGTACCTGAAGGCATCTCACCTGACACGACCTTTTAAACAAGGTCATGTGTCCCGCTGACAGTAGCCCTGCCTCCGCACCTCTTTCATTGTCTCCTCAGTAACACCCCCATGTTGTGAGTCACTTCCTGCATATCTGATGTTGGATCCAGCATGTGGTGGGTAGTAGGTCAGACTGACGCCTCATTAAACTATGGCAAATGACTGTGTACCTAGGTCACAGTGCACATGTCCTTTTACCTGCCCCAGTGTCGGGAGGAAACAAATGTGTTTCAACAGCCAAGTATAAGAACAGTAGCAGCACAATAAGAATTTCTTGAAGGGCCTATATTACACTATTTCTATGTACTATATGTTAAAATGTTGTTTCCTCATCAAAAACATACCCAGAGTTGTGTTTTTTTTTCCATACACACATGTTAAACACACAAATCCTGCATATTTAGGCTTGAGTTCTTCTCTCAAACATAAAATACTAAACAGGAAGTCTTTTTAAACTCCATATATCTTTGCTAGAATCATTTAAACGCCAGGTAGAATAAGATGGTTGTCATGGCAACTTTTTTTTAATGTTACTGCAGAGAAACCTCTAATGGTGTTTATGGTTGTGTTGGTTCACCTTGAGACACCAGAACATTTGTATAATGAAGACATTTGCATAATTCCTTCACAAAGTTACATGATGCAGTTTTATCTTTTATCCATAGATCCCACTCTAGAGTTCACCTTTTGTTCTGTAAGCTGACACTGCCTCTGATCATTATGTAAATTATGTAATCTGGGATGGCAATTAACCTACTAACCAACATTTATTTTAGCAGTTCGATTCACTTTACTATTACAGTTTTCCGTTGTGTCCATGGGCATGACATTTCACCTGCATTGCCTGTGAATGTTTGTGTGATGTGAATGGCTGCAATCATTCTGTCAGATTGCCCTGGAGCAGCTGTGGCTACAGATGTTTACCACTGTGAATGAATAGTGGACAAATGCCATGTACTTTGAATAGTCTGGATGACATTTTTGACAATTTAAATCAATTTTATTACATTACAACAACATTATATTTTTCAGTGAATAGCAAATAAAAGTAGGACAAAACCCAGTGCACCTGATTTTAAGTTAAAGAAAAGTTACGTTTTAATTTTGTGCACAGATGGCTGTTATAGAAGCAGCTCTGTACGTAAATGCAACTTTATTTCAGCAACTTTAAACATTTAATGATGTTGTTCTTTCACCTTGAGGGACCTTTATACAGACATTTGCATAATTCACAAGGTTTCACGGCTTGATTTTACTTTAGCTTTAATTAAAGGATCCATATTACACTATTTTCTGATAGATGTTACAATGTTGTTTTCTCATCACAAACATACCTAGAGTTATGTTTTGTTTCATTCAAACATTTTAAAAACACAACTCTGCATATTTAGTTTTTCTTTCAAACAGAACACTCTGTTACACCTTATGATGTCATGTGGTAATACAGAAAGTGCTCCACTGTGTTTTTTAACTCCATACACCTTCACTAGAATCATTTGGTTAGAGGGCCATTCAAACATGTGTGAACGAAACAAAACACAACCCCAGGTATCTTTTTGAAGAGGTAACAGCATGATATCTTAAATGGAAACGTATGGCTAATTGCACTTCAAGGCCAGTTAGAGAAGAGTGCAATAGAAACTGCACTTTAGGGCAAGATGCAATAATGGGTGCACCTTAGGGCCAGTAGGGCTAATGCAATTTTTCCTGTATGAAAAGTGCAATATTTATTCCCTGTAATGTGTCACTTTGGTTTGATTTGAGGTTGTAAGCTTGTGTGTAGTGTATTGTTGTTGTGATGCCCTTGATGTCCAAAAAGAATTTCTCCTTCTGGAGACAATAAAGGCTAATCTAATCTAATCTAATCTCACAAGAGTCCATTTTGTGTAATATAGGACCTTTAATATACAAATGTTTATTGTGAGTTTCATCGTTGAGTTGCCATTTGTGTTTGTACCTGTCAGTTACCCTAAAGACTCAAATTGAATACTCATATTAAAATAAAAACCATATTGTACCTTCATTAAAAAAAATAATAATAATAAAATAAAATACTGTGCAAAGGAGGAAGACAGAGGGCAATGTTGTTGTAGAACATCAATTATATTTTATAAATAATGTGGTTCACCTTTTGCACTTCTGTGAAACTAGAATGAAGAAAAGAAAAGAAAATGTTTCCATATGTTACCTATAAGTTACAAAACATGAAATACTAGTTCAATTCTGTCCAAAATAAAAGTAACTACATTTTTTTTGTGGACATAACACTGACTTACATAAACCTCTGGAGACAAGCAGCTAGCAAACTCTCCAACAGAAAAGTTACACAGTGCACCTTTAACATATTTTACCCCATATTTGAATTTTAAACCACGTTGTTGATATAATAATAAAGAGTTTATCATGTGAACCTGATTTTTGTCCCCGTAAGAGAGGCACATCCCCATGAATTTAATATACAGATTTTAGTCACCACAACATAATAAAGACCCGTCCACAACGAGCAGATTGAATATCTGCAGGTTACAGAATCTGTGGTTATGTCTCAGCAGGGCTCCACTTCTAACACTCACTTCAAACAGTGAACATACACCAAAGAAGGGCCCTCTACACGTCTGGCTTTGTTTGTGATGTAGACAGGCACACACACACACACACACACACACACACACACACACACACACACACACACACACACACACACTCACACTCACACTCACACACCTCTCCAAAGCTTTATTCAATGACAACCTCTGCAAACTGACAAGTGCTGCTGAAATTGGACATGATCTGAAGAGGGCCATATAAGGTACTCCATGGAACTTCCTGTTTTATCAGAGCATCAAGTGGGGTTACCAACTGAAAACTTCAGCTTTGATTAGAGTGAGATTCGTTCCAATTTATTTTGTGGTCTCTACTTTTCATTGTCCTTGAAAATCCCTTCCCACAAAGTCCCTTCCCACACAGGCCAAGTTTGTCTTTACGTGCAAAGTGAACGTTAACTGTAATATTTCCATTGCTTTTATAGGCACACTGGTACTTCATCACAGCTATAATGGCCCTCAAGTGGTAGCTCATTCAGAGATTAGATTGATAGAAGTGTTTCCTCTTGTAATTGTTAAGTAGGAGCATTTTAGGTTATTTCATGTATATATTTGAGGGACAATTAGAGCTCTTTCTCCAACAGGCTCCTACAGCTCCACTCAAACAGTGAGAGATACAGGACTATGTTTATACCATACTCCATACAACTGTACAACAACTCATCCTTACGTAATAGTAAACATTATTTCATCTTTGCATTGTTTCTCCTTACGACTTTGTATATATTTCTATATTTTTTTTATTTTTACTTGTACATATACATTTATATAATTATGCCTTACTTGACACTATTACACTATTATATTGTGATGTATGAGCTACTGTGTCAAATAATTTCCCTTGTTGATGAATAAAGTTTGTCTAAGTCTAAGTCTTGTATGTATTGGTGACAAGAGGGCCAATTTTTATAATTTTTAAAGATACTTGTGTACAGTATTTTGGAAAATATTAAATGTCCTTGGAGACTAGCAGGTCTGGAGGCAAGTTTGCATACAAAAAGAATGCATTTTCAAGGCAATAAAAAGTTAGTTACCATTAAGTTAAGATCTGTCGTTTGTTTGTGATCGTATAATTCTTGATGCTACTACATTATATACTATACACTGTACATATAAATGCCCATAGCTAACCCACTAGCCGCCGTGTTCCATATAGGAAGTGAGCATGGAGGTGATTCTGGCTCCATCTCCTCTGGCTCGAATTCACTTTACATTGAAAAATTGTCACCACTCTCTTTCTGTAACTGCTGCAATGAGCCTCGTCATTTTGGTCTTAAAATGTTCCTGTTAACCTGCTCTACATGATCCTGGTATTTTTATTCTGCCATTTTGTCTGTAAATAAATTCTTATTCCTAATATGGAACTCAGCGTCAAATTCACTCCAATAACTGCTAGCCTCGGTGAGCTTCATTTGTGACGTCACACTCCTTTATACAGTCTGTGGAACTAACTATATAGTCTTTTCTTTTTTTTTTAATAAGATTCAAACCTCTATATATTATTGAATGGTCTTCTAACAGTTTGCAAGCAAATTACTAACAAAATCACACGGTTATTATTTAATTACATATTTTTATTAGCCAAAATAAACACTAAACAACTCTTATTTACTTAATGTCTTTAAACTGCATGTAATTCACTAAATGCTTTATACATTTTAAGTTTAAAAGATTTTTATTTTTTTTGCCTTAACCTGTTTTTGTTAAACTAACCAGTAGCAGACAGTGTATAGATGAACAGATCCCTGCAGATGGGTTCAGCTCTTACCTACCTGCTTGACCCCTGACCCCTGACATCAGCTTTGACCTCTAGTTAAAGTGAAGCTGCCTCAGAGTGGAGCTGAGTGCAGTGAGCTGAGGCTGAGAGAGGAGCATTTAGTCTTTCGATCTCACCAATTGTGGCTTCCCTCACTCCTATTCCTAGCTATTGTCTTCCTGTGGCCAACATAAACCTTTGACAATACACTGGAATTGTTTTATTGTGTTTTACTTGCAATAGAATCCATTTCATTTTGATATTTTTGTCAAAGGAAAAGGAAAAAAAAAAGTCAAACAGAATTAACAGAAAAGTAAACAATAAGATTTAAATTGTTCATGTCTTGATACATTGCATCTTTTTTTTTACTTTGTGTACCCATACTCTGAGAACCCCTATTAACGGTAATGGTGTTTTAATACTTATAAATCCATTGGCAATTATATTAAGTGTTATGTTTTCTTGTTTCAATACATACAAAATTGTCCTACAGAAACTTTCTTAAAGGTGCATTGTGCAACTTTTCTGGTGGAGGGTCTGCTACCTACTAGTCTCCATGGAGATGTTATCGCTTTGCCTGGAATGTTCCATGGTATAACATTAAACATACATTTTGCATTTATTCATTATAGGTGTTTCTGTTGCTCAAAAATACAACAGATCTGAACTGTAATGTAGTGTAGTGATGTAACCTGCCTGTCTCCCTTGTGATAGATTTAGTTTAGATAGGTTTACTCTATACTGTGGAACATTCTAGACAAAGCAAAAACATTTCCATGGAGACATCAGGTGGAGCCTCTACTAGAAATGTTACACAGTGTACGTTTAATTATGTGAAATGTATTATATATATTTTATGTAATACATTTATATTTTACATTCAAATGCCATTCAATGCCACCTTTCTATTTAATCTAATATCATACCTTCTGGTAAGTGCTTCCATACCCACAGTTGAGAAATCCTGCTTTATGGGATGGTGATTTTCAAATTCTATAACTCAGTGATGTCATCCTTTCAGATGAGGGGCAAGAGCCTGTTTTAGTAGTGATAACATTGTGTTTTCATGAGAAATATCCAGAAAGTAAATCCACAAATATAGAACTTGAATTTATATCAGACTAGACTCTTGATCCTTTTACCTGCCCTCCAGCTCGAGTAAATATTATAGACCTCCAAAAGGTATGATGTCATCTAAAACTCAGCAATACATCCCAGTGAGTTAAATGCGAACCACTATGCCACCTTGACATGCTCAAATGTTATTAATCACGTGATAATTACATGCTTAATCATTATTCATACAGTTTACTTAGGCCAAATCAGCAATTTTCTAAGCATTACTGTGAACATATGAACAGCCTATGGACAAGGTCTATATGTCATTCTACACTGTACTTTGATAGATCAGTGCCTATAGATTTTACACCATCTTAAACCTTCTTTGTCCGTCACTTTTTTCAGTGCTTCACAGGATTTGTTCTTTTCTCTTCTCTAACTTTCCAACAAGGATCTTTCACATTCATAAACATGTGCTGGTTATTTTTAGCCTGGCTACATTCATGTCTGTTGGCCTTGGTTAGACTTGTTATCCCTGTAAACCCATTGGGAGCTTCATGAGAGATATTGAATGATATTTTTAGACATGGTTTTAAGTATCAGGTTAAGAAGAATGGAGCATCCTTGGAGAGCTGCTTTGTCCCACAGTAGAGCTGATCCTGAAGTGGTCTTATGCTGCACCGTCCATTCACCTTACATAAGGCTAGAACCTCATTATTCCATTGTACGGTCAGATACCAGCACCTGCAGGCTGCTGGAGATGTCTTTATATGTATAAAGAAAGAAAAAGCTCTTAGCTGAACCACAAAGGAAACATTCTGAACAAGGTATTATAAAATTAAGCCCTATTTCTCATCTAATCTAAGTGAAGGCAGTACTGTGCTCTAGGGCTGCTCAGTTTTATATATATATATATATATATACACCGTATTTTCCGGACTATTGAGCGCACCTGAATATAAGCCGCATCAACTAAATTTTCAAAGAATTTTATTTTTGTACATATATAGGCCGCACCTGTCTATAAGCCGCAGGTGTCCACGTCTTCAAGAAGTTTTCAAGTTCCGAGCATCTGCTTGTATTGCCTCTGAAAGCTTTTGTCGTCTTTTTGCATTGAGTCAGTTCGTCACGCGCAAGAGTCGCTCTGGCGCTCTACTGCGCATGTCTCGAGCAGAAAGAGCCGCTGTCCTGTCTGGGATCATGTCAGTGTCTTGTATCATGTCAGTGTCTTGTATCATGTCAGTGTCTTGTATCATGTCAGTGTCTTGTAGGCTTTCAACAGGATTTCAGGCTCTCCCGGGGGTCGGGGTTAGTTGTATCGATCATGTATGAGTGGATGTCCAGCTACTGAAGTTTGAGACGTTTCGTCTCGTCATTTACGCCTCACCTGCATTTAACACATACGGGTCATTAAGACGTATCCCACTCACTAATGTTCATTTAGCAGCAGAACTTATTTTATCACGCAGCGATAAACTGTTTTAGTGCTGACAACAGCGCTAGCGAGTGTTCTAACTAACCCTAACCCATGTTCACCGCACAGACAGCGGCGCTTTCTGCACTCAAGCTGCGCGCGCATCCGCTGTGTTCATAGACGAATAATCCGTCCATATAAGAGCCGCATCGGTGTATAAGCCGCAGGGTTCAAAGTGTGAGAAAAAAGTAGCGGCTTATAGTCCGGAAAATACGGTGTGTGTATATATATATATATATATATATATATATAGATATAGAGAGAGAGAGAGAGAGAGAGAGAGAGAGAGAGAGAGAGAGACAGAAAGTGGAGATTCAGTGCTCCTAAAATGAATAGAGCAAAAAGATCATGATAGTAGGTGAGGAAAGTTTTCCATGTGCACTTTGAACACACTTAAAGGTCCCATATTATGCACACTTGACTCTTGTGAGCGTTAAGGCATGTTATAATACTGTTACTTCCTCAAAAACATACCTGGAGTTGTGTTTTGTTTCATTCACACATGTTTAAGTAGCCCTTTACTATTAGTCAGTGGAGCACTTCCTGTATTACACTTGGTATTATTATAAGTATAACATAGATCAGAAAATAGCTTAATATGGGCCCTTTAAGAGTCTTAATTATTTTTGTAATTGATTACAAATTATTATTATTATTATTATTATTATTATTATTATTATTATTATTATTATTGTTATTATTATTATTATTATTATTATTATTATTATTGCAATACTCATAAGTGTATTTGAAACTGTATTAACTGTACAATCCAACTATGCACTAGACAGAAATTCTTTAACATGAGGCACTCTATTTAATTTCCTCTTCTATTGTTGTCATGCTCCTCAAATGCAAATTGTCTTCTCTTCAGACTTGAGTCATCTCCTCTTGACCATTTCAAGCACCAGCTCTCCACATAAAAGCTGTGTGAATATGCAAACCACCACCAGCAACAGCAGCAACACACAGCCAAGTCATTACACAGCGCCACTTTGTCACCCGGTGTTAACACGAAGAACTGCGGTCAGGTTTTTTTGTGTTTTTTTTTTTTTTTTTTCCTGCTGTTGCTGCTGCCACTGGGGACATCTTATGAATTAATGAGATGTCAGAGATGTCACGTCTCTATCCGCTCAATCTCTAAAAAAAAACACCACACACCCCTTCCCCCTTCCTTCTCCCCCTCTCCTCCTCACCTCTTCCTCCCCTTCTCCCTCATTCCCATAGCTCAGGTAGGTTTAACACTGCGCCGTGAATCTTGTTTCTCTCCCAGGGCGGGACTCAGGGCTTCTCATCTGTAAAAATGTTCCCCTCTTGTGTTTTGTTTTGACACGTCGAAGAGGAAGGGGAGAACCGCACTTAGTCGACTGTCAAAACTATAATTAATCACCACGTTACACTCTTGGGTTGTTTTAGAGTAGAATAAATCTTTTATTAAGCTCATTAATGAGTTGAAATAATTACTTAAGTTTACTTGTGGATGCTGTGGGGTGACCAATTTGCCCAGTTGGCAGCTTCGACCACCACCAGTCACTCATGCGCACATTCATAAACTGGCAAGGTGGGTGAACTGTCTTGCATAAGGGCACGATGACCAAGTACCCAAAGGTCTGAGCTGAAATAAATTCTCCTAACTTGCCTTTACTGAACTAGTACTTTCTAAAAGTTACCTGGGATCCAGAATACACACTTCTCCCTGAATTCAGACGGGCGTGATTGATAGGTGGATTAGCCAATCAGGGATACGATGGTCTGTCCGTATCAAAACAAATATGGCTACTTAGAATGAAAGACATAGGAATTATGCATTATCAAAAGAATTTAAAAAAAAGGACGCTAAGAAATTATAGGTAAAATAAAATATTTTGAGAAAGAAAACTATAGAAAATGGTTTTAAAAATAAAATAAAATTGCTGCTTAGGAGGAAAAAGACTGATATCCCTCTGTATAAAAATCACAGTGATGTAATTCTCATGGAGCTTTAGGACCAGATCATACTGTCTAATTTTAGGACAATCCAACCATAGCACCTATTTTGTGTATGTCTCTCAAATTCTGAAGACATCGCCTGTCATATATCCTTGTATCATGAGCTCTCTTTGACAACTGAGCCCCTCCCATCTGTTGTAAACTAGCAACAAAAAACTAGATCACAAGCTTATTAAAAAGCCCATGCCCTCATTTGTTTGTGTAGAAGCTTTGATGATGATGATTGACAGGGCTGTTTTGTGGCAGTGATACACATATTTGCCTGGCTTTTCTCAAATTCTCAAAAACAAAAAAACAAAAAAAAAACCTCAAGCTAGTTTATTTTTATTTTTTCAATTTTTTGCATCAGCCCAAGTTATTTCTTACTAATATTATCCTAATTATCAGTGCAATGACTATAGAGATCAAAAACCATGATTCCATGATTTTATATATATATATCCAATCATTGTAATTCCTTTTAACCATTTTTAACATTTCCCCACACCTAAAACATCGTCCTAAAATGCCCTGTCCTATTTCTTCTTTTGCAGTTGCATACATTGAGGCTCTGGCCCAGAACACTACATGTGCCTCGCCAGCAGAGCATTATATAATATGCATAGAATACCCAGAATCCTTTGTTCTGGACACCATATTCTGCTGTCTTGTGACCTCAATTGATTAATTGCTGTTGTTTTGTTGCTGTTTTTTTTTTTGCCTATGTATACATGGGACTATGTTTAGCCATCTGCCAGTCAAAATTCAGCTAAAACAAGCGCTCAGCAGTGAATTCAGATTTCTTGATTTGAGTAGTTTTTTAAATATTTGTTTAGTGAGTTAGACTTGATTTTGAAAGTTTGTATTTCTTCCCCAATATAGTATGAACAATATATAATGAACAAAGAGTTCTCCTTAAAGGTTCTTTATTCACAAAATTGACTCCTGTGAGCTTTAGGCTTTTACACCGACAGCAGTTGGTGTGAAAGCATCAATCACACTCGGATCCACACTGAATCAAGCGGACCGAGACCTCAAAAAAGAGGTGGTCTCGGTCCGCTTGACTCCACACCAAATGCCAAACTCTGGTACGGTCCCTCTGGTGAGAACGTGAACTCGGGTCCAAACCGTAGACAGTAGGTCCAAACAAACTATTCGAAATGCATCATGGGAGGGGATACTAATTATTTCATTTCCTGTTTGTGGTGAGTGAAGAAGACATGGGGTGAACCTGGAACTGTGGCCAAACATGGTACAAGTAACGGAAGAGTGATCAAAAGAGTCATAACTGATTAAATGAGCCATTTGCAGTTTCCCTGTACCGGCCGTGTGTACTTAGACTTGAATGGCTTAATCTTTAAGACAAGCATATGCTACTGGCAGGATCAACCAGGAAGCTCTGTGTGCACGCACCGGGCCGGTGGGCCCCAGCTGCAGGCGCATGCACCCCAGTTAAGGAGTGTGACGGGGCTGGGGTTGGGTCCAGACACCTGCCCCACGGTTGGCGGTCCGTAGGTTTGCGAGTCTGAGCTCCCCGGGCCAGGGAGCCTCTTAGGCAGGGTTTGAGAAACCGTGTCTGCTGGAGGCCGGCCACCACTTGGGAGGGATAGCGACCAGCCCGCACCGTCCGTACCCCGCGGGGCTCTGTGGGAAGGCCACTGGGCAAGACGGTGCGTCTTGGCCTCATTTCTGAGAGGTCTGGCGTGTGGGAGAGCCTCAGCATCCCTGAGCCACGTGCAGTCGAACCCACTGTGGCAGGAGCCTTGCATTTACGTCAATCGGACCAATTTTGGTTCATTTGCAGGCGTGAAAGCGGACCACACTGAAGTCTATATGCTACATAATAACAATTGTATTGCCTGGTGTGGACCAAATGGTGCTATGTTTTGTTTCATTCGCACATGTTTGAGCAATCCTTTATCATTAGACTGTTTACATCTATAAAGCTCAAAATACTCTGTTCCACTTTGTGATGTCATGAAGTGTTTGAAGTTTTCAAGTTAACAGCTACCTTTTGACTTTAGTTTGGTAGAGATTCCAGGGCTGAAATCATCCAAATGTTTTCAGTTGGACAGAACTCTCCCTAAATATGCAGGGCTAGTGCATTAAATATGTATGAATGAAACAAATCACATCTCCAAGTATGTTTGTGATGAAGAAACAGTAGAACATAGATTAGAAAACAGTGTAATATGACTTGAAGCAAGAGCAGAAAGTAGCCATAATAATTAAATACATCTCAACATTCAAGACTTCAGATATCTATGACATTTTGACTCATTTGGATTTCCTGTTTGTAGTGCACAGAACAATTGTAATGTGACTTGGCATTAGTGCGGTGAGCAGAGGTGTGTGTGTGTGTGCGTGTGTGTGCGTGTGCGTGTGTGTGCGTGCGTGTGCGTCAGGCTTAACTGTGAGATCTGAGCTGTCACTTGTCAAATGATGAATTATAAAATGTGGATTTGTAGTGTTGCTCATCCAAATCCAAAAATCATTTAAATCATCATTTAAATGACCTCTGACTGGTAAAGCTGTCATGTCTGCTGCTATCTGCTCTGCAAAGTGGGAAATGTCAAATTGTCAGTAATTAATTAAAAAGTAAGCAATAAATCATATGCATTGTATTGGGCGGTGGAAAGCTTTATTTATTTTTATTCATTTTGCTTATTTGTTGCTATTTTATGATTTTATGGTTTTGTTTTTATTTGATTTTATGCTAGTTTTATTGGACTAGTAAGATCTTTTTTTTCTTTCTTTTTTTTTTCCCAAAAATTTTAGAAACTTGCCTCTCCACAGCTCTGACTCTGCTTGTCTCCGTGGAGATCAATAAGTTTAATGCTAATGGGTGAAATCATCCAGGCGAATGAAAAAGAATCTTCAAGAAGACCAACAAACAGATCTGCCAGAAAAGTTACATACTGCACCTTTAAATTATATACATTGACTGTATGGTTATAGAGGATACATAATTTTATTCTCTGCATCTTAGAAGTCTCCAAACTTTGTGATCGAATTGCACTCATGCTGTAATAATCTTGGTGGTCATTTGAATTTACTGAAATGCTGTTTTATTCTTCTTTTTCCTTGATCTTGAAGGGAACTAGCAAATCTTTTGTTTTATTCATTATTCATTCATTTAACTGGCTCTCAAGTTATCACAGAAAACCTCTCCTCAAGGTTAAACATGATATCGCCTTTTTGCCATGTTTCCTCTCTGTATTTGACTTTACCATTGAAGAGGACACTTTGATTGTCTGATGCACAGGCGCAGAGGCAGACAGATGTGGCCCTCCCTCTTCGCATTCACATTCACCTCATTTAAATTCAGTAAGTGTCCCATCTTCAAAGTAACAGCGGCAACAGGTGATCAGGACAGTACAGGTGCTGGACTTTGCCTGCATTTTTCCAGAATAGGGTCATGTGTGAACTAAGCCAGAACTGATTTCCCTGTGTTTTTGGTCTGCCTGTTTCTAGGGAAAATTACTGAGAATATGCAAGGAAGGCTTTGCTATTAATTTAAAGGCCCTATATTACACAAATTGACTCCTGTGAGCTTTACACCTGTTATAACGTTGTTAGCTTCTTATAAACATACCTGGAGTTGTGTTTTGTTTCATGTTTGAGAAACCCTTTATTATTAGTCCGTCGACATCTCTAAAGCCCAAAATGTTCTTTTCCACCTTGAGATGTCATGTAGTAGTAGTTTTCAGGTTAACAATTAGCTTTTACTTCAGTTCAGTAGAGATATCTAAATAATTTTAGTGAATATGTATCAAATTTAAAAACATAATGGAGCACTTCCTGTATTACCACATGACATCGAAAGGTGGAATAAAATGTTTTCTGATTATAACATAGACCAGAAAATATGGGCCGTTTAAAGAGTAAAATTAATTTATAACATATTTAGATGTAGTTTGTCCATGTATGTGTTGCCATAGTAAACCAATGACCAATGTTTGTGCACTTCTCAATCTTAAATCTTCTGGGTATGTGCTGATTGGATTTGACACAAATTTGGTTCTGATTCAAATTGGGGAGTGACAAGTGTGAACAGAACACACACTGGGACTGGTGCGTGTGTGTATAGGTGTTCTGGCATTGTGTACCCAACAATTTACTGGGAACTTATGTGTGAATTGGGCTTAACAACTTCAGGCTGGACTCATTTGAACTAGGACACTCTGAAGAGGGGTATATGAGTAGGCACTTTTCTTCTGCCACCGCTGCTAATGCACGCACAGCAGCATTGGAAAGAAAGGCGAGAGAGAGGGAGGAAGAGAGAGAGAGTCAGGAGTCAGCTAAAAGCCCTCTCTTCTGCATCATCCCTGTGTCGTGGTGAGGTTTTAAGGGCACACCTGATGACCTGTGCTGGTTTTGAAGAGTGGACAGAGCTAACACTGAGATCGTCCCTTTGGTGAAAGAGGTGCTCTATAAAAATGAGGTACTGTTACAAAACTCAACCGAAATAAATGTCAAAAAATAAGACAAAGCAAATCAGCAGTTTTGTTGTGTCTTGTTATATATAGTTGTTAATGAACAACTATTTGCTTCATTAATTTCTTGTTTAGTTAAAATTACCTGCATTCTATTCATTAAATTATTTCTAAAATATAATTTCAAAAGGTTTAACTACTAACTGCTAGTCTTGATGGTTAAATTGAATGGAAAATTTGTATGAAAATATGTGTTGGGGGACCCGCTCCATAATTAGAAACTGGAGCATCCAATTAGCTGTGCATGTTTCAGGTAACTGGAAAAAACAACTTTTCACTTCACCACAGAAAGAATTTGTAAACTCCACACCTGATATTAAAATATTTCTGGTAAAATTATAACCCAGTGTGTTGGGACATGTGAGTGATTTTATGAAAACTAACTGTATCTAATTTAACTCTGTCAGTTACCAGCTGGATAAAGTAATTGAAGTGATCGCAAATCCAAATGTAACCTGTTTTCTTCTAAAGCTCTCGAATAAAATTATAGACAACCAAAGCCAGTGCACCATGACGTTGGGTATCACAATTTTATTACAAAAATTAAATCTTCATCTCTCAGTTTTGCCATGCTTGGAGCATATAACAATACAGTAGAAAACCCAGACCCAGAGATAGTAAAGCAGACTTCAACAATGCTTCCACAGCACTCTTTCATTCATGCTGTTACTATACAAACACTGTAACATTCCTTATACAGCGTAGTACACCTGCCCATAAAACATGTCCGAAAACAAACCAAAACACACAGTTACCAGAAGAACAAGAAACTCAACCCGGCTCGAAAAAACTCAACAACTAACTGGAAAAAACATTGAATAACCGCAACTGAAAGACATACCAAATGTGCTGAACACTAGAACCAGCCCAAGGCACCCAGGCTTTTGTAGCAATGTTGGCAAAGTTAACGACATTCTTACAACAGAGACACTTGAAGAAGAAAAGCGACAATTACAAATCGACCATAGACTGACTTTGCAGTGTCCTTCATCGCGGCTTCTCTCTCCTCCTCCTCAGCAGTCACAGTGCAAGATCCGGATGGGGTGGAAAGGGCCAAAGTCATGAGTAAAATGGCTGAATCTGTTGTATAGTTGGATTTTGAATTGGCAGTAAAACAAAGTGTCAACGCCGTCATAAGCTTGAACGGTACAGACTATGGCTTACTTGTTTAGTAAATAAATAATAATGTAAATCCATGAATAAATACAATACAAAAATCATTCATAAAAACTATATGTTCATTTTATGTTTGACTAAAATGGCACAAGTTTTGGTTAAAGGTGCACACACTTTTCTTGTTGTGGGTCCGCCCCCTGGTTGCTCCATGGAGATGTGATTGCTTTATCTTGAAAGTCCCCTCCAGTGGCATTAAGCTTATCTGTTACCATGGGGATGAGCCACCAGGACAAGTTACAGGTCAGAAAAGCATGTTTATCAAGGTATTTTTTGACCCTGTAATGAAATAAATGCAAGACTGATACTCATACTATACTGTGAAACATACTAGCAAAGCAAACACATATCCGTGGAGATGAGCAGGTTGCTGACACTCCCTTACAAAAGTGACATAGTGCACCTTTAAATAAATTAAGTTGGAAAGGAACCTCTAGATTCCAAATTTAAAAAAAAATCATAAGAAACTGTATATAAATGTATGCTGTGACTTAAGTGCATTGTGGGTGGGGTCTGTGGGAGAGGGAGAGGGGTGGAGGTGCGTCCCAAAATGTCAGGCATTGCCTCACAGCTCCAAAACACTGACGGAAATGTAATGGGCAGCGTAATCTCCTTCTCCTCAGGCAGAGCAGTTCTTATGTAATCCCTCTTTGTGAACCGTCCAAGTGTAAGGCTCGGACTGCCAGTTGCCAGTCCAAGACAAAGTAAGCCAAAAAGAAAAAGCGGAGGTGTGCATTTTAACATCCATGAAGAAAAACTCTGAAAAAATCCCACAATGATTTCTTTTTTATATCTTCAAGATGAAAAGTGTCGCACAGAAATACCTAAGAAATCCCAGATCGAAGCTTTTACTGAAAGTCAAACTATTCTTTTAACAAAATGAAGACAAAAAAACAAAAAAACGACAAAAGCTTGGAAAATACGGCAAGGCTTTTTTTTTTAGTTCAGGTCAGTTTAGTTGTTCGAACGGCACGGCTCGAATGTCCATTTGGTTGCTCCTCCGAAAATCTCGATGTTGCTTTCAGACCAGGAGAAGACGTTGCCTGCTGGTGCTTTGCTATTGCATGTTGCCAGGTTGTAGATTTCAGCTACTGTCAGTTTCCTATTCCAGATGTTTAGGTTTGCCAATTCGCCCACATAGGCTTGTGTCGCATCGAATCCACCTCCCAATGTGTCCTGGAGAAATGAATACATGTTAAAGTTGCATTGACCTTGGCTTCAATTTAAACTGGATAGTGTTATGTAACGAGTAAATTCCATGCTTATTTTGTATATATTAGATTTATGTGGAATTACAATATTTTAGAATCTCTATAGCTTAAAATTGAGTTGGGTCAGAATTCAAAGGTGAAATTTGGTGTTTAAAGGTGCACTATGCAACTTTTAAGGTGAAGGGTCTGCTCCATGGAGACAAGACAAGGGTGTTGAGTTGATTTCTTTACATGAAATGTCCCATGGTTTGGCATTAAACATATCTGCCTTGCATTTATTCAATTACAGGTGTTTATAGCTCAAAAAAATCCCAGAAAAACATTCATTCTTATTATGTGCAGCCTAGCTTCTCCATAAATCTGACCATTGACTTGACTCCATTGTGATAACCAAGTTTATTTCCTGACTGTGGAATAATCAAGGTAAAGCAGTGTCATCTCCATGGAGATAAGCTGGTGGCAGACCCTCCACCACAAAAGTTACACAGTGCATTAATTGTCGGATTGTAGATTTGTTGACCTGGTTTATGGTTAATAATTTCTGAGCCTATCCGCATGAAAAAGAAAAAAAAACAAAAACAAAAAAAAAACAACTACTACATAATTCAACATCTTCAGCACTCAGTACAAATGACCAAAAGTTAAAAGCAAAAGTCATAAAAAATTATTATGTTTGTGGATCTAATTTTGAACAACATTTGTGGATAATAAGGTTGGATATCTCTTTCAAAAACACTACATCTCCCATAGAGTTATATAGACCCCTCTGTCCGAAATTATGGCATCATCAAATCCTAGAACGTGAATGCATCCTGCTGAATAAGTTTGAATTTACTTCTCGTGTGATGTCATGTCATTCCAGTTTTTTCCACTAAATGAAGTTGAATGAGGAAAACAGTGCTGTAATCTGTTGTCTTCTTTGTTTGTAGGATTAATTTCAGTTCTTTGGCAGTTTTCAGTAAAAACCTATCAAGCCTAACGGCAAAGTCCTTCTCTCTCATTGGACTTAATGTGGTGTGTTATGACCATCTGTCCAGTATTATGTAATAAACTGTAATGCAACGTCGGAACCAGCAGAGTTTTGAGGATCACAACAGTCACCATCATTTCATGGTTAAAATATTTTCCATTTTTGCCTCTTAAATTCAATCTTCAGTCTTTATCTTGTAACAACTTGTAACACAGAGCTGTTCAATAGATAGCAGATATAAATATGTAGAATATCTCTGAGGTGTAACTTGTATCCATGGAGATGTTATTGCTTTGCCTAGAATGTTCCAAAAGTATGGCACTGAACCATGAAGACAAACAGGTGACACCCACTGACCATGTTGTGTGTCAGATCTGTGGAGAGGCGAGCTCTTACTGTGAGAGTACATGCACTAAAAACACCTTTAAATCAATAAATGTGAGGTCGATATTTTTAATGCCATACTGAGGAACATTCCAGGCCCTCCTTTTTTATAAAGCACTTGCTGGAAGCTGGAATTGCACTGCCAGTGGATCTGATCACTCTACCAGTGATGTTTACGGCGGGATTCAAGCCGTCGACCTTCAGATCAGTAATAAAACAATATTTTGGTTTAAATTGTAGCTCTCTATGGTAGCAGTAAAAAAGAAAAGATCACTCTGAATCTCATGAATATGTTTTTATGCTTCTATTACATTAGCAGTAGAGGTCTTGTGTTGCAGGCTAATGTCAGCTGCTCACCTGCTCTTGTCCCAGGACTAGCACCCCCTCTGGTTTGATGGGGTGGTATGGTGCCAGGTTTTCTCCGCTGCCCCTCATCACTCCATCCTGGAAGGCCTCCCACACCCCATCCCGAGTGGTCCATGTGATGCAGAGGTGATGCCATTTACCATCATTGATTAGAAATGGCAGCTTGGCAACCTGTAACAACAAACAATATATTTTCAATTTTTACATACTTAAAGGTCCTATATTACACAAAATGGATTCTTGATTTAAGACATGTTATAATGCATACCCAGAGCTGTGTTTTGTTTCATTCACACATGTTTGAGTAATCCTGGTTTATTAGTCTGTCTACATCTCCAAAACTCAAATTCTCTGTTTTACCTCGTGATGTCATCTAGCAGTAGTTTTCTAGTTAACTACTATATTGTACCTTTAGATTGGCATGGATAGATTGGCAATTCCAGAGCTGAAATTGTCCAAATTATTCTGGTGAAGGTGTATGGAATTTACATGAAACAAGGTAGAACAGAGTGTTATCATATTTGAGAGAAGAACTCAATACTTGCAGGATTTGTAAGTTAAACATGAGTGAATGAAACACAACTCCAGGTATGTTTTTGATGAGTAAACTACATTATAATATATATCAGAAAATAGCATACTATGGGCCCTTTAAAATTCATATGACTTCTTTTTCTTTTTTTTTTCCTCTAATACTTTGCTAGGTGGATTATCTGTGGTGAATATTTGACTGTGGTGAATATTTGACTTAAAAAATTCCATCCAAAATTCTGAGGCATTTTATGTGCAAGGAACACATTTTTTGGAACTATCTCTATGTCACATCTGCTGCCTGTAAACTAAACGTAAACCAAAATTTAAAAACTAGAAAACACTAGATAAGATTTTTAGTCAAATAATAAATATAATGACATAATAAATTAGTAGTCTCACTGTCTTATGCACTTTAGATAAGACATTGTTCCAGTATTTCCCCATGTCTTCCACAGGTTTTGTCTCACATTTCTGTTCTGTTCTAATAGCCCACATTTGTCACCCACTTCTATTTTTATGAGGCTTCCTGCACGGCTACACAATTACACTGACAATGCTCATGACACTCGCAATGCAGACTGCAAGCTGATAATTGGGTAACAAGTAAAGCCCTTTTAGATTTAGATTTATAAGCGTGCTATTGGTCTAAAGTTAGGAATACAGCTCCCATTTGGATTATACACTGGTAAGTTAAAAATACCTACATTAAGAACATTTTATTTTATTTCAGTAGATTCAATTTGACAAGTAAAATTATCTTCCAATTGTGTTTTCTTAATTCAAGCCATGGAAGATTTTGTTTCTCATTTTAAGTATAAAGATTGGTTATTTTCTTCTTGTTACAATGAAGATTTCTTATTCTATATTCAAAAAGTTTGCTTGGGTGGATCATTTTACTTGTCAAGTGAAACTCACTCATATCAAGATACATTTTCTTAATTCAAGCAGTTTTAAGTTGGCTATAGCGTACTTTTTGCAGTGTATCTATCGAATTTAAAGGGGCACTGTGTAACTTCTCACCCACTTGTCCCTTTGGAGATGGTGCTTTGCCAGAAATGTTTCAATATTTCTTCCAATAATATGTCATTTAACTTATCTCTCTCCATGGACATAAGCTGGTGACATGACTAAGTCACATGTCAGAACTGTGGAGAGGTGACCCTGTTCACAATAAGAAGGTGTGTGTTTAAAGATTTTATATGGATATAAAACAAGTGTAATGGCATACTGCTAAATATTCATACTGTATTGAAACAAGCAGATAGTGGAATGCACATTAGAAAATGTACATAGTGCAACTTTAATAATAACTAATTGTGTGAAACTGCTTTGCAACCAAAAAGTTCTTTTGAGTAATAGTTAGTGGTGTAAATTATGTTTTTCTGTTTAATCCTAAAAAGTGAGTGAAGTCCATTCCAACAGTTATGGACCTCTAACAGAGAATAGACTCTTGATAAAATCCATTAACCACAAGGCCAATATGTTTCACTGGCTGCTTGGCTGGAGTCTATGTCAACATATTTTTTGGTCTTTGGTCTCTATTTTGTTTAGTTAATTGCTAATTCCTAATTTTAGAGTACACTATAGTCAAATCAAATGATTTATTTTTATTTTTTAGATTCCAAACCTTGTCATTGATGAGGATCTCCATTGGGTTGTTGCCCCACTCAATGAGCACCAGCTCGTTGGACTGTCCTGGGACGGCGTAGGAGAAAGGAGTGCCCACTCCAGGAGAGGCATTGGACTTGATCCACAGACACACACTGAACGAGTACATTTCAGGCAGGCTCCTCTTGGCTTTGGCGTACATGTAGTTGGTCCTCAATGGGAACGTCAACTGGAACTTTTCACTGGGTCTGCCGTCTTTACCTGCACACGTGACCAGGGTCAGGTTAGATAGCAATGGTTTTAGATTACTGTTATATAAATTTAGCTGTGGGGCATTGTAGACCAAATGGTTAACTTGAATTTAATCAGTTCTATCAACTTGTAACATTTTAGACCAGTAACTGTATAGATTGAAATGGCCTAACAGAGATAAGGTCAGTGGTCTAGAGGTCAAACTGTCCTTCAACTCAAAGGCTCCAGAACTTTTCACACACTAAAAGCACAAAGGCAAAGTGTACGCTTGTCTATCTCAACTCCTCACAAAAGCCTGGTGGTGTAGATCTATTTGACCTTCAGTTTCAAGCACGTTCTGCAGCTATTGGGATGATATTTTCAGTGTCTGGTCTGTGTAGGCGGTCTCTACCTCCTTTTTTCTGGTTTATACAAGCCTTGCGCACGCGCCTACTTGCACTGATTTATACCTGTGTAGCCTACATGCTCCAACATGCAAAAAGTAAACTTTCCTAGAGGAAACTCAGTTCATAAATCAGAAAGTGGGTGAATCCAAAGAGCAAATAGGTTCTGAGATATGCAAAATAATGCAGCTTCACTCTGCTCTCCCTCAAATCCGCGCGCAACGAGGGGCTGCGGCATTTTGCGCTCTGCCTGAGTGATAGGCTCATAATGAATGATGTAACATTGTCCGTCGAGGTTAAAACACAGAGCTAAAGCGGTGGGCCGTGTGTAATCCCGGTGCGCACCTTTTTCCAGGTCCGTGATGCGGTGGTGCAGAGACGTGAGCGTGGACTCCACGCGGTTGCGCTGTTCCGTGTCGTTCCTGGAGCCTTTGCCCTCCTCCAGAGTGTTGACCCGGGACAGCACCTGCTTCTCCATGTCGTCGATCTTATTCTGCAGCAGGTCTTTGAGGCTGTTCGCCTGCGCAGAGCCGTTGTTGCCGCGGCTGTAGTTCTGCGTCGGACAAACACGGGGTTAGCGCGGGACACGGGACACTTTGTGCAGCGATAAACAGTCATAAACAAGCTGTCACATCAGTTTCACCGCGACACGCTGCGAAATACTACAACTTTATAGAAAAACTCTTTTCTTTGTACAAGCAACATGCAATTGCTTGTATATGAATTTAAGAGCGTACGGTTTACATTATTTTATAAGTCTCAGACCTAATATTTGTTATATCGGGAAAATCATATATACATTTATTACTGTTAATTTTATGAAAATAAGATGTCACAATGGAAAAAGGTCACAAATGACAAGTTGCCTCAAAAAGAAGGCAATAGCAATATATTCTTTTTTTCCCCCTCATTATGGGCTTCTTTTGTTAGTCCATTCTGTCACCTATTTGATAGGCTATATACTAAACTAAGCTATGTCTGCATGGTTATAGCATTAAAGGCGCAATATTAAAGAAAACAGTAGGTTATAGAAACTGTAAGAGCAGATCCGAGCAGAGACACACGTGGGTCCAGTAATAGGCGGTATATCACAGCGCTCCTACCTCTAGATTCTCCAGCCGCTGTTTGAGGGTCTGGAGGGTCTGTCCCAGTTGGGTCAGCGTCTCCGTAGTGCCCCGGGACACGTCTCCCATAGTGTTTTTCCCCCCCGGTCGCCTCGCGCCCTCTGCGGCTGGCGCGCTCTGACTCTCGCAGCGGTTCAGTTTGGACGTTAGTTCCCTGATTGTCTCCTTTTGGTTCATGATCGTCTCCTTCTGCTGTAGCACGGTCTCGCGCAGCTGCATCACGGTGGTCTTCAGGTCCTCTGCCGGTCCACTGTTCTGCATTGATGCCGAGCACAAGTCCATATCCTTGGGCACCGATTGGCAAATGAACTGCGTCTGTCCGAAATCTTGAGTCGTGCTCTGTGCCAAAAACAACCACGAGGAAAGTACAAAAAGTTTCCGCGATAAGACGTCCATTGCGTTGGTTTGGTCTGGAGCTGTTTATGCGAAAGAGAAACTAGTTTCAGCACCACGGAGCTGTCCACTGAACTGAGCGCCCCGTCTCCGCGTGCACTTTATATAGCGGCTTTGGGAAGCGCACATCTGCGCGTGCAGGAGGGAGGCGAGGGGGAGGTGGGCAACGCTGAGCAAGACCCACATGGGCCAGCCCTCTTTAAGGTCGTCCCACTTAAATCTACATTTGTAAATGTGTTAGAATTTTGCGTTGTGCAAAAATGACACTTGGTACTTTGCGGTAGCCACAGAAGAATTTTAAACATGAAATTGAAACAAACGTGGCAACAAATCTTTGGGAATCAGATGTATTATACGAACGCAATTAAAACAGCAGTTAAAAGTAGAGATCTGTGTTAGTAAACCATCAAAACACGAGCCTTCTCCATATATTCTTTATCAATTCTTCACATCAGCATCACTACTAATGTACATTACTGTAGTGGTAAAATGCACAATTATGACTCCACCTTAAATGAAGCCTTTTCTCGTCTTTCCCAAGCGCAGTGGGGTCCCCGCCACTACCCACTCTCTCACCACTCCTTCCTTCCCTTCCTCCCTCCCTCCCTCTCTTTCTCTCTCACGCATAAGAGCGCACTGCCCGTGGCTTTCACACTGCGCCTGTGTTCTGTGTTCTTTTTCCATCCTTTCCATTAGACGAACAGGCTCTCTCCATTACCACAGCCGGAAAGGGTCTGTGTCCGCACTGTAATGGTTTTGCTCTAGTGTAACGAGAAGGGCGCTCGTCAGTACAGAAGACAGTTGGATACAAAGTTGAATACAATACTATATTAGCAGGGATGGCACCGTTATGCTAAACTTCTACAACCAGGGGGCGCTGTACTCTGAAACCCCAGCCCAGCCGAATTTTTCACAGCACGTTATGTAACAGTCCCACTGCCAGTCCATTAATAAACTAAAAGAAGAGCATGGTCCACGCTGCCATGGATCAGATCGGGATAACCAGTCAAATCCCACTGATATAAATATATACATAGTGGTGCTTTCTATATGACCCAAACAGGCTGGGACACATCTGTGCAGAATGGAGAAGCTTCTGAGGCTGCAGAGCGAAAGGACACTTCCCTTTGAACCCGCTGCACATAGGGCCCATGGTCGGACGCTTTGAAGTCAGACCCCCTTAGAAATCCAGGCTTTAGACCCACACTCTAGCACCGAGGTGAATACATAGAGTACACTCTTAAAGATAAAAGCAAAAATCACTTTATATCGCGTACAGAAAAGAGAAAGGGTGAAATAGGATGTCTTATAGTGAAAATAGTGTAGTATAGTGAAGTGCAATATGTTTTACTTGGGAAACAGAGGATAGACCTTAACCTTTTACTTTAAAATCCTTTATGACAAAATTAATTGTAATATTTGAAAACAATGTAGTAAGGGGCATTGATTATGTTATGTCAGTCCTGTTTATTACTTTGATTTTTTTCACTATTTTTTTTATGCCAGATGTCTAAATTTGCCAACCCCACATTGCACCATTGAACTGATGTAGCTCAATCTACTTACATTGTATTAGAGCACATAGTCATATAGTACGGTAGCCAACACTCACAGCAAGGAGGTCTTGGGTTTCTCTGTGTCCAAGCACTCTGATTTCCCCCATCATTCAAAAGCATGCATAAAACCCCGGGTGCTGGGTCAAATGCAGTTAATGAATTTTCTTCACGAGGGATCAATAAACCTACCTACCATACATATAACTGGCAGTGACCATGGAAAAGGTGTTTCCATTAATACTCTATAATAGCCCAGCTGCAGGATACAACAAACAGTGTACCATAACATATCTCATTCAATCATTTTATTTGCTTCTCTTATTGGTCTTTGGGGGGCTATAGTCTATTCTATCTGCAGAGAGGTGCACCCTGGATTATTGGCCGTGAATCACAGGACTAACCGTTGCCATCACAACCTACCACTTACATCCAATTACAGTAATACCCTGGATTCTCCACTGTAAATGTTATTAGTATATCCTTTACATCCACTCATTTAACCCAGGCCATTTGACAGGTGCCTTATGGACTGTTACCCATATGTGGCACAACAGTGACGGGTTAATACTTTGCCCACTAACTGCATGATCACCGGTTCAAATCATGCCTATATGAGCATATTACTGTGTCCTTGGGCAGTACACGTCACCCATGTTGTCCTCTTAATACACATGGTTGGTTGTGCTAGAGAGGATGACTCAAAATGTGATGACTAAAAAACTAAAAATGTCTAGACAATTTCAGTGACAAACTTGTAAGAAAAAAGGTTGCATTTATTGAACATTTTTAAAGGTCCTATATTACTCAAAATTGACTCTTGTGAGATTTAAGCCATGCTATAATGTTGTTGCCTCATCAAAAACATGAAGTTGTGTTTTGTTTCATTCACACATGTTTGAGTAAGCCTTTAATATTAGTCTGTCTACATCTTCAAAGCTCAAAATGCTCTGTTCTACCTTTTGATGTTATGAAGCGCTGGTTTTCTACCTTTTACTTTTTGTTCAGTAGAGATGAGAGGGCTGAAATGATCAAAATGATTTTAATGAAGGTGTGTGGAGTTTAAAAACACAGTGGCGCACTTTTTGTATTACCACATGACTTTTCAAGGTGGAACAGAGTGTTTTCTGTGTGAGAGAAGAACTCAACCTAAATATGCAGGATTTGTGTGTTAAACATGTGTGAATGAAACAAAACACAACTCCAGGTATGTTTGTGATGAGGAAACAACATTATAAGATGGATCAGAAAAATTACATAATATGTTCCCTTTAAACATTTGTTGGTGATTGCAACTTGCTTACTTTTTTTCCAAGGTTGCATATATTATATAAGATTTACCCCTAAACCATTTAAAACTCCCCATCTCCCCTACATAAGCCTTTTCTCAACACAAGCCTTCACACCTGTATTCACAACACCCACTCCAACACATTAAACCAAGTCTTTCTTTCCATTCCTATACCTTGTTGCATGGCACTAATGTCCCCAGTGGCTACGATGAAATGAAAATTGACCGCACAGTCTTCTTTAATTTGTTTAATTATTGATCCCCCGTCTTGTAATCAGCAGCAATGGAGGGCTGAAGGCGGATAGAACAAATGCTTAATAGCCTTGTCTAATTGCAGAGGCCCTAGTGTGACAGGCGTGTAACAAATCTGACTCCAGCTCAGCACATGTGGTCATTAGCGGTCATGGTCTGAACATGCATCAACAAGTTATCATTAGCTCAACAGAAATGAGATTCTTGTTTACCAAACGGGGTGAAACAAACTGGTTTTCGATAGCTTCCTCTTGAGGGTAAGAATAGAATGAAATGAGCAGTCCGTCACATATTGTACTGTATATATCTGCTCAGTATTTGTGGTTTATCCCACGCGTAAAAAGTGCAGCAGTAACTCCATATGTTTAGCTTGGCTTCCTTCCTGTTAAGCAATATGTTTTCTATGAAAATACTGGGAAAGACTGTATTAGATGTCAATCAAAAATTACACTGGGATGGGTAGTGACTAAACAACACTGGTGAAAACAAATTTGAGCTATGGGCTTGATCTATACTGAAAATATATGGTGGTAGTTAGGGATGCGCTGATACTGAAAATGGTATTGAATGTCGGTGCCAATGCTGAAAATTTGCTGGATCAGGTATCGGAGCCATGATAAAAGTTAAGCCTATATCCTGATTAGGCCTTTAACTGGACGCAATAAGATTATTTACAGTCTGATTTTAGCCTTTGTCTCATAATTTTTTAGCTTCTATTCCTACAAAATTGTTCAGTAGTCATTTTGAAGAGTATATATAATGTATATGATCATATAACACAATTGGATCTCTTGTGTAATGAGGTTTTTTTTTTTTTTTTAAGAAAATAAGTACAATTTTCCGTCCCTACACTGGTATCAGTTATTAAGTTCACTTGATAAGTTCAAGAAAATTGTAAAGAGTGTGGTGACCAAGACATGTGTATGTTTTTTTTTTTTTTTTTTTTTTTTGAGATTTGCAAATGGTTTTATCTAATGATATTTTGTGATTTGACTATTTTGTATTGAATGTGTTGGCTGCTACCTTGGCCACGTCTCCTTGAAAAAGAAATTCCGAATCTCATCTCTGTATAGGGAAATATTTCAGATTATTCAAGATTTATTCTTTCTTCCACTTTCAAAAGACATGGCTGTAGGTGACAAATTATCAGTTAGTTATCAGTTATTGTAGTGAATGATTGTTTGTCTACATCTCAATATACTTTTCTGTACTTACTGTATCTGATCAGTGGCAAATGCATCTCACATCCCCAAACTCCTCCCATCACCCCATACCTCAAACTAAATGCATTTCAAACCTCCACAGTTGTATAGGACCATATCACCACATTTAGTAAAATGCTTAAAATTTGTATTATTGAATTAAATATTAAGTATTTTTAATGTCATAATGTGGAAAATTCTTGCCAAAACAAAACATCCCCATGGAGATATATGGGTGGCGTGTACCATAGTTTAATCTGAATTGTACTGCAAACATTCATAAATATTTTGGAGGACTTAAACATAAAAATTTGCTGTATTTTAGTTGTATTTTATTCTTCTAAACTGACATCCTTCCATCCTTCAGGAAGTATAAAGAAAGTGTGCCATGGCCCAGTTTCCTAACAGGCTGCCTCTGCTTGGACGTGCCTTTCTTTGCAGTGTTTTGACACACACCTCACAGTTCGGTCCGGCTGCTCTCCGCACCCAAGAGGCTCAAATCCATAATGATCCCACTCCCAGGTCCACTGAATAATGCAGCGCTTTATAATAGAAGCCACTTTCTAATGGCAGAGATAGATACGAGCCATTTCACACACTGGCAGCAACGCATGCGCTTATTTATCCACATCTGCAATAACAGGACGGAGAGAGAGGGAGAGAGCAGGACAGAGAGAGGGAGTAAGGGACAGAGAGAAAGAGGAGGGCGAGAGTGAAGTGAGAAAAGTGAGGGAGAGAGAGCTGGAGAGAAGAGACAGAGTGTGAAAGTGAGAGAGAGATGAAAGATGGGCCAAGAGAGGAAGGGAGAGAGACAGGTAGAGAAGAAGAGAGAGAAGACAAGATGGGGAGAGAGAGACAGAGAAAGAAAGATAGAGAGAGGAGGAGGAGGAGAGAGAGAGAGAGAAAGGACAATGTGATATGGAGAGAGAGAAAGCTACAGAGAGAGGGAGAGAGTGCGAGTGGAAGGGAAGTGTAGGAGAGGAGGGCGAGAGTGAAATGAGAAAAGGGAGGAAGAGAGAGAGTAGGAGAGAAGATACAGTGTGAAAGTGAAAGAGAGATTAAAGATGGGAGGGTGAGAAAAAAGAGGGAATGAGAGGAAAGAAAGACGAGTGAGAGAGGAGAGAGAGAAGAATAGATGGAGGGAGACTGAGAGCGAGAGATGTAAGGGAGTGAATGAGGAGGAGGAGAGAGAGGTAGAGAAGACAAGATGGAGAGAGAGACAGAGAAAGATAGAAAGAGGGAGAGAGATAGAGAGAGAGAAAGGAGAAGGTGAGATGAGGAGAGAGAGAGAGAGAGAGAGACAGAGAACGATAGATAGAGAGGAAGAGAGAGACAGAGAGAAAAGGACAAGATGAGGAGAGAGACTGATAAAGATAGATAGGGTGAGAGAGAAAGGAGAAGGTGAGATGAGGAGGAAGAGAACAGGAGAGCGAAAGAGAGAGGAGGGTAGAGAAAGGAGAGACAGATGGGGAGAGAGATGTGCCAGGGAGTTGCGGTAGAACTGACACCCACAGCACAAACAACACCAGCAGTGGTTTTGGGAGCGGAGAGGAAAACTGTGTTCGACATGGCACACTTTTATCCTGCTCCTTTGCACTCCCAACAAAATGCACTACAGTAACAGACACACTCCACTTTGTTTGCTTATTCATGCTCAAACACTCACAATAAGATGTAGACCAGATTTTAAACTGCTTATACAACCCCAGGTTTGTCATAAAATTGCATACATTTCTACATGACTAAAGTAAACAACAGATTCTGATAGTTGTATTAAAGTACCTGATTTTTACTGTCTTAAAACCAGGAAAAACATAACTAGTTTATTTTAAACATTTTGCGGTGGTCCAAAGTTACTTCTCCCTTATGTATCCAGACATCCTAATTATTCACTGCAAGCTTTTTTCCCATGGCAATAAAGCTGACAACAACTAGCATGCTAATACGCACTTCCTGATGTTCAGACTATAAAACTTTTTATATTTAAATGCAGACAACACACAGCAGACATATTTTGACCTCATGAGCTGCTTGTACAATATATCCATACTGTACATAATGACAAGTGAGTCTGGAATATTTCATCTTATTATTTATTATCGTCAATGGCAAAGTCGAGTTCTACATGTTAACTATATAAACTATACATACTCCATATGATAAACAAAGAGCAAAACAGTTATTCAGAATAAGTAGTTAAGTTATGACGGAAAATGTACTTTTTTATATCAAACACTGAACTCCAGACCAATCAAGAATGAGTTTAACATATGAGAGTGTATCATGATCATCTAAAACAGAATACCAAAACCCTAGTTTATTCTGAGTTTTATAAATGGCTATAATCTTTCTTCAATACTTCCCGTCACTAAATTTCATTATGTCTTCATGCACAGTTGACAGCTGAATTATAGCAACCATGGATTTAATTGGAAAGTCTCACTGGTCTCAGTTTTGCCTCTGCTGCATTGAAGTCTGTATTTGGACTGCTCCAGTGGGACACAAGCGGCTGCAGCTGGGCCTGTATTCCCCATGGATTCTAAAGAGGAGATACAAAGATAGAAATAATTCAAAATCGCAGTGTTATAATCCAGTATAGGCAGAGCTGTGCATGCCAACAGTTTTCACAAGTAGGTCAGTCCAAACTTTATGCTTCATCCTCTGCTTTGAAACCCATTTGACCTTTATATTTGTGAACAATTGTTGAAAATGCCTTGGACCTGCTTTGAGCTTTGCATTGGGGTAATTGATGTCCAGTCACTCCAGAGTCATTCCCCTCTCATTAAAAAAACAAAGTGACATAAACAAATATGGTTGGCATTACAGGGTGCGGCAGGCGCTAAGCTAACCTCATCATAATTCTCCCGGGCAGGCACATTAACACTTTAGCAGCGACAGAGCTGTTCATCAAAAGCTTGTGTCGTTAGCCTCGTTGGAGTTGATCCAGGAACAAAATTTCCCAGGATTCAGTTTGTGCAGGATCAGGGCCAAAGCAAGAGTGGTGGTTCTAATGAAGCTGATGGCAAAATTTGGTAAAACATGGCAAATCTGGTGTACAGGGTCAAAACAAGACAGGCTAAGTAGGGCTTTAGTTGATGTAAGGCTTTTCATGATTGCATATACTAATTACTGCTAAAAGTAAATTAAATGTATATATGTATAGACTGTATTTTAATTGCTAAAGGCTCTTACATGAGAGAAAAATAAAACGGGGTCAGCCACTTCCTTGTGTCCATGGAGATGGTGTCGCGTTTTCTGAAATTTTCCAATCTCCATGGAGAGCATTTGATGCCAACAGGCCAGGTTACAGGTCAGATCTGTTAGGTGGCAAAACCTCTCACTTTATGTTTATGGTTTTCAACATATTTCTTGAGCAATAAAAACACCATCCCATACTATCCAGGCAAAGAAGTACCCACTTCCTGGAGACATGCAAGGGGTGGACCCTCCACCAGAACAGTGACATAGTGCATCTTTAAATGATCTCGCATTGTCTTGAATTAAAGTGGACAGTAATTTCAAAGGCTCTTCTTCATGTCAAACCTCATGTGGTCTGCTTCACAAAGGCCTGGACAAATGGAAAGAGATGCCACCGACTGAAGGAGCGTTTAGTCCAAACCACTCACACTGAAATGGTGAAGGACACCCAATTAAGCTATGACGCAGATAGGTCAAAGTTCACTAAGGAAGAAAGTATGAGGTGAACAGCAGTATGGTAATATTATAACAAAAAAATGTAATGGTCATGCCTATAAGCAATTAGATAACATATTTAAAATGTACTTGCAAGCAAATAATAGCTGACACTTGTGGCGTAGAATTAACTTGTTACATCTGCCTATCTTTGAGGATGGAAACGTGTTGTAGTAATATATATTTTACATGTACATTAATATAACCTGTTTTGCTTTAGTAAAATGTTGAGTTCTTCTTTGTAGTATCCTGTCTGTAGTGATAAAGGCTTGTAACATTGTATTTTCTTCTTTATAACAAATCTGTTTTGTCTTGAGGAGTGCCAATAACGAAGTATGGGGCATTATAAACAGTATAGTCTGTCATCGTTTACACAGTCTGATACAGAGACAACAGTTCCTCTGGGGTTTTCGGAGGCAGAGCAGGGGGAGCAGGTGTGCTTAGGACTTTATAAGAGCACAGCAGAAGAAGAGGTCACTATTCTCTCAATTACAGAGTGAGACATGAGCTTGTGTACTCCTCCAGGGACCTCTTTTTCCTGTTGTATTTTTCTTCCCAAAAGTAGATTAGGTTTGGAGTGGATTTGGGGCAAGAGGTTGCTCAGACCTGGATGATCTAAGGTCAAGGTGCCTAAACTCTGTCCTTGGTGGGCTGAAATGGGAAACTATTTTTGAGTATTTCAGCTCAGGATTGAGCGCATTCATTTTTTGTGTAAAACATTAAGATGCAAAGATATTATGTTTTTCTCAGTTTTCTTTTTTGGGCCTTTTTTTCAATGGACTACAGAATGGAAGAAAGACACCCTTTACAAATCTCAACACTCTTTCACCCTTGGACTGTGGGCCTACCACGGTTTGAGAACTATAAGAAAATAACTGAGGCAGATGTTATGAAGCACTTTCAGTGTTTGGGCAGTGTAAATAACACTTGTTAAAAGTTCAGCAAACCGAACAACAGTTAAATTCAATTAAAAAGAAATTTAAAAGTCAAATTTGTGGTGTTCTTTCAGATTCCCAAAGAGTCATTTTACTCTAGGTAGCTGATTGGTCTAAATTGTAACATAACCTGTATCAAAGGTATAGGTGCACTATGTAACGTTTCTAGTGGGGAGTCCACCTCCTACTTGTCACTATGGAGATGTATTATTGCCTTGCCTGACATGCTCCACAGTATGACATTAAACGGATTTAGCTTCCATTTATTCAATGACAACTATTTGTATTACTAAAATACTTTGAAATACATACATTCTTACTATGAGCGGGTTTGACTCCAAATATCAGACCTGTAACTTGGTCTGGTTGCGTCATTTGTTTGTCTTCATGGAGTTAATGTTATACTGTGGAATATTTTGTCTACATTTTCATGGAGACAAGCATGTAGCGGACTTTCCAAAAAAAAAAAAAAAAAAAAAAAAGCCACTCTTCAAAGGTTCAAGATCAGGCACTCCTAATCCTCTACATTTTCTCCCTTGGATTAGTCTTTCCTTGTAGCTTTAAGAGAATGGTTTGTTTTGCATAACGTAGCAGATGTCTCATGATCTAAGGAGCTTCAGCATCATTACTCACAATCCTTCAGAGCACAAGGATATATTATTCATAATGTAAGAGCAGACATTTAAATCCACTGTAAAGCAGAGCAGCGGGAACCTGAATAATACACACAGATTGTTTATTGATAATTTGTCAGCAATTTGCCACATAATAGACACCAATGATTGTATTTCTCAAGCAAATATGGAGTTTGGTATGTTTGCTTTATCTATTGTCCTAACTGGATTTTCATTTTATGTGATTTCACTGTATCAGCTTTTTGCATGTTAGCATTTTAGGCCTAATTCTGTTTCACAAGCTAGTTTCCTCTTTGTGCCAGTACAAAGCATTGATAAATTCAGCATGTAATGGATCTTAGAAATGAGGTTTGCTGGTATTGTGTGCATCCGAGTTTGTTATGTTAAATGTTTTGCTCTACTGCTTTTCTTTTTTTTTTTTTTTTTCTTAATTTATTTGTTCTACTCTACAAGTGTTCTGTAGCATTTGTATAATGGTTAAATAAAAGTAATTGTACATGTATCTACAATGAATACAATGTTTATAGATATATCAACATGTTGCACTTAGTTTGAGGAAGCCATCTAAATCTGCTTTTAGCGAGTCCTACAATGACTGTACCCAATGAAGATGATTCTCATACTTTTTCCACTATTACAAGAATTTATTATTTTATTCTTTATTTAAGTACCAAAATAAGGCACACCTTTACTGCTATTGTAGAATAAATGAAGTAGTTTGAGAAGTGTATAGGGGCAGAAGACTAGATGACTTACGCAGTTTTTATTTTATTTTTTTCTTTTAACCATCAGTACCAGACTGTATATATAAATGGGCATAGCTAACATGCTAACTGTTGCGTTTCAAATAGGAAGTGAGCATGAGCGCGCTTCTGGCTCCATCGATTTCAGCTTCAATTTGGATTGAAAAAACGTCATCCCTCTCTGTGTGCTGTCAGACACCTCATTTTGGTCTTAAAATTATTATATTGACCCGCTCCACATGATCCTGGTGTTTTTATTTAGCTATTTCATGTTCATAAATCAATCCTTTTCCTAATATGGAATTTAGCTCCAATTTCACACCGCAACTAGCTTCTGCAAGCTTCATTTGACTGGAACCGAACACGATGGGTGATGTCACACTCCTTTAGTCTACTTTTTTATACAGTATGTGATCAATACAGTCCTGGAGATGGGAACACTCAACACCATACATCCATTTTCTTCCGCTTATCCGGGGCTGGGTCGCAGGGGCAACAGCCTAAGCAGGGACTCCCAGACTTCCTTCACCCCGGACACTTCCTCCAGCTTCTCCGGGGGGACCCCGAGGCATTCCCAGGCCAGCTGAGAAACATAGTCCCTCCAGCGTGTCCTGGGTCTTCTCTGTGGCCTTCTCCCGGTGGGACATGCCTGGAACACCTCCCGAGGGAGGCGTCCAGTAGGCATCCAGAACAGATGCCCGAGCCACCTCAGCTCGCTCCTCTTGATGTGGAGAAGCAGCGGCTCTACTCCAAGCGCCTCCAGTGTGACTGAGCTCCTAACCCTATCAGTGGAGGAAACTCATTTCGGCCGCTTGTATCCACGATCTTGTCCTTTCAGTCATTACCCAAAGCTCATGATCGTAGGTGAGGGTAGGAAGGTAGACTGACCGGTAAATCGAGAGCTTTGCCTTTCGGCTCAGCTCCCTCTTCACCACACCGGTCCAATACAGAGACCACATCACTGCTGATGCTGCACCGATCCCCCTGTCAATCTCACGCTCCATTCTCTCCTCACTCGTGAACAAGACCCTGAGATACTTGAACTCCTCCACTTGAGGCAAGGACTCTTCACCCACCCGGAGAGGGCAAGCCACCTTTTTCTGGTCAAGAACCATGGCCTCGGATTTGGAGGAGCTGATCCTCATCCCAGCCGCTTCTTGGCTGGGGCAAACCGCCCCAGTGCACGGTGGAGGTCCTGGTCCAATGAAGCCATCAGGACAACATCATCTGCAAACAGCAGAGATGAGATCCTGTGGTCCCCAAACCGGATCCCCTCTGGCCCCTGACCCCTAGAAATTCTGTCCATATATACAATGAACAGAACCAGTGACAAAGGGCAGTCCTGGAGGAGTCCACCAGAAGTGCACCGGAAACAGGTCCGACTTACTGCCGGCAATGCGAACACAGCTCCTGCTCCGGTCATACAGGGACCAGACAGCCCTTAGCAAAGAGCTCCGGACCCCATAATGCCAGAGCACTCCCCACAGGACCCCACAAGGGACACGGTCGAATGCCTTCTCCAGATCCACAAAGCACATGTGGACTGGTTGGGCAAACTCCCATGAGCCCTCAAGCACCCGATGAAGAGTATAGAGCTGGTCCAGTGTTCCGTGGCCGTGACGAAAACCACACTGTTCCTCCTGAATCCGAGGTTCGACCATCGGTTGGATTCTCCTCTCCAGTACCCTGGAATAGACCTTACCAAGGAGGCTGAGGAGTGTGATTCCCCGGTAGTTGGAACACACCCTCCAGTCCCCCTTCTTAAACAGAGGGACCACCACCCTGGTCTGCCAGTCCAGAGGTACTGTCCATGGCCACCACACAATGTTGCAGAGATGTATCAGCCAAGACAGCCCCCAACATCCAGAGACTTAAGATACTCAGGACGGATCTCATCCACCCCCGGAGCCTTGCCACCACCAACCATCTCAGTGACTTCAGCCAGGGTGATGGACGAGTCCGCCTCCAAGTCCCCAGTCTCTGCTTCCTCCTCAGAAGACATGACGGTGGGATTGAGGAGACCCTCAAAGTATTCCTTCCACTGTCTGACAACATCCCCAGTCGAGGTCAACAGCTCTCCATCCACACCATAAACAGTGTTGGTGAAGCACTGCTTCCCCCTCCTGAGGCATCGGACGGTTTGCCAGAATTTCTTTGCGGCCGTCCAATATTTCTCCTCAATGGCCTCTCCAAACTCCCCTCAACCCCGAGTTTTTGCCTCTATGACCGCCTGGGCTGCAGCACGCTTGGCTCACCGGTACATGTCAGCTGCCTCAGGAGTCCCACAAGCCAACAAGACCCTATAAGACTCCTTCTTCAGCCTGACGGCATCCCTTACTTCCGGGGTCCACCACTGGGTTCGGGGATTGCCGCTGCGACACGCACCACAGACCTTATGCCCATAGCTACGAGTGGCCGCATCGACAATAGAGGCCGAGCTCTCCCAGAGGTGTGAGCTGAAGGTCCCTCTGACAGAGGGCTCTGCCAGACGTTCCCAACAGACCTTCACTATACGGAGAAGTCCAGTAACAGAACACCACTCGGCTTCAGATCAGGGAGGCCGTTCCTCCCAATCACCCCTGTCCAGGTGTCACTGACGCCCACATGGGCATTGAAGTCCCCCAGTAGAACAACGGAGTCCCCGGTCGGTGCACTGTCCAGTACCCTTTCCAGAGACTCTAAGAAGGCCAGGTACTCTGCACTGCTGTTCGGCCCTAGGCCGACACAACAGTGAGAGACCTGTCCCCAATCCGACCCTCTCGTTCACCGGGATGGACTCCAACACACAGTGGCTGAGCTGTGGGGCAATGAGCAGGCCCACACCTGCCTGCTGCCGCTCCCTGCGGGCAACGCCAGAGAAATGGAGAGTCCAGCGCCCCTCAAGGAGTTGGGTTCCAGAGCCCAAGCTGTGCGTGGAGGTGAGACCGACTATATCTAGTCAGTAACGCTCAACCTCCCGCACGAGCTCGGGCTCCTTCCCCCGCAGCAAGGTGACATTCCATTTCCCCGGAGCTAGTCTCCATGTCTGGAGATCCGGCTGTCAAGGCCCTTGCCTTCGACTGACGCTCAAATCTCGCTGCACCGGCCCCCTATGAATCCTCCTGCAACACATAATTGAATATTCAAGTCTGACCATGCTTCCATTGTAGGGAGTATTATAACCTCTGATGACGCAGGCCAGATAACAAGGACTGAGCTAGAGGTGTCCTTGGTACAGTAGTGCAATTTCCCTAGACTACCGTCACAACATTCTTGTCTGTTCTTGTCCAAATATACAGGGGTAAGCATAATTTCGCATTGGCACATCCTGTTTCCAGTCCACATCCTGTTTTAGTGTCTTCTGCTCCCAATGTGTCCCAGGTCTACTTGACTTTTCTGCAGCTTCATAGTCTTCACTCTACTGTACCTCACCCACACCTCCCCACTGTAACCTTGCTCTTTTTGTTAGCTTTTTCAAATGATCAGTTTCAGTGTGATACTCGGGTCACCAAATGGGGACCAAAACTGGCTTCATCAATCATACAGACTTGTCAAAGTCTGATCATGTTAGATCTCAAAAGCTAAACAGAGCTGGCCCTGGTACTAGGATGGGAGACCATTGGGAAATTCAGGTGTCACAGTGGGGCACCAGTGGCAAAAATTGTTGTTGTGTCCTTAGACAAGACACTTCACCCACATTGCCTAGTATGAATGTGCTGTGTATGTGAGTGATGGTACCAGTGCTTAGATCTCATTATGAGGTGTAGGCTATTGCATGTTTAAATTACTACCTTTTTGTTCAAAATCACAAAAATATTGCTGGGTAATTTAAGATCTATCTATGATTTTCTAAAGTAATGGGGTTGTTTCTAGTTCATTCATCTCATATGTCTTTGAACACGTCTGAACTGACTGATCCAGAGCTAAATAGAGACATGTATGACGCCTGACTGCACAGAGTGGTTACCTGCTTAAGAGAGTATTGATTTTAGAAGCAGTGGCAGAAGCAGTAGTAGTAGTAGCAGTAGTAGTTGTAGCAGTAGCAGTAGTAGTAGTAGCAGTAGTATCAGTAAAATGAACAAATCCTTGGATGGGAGTGAAATGTCATAACTGATCTACCATGTGTCCAGATGACTGCACCTTGTTAGACATGATTCTCACAGAATTTATGTGACACCCATTTTTCATTTGTCTTCATGTTGATACAGGTCTACAGGTCTATAGGTGTTGGGACAAATCTTCATAATCTAAAGATGGACACGCCTCCAGCACTCATAAATCAGTGCAGATCAATGGAATTAAACATTTTCTCATTCATTGAAGTGGTTCAACCCCTCAGCCTCATTGAACCATCAAAGACATTCCCTGTTTATGTGTTGGCCCCATGACTGTTGCAGCGTTTTGCAAGTTTTTACACTGCTGTGAATGTAACCAACCACACAGAACTATAAATACAGCAGTGTTCACCACATTGTTAAGCTATTTTAAAAGCTGACTATTTGATGAGTCATTGTGTAAATGTACATGTAACATGAAGACCAAGTATAATTCTATATTTAGCACAAATCATGCTCAAAATTGTATGACTGAGACCACATTAAATGTTTATCTTATTAAAATAACCTGATATACGCACAATGAACAAAGTTTACAAATAAAAACAGGGTATTTAAAATGAACTTATTTTAATATTTTTTCAATATCAAACTGAAAGCAATTTTGCAATTTCCAACAGTAGAATAACTAGTAATGATGTGTATTGTATTATAGTATCAAAATTATACTTGACTATCAACCCATTTCACAATACAACATTTCTCTAACAACTGAAAACACTTCAAATATTATTTGTGGTAATTCATCTGATGTGTAAACTTTTATTTTGCATTTGTATTTTTAAACAATAATAGAGCAGTAATATATTTCTTTGTCCTCCATGTTCAAGGCTGTTTCATGGTCGCAAACTTCCTTCACAAAATCCCTCCCCTCATCTTATTCCCGTTGCCTTTGAGTTTCAATCAGCTTCTTGGAAAAACAGGATTTAGCTTTGGGAAGGGGATACATGCAGTTCGTCATGCCACCACATGCTTTTACTTGGAAAAAGGACAAACAAGGAAGGAAAAAGCCCCAATCTTCCTTGTTTTCCCTCTGCGCTATCCGGGTCCCCACCTCTATCACACCCCAGAGATTGGATTGATTTCCCACAGCGCTAGACACTAAAAACCTGGGATCCAAGCGCTGTATTCGGCCCCAGATGCTCCTACCTGTATGTTGCTGGTGACACATGCCAGATTGCGGCACTGCTGTAACACTGGCACCAAAAAAAGAGGCCAAGGCGATGATTACAGCTCTGACAAAAGCACCAGGAGGGATATTGTCCTGGCCTATCCATCTGCTGCAGCATTTTCATGTTTTGTAATGAGCTGTGGTTACTCATCCCTGTGAGCCAAACATTGTCCTTTTAGTTCAAGACAAACCGTTGTGCTTGATTAAAGTCATTGCGAGCTTTGAGCAAATCTCTTTGTTGACTGAGGACAAACTGATAAACTTGTTGGCACAAGTAATGGATGCTGGTGACTATAGGCAAAACGCTGTGGTGAGGGTCTGGGGCAGATGGGATGAATCTGAAGAATTAAAAACAAATCCCCGCTCTGTTTGATAAATGAGTGCGGTGCTTTCAGGGGGAATGTGACATGGACGGAGCTTTGAGTTATGGACTTTTGTTATGTCACTTTTTTGGCGGGTGTCCTAACCTTGTCTCCATGATGTGACAAGGTTAGGTGTTATTGTTTTGTCTGTAATATTCTATAGTATTAAACTTAATTGTTTTAGTTTATTTTTAACTAAATTGATTAAATGAGTTTTTATTGCTTATAAAAAATAAAAAATTGAAAAACATTATTCTGTGAGTGGGGGCACCTCACCTCCTTGTCTCCACAGTAAAAATATATAAGTTTAATGCTGTACAATAATAGACTTATCTCTATGGAGAGAAGTGAGTATATATATATATATATATATATACACACACACACACACACACACACACACGCACACACACACACACACACACACACACACACACAGCAGTGGTATGTGTTTACAAAAAAGGTAGTAATAGGGATTACTGTCTCGGGCCAACTTCATGTGTCGCAGGCAGGGTGGTAGGTCTATTAAAACTGCCAAAATGTCAAACAGTTTTAATTTAGCCTTTGTATAGATAAGTTATATCCAAATATCTTTTCTCATTCAGCTACTAAAGTAATTTTATCAAATTTGTGAATTTTACGCTGCGTCCCAACAGCACGTCTGTGACGTCAGACGCCCGTCCCTCGCAGCTCACGGTGCATTCTGGGTCCAACCCAACATGGCTGCGCCCTAGCTGCAGTGCTGAACAAGTGCCTCTTCGGAGAAATTCTTGGGAGTTTGTGCGTTTTCCGCCATAACCAACGCAGGAGGCTGACCCGCGGTGCCGCGGACTTAGAGCAGAGGAGTATCGGTGCTCAGGGCTCGATCGTGCGGCCGGTGCTGCGTGTGGCTGTGGCAGAGTGTCCGTGTGAAGATGGGCCTCGCTCCCAGCCGCTTTCCATAGCGAAGAGCCGCGGGGAGAGGAGCCGCGGATTCCCCTGCAAACACGCGCCCGTCCTGCTGGGCTTTGACGGCTTTGACCTCCTGTACCGGCTCTGGACGCTGCCATACAAGTTTTTGACGCGGATAGTTTGTGCCACTGTGTCTGTGATCAGCCGCAGACGGAGAGCCTCTGCTCGGGCTCACACTCTCCAAGGACCAAGGTTTGCACGCTTCTGCCATCTGCACGCTCCGCTGCCGGACTAGCGCCATTCCGCACATCTGCTCTGTCTCACTGCTTGTGCCATTTCGCAACTTTAGCTGGAAACTAAGCTCTAAATAGCTTGAGCTACACATGCAGTCTGACAGTGACAGCGCTAGCACGGAGCTGTCAAATTAGCCGCGCTTTGCTAACAGCGAGCTACCCGGCTTATTTGAGACCTGAGAAGCACACATCCTGGACTGAGGCTCTTAACATGAATTCATACAGGTACACAAACTAACTCAACAAGCAACAAGTCCCTCTACCCTACACCCCGAAAATCAAGAGAGTTTACAGAAAATCAAACTCCAGATTAGGCAAAGTTTCATAAGCATAGATGCAAGACCAAAGCATTAATAAAGTAAATGTTGTAGTTCTGTTTTGCAGTAATAGATCTAAGAAACAATACATATATTTAATGAACTTTCTACCATAAAGTAGCATTTTTACGGATTATAGGAATTGCTTACATTTTTGATTGCTTTGTGCCATATATCCAATCTCAGTGTCCTTTTCTGTTGTGTTGTGAAAATTTGTTTTGGTCTGCAATGTCTGATCTTTTGAAACTAGATGTGAAAAATATATAGATTCTGAGTAAAAGAGAGGCAGTAAAAAGTCATAAGTGTGGCCTTTGAAGTTGCACAAAGTCTGTAAACTGAAAAACAGAAGTGATACTAGCCTAGTTTAGCTGAAAATGTTTGTGTTTTGAAGTAGCTTTTATTTCTTGCGGTATGCACCCTATCCTAATGCTGATGGGCTCATTTTTGTTTTTTGCTGAGCTTTAAATGGATAAATGCCCCCTCAGTGAAAAGTGGTATTTCACTGGATGCTTGAAGACTGCTGACGCTGAGAGCTGTATTGATAGGATCCATAACTTAAATTATTAATGTTTTATTTTAGTCTATAAAATAATGACAAAACATATTTATAATTGTAACTATATTGTATTACTATATTATTTTTGAACATTGTTACAGGAATTAACAGAATGTCAGTGCAAGTGATAAGTAGTTTAAATTAATAAATTACACAATGACTATGGCAGAGGGGAAAAACATTGATATATGAACTTAAGGATGTGATGTTATTTTTAGACATCACAAAGTAGGCCACAATAAATGATTAGGAAACTTAGGACTATTCTTGTTATCTTAGGAGATCCAATGTTGTTGTTGATTTTTATCTAACAAATGACTGTAAGAGGTGTCAATTTAATACATCACCTCATACCTTTGTTTGTCTATTATTATCAAAAACAACAAACATTATTTGAAAACTTTATTTGACTGCAGTCTTAGAGAACCAAAGCTATTAAAGCATATTAGTGAACCTCTAAAGACCATTACCTTTAAATGTCCCACAGGGCACTGATGAAGATGGACTCGGAGCTGCACTCGCCGGCGCTGGTTCTGGCCGAGGAAGAGGAGGCTGACATGAACGACTGGAAGTTGCCGCTGGCGTTCATGAAGAAGAGGCACTCGGAGAAGATTGAGGGCTCCAAGGCTCTGGCCCAAAGCTGGAGAATGAAGGACCGGGTGAGTGTGCTCTCCGCGGGGGGCTTAAGAGTCAGAGGCAGGACTGGTCCATGCAGTGCATATTAATCATAATATAATTGTACTACATTACATAAGACTGCAACTAGGACTGGGGATATGGTGATAAAAATTGAATTGTTAACTTATTCCTGTGATGATATGCTATTTTGGAAAATGAATGGAGTAAAGACTTTTTTTTTTTTTTTTTTTTTTACCCCACTTAAACCACCTGTTGGTATATCTTGTCAATGCTCTGAGATTTGACCAATTGCAATAGTGTGAATTTTCAGAAGAAGCAGATGACTATAGTTACCTCTTCAAGGCAAAGTAAAGAGTTTTGAGAATGATGACAATGTAGAGGCAGCAATTCACTGTTTTTTTGCATGATCTTAATAACAATATTCAGATGATATTGTAACAATGAATCGGGTTCAAGTATAGAACAAAACATGAGTGGACAATAAAATTTGACACAGAAGGGCAGAAATATCCCTTTATACCCTTGCATTAAGTGTTTCTCTTTTTGAATATACTAAAATCAATCACTATTCTAATTTTGCCTATCTCAACAATTGTGCTATTATGAATCTTTCATACTGTATCTCCCACCTCTAATTAGGCTGTGTCAGATAAAAATGTCAAATGTTGTTTTGAACTATTAAGAAGCAGCCTGTGATGATGTTGTACTGCTTGGCATTTTTATGAGCTTGGACATCCTCAGAGAATCAGAGAAAGTGTCGGCATTGGACTGCTGACTGAAAAATATGTAAATGTATTTTGTGTTGTTGTGATCATCTGAAGTAAAAGGAAGGATTAGGTTTGTTTTTTAGTATTGAACCTTGCCTTAGTTTTAGTCACAAAGAAATGTTGTCCCAGTTGAACATTTCCAATATTTTGCTTGGTGGTGCATCCAGGGTGGGTGATATGGTGAAAAAAAATCAAAATTGCGATTGGATCTCTGTAACAATATGTTATTTGGTGAAACTACCGTATTGTGATTCACACATTTTCTGGTTAGTGCAGCTCTATGCACTGTGACTATAACAAGATCATTGATTTTTAACAAAGTGAGAAAATCAAACAGTGAAACAGACATTGATCAGTAACAGAAGTAAAAAGGGTTTAAGTAAAAGGAAGGTTGTTGTTGTGCTGTAGACTGAAATTACACTCATTTAAAAGCAACAGTTTTTATGTATTTCGAATGATAAGTGTCATATGCATTATGAGCTCTGTTATGTTGTGTTTAGACTTTTGTTCATTCTCAACATGCTAGTTTTTCTTTGACATGCTACATTGCCTTTAGCTGAGGACAATCAGTCATGCTTCACCAATAACTATATAATCTGTCACATGTGTTCTCATGTTAGCACATGAACACTGATTTCATGATAATGCCTCTGACCAAGCCTCTGTAGATTAGCACAGTGGCAAAAATTATTACCACATTAGGAAGAAGGTCAAATGTCAGTAATTAAAATGCAGAAATACCAGAAAGTGTACTATTCTTTGGCACTAAAGGAAAACTATTGTGTTTTCAATGTCCATACACTGCTCTGTGCTGGCATTTATTGTACAAACTTCATGAGTTGGACTGAGATATGCCTAAAATGCATATTATTTCATAATAACCTACAGGAATAACAAGGCAAGATGTCTACTTTAAAAAGCGCAAAAAGTGCATGATATAGGACTCAAGCATTCACAATTGTCAAAAGTCATTGATAGGAGCTTGTTGGGTCAAGTATTTTCATCTGAGCTGTAGGGCTGCATAATCTATGAAAAAAAAGATTCTAGTATTGCACTTGTGATTAGATTGCAGATATATGTTTAAATAGTAGGATTCTTCATTCATTCAAATAAGAATCTCATGCATTTCAGAACATTCAGAAACTAAAGGTACAACAAGATTTCTCTATAAAAATACAAGAAGGGTATTTTGTTCTTTGCAGAAGACATTTTATTATCAAAATGATTCCAGCCCAGCCTTTGAGATTTCAGAACTGCACCAACTCATTGTGATTTTGATTCGGCTGCACTCCTAGTGTTAGTTAAAATATTAAAATGAATAACATCACTTGAATCGCTAACATCGTTGTTGTCTATAGACGCACAGATTTCAGAATACAGAACCAAGCCCAACCTGCCACAGCCACTCTGTGTCTAATCCCACAGCACATTTGTAAACCTGCTTCTTTCTAATGACTCTATTTGAAAACATGCTAAAATCACCGGGGCCTCTGAACTAAATCACTGCGTAGTACCCCCTCTCCTTTTTATCACAACTCCATTTCATTTGATTCTGCTGCACCGCGCGCTGACAGGGGAACCTCAAAGCTCTCCCTCATGAATGACTACAGTGTGTTCCAGCGCTTCACCTCTCATAAAGCTCCTGTTTGATCCACTGCAGTGCCACCAACCTGATTATTTCACTGCCTCTCGGCTTCTACTGCTGCAATGATGGCCCCCTCTTCATAGTCGTCCATAACCCAGTCCATCTCTGCACACCTCCTCAATAAATACACCCAAATGAATTTTTAACATAGCGTTGATGTTGTCCAGTGTCAAGCTTCAGGGAAACTGTGAATGAAATTACATCATTACAAGTGAATAAAGTATTGATTTAAAAGGGTATATAAACTCTGATGGAAATTGGTATTTTTTATCAGGAAGTCGTGCTAAATGATGCAGGTTACATTATTATAGCTACATTATTATAGCCTGCAGCGTTGACGGGTAGTTGACTTAAACACTGCCAGTGTCTGCTATTCTGATACAGGGTTCAGAGCTATATATGCTGGAAAAACCTTGTCACCTTTATCATGCAGTACTGTTCGATTGAGTTTTCAATTTAAAGAACTTAACTACAGCATTTGAGTGGTAGTTTAAGTTTGGGATTGTCATTGTTGTAAGATGGGTCTAATGCCTTTTTAGAGGTTTATGTAATTGAAAACTATACTACAAATTGTTTATGTTTTAGATCTGGGATCAGAATTTGGTAGTACTTGGTTACATTCACTTATGTACAGTTACTTTTTGTCTTTCAGACACCATACTTTTACTCTTACCTGAGTAAATGTTTTGATTATTCTTTCCTAAGTGACAAAAGCTTTATGTTGACAATATAACTTATATTTTCAAAGTTTATTTCTTGCACAGCTCTTTCATATATGATTTAGTTTTTCTCATTTCTGTAATCTATCCTTTATATAGTCCACAGTATTTTTTATTTGTTTATTTTTTTATATTTTCGACCAAATTAACTCCCAATTATAAATCAGTTGTTATGTCCAGACAGTTACTCTTACAGTTACTCTTATTTGAGTAGTAGTAGCTTGCCTTATTACTCTTGATGAATTGTTTACACCATCTACTTGAGTCATATTATTTTGTGGCAATGGTACTTTTACTTGACTACAATCTTAGGCCACTCCTCTGCATGGCAGTCTCAGTATTGTTTAATAATAAATGTGCTATGTTCAGTTTTTTCTTTTGTATTGCGTCGATTGACTAGAACATTGTGAGCAGTGAAGTGAAGCCAGTGAAGGTTAGAGGAGCAGTGTGAGGCGTTTCAAGTGGGCCATAAATGATGTGCTGCACTGTGGGAGTTTTTGCTATTGAAAACACACAGACTGTCCCTGAGCACTTGAACCAGAAACACAGGAGGTGCCCAAATCAATCTGCCGTCACTGGACCTCTTTGTCCTTGTAGTTTGTCACATGACGGGAGCGAGTGGTTTAACGTTTAAAAACTCTTTTCGGCTGAAAGAAGGAGGGTCTAGACTTTCTGCACCTGCCACACAACTGAGATAAAGGCGCTCTGATTGCAAAGTGGTATCTGTATTGTTCAGTGTAAGGCAAGGTCAGACAGTCTGACACTAAAATGTTTGCAGTGGTATGACGAGTTTTGATTTATATTTGAATAACGTGTTGCTGCTGAATCTGTCTGTCAGGATTTCTATTGCTATAATAAAAGTGATTCATAGTCTATAGAGGGGCAGGTGTTGGTGGTATTGGCAAACAGAGCTGAACTTCAACCTGATAAGATAAAGCATTGATCATAAATCTTCTTTCTTTGTTTACAATTGCATTTTACTGACTATAATATATTTAATCTTTTTGTGTAATTTATTTAGGGCTGCAACAGTGAATAGGAAAACTTGTGACTATTCAGCTATTAAAATAAACGTAATCATATTTGATATTGTAATTGTTAACTGGGCTATACTGAATCTAAAATGTTTTGGGCATTATTGAAAAAAGTTTTTTGTTATTAATACACGTTTTTGGTAAATTTGGAAGCCTTTGGTCACATTTTTTTTTTCTATTTTTCAGTATCTTTATTTATATTTTTAAAAATGTGTTAGTATCTACATAGGACATACACTGTTGACTATCTCACGAATTGCCTGAAAATATAAACTTGATTTTGTTGTATCTTTTGTTGAGTACCTCTTTGTGCTTATGTTGAATACTAATACTATTTTTACTCCAGTACATACTTCCTTTATTTTTCAGTTTACCATAGAAAAATCCCTAATATTTAACTTAGTTTTACATATTTTGCACATATCGTAAACTTTGAAGCCGTCTCAACAACACAAACTTTTCAGATTCACTTTCTACAGCTTTCTCTGAAGCTGCATTATAGCTGCACAGAACTTGACCCATCTTCAAACTTCTGTCTTTTTAATTTAATAGTCAGCTCCCCTGGTTTGAAATAAACTTGATGGATCGTGAAGTGTCTGTCTGCTCTGTCACACACACATTTGTGCTGGTCCAAACACAAAATGCTGCTGCTGCCACTGTGGTACACTCAGGTTGTGCTTGTCCTGTACAAAGACAATTGATCCGACAGCAGAGAGACAGGATGTTTATGACCTAGGGACAATAGGAAAAAAAATATAGAGCCTTGTGTCTGGTTTCCATATCAACATTCTAGTATTGTAAAGGTGCACTATGAAATTTTTCTGATGGTCTGTTATTGCCTTATGGAGAATGTTCACAACATGGCATTCAATTTAACCATGTAGCAATTATCAAATTGCATGTGTTTTAATGTACAAAAATATCTAGAAAAACATGCTTTCTGATTCTGACCGTGAACAGGGTCATCTCTTCACAGATACGTCCGGTAACTTGTCTTCATGGAGATGGAGTTTTATGCTATACTGTGGAGCATTCCAGGCAAAACAGTAACTTCTCCATGGAAACAAGGCGGACCCTCCAACACAAAACATACTGTACTTATTGACCTTTGTCTTTTTAAAGGTGCACTAACTACTTTGAGTGAAAACCTGTGCCATTATGTCTTTGGGCAATAGAAAATACACCAATAGGTGACTCTATTGTTTTTTTAGTGTGACATTTATTTTCAGTCTTAAATATCAACTTGTAACTTATGTTCATTCACGTGTTTAACGCACAAAGACTGCATATAAGGCTGAGTTATTCTCTCAAACAGGAAACACTCCACCTTGTGATATCATGTGGTAATACAGGAAGTGCTCCACTGTGTTTTTAAACTCCATACATTTTCACTAGAATCATTTGGATGATTTCTGCCCTGGAACTGCCAATCTCTACTGAACTAAAGTTAAAATGTAGCTGTTAACTTGAAAACTACCACTTCATGACATCACAAGGTGGAACAGAGCATTTTGAGCTTTGGAGATACAGACAGACTAATAATGCAGGATTACTCAAACGTGTGTGAATGAAACAAAACACAACTTCAGGTATGTTTTTGATAAGGTAACAACATTCTAACATGACTAAAAACTCACAAGTCAGTTTTTTGTAATACAGGACCTTTAATGTAAGGCTGTATCCCTAGTGGTGTGGGTCAATGTGCTGTTTCTCCTGAAGTGTACTGGCAATACTGTTTCCTCCTCTTCATCCTTGTTATTACAATTATGATTTTTTTTTAGCCTTGTGAGGAATGAAATCAATAAAGCGTCAATACCCAAGCTCATAAGATCATTATACGGATGTTGTACGAGCGCTGGGTCTGCTCCTCTTTATCTTCTGCATCATTAGAAGAATCAATGGGCACACTTGCTTGGGCACAGAATAGATTTAGGACACGGTTAGTGTTTGTAAGACCTATAAATAATTACTTTATTGAGTGCTGGCAACAGGTTTGTTCTAGATACAGCCCCAGACTTGTTAACCCTGCACTCTGACTCACACCAATGAGGTTTGTACAATTTTTTGTACAGTTTTGTGAAGTCTATTGCCTGCAGTGAAAAGATTAATTTCCTCTTTGCATCACTGCAATTAGTGGAGAGATAATGGTAGCTGTAGTTCTAAGGAAACAGAAATTTACAAGGATTTTTTTTTGAGTAATGTAGTTTTTTTTTAAATAAATTTGTCAACTTTCTTAATTTAAAAATATCCCTAAACATAGGCCTGTCAGAATAACAGAAGTTGAAATGTGATATATTGCTGAAAAAAATAAATGATAGACAATATTATTTAGACAAATGTATGCCACTGACTAAAAAGATTCTAAATGTACAGTACTGTTAAAAAACATGAGCAGCAATAAATATAGCAGAATACAAAACTTATGTAGTTGGTTTGTATAATGAGTCAGAAGTAGAGATTGAATGAAATGGGTTTTTTCGTGGCCAATGCTGATTTAGAATCCAGAGAAACAGATGGTCAATAAGTTCAAAGTCTGAAAAAGTTGAAGGCCTTTTTAGGTGTTTGTAACGTATGACTAGTGTTTTTGATAATAACACTAGTGTTTTTGGTATCCAAGCTATCTCTGAATCAGTCAATAATCATTATGTCTAAACTAAAACATGTGTCATAAGGCTATTTTGAGGAATACAACTAATTGGGATAAAGCTGAGTCGCAGTTTTCATTTGCACAATCACAGTTCTCAGTTGCTTTAATCTTTAATCTGTTGATAAGATAAGATAAGATAAATTAAGTTATACTGCTTGGTGGTCACATTAACATTGGAAATGGAATAACTGGTCACATACTATAGAATGGTATTTCTTGTTTTTTCGTTGAGCCTTTTGTTGTATTTTGATATAACAATATACAATCATTCATTTTGCATATCTCCAAATATCAAAAGTGTGATATACATTTTTTGATATATCTACCTCTGTATCTGAAACTCATCTGTACTTCTCTCAGGGACAGTTCAGCATCATTTATTTTCTATGAAGACACCATCTTATGTTTTTTGCTTTTGTGCCCAGGTCTTTTTAACCACTCGCGGCCAGCCACCCTTAGTCTTTTTTGCTACATTGATATTGCACCAAACAACTGTCTGGGATAGTGTTATGCAGTTGTTTTCTTATATTTCTTCAACCTCTGCTTACTATCTACTGTTTTGACACTTTTGAAAAGGCACCATGACAGAGAAGTGTTTGCATAGTGTTAGACAGTTGGTTTCCCATGATTCATAGTAACAATGTGCCTGATAAAGAAAAAAAGGTGAAAACGCCATGTAATATATATGATATTTTATAGTCTCCATTTTATTTTTTATTTTTTTGTATTTAGCAGCTTTTACCATACAATGCACAATATAAAGATGATTTATGTTTACAAGAATACATATACAAGAAGGTACAGGGCTTTTTTAAAAAAAACGTAATTTCTTGGTTTAACAAATGAAATGATTAGAGCATTGATTGACCCTACGTGTGGTTGTGCACGTGTCTTTAAAGGGCGAGAGGGAGAGGGAGTCCCCTGGAGTTTGCTAATACTGGTAATGAGATCTGGACAGCCACCAATTATAAGCACATACACCGACTGGAAGACAGCTGCTCTCAAATCAACATCCAGGCAAAATACATGAGCAATACATCTCACTTTGTCTCCTATATATACTTATATGTCAGCCTTTCCTATAGGTCACACTGACTTTGGGCAAACATAATAATGAATGAATTTTTCAACCGGTGCTGTAATGTCTCATCCAATCAGTGTCCCTCTCCTGTCAATCCTCTTATTGGAAATCTTTAAAGTCTATTATACAAGTAATAAAATATAATTGTGTTTAGCCTTTCACTCCAGGTTTCTGTTGGCAGACAGGGGTCACTCATTTGACTGTTCCTTATTAGGGACCTGCTATAAAATTTACATTTGGCAGTTGGTCAAAGCATTAAGAAATTCAGAATCAGAATAAATGAACATGAATATTAGAAATAAATAACTCATTTTATTCATTGTAACCGTCACCTGCTTGTTTCTATGGATATGTCATTGCTCTGCCTGGAATGTTCCAAAGTATGGCATTAAACTTATCCATCCTCATAGAGACAAGCAGCCACTAGGCCAATTTACAGGTGAGATCTGTGAAGAGGTGACCCCACTCACAGTCGGAATGCAATGCATGTTTTTAAAGGTATTTTTGAGCAATAAAAACTCCCAAAATTTTAAATTACAAGTAAAGCAATAGCATCTCCATGGTGGAAAGGTTACACGGTGCACCTTTAAAATAGAGATCGAGCAATATGGATTTTTTCATGGCTGACACTGATACTGATTGTTTGAAATCCAGAGATACTGATGGCCAATCAAGTCTGTCAATGTTTTTGGCCCAATATGTAGGGCCATTTTGGATTTTACTACAAACTCATCCATAGCCTTTTTTTTTTTTTTTTTAACCACAAACGTGTCAGAGCTGCATATGCCTTCTGTCAAAGATGTGTCCTTTCTCTTCCCGTTCTCATACACACGTGCTGATGGCGGCTTGTTGTTCTTGTTAAACTGCTCAGTGGGAGGTGAACAGCTCCAGTTCCACAACTGTTAGGTAATAAAATATCTTCAGTTTTTCCAAGAGCACACCACGTTTTCTGCTTCCTGGTCAGTTAACTCCTGAAAAATTAACCATAATAAAGTAAGCCTTTCATCATAATTACTATATTGACTTATCGGTTTATAAAAGATGGAACAATCATTTTTGAAAGTCAATATTTATCGTGGGTACCTTTTTCTTTGTACTTGCAGAGAACATTTTGTACAATAAGATTTGTGCTGTAGAGGTTTGAATAAATCACTGCTATGACCCATTCAGGGTATGAACTAAAGTGTTTCATTCTGCTGTTTCATTTATAATCCTGCTTAAGGGTTATTGTGTCAACGACTTTATTGTCTACATTTTCTACAGCAATACATCACACTTCAAAATTTGTTATTGTGACAGGCCTATAATAATAATAAAGTTGATATTTTTTATTTTATTGAACAATCAAATGCAAAAGTTCAAAAATACTGTTCAGAGATGCTGTCTGCACAAGTTTATTTAATGGTATTATTGTCCTTTAAGCTCATATCAAACACATTATGAATTGCCTTCAGTGGAGGCAAGATGGGAAGAAATAATTTCATCTGTGCTGTTTGTTTTAGGATGTTAATTATGCATCTGTCTGTGGCTTCTTAATTGTAAGCATGATTAACGACGCCCTTTTATAACTTGGTCTAGTCCTCCTTCACTGCACCCTGGTGGGCAGTGCTATGACTCATTTAAATGCTCACTTCTCGTGTGTGTGTGTGCAGGTTGTGATATTAAAGCTAGAACCATCACTACCAAGACGAGCTACAATAACTCTTTTTAAATTATCCAAAACTCTATAAAAATCTTTAATTAAAGGTGCACCGTATAACATTTTCTGATAGGTCAGCCACCTTTCTGCCACCGTGGTCATTGCTTTGCCTGGAATGATCCGTATTACGGCATTAAATTGACCTAACTTGCATTTATTGGATTACACGTTTTATTCCTAAAAATACATTAAAATCGTTCTTTGTGAGCAAGATTGCCTTTCCATAGATTTGACCTGTAAATCAGGTGATAACATCTCTATGGACGAATGAAAAAATCAAAGATTCAAAATCTGTTCAAGTGTTTAAAAGAAATGTCAAATATGATATGCTAAAAAAATGAGATGGTAGAGTAACTGTCCTTTTGTGTTAATTAGTAAGTACTTAATATTGTGCATGTCACTTAAATAAGTTTATGTCACTTAATTAAGTTTATTATAAAGTTATAAATAAATGTAGCTGCTACAGATTATACATTAAATTGGAACGTTAAAGTTTTGTGTGTATGTGAAAAGGAGGCAGATATCACAAGTTTATACTTCTTTCTGCTCCTTTTCATTCACACTGATGTATGAAACATAATTATTTTATATTCATCTTACATAAATGAAACAAATTTAAATAAATAAATGGAGACGACCAGGTGATGGACCCTCCACCAAAAAAGTTGCATAGTGCAGCTTTAAACTTATTTTGTATTTTTAGTGGGAAATGGTGGCAGTGGGTATATTTGTAACTTGAAAAATATGTTGACTAGAATAATAATAATCAGATAAGACGATAATTACATCATATTTATGTGTTTACATGCACAAAATAAATCTTTTTATCTTTAACTTTTTATTCATTAGTTTTCCCCTTATTTGCATAATGTTTCTTGTCAAAACTGGTGTGAACAGTCAGAAAGAAATCAAATTACTTGTATCAAATGGAACTGTTTACATGACATTTCAATAATCTGATAACTCGAATCATGATTTGATTTTTTTGGTGTGCATGTAAACATAGTTGTTGCCAGTGTCAGTGATCATTGACCCTCCAATGCAAATTCAGGTCGTCACACTGTCCATTCAACTCACTTTAATGTAGCAAGTGCTGACTGGAAGGGCATCGGGCGTAAAAATCTGCCAAATCATATCAGTGTTCTGTGTTGGCCTTATCATTGCAAGATCCATTCCAAGCTCCAAATACATGTCCCGGAAAGCCAAAGATGAAAAACAAATTAAAAAAAATCATGTTAATCATAAACAATGTGGCCAATAAAAGAAAATACTTCTGAAATGATGATGGCACCACTTCCACCACTTTGACATTTCACCTGTTGTGACAGTAACATCTCCCTCTCTCCTTGGACCTCACATTAAAGCTTCTCTAAGGTTTGCTGTCATTTTCTTTGTTGAATTTAAAGGCCAAATCTGCCTGTGTTTTCCCCATAGAGCTTGTATTTTTGTTGTACCCTTTGAAATATCAGTTTCTGTCTGCTGAATATCATTGTAGATGCATCAAACAGCTGATGGAGAGTAGGTCCTATACACCTGTTGCATATAAATGTCTACACAGTCACACAGTACAATAAAGTCTGAAAATAAGGGCAAAGCTTATCTTCTGCTCTGGGTTATCTGGCTGTATTCTCACTATACCACATCATAAATTTACATATTGACAATATAAAATGGTACCTGGCCTTCTGTCATTCAGAATTATGGGCTTATAAAAATATATATATAGATTTGTTTTGAGATGACTGTTGAGAAATGTCTATAAAGTCTATAATAATAAAAGAACAAAAACAAATAGGCGGCAAAAATAAACTAACTTGCAGTGTAATGTTAAAGCTGAAGAGTGTGAATTATTATTTTGGCAAGTTAAAGTCTGGTTTCTGTGATATTTGAACTAGAGGCCGACCGATATGGATTTTTTTTTATCCGATATGATACTGATATAACAGGCTTTGGAGCTGCCGATAGCCGTTATAACAGCTAACTCTATATATACCGTATTTTCCGGACTATTGAGCGCACCTGAATATAAGCCGCATCAACTAAATTTTCAAAGAATTTTATTTTTGTACATATATAGGCCGCACCTGTCTATAAGCCGCAGGTGTCCACGTCTTCAAGAAGTTTTCAAGTTCGGAGCATCTGCTTGTATTGCCTCTGAAAGCTTTTGTCGTCTTTTTGCATTGAGTCAGTTCGTCACGCGCGAGAGTCGCTCTGGCGCTCTACTGCGCATGTCTCGAGCAGAAAGAGCCGCTGTCCTGTCTGGGATCATGTCAGTGTCTTGTATCATGTCAGTGTCTTGTATCATGTCAGTGTCTTGTATCATGTCAGTGTCTTGTAGGATTTCAACAGGATTTGAGGCTCTCCCGGGGTCGGGGTTAGTTGTATCGATCATGTATGAGCGGATGTCCCGCTACTGAAGTTTGAGACGTTTCGTCTCGTCATTTACGCTTCACCTGCATTTAACACATACGGGTCATTAAGACGTATCCCACTCACTAATGTTCATTTAGCAGCAGAACTTATTTTATCACGCAGCGATAAATTGTTTTAGTGCTGACAACAGCGCTAGCGAGTGTTCTAACTAACCCTAACCCATGTTCACCGCACAGACAGCGGCGCTTTCTGCACTCAAGCTGCGCGGTCATCCGCTGTGTTCATAGACGAATAATCCGTCCATATATGAGCCGCATCGGTGTATAAGCCGCAGGGTTCAAAGTGTGAGAAAAAAGTAGCGGCTTATAGTCCGGAAAATACGATATATATATATATATATATATATATATATATATATATATATATATATATATATATATATATATATATATATATATATATATATATATATATATATATATATATATATATATATACATCGTGACATTAAAATTCACTGTGAATCTTCAACTGATTATATAATTTAGGTTTGACTATTAGATTTTAAGTTGGGCTTGTTTAGTCTACATTTACTGTTATTTTGCCTCTTTACAGTCATATTTAAAGACAGTAGGTGAGCCTAATTGCATTTTTGCATGACATTCTTACCTGTAAACAAAGTAAGAACTACTGCTGAGCCTTTAGTGGTAAATGTGTGTGCACCGCAGTAATTAATTACATTTGTAAATGCCGATCATTCACACGTGTATTCACCGCTTATTTACATATCAATGCGTGTCCAGTAACATGTATAGAGCCACTATAGTCACTTTACAGTAGGCCAGTGTAAGAGAAAACAGGCTGTTTATGTGTGGCAACCAATGAGAGAGAACAAAATGTAGCTTCAAAATGGACACATTTGCAACACTCACTGCTCACACAGGCACCTCTCAGATCACAGGTCTTCACTAATAAGTGTCATTTTAATCCTGACTCAAAACGATCGTCCGTAAAAAGAATATAATCCAGCATGTTGACAGTGGCTGCGTGTGTCCTCTGTCTATGGGACAGTCCTCTCTTCTCCGCACTCGCACTTTGATAAAAACAAGCAGTAGTTTTGTTCCTTGCCTAAACTGCGCTGAGGTTCACTTTTATTTATAGTTAATATCTTAGATCAGACACAAGAGCATTTAAAGCCAGCGCCTCAGTGCTGCGCCCTGATGTAAACAAGAGCACGTGTGTCACGTGACATGACTCTGGGGGTGCAGTCAGTATGGCGTTTCACACAGACACATTATTCGGCTGCACATCTTAGGACATTTATCTGTCTGTAAATTGATTAACTTGATGTAATATAGAGAGTCTAAGCTTTATAACGAGGTATAACATGCCCAATTGGACTATTGGCCCATACTGGCAAGATTTGGGCCGACAGCTGATATGTCTCCAAGTGCCCATATCGGCCGATAATATCGGCCAACCCATATATCGGTTGGGCCCTAATTTGAACCTCCATTTCATTTACAATATCGCCCACCCCTGTTAAAAGTGAGAAACACACAGAGAATACCTTTGAGCAGGTAAGCCTTCGCTGTACCGCAGGAAGCTCGAATCCTCATTAAATTGCGTGTGCGTCTGCTCTTGGCTCTTTGTCGAGGGACATCAGAAAGCCTGTGCCTCTTTGAAGGATGAGAAGTGAACTGTTCCACTGAGCTGTGCAGGAAACCTCATGTAGTGTTAGATCTGCAGGCAGGGGAGGCCTTTTTGGCTTTTAGACCCGTCCAAGTCACTCCCCAGTGTTTTAAAGTGGGCAGATAGAATACGTACAATAGTCTGGGTTCATTTAACATCGTAATCTTCTAAAATGGGTATTCAAAAGATATAATAATTTGTTTTAAAATATTAATTGCTATGGAAACCTAACTTTTCATCATTTTGAGACCCATGGATAGTTTAAAATGAGCTGGAGGACAGGGAGGAATTGGTTTTGGAATATGGTTTTCCTTTTTAACTGTAAAAGAAAAAGTTTGTTTTGGTTTATATCTCTGTAATTACTGGGACTATCCACATGAAACACTGACACAAGGTTCAGTGTCTTCTGTTTAGAAAAATAAACCTAAGGTGTCATTTTTGTTTTCACTTGTGTTAATATGGTGGCAAACTCGCAGACATGATTGTTACCAACATAAATGTTCAACACAATAACAAATGGGAATGCAACTTATTGGGTAATGTGAACATGTTATGAAGGTACTGTATTATGCAAAATTTAGCTATTTTACTTCTATGCGGTAAGTGCGAACACATATTTAGTTCACCATGTTACCTTTTATGGTTTTAAAAATGAAAATGTATTTTTAAAATGTATTTGCCAAAAACGATGTATTAACATGTCTTATAAGTCCCCCGTTCTTGCTCTATCATAACACAATCAGCGTACGTCCTGCTAATGAAACGACGGCACAGCGCATCAGGTTTGTCAAGTTATTGTGTATATTTTTGTATCATGCTTTTATATGTTTGTATACTTGTAGGCTGAGCACCGGACAGAATCTTATCTGGTTTTCATAGAATTGACCATTATTTGTAAATTAAAACGATTTATAATTTACACATACAGAAATATCCTAAATTTATTCTGGTTCATTTATTTCTATGCTGCCTTCTTTATGACTTCTGAGGCCAGAGTTGAGGCAATCAGGTTCAAATTTGTCCCTGTTCCAGCTCTGTAACGGCGTATATCTGTAAAATACAGTCTAAGTGGTTCAGAGGCGAGTATATTGCTTTTGGCCCAAAGACACTCCCTAAATCAAACAGGACTTTCTGAGTAATGGAGCTGTCCCTTCACTTTGTATGAGAGTTATTATTACCGTAAATCACAGTGTAATTGGGCACAGAACCTGGACACAAGTGCCAGTAGCAGGTCAGGCTCTTGGCACACATGGTCTTGGCAGGAAAAGTTCTTTGGATTAGTGCGTCTGGTAAAAATAACTCATCTAAGTGAGTGATTTATATTAATTCCTTGTACTTGTCATTTTGGACAAATATTAGAAAGCCCTTTTAACCATTTGTTGGCTCTGTTTTTTGTCAGGGTTTACATTTTATGCCTGATGCTCTTCCTGAAACAACAGTGTGCCTTGAGCCGGCTATAGCACCTGTCGTACCTGTCACCCTTGCAAAGTGAACAATGCCCCCTCTTATGTATTGCCATGCTAATAATCTACACTCTACGAATATTTGGGTTGAATTCTTATGCAGGGTTTCCGCGGGGCATTAAAAAGCATTAAAAGTCATTAAATGGATTCTGTCGAAATTAAGGCTTTAACAGGCATTAAAAAGCATTAAATTTAATTTCACGTGGCATTAAAAATATTGGCAGTTGTGTCAAAATATTTCTTGAATCTAGCTAACATTTATGACAATACATTCAAGGAAGTTGAGTTTGCTGTCATAAATGTAGCGTACATGTTGTGCGTAGCACGACCCTTAACGTTTATGTATACATGCCAAACAATGCCAGATGTTTATTCTCACCGTTGGGTAGATATCTCAGAGTTTCTTGCTGAACTTCAAGTCCGGGAGCTACACCCTGACCCGGGCAGACAGAGCGCACCGACATTCCAGACAAAGTAATAACATTTCCATGGGGAAAAGCATTTGATGGACCCTTCACTAGAAAAGTTACACAATGCACCTTGAAATAGCTTTCTTTCCGCATCTATTAATGGCATTAAAAATACTAAATTGTGGCATTAAAAAGCATTAAATTTGGTTTGTTTAACCCTGCATAAGTTATGAATTCTAAAGCTATTTAAAGGTGCACTATGTAAATTTTGTGGTGGGGGTCTACCACCTGCTTAAGTCTTACCTGACCGCCCAGTCCCTTCTACTTTCTGCTTGAATCCAGGAGGGCCTGGAGCATAAAGCCTGCTCTATGCACAAATCACTGCTACTTTGTATCACGTGTAAATAAATCAAAATAAAATAAAAAACAAATAAATAAATAGATTACTCACATCAAAAGCAACTGTTTACCTGATATTTCAATATCTAACTCCAGAAAATAAATGATAAATGATCAGATCTTTGGTGTACATGTAAACATAGACATTGACAGGTTCAGTGTAATCAGACATAAAATGTGTGCGTCTCGTCACAGGTCAGTTGCTAAAGGCCATTGGAGAAGTACAGCAGATTGCAGTGATATGTGTGATGCCTCATGTTAACAGGTACACACCTTTAACGATTTTTGTCCTGCTGCGCCCCACTGGCACACTGACCTTTTTCCGGTCAGCAGGGATTCTCGGGCTGCTTTAATTACCTCCATAACAACGCTTCTCGGAAAAGCAAACTTATCCAGCGAAGACGCATAACCCAGTTTACACACAACCTGACCCTCCTAGACCCTCTCCACCCACACACTCAGCCTCTCCTGATAAAGGTCGTCACCAGCATCTATTGACCCACATGTGCTGCACGTGGATGGGATCACATGGCACCAGGACTCACCACACTGTAAATAAAGTCAGGCATTAATATTTATAGACAAATATTCAATCTTAGTCATAGTGGTTAATGTTTGAGACATTTCACATGCTCTGCCCATTTACAGATAAACCTTGAAATGTTTTTGTGTGTTTTCATAGAACATAGTATCTGTAATTTATTAAATGAAAAATTAAGCGTAGGCAAGTGCTATTTTTATAATAAAAGACTTTTTAATGGAGCTGGAGTTGCCTCAGATTTTTCGGTTGTTTATAAGTGTTCCCGCTGTGATTCCGAATTGAACCTGACCTGATAGTTGATTGACCCACTAAAGCACACATCTTTCTAGTCTCTATTTTTTGAAAAAACAAAAACATATTTGCCAAGAAAAAAAGTTGTAAGTAGTATTTTAAGCATTACCAAAAAGGCTGATTACGCTAAATCTTTCTGTTCATTTTATTTTTAATCTCAAACAAGAGTACAAGGATAATTCTGCTGTTTTTTGGTAAAATTTTACGATCCATTCGTGTTTTGGGCAACACATGAACGTCAACCACTTACAGGCACATTGTAACCCATTGATACATCGATTAAAATACTGTCGCATTAGTGACATAATAATGAAAAAAAAAGTATTTATTTTTGGCACTATGGCTCATCCCCATTTCAGTGACGTCTCTTTGACCTGTGATTTCTGATGGTGTGAGTGAAACGCGCCCAGACTTTGTCCCTCACCTCTGTACATTCATTACATTGTGTGAGCTCATGCTGCTGTTTTCAGTTACTCTTCAACACATGGAACTATACAGCATGCTAAGGCACACTTCCTGATTATCGGTCAGTCATATTATATATTATATTTTGACCTCATTTATCTGTACTGGGACCTTTATGGTTAAGGCTATTTTTATTGTCCCCATAGGCAAATTTGTCGCCAGCATTTGACCCGTCCTTCAGACATGTATCATCTCACTGTTTACCATTTCACCCTTTCCATTTACTTACTTCCACTCCCAACACTTTCTGTAAAGGGGGATAGAACTTTACATGAGCAGAGAGGGTTGAATATTGAACTTCGAGATGCACCAAGTGACCCCATTTTAAGTATAGGCGTTATTCATTTTAACAGTTATAATATGACTGTAATAGACATATGTATATTTGGCCTTCAAATGATGATCTTGTGTGTGTGTCTCTTGTGTTTCAGATGAAGACAGTGAGTGTAGCACTGGTGTTGTGCCTAAACGTTGGGGTGGATCCTCCTGATGTGGTCAAGACCTCCCCCTGCGCTCGCCTCGAGTGCTGGATCGGTGAGCCAGTTTATTAAATTTTGTTATTTTTTTTTTTAATTTTAAACATAGCCCCTCTATGTCCAAGAGTTTACAGATACATGAACATATGCACGGAAAATACTATCGTAATTTAAAAAATAAATTCCATAAATATACACAAAAAGGAAAAAAAAAACCATTCAAACCAAACCCACTCGTCTCCACAGCCCAACACCTTCCTTTAGTGTTCCAGGCGGAAACCCAACTAAACACATCGTAAAGAGCCCTTAATATTTAACGGGAAAACATTCAATCTGGCAACAGTACTAACCACCAATGTCGCATCGCTGCATGCGTCACTGAAACAAGTCAAAACAAAAAAGCAGCATGGAGGCGACTGTAGCAGGTAGGAGCAACAAGGATTCATCATATGAACATTTAAAAGAGCTCTATGACAAGGTTGGTGAGGAAGGGAATAACCTCACATTTATGTGCAAACTTTGCCCGTCGCCTTTCGAAAAGAAAATCCGCACTTCAGTCACACACACACACACACACACACACAACCGCAAACTTAAAATGACACATTGAACTGAAGAAACTGGTTAGCCTTCAAGGTATATGAAAGCGTGTACAAAATCAAAAGACAGTCAAGACAGATCCTCTACCCAGATCCTATTGACTGCATACAGTAGCGGCTCCGTTGTCACCTCAGCCGCAGCTGGACAACCATGCTGCAGTATATCGTATGAGGTCTGCAGCCTTTGAGTAAAGTGGAAAGTCCAGTTTTCATCAGTTTAATTAAGGGCTTGCTGCTAACCTAAAAAGTTGGATAAGGATTTAAAATATGAATATGAATATTGATATGAAGATGTAATCTAACACATAGTTTCATTGTTAAAAATGATAAAATAATTGCTGTCTGTGGTTCTATATGGGCTTTGGCAATGATATTGAAAAATAATAGCTCGCAGCAACGTATTGAAAAAAAAGAACTATAAACTAGTTCATTTTTTGGAACTATAAACAGTTATGAACTATGAACAAACTAGTTCATTTTGAAATTTGTGAACTGAACTTTGAACTAGTTCATGTAGAAAATAAACTTTACCAACACTGAGTAGTGGAGTAGTTAAGTAGTGGTTTTTCTAAAAAGGTAAGAACAAAGGAATTAGTGCAGTAAATGATAGTCAGAAAAAAGTATAAATTCATGGTTAAACAGAATATAAATGTAGTGAACTAAATTAAACGCAACTCTCATTTACACACTAATCTATAAAACAGGTAAGGGACTCCACAAATAGCTTCTTCCAGCTCAGCACAACTCGAAGAGAAAGGACAGGTGATTATTATAGGCTTGGGGTCGGAGATTGGCAGCCCCAAAAAGGGGACAAGGCAGGACGATGGGAGGGCCCAGAAAGGAAACAGGAGTGCGAAGGGGGATTTTCTGTAGTGTTACTAATGGTGAACAACTGTAATGTAAAAGCTACCACTACATTAAGTTCCAATTGCCCACACTATGTAATAGCAAAAGGAGAAATTTAATTTGTCAACTGGACAGAGTTTATTTGGTCGAATACGTTTCTCAGCTCATCCAAGCTGCTTCTTCAGTTCTGGTCAGATGCTGGTGGACACTGCTTTATATCTGCCTGAAGGGAGGAGCTTAATTACAATGAAAATTACTCTGAGACAACACATATTTATTTACAGTTTCTGTTAGTCAGGTGAGTCTATTCAATATGGAGTTGTTTACAGTTTCAGTTAGTCAGGTGAGTCTATTCAATATGGAGTGGGAGTGGGGGAGTAGTTAGCATATCCATTCAGGGCCATGATGGTGTTTTCACACCTCTGGACATGTCCTGGCTAGTCCCATTGTTTTCCCAGTTTGTTTGGATTTAGGTTTGAGGATCTCAGACATCATTTGTCTCCCATCTATAACTCTATCCTCAAACCTAAATCAAAACAAACTGGGAAAACAATGGGACTAGCCAGGACATGTCCAGAGGTGTGAAAACACCCATCATGGCCCTGAATGGATATGCTAACCTGGACGACTGAGGGATTCTACACACACACTATGTAATAATAATGAGCATATTCACTTGGAGAGGTGTGAGTATATTCTCATAAGATGCAAACAGAATCATTTAAGGGACGTCATTGGCAATAATATTACTGTTTTTAGTCTGTGAATGTGCATGTTTCTTTTCTATGCCCAGTGTATTGTTAGGTAGGCTCTCTTTAATGGGTGGTGACCAGCTAAAATCTAACTCAGTAGTTTGATTTGCATCACTGATAAGTCAACTATGAACAAGTTTATCCTTTTTTATTTATTCTAAAATAAACATTTGAAAACATACTGGATTATTGAAGTATTGCTCAGTAGTTATTAATAGTAGTAAGGGCTTGGTCTTTGGTATTTATTACTTGTGCCCGTTTGAGATATCTTGGGGCAAAGCAGAGTAGGGCAGAGTGCAACAAAATCACAGGTGCTTCTCCATGTACAGGTGGTCCCCAAAGACTTTTCAACTTGTGGAGAGAACATTAAAAACACCACAAAATTCTAAAAGTTGCTGTGTGCGTGTGTGCAGCTTTAATCAGAGCAGCTATGGCCACAGAAGCAGTTTAACACAAGAGTAAGATTTTCCGAACAATTTCAGTCCTATATAATTTCAGTGTAAACCTAATGCTAAAATCATGTGACTTTACTACAGCATTGTAATTATGGAAATGTCTATTCACAACAAGTATTCTGGGATAAAAAGCATTAATATCTATACTAGAAAATTACTAACAAGTCTCTGTGAACAAAACCTACTTTAAATTTTCCTCATTATGAAACTGGACTTTAGCTGGTCTAGGCATCTTCAAATGTCCTTAGATCATAAGTCTATTTTCTAACATGATTGGTCTGACCCATAAGGCTTCTGTTGTGATAGTGCTCCGAGTGCATTTATCAAAACAACAGTGGTTTATTTTTCTGACTTAGAAGGGTATTATTTCCTCCTACATCGTCAATACATCATCTCAGGCTGATGAGTGCTATGTGATCTGTTTGAATCTATATTTTCCATTTCTTCAAGCCATATTGATTGACTACCATCAATATTTCAACATGAGAGTTTGCTTGTAATAAAAGAGGAGTAACAGTTTATGTTTTATGTGCAAACCGAAAACCGAAACTGAATTTAAGAGGCTGTAAAATGGTGTTTGAAACTGAATTACATAAAGCACATTTATGTATGTTAATATAATCAAATATGAACTCATCGCATCCCACACATTGTATAGAAATCTGCCTTTCCAGTAGTTCCTCCTTACACTTAATGAAGCAACAAATGGAAACGCTGCCAATTTTAAGACCTAATAATTTGATTTTAACAATTCTTAATCATTATTTGAGTATGGAGACCTTTAAAACCCATGCCAAAAGTGACACCCTTAAATCAAAATTGATTAAAAAGAACAATTTGATGTTAAGAAAATAATTGTGTGTATATTCATTATCAAGAAAACTTAAGTCAGCATCCTTCCATCTTTTTCTGGTATATATATATAAATCAGTAGTATATTAATATACAATAGAAATAATCGTTTGCCTAATCAAATAGTAATTGCTGACTATTTAAAGGCCCTGTACCCAATTTTTCTTCCATCTATTTGTATTTGAGCAAAAGGTGTCTTCCCCTAGTACAGATGGATTGTATAAGCAGCTCATGAGGTCAAAATAAGTCTGGTGTTTACTGTCTGCATCTAATTAGAAAGCATTTTATTTCTGATAATCAGGAAGTGCAAACTGTTTAAAATAAACTAGTTTTGTTTTTTGTGTTTTTAAAAATTCAAGTACAGTGACTTTAAATAACTGTAGTTGTAGCCCTAATATAAAGGTACTTTTATATATCAGTACTTGTTGCTGAAATGTATGTTGGCTCTGTACAGTTTTTCATTACGCTCTTGTTTTGCCTTTTAGATCCCCTGTCGATGAGTCCTCAGAAAGCCCTGGAGACCATCGGGGCAAATCTCCAGAAGCAATATGAAAACTGGCAGCCGCGGGTGAGTGGGTTCACTGCTGTGCTTTTTCATAATGATGCAAGCTCCATGTTTACCCTCTTTAAAAACTGCATCCGCCGCTGAAGCCGCTCTCACATTGGAGCACATTAGAATGAGATGAGCACCGCGTGCCAGTTTCCAATGGTCATATTGATCTCAAGTATCTGTCGTAGAGGCTATTTTGATGTTTTTTGGATGTGTTTGACAGGATATATGGCTTTAGAAGGTTCACACATCCTAGAAAATTACACTTTTATTACTGCCATTACATATGGACGAGTTCTGTTGCAAGATACCGTTTTGTGTGAAAATGTCTCCAGCCAATCTTCAAGTAAAAATATGTGGTTTGGAGCAGAGTTCAGACTTTGGAGGAGGTGTGATGTCTTATCTCTTAGTCTTTCAAGTTCATGAGATCAATACCAAATGTATTTTTTTATTTTTTTAAAAAGAAGAAATAAAATTGAATCAAAACTAAATCGCAATTTTAATGGACACAATTTTCAAATTGCAAAGGCTTCAAATTTTTTATTCTTTATTCTATAAAAAATGCTATTGATGTATATGTATGTTTCGAAATGTGTTTCTTGCATTAGTCTTTTTGTCTTTTTGTTAATGCTTCTGGATGCGTTTAAATTGAGAACTTTGAAAAGAATCCTATTATTAAATCATAAATTGCAAATATAATTGCAATTGCAAGTCTGAAAAATCACTAATAGATATTTTTCCCAAATTGTTCAGCCCTAGATATGATGCCAGCTTTAATGTCATGGCAACTACCAGCTACACTTGTTTTTTATTGCAATGGATGCTTTATATTTTGTTTTCTGTACAGCCTCAGGAAGGTGTGAAGGAGTAAGGCTAACAGCTTATACAGTTCTATTTTTAAAGTGGCGGTGCACTGTAATCTTTTTCTTATGTTGATTTAGTTTTTATTTTTTTGCACTACCAACGAGACACCCACGATTGTTGCAGCTATTTCTAGTATTTTTTAACACATACATCATTTGCTCCAAAACTGTTTATATACAATCTGAGTGCACTTGTATTCTATCCAACAGCAGCCCTTTGCCTTGGACATTAGTAGCTGTGAGCAAGCTGTGAGTTTTTCCACAGGCTCTTGAGTCTGCTTGTCCTTCTCTCCATGGTGAGCACTGAAGCTGTTAGCTTTTAGCAAGGGCAACAATAGCCACTCAGCCAATACCCAGTAATAAACTTATTCTTGTCGCAATCTCACAAAACCTTCAGAAGGTGCAGAGTTTCAAGGTACTTTAAACAGACTCCGTCAATTGGAGCCAAAGGTTTTCATCTTTCTTATAAAGACTTTTATTCTCTATAGATATATACTCTCTCTATAGACATGCCATTGCCTTGTTTAGAAGGTTCAACAAAATGGTATTAAACTTAAACTGTACCATGGAGATAAGCAGTGGACCCCACTAGGCCAAATTACAAGTCATATTTGTGGAGAAGCAACCCCACTCATAATAAGTAAGGTACTTTGACTAATTGTATGCCCTACAGTGGTATATTCCTGCAATAGTGATATTTTCATGGAGGTAATAGATCAACACATCATTATAATTTTATTTGCATAATCTGCACAAAGTTTTAGGCCAAATTTCCATAATGTCTTTCTTCATATACCCAGGCTTAGGACTTGCACAAATGTGACCTTGGCCTTTCCTGAATCACCAGAATAAGTGGGTGATTTCTTAGTGTTCATGATGAGTGAAGATTTTATTTTGGATGCTACAGTCTTTGTTTATGCGTTGGTCTATGTCGTGAGACTTCTGAATGGATTGTATAGCTCTCAGGTATAGTATTGCTTATATCTCAGTAGCTCTTTCCTCTTTCCATAATATTGTCTCTAAATCAGATGCTTCAATGCCTCCAACCTGTGGGTGAATTACTTTGTTTAAATGTTGACATTTTCTCATTAAAGCATAATTTAGGAAAACAAGAATTAACAAGTGGATTGGTGCCGAGTCTTAAGTAGCTATTTTTAGTTCTAGTTTTGTCAGATATGTGCCCTTTAGGAGGCCACGGGCAAATGGTAAGCAAACACTTCCAGGCCCCAAGCTAAAAAGCAGTTTTGTTATAAGGAATTTTGTTATAATGTTGGTTTTGTAATAAATGTTAACTTATTATATACTTATTAGTTTGTTAAAAAGTGAATTAGAGCCAGAGTCAGTGTAGCTGGAAATGTGTCCATATTGAATTCCTATTTGGAACCTGGTGGCCAGTGGGCTAAATACACTATATTGCCAAAAGTTTTCACTCACCCATCCAAATAATGGAAATCAGGTGTTCTAATCACTTCCATGGCCACAGGTGTATAAAATCAAGCACCTAGGCCTGCAGACTGTTTCTACAAACATTTGTGAAACAATGGGTCGCTCTCAGGGGCTCAGTGAATTCCAGCGTGGTACTGTGATAGGACGCCACCTGTGCAACAAGTCCAGTCATGAAATTTCCTCACTCCTAAATATTCCACAGTCAACTGTCAGTGGTATTATAACAAAGTGGAAGCGATTGGGAATGACATCAACTCAGTCACAAAGTGGTAGGCCACGTAAACTGACGGGACGGGGTCAGCGGATGCTGAGGCGAATAGTGCGCAGATGTCACCAACTTTCTGCAGAGCCAGTCACTACAGACCTCCAAACTTCATGTGGCCTTCAGATTAGCTCAAGAACAGTGTGTAGAGAGCTTCATGAAATGGGGTTCCATGGCCGAGCAGCTGCATCCAAGCCATACATCACCAAGTGCATTGCAAAGTGTCGGATGCAGTGGTGTAAAGCACGCTGCCACTGACTCTAGAGCAGTGGAGACACGTTCTCTGGAGTGACAAATCGCGCTTCTCCATCTGGCAGTCTGATGGACGAGTCTGGATTTGGTGGTTGCCAGGAGAACAGTACTTGTCTGACTGCATTGTGCCAAGTGTAAAGTTTGGTGGAGGGGGGATTATGGTGTGGGGTTGTTTTTCAGGAGCTGGGCTTGGCCCCTTAGTTCCAGTGAAAGGAACTCTGAATGCTTCAGCATACCAAGAGATTTTGGACAATTCCTTGCTCCCAACTTTGTGGGAACAGTTTGGAGATGGCCCCTTCCTCTTACAACATGACTGTGCACCAGTGAACAAAACAACGTCCATAAAGACATGGTGTGGATGAACTTGACTGGCCTGCACAGAGTCCTGACCTCAACCCGATAGAACACCTTTAGGATGAATTAGAGCAGACACTGAGAGCCAGGCCTTCTCGTCCAACATCAGTGTGTGACCTCATAAATGCACTTCTGGAAGAGTGGTCAAAAATTCCCATAAACAAACTCCTAAACCTTGTGGACAGCCTTCCCAGAAGAGTTGAAGCTGTTATAGCTGCAAAGGGTGGACCGATGTCATATTAAACCCTATGGATTAAGAATGGGATGTCACTTAAGTTCATCTGCGAGTCAAGGCAGGTGAGCGAATACTTTTGACAATATAGTGTATATACATTTATATAGTCTATGGTTATAACATTCAAGCCAACCCTCACAAATCCATATCTATTTTTTCCTTTAATTCCATAATTAATTCCATTACGTCCTTAGTTTTTTTTACACATCTGTGGTTTTCTGACCTTTTCCTCATCTTCATCAAAGTGATTCTTCTGCAGAGGGTCCCCAGGTCTCCAGTGTCCAGCCTGCTCCAATTTGTCTTTCAAACCCCAGGACCTAACCCTTTGGTCTTTTATTATGTAATAAATGTCTATAGTTGTCACACTTTTTATAGTTGAATAGATTTTTTTCCACAGATCAATCAGTTAATCAATCACATGTATTTATATTGCACATTTTGTTGACCATTTTCTACATCTTTGATACAAACTATGAAAGAACATAACAATATAAAGATTTGCCTGGCACTGGTTGATTCTGTGCTGTTCTGACCTTGACTGCTCAGACTTAAACTGTTTTTGTCAGGATGCTTTATCGCTGATCCTTACACACATTTGTATACTGTGTCTGCTTGTATTGTATGCATTTTTCTTCTATAACAGAGGTGTCCAGACTGGATTCAGCTTTGGACATTGTTTCAACGAATCTCTTTTTCTTAAGACATTTCCTGGGAGCGATGGAGACGTGTACCTTCTACTTGGCTTTCTCTTTGAGTGCCGGGTCTCAACGTGCCTCCTCTATTCCTCTATTCTCTTTCAAGCTCCGCTCCCTCGTTCTCACTCATTCTTTGTCCGCGTTTCACCCTGTCTTCTGTGTTTTTACTACACGTTTTGTGATATATTTTGCAGGAATATTATCACTTTATGTCAACAGGTTACAGAGATAAAAAGTGACGATCTCCTTTCGTGGAATTAGCTTTAAAACTAGAGTAGTGTCCTTTGTGTTCTGGACATATTGCAGCTGGCGTACACTATCACGCCATGTGGTCAGTTTGTGCGATTCTTTCTTCCTTTGGTCTTATTGGTGTGACATCCTGCTGCTTGGGCCCCTGCAGGCCCCCTGCTGGACTTACTCTGTATTGCATTATGTATTACACAGCTGTGCACTCGCAGAGGCTGATTAGTTTTCAGGTTATTCTTTCCCCAAATGGCACACACAGGCAGACTGGAGCAGTGAATGGCTTCTCTGCAGAGTGGGGAGTGATGTAATTTGTTATTTGACTTGACTAAATAAAGTTTATAGTTTTATTGCACAGTTCCATAACACTTGTCACTGAAGGTTAGTGATGAAATTGCAAAATGGTTGCGTTTGTTTATCCGGTCAGTGCTGCTTTTAAATTCTGCTTCGATTGGATGCCTGCAGTGGGTTTCTGTCATCCAGGTAATTGTTTTTGCCTTGCATGTTTTACAGCCATATATAGAGACATTTTCATAATAGAATAGTAATTAGTAGATTTATCTGTTAGCCCATATAAGAAAGAAGTGTATTTTGATCACAAGCACCTGTCTGCCCAAATGGGGGTCTGACTAGAAGACAAGACAAGTTTTGCAAGAGGATGAGGATGTGATGTGATGTTTAGCTACATTTGATTGGCTGAACAACCACTTACTCTCTAATTTGTTACATTATCAATCGATAATCATTAGTATTATTCTACTCTTGATATGTGTCAAGTTTAACTCAGTTAAAGGTACATTTGCATAAAATTTATACAGTCCCTGACAAAAGTCTTGTCGCTTATCCATTTTGTAGAAACAAAAGCTTATAACCTGACTTTAAATTAATCGATTGGTTTTAGAAATGTCTCATATGAAAGCTAAAACCCTCCCAAATTATGCTCAATATACTAAAATAAATTTGCTTCACTGAAGAAAGATTGATCATTTAATGAACACAGAAAGGTCAGATTTTGGCAAGACAAAAGTCTTGTCGCCTTGTCATATGATGCACCCAATCCTAGATTACAGCCTCACCTGTGATCAGTTACTGATCAATCAATTAGTGGGTGTGTATAAAAAGAACCCCAGCACACCAGACCTTCACATCAACTGCAACTTGACCTCTGACAACATGCCTAAGATCCACCCTGAGACCAAAGCGTTAATTATCAAGAGGCTGAAGACCAGATCCACTGCTGAGGTGGCTGACACCTTCAATGTGTCTCAGCGTCAAGTACAAAGAATAAGAAAAAGATCTGAAAAGACTGGAGATGTTTTTGACAAGCCCAGGTCCGGCAGACCCCGCAAGACAACTGCTCGGGAGGACCGTTTGTTGATTCGAAAATCCAAGGCCAGCCCCTTTTCCACTGCAGCAGAGCTCCACCAGGCCTGGTCACCTCAAGTCCCTGTGTCAACCAGAACAGTTTGTAGAATTCTGTCTCGAAATGGCCTCCATGGTCGAATCAGTGCACAGAAACCAGCACTAAACAAAAGGCAATTAAAAAACCGTGTGGCATTTGCCAAGGCCCACAGCCTGCTAAAAGGATGGACACTGGAAAAGTGGCAGAAGGTGGATTTCTCAGATAAATCCTCGGTTGAATTACATCACAGCCGCCGCAAATATTGCAGGAGACCTACTGGAGCCCGCATGGATTCAAGATTCACCCAGAAAACAGTTAAGTTTGGTGGCGGAAAAATCATGGTCTGGGGTTACATCCAGTATGGGGGTGTGCGAGACATTTGCAGGGTGGAAGGCAATATCAATAGCCTAAAATATCAAGAAGTATTAGCTACCTCTTACATTCCCAACCATAAAAAGGGTCAAATTTTGCAGCAGGATGGTGCTCCATCGCATACTTCTATCTCTACATCAAAGTTCCTCAAGGCAAAGAAGATCAAGGTGCTCCAGGACTGGCCAGCCCAGTCACCAGACATGAACATCATTGAGCATGTCTGGGGTAGAATGAAAGAGGAAGCATGGAAGGCAAAACCAAAGAATCTTGATGAACTCTGGGAGGCATGTAAGACTGCTTTCTTTGCTATTCCTGATGACTTCATCAACAAATTGTATGAATCATTGTCGACCCGCATGGATGCAGTCCTTCAAGCTCATGGAAGTCATACAAGATATTAAATATGGATCTCACAGCACCACTACTTAATTCACTGACGTTATGCAACATATTTTTGTATTTGAAGTAAATTATTTGTTCAATTTTCTGTAGGCGACAAGACTTTTGTCTTGCCAAAATCTGACCTTTCTGTGTTCATTAAATGATCAATCTTTCTTCAGTGAAGCAAATTTATTTTAGTATATTGAGCATAATTTGGGAGGGTTTTAGCTTTCATATGAGACATTTCTAAAACCAATCGATTAATTTAAAGTCAGGTTATAAGCTTTTGTTTCTACAAAATGGATAAGCGACAAGACTTTTGTCAGGGACTGTAATGGAGGTTCCGCCACCTGATGTCTCCATGGAAATGTTTTTGCTTTGTCTAGAATGTTCCACAGTATAAATTAAACCTATCTATCACAAGGGAGACAAACAGGTTACAGCACTACACTACATTACAATTCAGATCTGTGGAGAGTCACCCCTATTCACAGAAGGAATTATTGTATTTTTGAAAGATAGAAACACCCATAATAAATAAATGCTAGATGGATATGTTTTAAGTCATACCATGGAACATTCTAGGTAAAGCAATAACATCTCCATGGAGACAAGCAGGTAGCAGACCCTCCACCAGAAAAGTTGCACAGTGCACTATTAAGTAATAAAATAAAGACAGAATGAAATAGGGCTGGGTACATTATTGGTATCGGCACCATTGTTTCAGTACCCACTGAAGTATTATTATTTAAAACGACAAAACAAAACTACAATTATCATAAATTATGTAAAGAAAAACTTATCACATTTTATCATCTGTTTGTTGCAAAACTGCCCAACTGCTCTCCCACCAGGCACAAAAACCTAAAAAAAAATCTTGTTTTGGCACAAGTTTTTGGTCTCCAGCCCTAACGAGACCTATATAAAATAATGTGCATTCCATATTGAGCATTATAATCTGCATATTTCCATCTAATATTGGCAGTGAGAATCTGGTTTTCACAAAAGCCAACACTGAATAAATCTGAAATAAGATGTGAAGAAATTGTCATTTAGTAGAATAAAGTGGGTCAAATGTATATTAATATCTCTACCAGCTCTACACCAGTGATTCCAAATGGCTCTGTAAACACACACCTGTCTATAAGCACGACAGTTCATTATGACGTGACTACCTTTAAAGACTGCTCTCATCTGCACAATCATTCCAGTCCTATTTAAGTCACATTGACGCTTAGCATTCGGGAAGTGGCAGGCCCAAGCGGAAACCTGCTAATGATCTCCCTTTTGCACTCAGCCCAATAGGAGCCTCAATGAAAACCATTAACCCTGTGAGAAGAGTTATGGACATCCAACCAATACATCCATAAACAACATGCGTATAAGGAGGGAGGGTTACATGTCTGGTCTACTGCTGTGTAATAAAGTGGCACAGGCATTATCGATCCAAATACTCATAAATATCTCACCAAAATATCAAATTTCAGTTTTAAGTAAGTTTTTTGTTTTTTTCTTCAGAATTAGCGGAAATTGTGGTCGTTTTGATCATATAATCTAGCGTAAATCTTAAGTCTTAACCCCTAGATGAATTGCGTGGTGGCAGCAGGTCGGTCAGTTAATGCGCCTGTAATGTGTTTTATTGATCGTCGCTCCGAGGATCAGAAAGTTAATCTCTGGTTTGTGGCATGTGCCTTCATTAGTGGAGAGATATGTTAAGTCAAACCTCTTAGATAAGGAGAACCAATCAAGTCCTCTGAGTATTAAATAGTGAAGACCTTAGCAAGTATTAGCCTAGTCTTTTGCATATGAGGAAAAAAAGGAACATTCGTTATGTTGGTTATGTACTTTTTCAGTGTTATTGACAAGATGGAGAGCAGTTTACTTTTCTTTGAATTACTTTTTTACAAAGCTGTCAACTTAATCTTTTTACTTAAACCAGTGGCTGGAAGAACATGCAGGTCTACTTCACTGCTGTAATTTGATTGTACTAAAGCGTCATCCCAGACAGCTCTCCTAAATTCAGATGATTGTAATATATCATCCATACGATATTAAAATAGTCTGTTTGAAGATTTGCTAAATGAGAATTGTAAATATCATCTGTAAAAAAAAAAATTACAGTCAGTTCACATTTTTGCAATACTCTAACCAAGATGGTGGACATGGTGGATTGCAAAAAATATAACTAATTCCTGTTTTCAGACTCGCTTTTTCTCACATTTTGCTAAGATGTGCAAAATATGTGTTTGAAATTGCTCCTAAATACTACCTTTATTCACTATCTCATATAACAGTTGATTTAAGCGTTGTGTAGAGATGACTTGATGATTAAATCCTATATGTAATTGGTCCCAAAGGAAATATAGCACTGACTTTTTTGGCATTTTCATTATGTAATGCATACTGTAATATTATATAACTCCCAAGTCTCCAAAACAACAGCAGATGCTATTAGCCATTATGAGCATCATTTTTACACCAAGACAAAGATCACATTATGTTATCTACTGTCATGATACTGGCCCTACGTGGGACCAGTCTGTCCAATGAGACGTAACATGACACAGGGTAAGAATGGATAAATCTGTCTCAATAAATATTCAGTTAATATGAAAAGGTTGAATAAACTTGCTTAAATGTGCTTTATGTAATTTTTCTATTAAAATGCCCCCTGCTTGTCTCTGTAGTTATTACTTTGCCTGAAATCTTCCACAGCATGACATTAAACTCTATCTCCACGGAAGCTGACAAGGTGGAGGCCACTCAAGAATGCATTTTCTTCTTGGTATTTATTAGCAGTTTGAACACTGGTAATTGAATAAATGTATTGTAAATCAATCTAGTTTTTTCACCCCAACAAATTTGCTCAACACAACTATCATTCAGGTCTAATTTTAGTGCAGCATCAAAGTATTTCTATTATGACTGTCCCTGTCTATTCCTGTCCTGGCCTGCTCTATGTGTTAAAATGGCATCAGGTTGGAGTTGGCTGTGTAGCTGTGGAGAGGATGCAGAGCAGGAGGAGAGCTCACAGGAGTCCAGGATGTGAGTCAGATCAGAGGACGGTGAATAAAGATACACCACCCACACCTCTTTCTTTCCCTCTCTTTCTCTTTTGCCCCCACCCCTCTCGCTTTTTTCTCTCTCTTTCACTCTCTCTCTCCCTCTTTCACTCACTCTTTCTCTCTTTGTCCCCCACCCCGCTCTTTCTTTCTCTCTCTCTCTTCCGTCTTGTTTAAATCTGTATTGCTCAGGCCAGAGTCCAGAGAAGAGGTGGGCAGCAGCTACTCGTGCCATGTTTGTTGTTGAAGGAGAATGGTGGTAGTGAGCCAGGCCAGTTGGCAGGACAACAGACTGTAGAGTAAATTAAGACAGCAAAGTTTGTTGTTTTGGAAAAGTTTTAACACAGTTCTAATGCAAAGATTTCAGATTACATGTTTTATACATTGCTCAGGCCTACAAGTAGTCTGTGTTGTGTTTCTGATGGTAATTTAAGTCAAAAATAAGTAATTTAGTGAGTTATGGTTAGAAACAAATGAAAAAATCAGCTACTTCCTGTGGTCAATTTATACGATAAACAATGTCCACCTTTTTCTGCCCTGCTCACTTTTGCTTCTGACTGCTACTAACCTACACTTGCATTGTGGTTGGCACTTAAGGGGAATCCCATTCATTTCAATGGAGAACTAGGAAAAAGTCTTGCTGCTAGAATATTATATAGGTTAACTCAACAGTGCACCCTTTCTCTGTGAGGCTTGAAAACAGCCTTGCAGTCTTGTTGCTTTTGCAGCCGTTTGCAAAATCACACAACTGGAATGATAATGGTGGTGTCCATGCCAACTTCAGTATTAGGATTAAAATAATATGCAAAAAACCCAATCCTGACTAATGTTTTACAAATGTATCCTTAACACCTTTTCATTAGTGATCTGGTTAATCCTAGATTGCTAATTGTGGATTAAGGCTGTAAAAGTCTTTATCTGGTCCTAGTTGAGTCACTGTGTAACCTTTCTGATGCTTTGACCTCTACCTGCTTGTCTCCATAGAGATGTTGCTTTGGCTGGAATATTCCACAGTACAGCACTAAACATTTATCTTTATAGATGTCTTTACTGCAAAAAATACCTTGACGGACATGTATTCTTTGTGTGTGGGGTCGCCTCACCACAGATCTCACTTAACTTGGCTTGATTCAAGTTGACTGCACCGCCTGCTTGTCTTTTAAGATAAGATAAGATAAGATATGACTTTATTAGTCCCACAGTGGGGAAATTCCAGTGTTGCAACGCACAGTTCAAGAACAGCAGAAAAATGGAACATGCAATAAAACAAGATAATAGATAATGGCTTAAAAATAATAATTTAGAAATAGACTTAAAGATAGACTCTAATTTTGTTCCGGTGGAGCAAAAATATAAAATACCAAAAAAAAAAACTATTATGTACAATAAAAGTAACAGTGCAGCATATGAACAGAGTAAATCTCAGTAAAGTGACTTCAGTATATTATGTTATTTACAGTAATGACTATGTTTATGTACAGACAGGATAAATATCAGTAAAGTGACATGAGTGAATTGTACCAGAGGTCTTCAGTATTGCACATAGATAGAGTTGAATGACACATGTTCAGTGTTAACAATGTTTTGGGAGATACACAAGTTTAATGCCATACTGTGCAAAGACTCGACACAGTTCAGTAATATCTCATAGAGACGAACAGTAGTGTAATAGCGTAATATTGTCAATTGAAAGGAAACATGTTTGAGCGCCCACGTGTGGTCAGTGCATACATTTGGGCAGTTGCTTTTTCCACACAGAAATAACCTTGTTTTTTCTATTTGGCTCCTTCATCACGTTTTCTCATGGATGAAAGCTCACATCCTCAGGCCACTCATGCGCATCAGTGTCAAGGGAAACTGATCGAACACAGCACTGTAGACCTGACCTCTGCATTTTTAATTTCATCCATGGAAATGAGTGTGTCTGAATGCAGAAACGGCCAATTTAAGGTGCACTGTGTAACTTTTCTGGTGGGGGTTCAGCCATTTATAAGATGTTATTGCTTTGTCTGGAATGTTCCACAGCATGGCATTAAATGTGTTTTAATAGCTTGATAATTCCTTGAAAAACATGCCTTATGTGAGCTACCTGCATCGATCTTATCTGTAGAGGATGGAGAGATACATTTATTTCCATACAGTTGTGCATTCCAGGTAAAGCAATAACATGACTATGGAAACAAGCAGGTGGCAGACCCTCCACCTGAAAAGTTATGTAGTGTACCTTTAAAATACAACGTAGAGCAGCAAGTAGATTTGGGCAATATGACAAAATAAAATGGATCCTTTTTTTTTTTTCCCGATCGATTTTTGTACTTGATAAGATTTTCTGCTCTGCTCTGAATTCAAATTTTATAACACTACATTATATTGCAAATCTAATCGCAATACTGTAAAAAACTAACAAACAAAATCTTATCTTTTTATTTTTTTCAGCATTAATGTAAAGCTTTGTTAGCCTTGGAATAGCATCTCTTTGTGATGAGCAGAAATACAGCTTTTGTAACAACATTTTGCTAGTGTTGGGAGACAGTTTAGTGCTAATGGAGACAAATATGTTTGCTTTAGTCGCTCTGATACACACTGACAGATGTAATTAACAAATTTGCTGATTACATTGTTCTCCTGTTTCTTTAATAGGTTTGAGTAAAGATTATGCATTAGTTTAAGCCTTAAATTATGGGCCTGATTTTTGAATAATGTCAAGGTATCAAATGGTCTTAATTACAATGCTATATTATATTGCATTAAAGGTGCACTATATTATTTTTATTATGCCATATATTTTTAAGGCAGGTGACACCATCAGGGAACGTCAGATCTGTGGAGAGGCAACCTGCTCACAGTTTTAGGGCATTTTTGAAGTATAAAAACACCTGTCTGAATAAATGCAATATGGATACCTTTAGTTTAAGCCCATATTATGCCATTTTTGCTTTATGTTATAATCCTCATCAAAAACATATCTGGTGTTCTCTCAAACAAAAAACACTTGTTTTTAAACTCTATACACCCTCACAAGAATCATTTGGATAATTTCAGCTCTGGAATTGCCAATCTCTAATGAACTAAAGGTAAAAGGAGCTGTTAACTTGATAATTACCACAACATGGTAATTATCAACATTACAACATCACAAGGTGGAACAGAGCATTTTGAGCTTTGGATAGACTAATAATGCAGGATTACTCAAACATGTGTGAATGAAACAAAACACAACTCCGGGTTATTGAGAAGGTAACAATATTCTAACATGGCTTAAAGCTCACAAGAGTCAATTTTGCATCATATGGGACCTTTAATGACATACTGTGGAACATTACAAGGAAAGCAATAACATCTTCAAGGAGACAAGCATACGGCAGACCCGTCCCTCTTCTTTCTAAAGTGGCTTCCAATTACACACTTAGTTGATTGTAATATCAGTCTTTACGTCTTCTCATTAGTACCAGCTAGGGCATCAATATGGCACAACACTCTGGCCCTTGTGTGCGTGGTCAGCAGCAATCTCCCAGAATCCCACACTGCTAATAATCCTATTTTCAGTCACTCTCTGCCTTTCTCCACTGTCCTTTCTATGGAGCCTGATTGCTGGTGAGTGCAGGGACCTCCACCTCTCACTCTAATTAGTGGGACAGCTGTCTGCAGATAGTTAGAGTGGCCCCATAGCCGTGCAGTGCAAAGATAATGGTTGTGTGCTCTCTCTAATAGCCTATGTAGCACACTGTGGGACGGTTGTCTCTGCGACCTCTGCGCAGCGAGTGGCATTAATCTCTGAATAGCATCATTTTATTGAGTGCTCTTTGCCTCGCTGCTCATCTTTGAATGTAGGCACACTTGACCCCAAAACTTAAGACACCATCATTACAACGACCTCCAGCCAGAAAGAATGGCTGCATTGTCAGGGTTGGTTTTAGGGCTGTACACTTAGTTTAGTCCACTTTGTATGTATTTAAATTGTAAATTGGCGTGAGAATCATAACTACCTATTAATTTAAAATATGTCTTTAGTAGTTTGAAGAAAACCAATGTAGTTACAGGCATATAAAACAGATACTTCCCAAGCTGAGAGGATCCACATATTTAGCAAGCTACCCAATTTTAAACCATGATTGGATGAACATGTTCTAATTTGACCTTTGACCTCTGATTTTGCACCATGACTGAGAACCACGTTAGGAATGAACATGTTTTTCCTTCATCACCTTCCGTGATTGGACAAAATAATGCCCTTGCAGTTACTTTAGTCTCATCCAACAAAATGCCATTTTAAATGCTTGACATTTTTCCAGTTTCTTTTTTGATACACACTTCGTGGTGTAAAGGGCATTTACTTGAACTAAAAGAAATAAAAGTCTGGCACAGAACCTTTAAAGGACAATGAAGTTAAAGTGTGCAAGTTTAGAAGTTATGAAATACACTGTAACAGTCTATTGCTGGGTTTCTGATGACATCACAAGTTAAAGGTGCATTGTGGAACTTTTCAGGTGGAGGGTACGCCAGTTTTTTTCTCTTTAGGGAGATGTTATTGCTTTGCTTGGGATGTTCCACAGTATCAGCATTAAAAGTCTGTTCAGCTTTTGTTTCAGTGGAGGTGATTTAATTGTTCCTTTTTTGTGTATCTTTAAGAACACGCATTCTTGTGTGAGTGGGCCCGCCTCTCCACCGAACTGATCTGTACCTTGGCCTACTTGTCTTCATGGAGATAGATAAGTTTAATGCCTTACTGTGAAACATTCCAGACTGAACAGTTAAGAACATCTATATGGAGACTAGCATGCGGCGTACCCTCTCCAAGAAAAGTTACACAGTGAACCTTTAACATTCTCTAAGCCATTAATATAAATACAGATGAGCGGTAGCAAAAATGAATATCAATAAAATGCAGATTTTCATTACGTACGTACAGCGTAGTACTTTCTGTGGTCTAGTGTCTAATAATGTTCAGGTTCAACATTTCTGAATGGACATTTCTTATTATATAAATATAATGTTGTCAATAGGAAAACTGCCTCTTGGTATCATTGGATGGTTTCATTCTCAAATCTGAAAACCACCAAGTTATGGGTTTCAGTGTCCTATTTACAGATAACATTTTGAGAACTTTTGCCCATCAACTATTTATTGTGTATTGAATTATCAATTGCTATGGTAACAGTGCTAGATTTTCATTACTCTAAAAACCATGGATAGGTTGAAAAGAATTTGACTTACCCTTATTCACAATGGTACTCCCACTGTATCTCTCATCCCTCTATTACATGAATAAAAGTTTGTCTGTGAATGTAGTGAATGGGGCCTGACTCAGTGAACATGTGCCTGCAGTACAGAGCAGGGAAAGCTCCAGTTTGTGCTTTGTTGTGGTGCTAATGTACTCAGACATGCCCTTGATTCTACAGCCTCTCTTGTGAGTGATCAAAGCGTCCACCTCCGCAGTCTCACCCTCAAGTCTGCTACTGTGCTGCTGTGGCTGCAGTTTACATCTATAGCATTACAACTTACAGGCCGGTGCGAAGTTTAAAGTGCATATGGCAGATTTTCATGTCTTTCTAATTCTTTCTTACTTCGTTTTGGGATAGTATCTGTGGTGGATATTTAAAAATGTTCTTATATTTGTGAAGAAAATGGCAGTAAGTAGTAGTAGTTCCTAACAAGGAAGCCTATCTAGCCTATCTATTAATACACAAAATTTCATTCAAATATGCAGTGGCAGTTTATGTAAAAGCACATATCAACAGAATAAACATGTCATATGATTTTGTTACTGGTTGGACTATGGTTGCTAGGTTATGTTTTATCTATGACTTCTCATATCTACTGCACATCTAGAATGTCAAATGTATTTTAAAGGTGTAACTTTCTGGTGGAGGGTCCGCCACCTGCTTGTGTCCATGGAAATGTTATTGCTTTGCCTCCAGGAATGCTTTTTTGTAGTATTTTTGAGCAGTAAAAATTGAGTAAATGCAGCATACATGAGTTTAATGCCATTCTGTGAAACCTTTTTGGCAGAGCAATAATATCTTAAATGTGTGGCGGACACAGTGCACCTTTTAGGACATCAAAAAGTGTTTTATATCACGGAAAGCGTGTAGGGATTGCCTGGGTTCGGTCTTGTTCTTTATCCCTGGGCGTCATTAGAGGCAGAGGGCTCTTTTTGGGATTAGAGGGTTAGCAGAGTGCCACTGGCCGCACATATTTGATCATTACACTGCTCTGTGCTGCACTCTGCACTGGCCTCTTCATTTCAAACATGTCTCCAACTCCCTGTGATCTTCCCTATGACTCATCTTCCCCTCAGTTTTTAACAAAACCATATTTTCCATTCTTTCACCCAGAACAAAGCTGCAAAAGTGTCTGCTTGGTATAAAACCTTCTTGCATGATTTAGCTTTGAACAATGTCCCTCTCTGCTGCTCGCTGTCTTTACATGAGTTGTGTGCAAGTCATCTTTGGCAATATGGCTCCATATAGAATGAACTTTCATTGAGTAACCTAGCAACAACTAGGTTTGTTTTGCCTTTGTATGAGTCCAAGCCTGCACATGTAATATTATACATTTGGGTAGCTTTTGGCTTTCTAAGCATATTTAAAGGGCCCATATTACACTATTTTCTAATGTTATAATGTTTCCTCATCAAAAACATACTTGGAGTTGTGATGTCATGTGGCAATACAGGAAGTGCTCCACTCTGTTTTTAGACCCCATACACCTTCACTTGCCGATCTCTACTGAACTAAAAGTAAAAGGTAGCTGTTAACTTGAAAACTACGCTTCCTGACATCGCAAGGTGGAACAGAACATTTTGAGCTCTGCAGATGGAGAGACTAATAATAAAGGGTTAATCAAACATGTGTGTATGAAACAAAACACAACTCAAGGGGCAATGCATATTAAAAGACAAGATAATAAGAGACAAACATGTAGGCCAGCCACATAACCTGCACAATTCATAAAACATGATAAAAGTCTTCAATACCCACTCCCACATGCATCTCTCACTCATACACTATAAAACACACTCATATGACATTAGTATTAAAACACACAGTGGGGCGCCAGTCACAAAAACTGTTGTTGTGTCCTTAGGCAAGGCACTTCACCCACATTGCCTAGTATGAAAGTGGTGTGTGAGTGAGTGATGGTGGTGATCGGAGGGGCTCATGGCACAGATTGACAGCGTTGCTTCCACCAGTCTGCCCCAGGGCAGCTGTGGCTACAGTAGTAGTTTACCACCACCAAGTGTGAAGTGAATGAATAATGATCTGTAAAGCGTCTTTGAGTGTCCAGAAAAAACTGATTTTTTGTTGTTGTTGTTGTTGTTGTTGTTGTTGTTGTTAAAATGTACAGTTCAGACATATACTCTCACTAATTACACATGCAACATCTATTTACAGATCTATATACAAATATGATTGCAGTTCCCGGCTCATGTGTAAAAGATGCTGTTTAATATCAGTTATGTGGACAGATCTGGTTGTTTAAGCTGATCAGAGAAGGAGCTGAGTGTAGGCAGCTGGGATGGTCTTTCAGGTTTGAGAGGTGCGGAAAGAGAATACAGCCTGTCCAAAGGCACTTTTCCTTGATGGTAATATACAGTCACCTCTGAAGCTTGCTTTTGTTGATCTGTTCTGTTTTTTGTTTTTTTTTTTCAAATTGTTGTTGTGAGACAGGGGCCAGACCATGTAAAATTTTATACACAATGTTTTTCAGGAGGTAACAAGGTTCTACCATGGCTTAAAGCTGCCAAGAGTCAATTTAGCCTAATATAGGGCCTTTAAACAGGACAGTGAGTAAAGTAAGTGTAAAGGGGATTAAGAGTGGGGATAGACATTCAGCAAATTGTCGAATCTTGTTTATGTGTTCACTGCTTTGTGTGCTTTGAGTTGCCCTTTACAAAAAAAATAACATAAGTTTGTTTGTTCCTTAGTATCAAAATAATATAACTTGCTAGTTAATTGACAACACAACCAGCTAAAATTTGTTAGACATTCTTAACTCAGTGTTGATGAACATAGGTAGTTTTTGTTCTGAAATGACATCCAGTGACTCTTTAACTGGATCACCATTTTGTATCTAATTGCTTAACATTATCCTGCTTAATACTATCAAACCAACTTTTACCATACACTGGCATTACGCTTTGAAAAGAGATTGTGGGGAAAAAATGAAAGTGGGAGAGAGAAGAAAAGAATATATAGGAGATAACGATAAGCGCGAAAAGTACAGGGGAAGCCATTCATCACAGCCAATCCAGAAGCGCAGCGGGCCTAATGAAGACAGATGGGGAGGTTTGCTGTCACCGCTTCAAGCTTATGTCTGTATTAAGCGGTTCACCATAGGAAATAGACCTTGAGGAGACTCGTCCGCAACATTGAGTGTGGAGGTAAACTTCCTAATTAGCAGTTTGATGCTGGAGCATGTTCCCTTTTTGTCAATCTCGATATGTTATGTAAGAAATTCTCCTATAAGGAAAACTAGACGTCAGCTCTTCTGATCTGCACCAATGGTTTTGGGAGCATTTCTATATTGGAATCCTATAGGATACTATATAATTTTTCTCCTTTTTAAAGTTACATGTTCTGTTTTTGCATGGTTACACTTATGAATAACTACACATAATTAGCATGGGTAAAGACTTAATTCATCAGAATCAGAAAAGCTTTTATTGCCATTGTCAGTGAACACAAATTCACAGACTAGGAACTTGCTTTGGTGATGAGGTGCAACATAGAACACTAAATAATAATAATAATAATAATAATAATAATAATAATAATAATAATAATAATAATAATAATAAAGTATCACTATTTAAAAATAAAGTAAGAGCATGCAAAAAAAAGATTAAGATATATAATAAAAAATAAAAATAGTCTCGTATATACAGAAGCATCAGAACAACAGTGCAAACTGACAGTGCAAAAGAGCAAGTGATGTGGCATGACTTATTTAAGGTGACAGGTGTTGTAAAGTGTCCTTAGTACAGGTGTTATAAGTGTTCATAAAGTGTTTATGAGTCCAACGGCAGAGTGGAAGAAACTGTTCTTATGGCGAGAGGTTCTGGTCCGTATGGACCGTAGCCTTCTGCCAGAGGGAAGTGGCTGGAATAGTCCATGTCCAGGGTGAGAGGGGTCAGCTGCTATCCGGCCTGCACGCCCCCGAGTCCTGGAGACGTACAGGTCCTGGAGAGATGGAAGTAATGATGAAATAAGCATATTTTAAATAAATAGTTTAGAATGAGGCTTAATAACTACTTAATTAAGGGGTTAGTATAAGTGGTATACGTGGTTATTAAAGGTGCACTATGTAACTTTTCTATGTTCACTTTTCTAGTATGGCATTAAACTTCTCTTTCTCCATGGATACAAGCATCTCATATCCCCCAGTCAGGTCAGATCTGTGAAGAGGCAACCCTGCTCACAGTAAGAATGTATGGTTTTCAAGGTATTTTTGAACAATAAAAACACCTGTAATTGAATAAATATGTGTATATATGTTTAATGCCATACTGTAGAACATAAAGCAGAAAGAGCAATAATTTCTCCACCAAATAGATTACATGTACTCCACCATTAAGTAGCTATTTAAGCCTGAATCATTCTTGTTATGAATCAGCTTTTTGTTAATTATGAATTAAGTGAAAGTCGTATTGTATGGTGAAACTACTTTTTCTTCACAGGGTGGGTTCACAAAAATCAACTTAGATCCTGTCTGTTTTGACCCTGGATGTCTTTGGTCTTTATTGATCCAATTGTGAAAAATGCTTTTTTGGTTTTTCCTCTGCTTTGCCACAGAGGTCAGAGGTCAGGGTCATGTACACATCACTATTGTCTGACCAGGCTGAAATGAATTGTCCTGGCTGGGATAACAGTGCAGGGGTAAGACATGTCATCCCTCATGGGCTTAAGGAGAAGTCCCAGTGTGACCCGATAAAGGAAGAGGCTCCACTGATGCTTCCCAAAATCATAAATCTAACCATCACAGCTATTCTTAGTTCAAACACGAGTTTACAGGTACAATGTTCCAAAAAGATAGACTTGCAATTGGTTTTACACTTGAGTTCTGACCTTGTATGAAGAGAATTTGACCTAAAATATGTTGGGGAATAAGCAACCATTTATCTTTGTGTCAGCGCTGTTACTAACCGGCCAGTATGTACTGTGAACCCCAACTACGGACTATGGCGGCAGATTAACAGGTTTAAATCGAGTAAAGATTCATTTAATTTGGTTATATACTACAAAAATAATATTATTAACGATTATTTATTTGACATGTAATGCACCTTACATTTATGCACAAATCTCAAAGTGCTACACAAAAAAGGACACACATCATGATCACATGTTTTTATTTATTTATTTTAATTAGGACAGTGCATATTAATCAACATGTCAACAAACAGCATCAATGTAAATATGCCAGAATTAGCACAATGGCTAGTTTACCTCTGCTGTCCTAAGTTACATTTTTGTTACATTTTCTTACATTTTTTAAACATTTTTTTTTATTTCCTTTGAACTTTTTTAACAATTCTTTTTTATGTAATGTCCCCGTTGTGGCAAAAATCTTATTAAATGATAAATTGATAATGGAACCCTCACTTGTTCTTTACAATTAAAATGGCAATCAGAGTCTTGATCTTTTGTCCTTATTCCCGGCACTATACATACCTTCTCCATCAGATTACTCTGCATATTATTGAACAGTGACTCTGGGATCACAGTTAATCTAAAAGACTGAGGGCATTTCAGGAGACTATATTGGGAGCACATTAGCTGAACTTTGGTGTGTAATGAGATTGAGTTATTCAATCCAGTCCATGTGCGCACTCACCTCCTTCCTCTCAGTCTCACACCATCAAACTATCAGCTTTCTCCTCCAGGAAGTTTGGAAAAAAGATGATTATTCTTTCTCTAGCCCTCCCTCCATCTCTCTCTCCACTTCATCTTGAACTACTACCTTTTCTTCAACTTCTACTTAATGCACATTTGAAGGGCCTGAATTTTACTGTTATGTATTGAAAACATTTTAAGAATTTCCATTTTAGTTTTATGCCATACTGTGGAAGATTTTTAATCTTGCTCATGCCAAACTGATGCGTGTCACTCTGAATTGAGTTCTTTTTTTTTCTTTTTTTTTTTTTTACTTTATTGCCATAGTGCAAAACTCACAGGCACTTTACATTGTAACAAACAATAACAAATGTTGAGACTGGGCTCACAAGTAATTATATACAGGAGACACATGAAACATACTAAAAAAAACAAAGCTCAATCACACAAAAATATATCAGTTTTAAATTGGAGTTGCACAGTCAGGCACTCCGTCTGTTAAATATCCTTTAAATTTTGTGTCCATTGAACAATGGGTGGTGGGCCTAGTTTAAGCCAGTTTAGGATCACTGCTTTTCTTGCAACCAACAAAGTACATGTAATATATCTGGTTGTGCTATCTCAAGATGGATTCTCATGAATTTGTGAACTTGGTCATATTGCGAAAATTAATCTTGCTGTGCAATATTAGAAGATTACAGTGACAGGAAGCGATAGGATTTCCATGGAAACAAGAATCCTCCTCCAGGCCAAATAAATCAGGTTTGTGAAGATGCAAGCCCGTTCACACACTAAGACAATCTCTTTATTCTTCATTATTGTGTATATTTGCTGTCCAGGCATTGTAAAAATGATCAATATGTGAAATGCTCTATGCAAAAACTAGACAGGTCGAACATATTGACAACATGTGTGTGAAGATTCAATAATGGACTATGCAATGTATAGTTACTGCCCCAAAAATTGTGTGTGAATGCAATAAAGAGCATCTGATGGATAGATGGGTAAAAAAAATAAATAACAGTACATTTTTCTTTAGACTTAGACAAACTTTATTGATCCACAAGGGAAATTATTTGGATACAGTAGCTCAAACATCACAATATAATATAATAACAAAGAGTAAAAAATAAATGGTATAGCAAAAAAGATAGCAAGAGACAGGTGTCGAATAAGACATAATTATATAAATAAATGTATATGTACAAGTCAAAATAAAATAGAAAAATAAGTAATAAACATAAAATCAAATATAAAATCACAACTATATACAAGAGACAATAAAGGCAGTGCAATGATATGCTGATTGACAGGGCATAAGGTTATTTGTTATGTAAGACTGAGTTGTTGTACAGTTGTAGGGAGTATTATCTCCTCTGTCCCTCTATAGTCTGGTGCAGTGGGTGAGTTGGTGTACAGTTGTAGGGAGTATTATCTGTTACATAAGGGTGAGTTGTTGTACAACTGTATGGAGTATGGTATGAATGTAGTCCTGTATCTCTCACTGTTTGAGCGGAGCTGAAGAGCTCCTCTGTCCCTCTATAGTCTGGTGCAGTGGGTGAGTTGTTGTACAGTTGTAGGGAGTATTATATCCTCTGTCCCTCTATAGTCTGATGCAGTGGGTGAGCAGGAGTGTCCATGATGGAGAACAATTTGTCCAGTGTCCTCCTGTCTCTCACTGTGACAAATGTCTCCAGCTCACAGCCGATCACGTGACCAGCTTTACGGATCAGTTTGTCAATCTGCCCAGTGTCTCTTTTACTGATGCCGCTCCCCCAGCAGACCACAGCAAAGTAGAAGATCTCCAGTAACTCGCTGCACACATTGAAGGACCTGAGCTTTCTCAGGAAGTAGAGTCTGCACATGCTCTTCTTGTACACAGCATTACAGTTGTCCCTCCAGTCCAGCCTGTTGTTCACATGGACGCCATGGTACTTGTAGCAGTCCACTATTTCCACGTCATGGCCCTGGATGGTAATGGGCTCCACTGTGTCTTCTTTCTCCTGAAGTCAATCACCAGTTTCTTGGTCTTGTCAACGTTCAGGAGCAGATGGTTTGCCTGGGACCACTCCACAAAATTTGCAATCGGTGTCCTGTACTCCAGCTCCTGTCCATCTCAGATACACCCCACCACTGCAGAGTCATCAGAGAACTTCTGCAGATGGCAGGACCCGGAGCTGTACTGGAAATCAGAGGTACACAGAGTGAACAGGAATGGAGACAGAACTGTGCCCTGGGTGTACATTACTGACCACAGTGTCAGACAGGGCGGTCCCCAGTCGCACATACTGAGGCCTGCCTGACAGATAGTCAGTAATCTAGGAGACGATGGAGGAGCTGACACCCATCCTGAGCAGCTTCTCACTCATCAGAAAGGGCTGGATTGTGTTAAAGGCACTGGAGAAATCAAAGAACAGTATCCTCACAGAGCCCCCAACACTATCCAGGTGAGAGTGAGCCCGCTGCAAAAGATAGATTACAGCATCATCCACACTAATGTGGACCTGATAGGCAAATTGTAGAGGATCCAGGGATGGTGCCACCATGGGTCTGAGGTGAGCTAGAACAAGTCTCTCAAACACTTTCATTTTCAACTGGTCTGAAGTCATTAAGTCCAGATGGGATAGGCTTGTTGGGCACTGGCACAATGCAGGAGGTCTTCCATAGCACCGGTATGCTTTCAAGCTTCAGGCTCAGTGTGAAGAGAAAGTGCAGGATCCCAGTGAGCTGTGCTGCACATGTCCTCAGCATGCGGGGGTTGACTTGGTCTGGTCCAGGAGACTTGTTTTGGTGAACTTTCTCCAACTGCCTTCTTACCTGGGCAGGTGACAAGACACTGAGCTGGGTACCTCCATGGGGGTGGGGGTAGGTGTGCTGAGGTGATGGGCTGATGAATGGTTGTCTGAGTGGTCTGTGGTGAGGTGTGGATTGGGCGCCTGGGAGGTGTAGAGATGGGGGTGCCAGGGGATGAGAAACGATTAAAATGCATATTGAGTAGGTTTGATTTGTCTGATCTGTTGTCCTGCTGCTTTGTTTTGGAGAGACCTGTGATGGCCTTCATTCTCCTCCACACATCTCTGGTGTTATTCTGTTGGAGTTTTGGAGTCTGTTGGACACATGGGCTGAAATAAAGTAATTTACAATGTTTTTAACAATCAACCTTCAAATGACAGTGAATATTTTAAACACCTCCAGAAATAATATTTGAGATAAGTAAAAACTGCTAAGCTAATACAAGAATCATTTGTAGAAGTCTAAACCACATGATGAGGAGATTTTATGAGACTAAATATTACAAAGGACAATACAGTAAACCATAAACTATTAATTGCATCATTACCTTTTGAAATGAGTTGTGACTTGCAGCAGCATATATTTAGTAACTGTGTGGCATTGTTAGTCATCTCTGCATAGTGTACATCTGTTGAGTTTGCCTGAGCACTCTCTCCTCTTCCTGGCTGCATTATAAGCTCCATTTCACTGTGTGTGCGTGGGACACAGGTTGACCTCTCATTTTCACTCCTGACTCATGTAATCTAAAACAAGTGAGGAACATTTAAAGCTGCAGTGGCCATTGCACCTGCACTAAATGAGAAAAACATGTGATAAGCATAGTTAATAATATAAACATGTAATGGTGAAATGAAACAGCAAATGATAAATAGTTCTGACGTTATTTGGGGATTATTTGGGACCATAAGCAATATGAAATAGAAACATTCAGCGGATGTTTGGGAATAGGGAATATCACAACTTTTCTTTACTGTAAAACCTGCCCAAAACAAAAGCTTTCAGCACCAAAATATTGTATAAAATGAATAATTATTATGACATCAGTACTAGTCTAGATCTTTTTGTGGTGTTAATTTAATTTAAATGTGTTCAAAATGGAGGACAACCTTTTTAACAATGCTAATTCATATTACATTTGCAAATAGTGTGCTGGTGATCACAAATCTTCTGTAATCACTTTATTATATTTGGCCATGGGTCTTCTTGCATTTCCTCGAATGCTGCTTCAGGCTCCTTTCATTTTTTCCCTAACACAACACGGGGCAATCTAATAAAGCAATCCACTGCTTCTTTCTCAATGTCATTAGGTTTAATTCAGTATGAGTGGAGCCTCTTGTGATAGCGATATCACTTCAATGGAGAGCTATCAAACTCCATGCTCACAACACAATGCCTTCATCCACACCTTTTATTACATTAGATCTTACTCAGTAATATGATGACATTTTCAGCGACACCTGCTTTCCAGGAACCCAGCACGTGTCGTGGGTAAAGAAAATACCTCGAGAGCTTGTGTAGCTTGTGGGTGGAAGAGAGAGCGATGGTGGTTTGTGTACGCACTGCAAAAAGGTCATTTCCATGCATTCTCAATGGGCTCTGGTACCCCGAAGGCTCACAGTTTCACATAAAGGAGGGAACACTGTTAGTTCATTAATCAAGGCTAGGAGTGCTCACCTGACAGCCACATGTACTCAGATTTAAAGCATGTATAACCATTCCAACATTACTCACCGTAATTACAAAAGCATTTTACGCCCTTTCGCCTATAGATCGTTTGGAGCTTATTATGACCTGTAGTTATGTCTGTGTACAGCCGTGAGGCCAGGAAAGACCAGCTTATTAAATTATGAGATGAAGGCTCTCATTGTGGTAAGGGCTGAATGGTTTGAGAAAAAATGTGAACATAAAAATGCATGGGATAATGTCATCCTGTATTATTACAAGCTTCAAAATATAGACTTTAGTGAGCTGCATGTTCAGTTGTAGCCCTGCTGTTGTAGTTGTTGTAGTATTAGTAGTTCTTCAGCTATAATAAAGACTTTAGAGGTTATTCTAATCATACTCGAGTACTAGAGGAGGAGTAGTAGCAGTTGTAGCAGTTGTACTTGTAGTTATCTTAATGCAAAATGAAGATTCTTAACAATGGAAATGTTGCTCTTCATATTTCCACATATATTAGAATGACACACATGGTCCAAGCAGAGACTGTACAGCTCATCCCAGTGCTCAGTCGATGCACAGATATTGATCGGGTTATAAATACACACCGTGACACCCCGGGGCGTCCGGCTGGAGTTATTATAAGACGTAATGCGATCGATAAGGACTTGGAAATGAGGCCATTGACGGTCAATTTTGTTTCTGTTTGTGTGGGTCAGTCTCCGAAACCCAGTCCTTACTCCAGAAGACCCCAGGGACCAGAACTAGCCTCTATGCTGCGGACCAGACCCCTCCTGAGATCCTAACATGACATAGGCCTGGGTTACATCCGGTGTATGCAAGAATCTGTTTTCAGCCCGCGGTGGATCAGTTACAACTAAGCTAATCATGTAACTCTGACCGATATTTTAAATTTAAGCCTGAAACCCAAATCCAAGTCATTATTTGCTCACGTTTTAATTTTGTTTTTCTTTTCAACCCTTAACTATTTATAGCTTTCAGCTTCCTGTTATTTGAGGACATGTTCCTATTCAAAAGATATAGTATTGAGTTTGAAATAAATAATTCAGACCAGAGGGAAAAAATTATCAATTTGGAAATCTGCTCTATAACTGTGTTCAGTGACATTCATGGATGATATGGTGGATATGGAGGATGTAGTGCCTAGCTTTTACAAACCCTTTGGCACATTGCTATTATTCACATGCATGAAGGTTTGGGTGCACGGCAACAGTTTTTCAGGCTGTTGACGTGCACAGCCTTTTCAGATGGTGAAGCATGTGTGGACCGCCATTGCACCATCAACACTCTTGTTATAAAATTGTGCCGCTTGACAATTATCTATAGGGATAAACAACTACAAATTTTAAGTCTGATTTCTCTTACTTTAAAGGTGCACTGTGTACCTTTCCACGTGGAGGGTCTGCCACCATTTTACATGCTGTTGCTTTGCTTGGAATTTTTCACATTATGGTATTAAACTTAACTATTTTCATGGAGACAAGCAGCAGGCCAATTTACAGGGAAGATTTGTGGAGAGGTTGGCTCGCTTACAGTAGAATGCACATTTTTCAAGGTATTGTTTTGTTGTAAAAAATACATAATTAAATAATAAGCAAGTTTAATGCCATACTTTGGTACATTCCAGGGAAAGCAATCTCCCTAGCATATCTTCATGGACACAACCAGGGTGTCTTACCATAAAAGTTACATAGTGCACCTTTAAGTGTCTATTTATTATCCAGTATGATTTGAAGGCTAGGTCAGATTAAAATAGTGGAGAGAGGCATCCAGCAAATTCTCTGAGCCGAGAATGGGCCCTTGGAGATACTGTGCAAAACTGTAGAATTGAGAAAATTTATTAGAACACTTGCCAATGAATCAATCTTCAATTGTTTTATTTTAGTCACAACCACCTTTCTATAATTAAGTTGTTGCCGTTCTTAGAAAAGCAGGGCATCTCTTGACTTTGTTTTTCCAGTAGCATAAAGCCCAAGTGTTATGAGACCATAGCACAGCGTGAGGGTAATGTGTGTGTCTGAAAAACCAACACTGATAAATCACTACTTCTTTACCTGCTGCTGGCATCATTTCTGGTATGGTGCAGTCTGGGCAAACAACCTGCGTCACACGGCTATTTATTCCAAACAAATGCATTCAGCAGACTAGGATAATGAATGGACGCCTGTCGTGACTTTTTAACGTTGAAAATTTGGGAAGGGATAAACCAGATTCTCAATGGGGTAGTCAGAATCTTGCAACACATCTGTTCAAATTAACTAGACTAGTCTCTCTTCTCTTCTCCTCCTCTCTCTTGTGTCACCCTTTGGTCATTATGATCAATAAAGGGCATGCTCTTGATTACAAAATTGAATGGAATTACAAAAGGCATCGTCTACTCTTTTCAGTATTATTGTACTTGGGTCTAAGATTACAAAAAAGCCCTTTTTCAGACTTGGTAGTTTTGTCATGATATAAAAATTTTCCTTGGATAAAAAGGAAAAGGCTTGGTACTCAGTCCCACAATGATTATAATAAATAATGTGTAGTATATTCAAAAAGTATTTTTTAGACATTTTCAAGGCAAAATAGTTACTTTAATATTACTATGTGGTCATTTTAGTACAGATCAAGGTCAAATTTAAATACAGTGACTTTCTTCTTTAATGCATCCTGCTATCAAGGAATGTCAATTATTTGAGGTATAGTACCATATAAGATAACATAATTAAAAAATATTGAGGATCCACTGTTTTGGTTATGGTGTCAATAATTGTGAATAAATATAAAACTGGGTTCCTTCTCAAACTAAATATAAATATATTTATATTTGATATTGTGACATCCTTATTGCCATCTAAAAGAATTTCAATAAAAAACATAATTTCATATAAAGGCATTTGGAATAGTTTGGTTCATGTCACTGATCAAAATATAAACATGAAATTTCCACAATTGTGCCTTAACACATAAAAGATGGAAGCCATGGAACAGTTCGTCAAGGCGATAGACTCTTTTCTGCAGCACAGTAATTTAATTTGACTTTCTCCTTAAATCTACTCAGAGTTTGATGTGTGGTCCCTGGGCTTGTCTTTGGGATAATGGTTAGTGACACTCTCCTTCGCTGGAGTCCCTCCTCCATCTCCTGGTGTCGCGGCGGGAGGCAGGAATGAGGCCAGCTGTTGATTAGAGCAGAGAAGAGAGGGTGTTGAGCTTGCCTTGTACAGACCTGCTACCTGTTTCAATACACGTCAATGCAATCTAGAGGCAATAGTGAGTCAAGTCAAATTCTGTACCTGTGGGGTTGGGAGATATATCAAAAAATATATCGTATACCAAAGGACAAGATCAAAATGCCTTAAGATTATTGTCCATTTGAAGCAAGCTCTATATATAAATGTATTTTTATTTTACTGTTTGTCACTGACTATGGATTTAAAACACTTTTAAAGTTGACTTAAACTTTTTATTTAAAGCTGCTGTACTTTATTTTTACAGTCTTACAAATGTGCATGAAAAACTATAATTAGTTCATTCTAAATTGCTTTTTACGGTCCAAAGTTATTCCTCACTTAATACATTCCGAGCATCCTAATTATCCACAGCGATGAGTTTTCCTCACCTTCGATGGAAATACTATAAACAACAACTGGTCTCATTTTGACTGATCTGTACTGGGGCAAGAGAAATCTTACCTTATTACATGGAAAAAAAAAAAAATGTGTGCACCCCCTTTAATGTCTTAAAGTTTCGCTGAAGTTCAGGTCAACATAAATGAGTCAGAACAGTTAGTTAAAGTAAGTGATTTTGTACTGAGAACTTCATGTGTCTTTACACCATGTTTGAACATACACAAGCATTTGGGCCTGTTGCATAAGCTGTGTCACTTAGTCAGCTTCAATACGGGCTGCTCCTGATCTCCTCAGACTTTGACTTTAACGTGGTGAAAGACATACGAGGCCCTGTCACTGTCCATAATTTAAATGAGTGGTGTATCAGAAATGAAGTTAATGTGGGCTGAACAATATTAGAAAAATATGAACACCCAGTCAATATAAGGATCTTGTGCAGGTTTGTTAAACTAAATTACTTTTTATAGTTTTTTAATATAATGAAACATTAGCTGTCCTCTAGACAAGTTACACAGTGAACTTTTAACTGTAAAATACTGCTACCAAGTGGTATTGTAATGCATGTCTATAATCCAGCTCCAGCAGACACCATTTATAGGTGCAGAATTGGGAGCGTTGGTGGCAGGACGGGGAGGTGACGTGGCGTTTTTGGGTCCCGCTGGGATCTGACTCAGCCCGGACCAGCTCCCTGCAGGGTCTCTGTCACCAGGGAAGTAACGGCTTGTGCGCCCCCTACTGTTGCACAGATGTAGTCGTTAACAGATATATCTGAATGTGTGAACCCTGTTGAACTCAGCAGGGAAATGGCATCTTGTGTTTTCCATAACAAACCGGACTGATGGGCCATGTGCACTGGACACCTGTTGCACAGTTTCTTCAAATTCTCAACTTTCCAGACTCGCTTTGGATGGGCTGCTTTTTAGAATTTTAACACTAAGTTTATAAAAGAGTTCGTAAATAATTTGAAACTTTTTGTGGGTTTCTGTTTATTTGTTTTTTTATTAGGATCCCCATTAGCTGTACCCGAGGGCCAGCTAGTCTTCCTGGGATCTTTTTTCAAAACACTTTTACAGTTTTAATTTCATAAAGACATGTCTTAAAAACTACATAAATAGTACATTAATTTTTATCATTAAAATCTAAACTGCTTACATATGCAGTTCAGTCTTAAATGTGATTACATAATAATTATTTCACGTAAAATTACCAGGCATTTCATATCCATAATTATAAACAAGACATGCATGAGATGTGTAGAAGAGAGCACAGAGAATTTAATTTTGTACCAATTTAAATATCGTGTCTAAGCATTTACAAAATATAATTTACCCAGAAGGATTTTAGCTTGTTTGTTAAAAGCTGAACCTTATTTGATCATATCTTTAGTCGTAGGCAGATTTTAAGAGCCGCTTTTGCTCTGTCTTTCACCTTCAGCCAGTTTAGCTGGGCATACGTGGTGTTCACATAGTGGAGTGCTAAACGTGCCTTATTTTGAATGAGTTTTAAGTTTTATTACATTTTTTTTCTTGGCATTTGCCCATAATAGGTGGCAGTAGTCCAACTGTGGTAAAATAAGACTGTTAATGGGTAATTTTGTTAAATCTGGTGTTAAGTAGCTGCTGCACTTTCTCACCACTGATGAACCCCTGCCCATGTCCTCCACTCGTGTGGACCAAGACATCCAAAAACGTGTTCAAAAATGCATGAGATTTCAGTCTTATACTTCCTAACATATACTTAACATGTGTGCAGTGAACTAAATGTTGTTGTTTAACGCAATCACAATTGCAATGCTTGGGATTTTTTCAAAATATGTGACTCAATTTCTTTGAATTCCAGCCCAAGGCCTGAATAAATGACGACTATGGTAATCACTGCACACGGGTTTGCTCTTGTGACCCATAAAGGCAGAAGTTAAAAATGAAAATTAGACAACTAATTTAAAATGACCCACAATACACAGATACACACGCACGCGCGCACACACACACACACACACAGACACACACGCACACACACACCCGCGCGCACACACACGCACACACACACACGCACACACATGCACACACCAAAACTATGAAAATAAATCTGAAGGTAACTGAATTTGATTTAAAAACCTGTGCTAATGAAAAATTTCTGGCTGTCCTTGTCTGTCTTTTTGAATGATGAATGCAGGTTTTTGCTCCGTTCCAACAAAAACATTATTACTTTATGACCATCTAATTACTGCGGTTCATTCAAGGCCTCTTCCAAACCCACCTACACTTCCTTCTTTCTACATATTGCAACACTAGACTCCTGCTGAAGGTAATACAAGATGCCAACTATTCAGTGGACTTTGTAACGACTTCAGATTAAATGTTGGCTTTACACTTTGGGGAATACATTTATCAACCCATAGTCCGAATGTTCAGTAGCCTCTGTCAGTGTGCAGTAACATGAGCAGAAAAGTGTTATTGGATCCTGCTTCTGTCTGCCCTTTTGTCATTATCACCATTGGTAATCTGCTGTCAACCTGTCATTCCTCTAACCTGAGAGACCCAAATATGTCAGTATTGACGTCATGCTCCAGCATAATGGCCCCTCTCACACACAGATGGGCTTTCACAGGTGGATTAGATGTTATGATGATACTGGGGAATGTTTGTTTACCCATTTGCCATTAATAATAATAATAAATATAGTAATAATAATACAATTTAGCAAGCAAGACAAATATTGGATAATGTAAATTTTATATGGCACCAAGCATAATCACAACAATAACATGTTCTGTCTGACATCCACTGAATGTGTACATGTACAAACTTTTTTTTGTACATGTATTTTGTACATTGCTTTGCTTATCTGATTGGGAACAGGAAAAATGTTCATTTAAATCTAAGTTGTCCCAGTCCTCTGAAAAGCAAACTTAAATGGAAATGGACTAAATCAGCTAGATTTTACAAAAAAAACAAACAAAAAAAACAGCTCCATCACCAGACAGGAGCGCACCTTTGGGGACAGGCTGTTGTCTGGAGTCTGGAAGTCGTTTGTCCCACATGCCGTACGTCTGTACACATCCCTATAGCTGAAGAATGCAAAAGGATGGACTACTATCTTTAAATATCTTTTCTATGTTGCTATCTATTTATTTATCTATCTGTCAGTCTAATCTAAACTAAAGGAGGTGTTTTTAGTACCTCATCAGTTACTGATCAGCTCTCTGAATCACCTTATTGTTGCTCATGTGCTGTGATTTTTCTGTTGCTGCTAGTTCTTGTTGAGGCACGTGGATTGGACTGTGTTAATGTTGTGTTCTCATATTGATCTGCCAGGCCCACATGGAGACAATGTTAGCTCTACTCTCTGTGCTGATGACTGTCGTCGAACTAAACATGCTCTTTGATATTTGAATTTCTTTCTTTTAGTTCACACGATTCACTTTCAAAGCAAGCCAGATAAAAGTCATGCATTTGTTACGTAATCTTTTTCATTACTGTTACTTTAAGTCATAACAGCATTTCTTGTCAAGTGATTTCGCAAGAATCATGCATATAAATTTGTTGCATTGGTACGTATTAACTGTCATGACTTTGTTTTTGTGCACAGTTGTCGACACTTAGAGAGGCTGTTAGCTCGGGCTTCCTCAGGCCTTTTAATTGCGTCTTAAATGCTAAGTGTAGCTTGAAAAGGTTGGCCGTGCACAGGAAGTGACACGGTGATAAATGGCACAGAACATACCTCTTTACTCGAGTTCCTGTGGCCTTGATGGATGTGACTCAGGTGGTTTACAGGACGAAAGGTCTGTGCTAAACAAGAAGCACACTCAGGAGGTAGAAAAGCACTTGAAAGCTGTTAAGTCTCCATATTTTAAAATAACATGTTTGAGAAGTAGGGCTTTGCTTAATGATTTGGGAAAAAATGTATTTGTGAATTTTCTGACAAGTATTGCAATTAGATTTGTGATTTATGTTTTTTCATATTCATATAGCAGAAAGGCTTGAAAGAGCCTTTATGCTCTTTTGCTTTATCTTTCAGTCACTTTTTATTTTACCTTAATAGACAGGATTGACAAAAATATAAGCTTTTAAATGCTTTCAGCTTTATGCAAGTCAAACATGCAATCTTTATTTTAAACACTATCTCACAAGTTTTATGTAGTAAACATCCTGTAGATATTACCACTTATAACATTAGCAGCAAAAAAGATGGCAGGAGAGCACGTTTGAATGTTTTTAAGGGAGGAAGGGGTAAGACCTGATGGACAGACATGAGACAGTCAGAAGGAGCAGAGACTTTTCGTCAAATAATCAAGATAAAAAAATTGCAGAAAACAAAGATTTGTTGGTGATGTTTCCGTCTAGTAGGCTTTAAGTCAGTCATATCATAATATCATGAACCACTTGCTCCTCAAGAGACAATTTTTTTTCCCAATTATTAAAAATTCCAATTCTAAATCATTAAACCAAAAACACAATAAACACTTTTATTTTTATTTCATCATTTATAGGAGTACGGTCCCCAGTAAAGACTAGACGACCCATCTATTTTATTTGCAGCTTTTTGCAAAACTCTGATGTCACTGGGTTCGTTAGACACACAGCGTCGACTTTTTACTGATGCCATGTCTGAATAAATAATTATTCCATTTATTCTGAGATGGGCAAAGAGTAAACCTGAAAGATTGTTTGTTTTCTTCAGTTATTGTGATAGCAGACAGCCATGAATTAATTTGATCCGTGTCAATCAATACCAGCTTTACCAGCTTTTTCAAAACTCTCCAAACGATCCATAAAACAAAAATGAAACATCAAAACAAGTGCATTTTGAAATGTTAATGTGTCAATTCTGTAACATCTCAGTTTCCAATAAACAAAACAGTATTTTTGACTCACAAATCCTGTTTATTTTCCCAAAGTGACGATCCTCACATTTGTCAGCAGCCTCCTTCATAAATATGAAACTGCCCTAATCTGCCCGAGCTTCTTGTATTTAATGTGGCCTTCTGCTCTGAATGTAAATGAACAGATTTGTTAAAACACCAGTGGGATTTACGTGATTTCACAACTGCAGTGCAAACAGGTACACAGCTCGTCACACCTGTCTGCTGTGCTGCCTGTGCCTCCCTCAGAAACACCATCCCAAGAGAATCTTACCTGGGCTGCAAGATTAATCACAATCAAATCAAAATCACTGTTTGAATTGATGCAATTAGAAAATCAAAGGTCACAATTTTTTTAAAGGTGCACTGCATAATATTTCTAGTGGATGGTCTGCCACTTGCTTGTCTCCATGGAAATATTATTGCTTGGTCTGGAATGTTCCACAGTATAGACATGCAGGTTACAGCACTACTCTATATTACAATTCAGATCTGTGGAGCGTCGCCTCTATTCACAGAAAGAATAATTGTATTTTTGAGCGATAGAAACACCCATAATGAATAAATGTTAGATGTATATGTTTAATGTCACATCATGGAATATTCCAGCCAAAGCAATAACATCTCCATCATACCCTCCATCATAAAAGTTGCATAGTGCATCTTCAAGTACCATAATTTCCTCCCCAAATAACCAAATGTCATATCTTATTTTGCCAGAAAGCCGCTAACCCTAACATATTCTGAAATGTGATTCATGTGTTAGTTTATCAGTTCGTATTTCAGTCTTTTCATCAATTCTTCTGGATGTGTTTGAAATATGAACTTTGAACAGAATCCTATTATTAGGCCTGTCACAATAAAGTTTTGAAATTTTGAAGTTCGATATATTGCTGACATAAATCTAGATGATACTGAAACTAATTTGTCACTGTCACAATAATCAGAGAGCAGGTTTAAACATGAAAAACTACTCAAAAAAAAAGCTGCAATAAATAAACAGCAGAATAAAACACTTTAGTTTTTAGTTTGCATCTGTAATGAGTCATAGAAATTATCATTTGAACCTTCTACAGCTCAAATCCCATCATATAGCCAAATAATAATAATAATAAAAAAATCCCAGTAGTGCAAAGAAAGTGTACCGACAATACTGTAAATATTGAGCTCCAAAATATTTTGCTCCAGCTTTCATATATTGAACGATAAGTTGATATAGTAATTATTGTGACAGGCCTACTTATTATTAAAACATACATCACAAATCTGATCTCAATACTTGTCCGAAAACTCTTCCCAAATCGTTCAGCCCTATCTCCTACACATCCAGCAGACCTGATCTCACAGCACATAACTGCATTAGGCTATCTTCACTACACCTGATATAATCTCTGTGAGTGCCAGACTTCCAATGCACCAGACACTGACTCTTATTCGTTTATTAGTAAATTTGATCAGGGCGTCCCGTAGTGCTGCTCTCGTACTGTAATTCAGACCCATCCATATCCTGAATGAACACTGAAAAGGAGAACAAAACGCTGCTGATTAAGATTCTCCATCAAGTTTAATGTGACAGGTAATGCACAGGCAATCATTTTATTCTCTAAGTGACAATATGACTATGGGGGTAACACGCAGCTGCATGACAAATAGTGGCACACATGTAAAGAGAAAGGTGTCTCCAATAGGCCTATCATGATAACAAATTTTGCGTGATAAATGATAATATTGAAACTACTTAATGCCACTGATGCAATAACTATAATGTAAGATAATCCCAGTAAACCATTTTTAAATAGACTATATCATTAAAAAGCCAGAGTGAACCAGAAATTAGCCACAGAAGTTAGTTATTCAACCCTTTAAAGCTCAAATCGTATTGTATTACAACTAAAATGCCCCACTTTTACTAAAAAAACACACACACAATAAATATTGAGCACCAAAATATTTTTCCAGCTATCATTGAACGATAAGTCGATTTAGTAATTATGGTGACGGGCCTAGTCTCGAATGTGGTATTTTCAAGATAAGAAAGAATATTAGAAATTCAACTGAACACACCTGAACATTCAGTCCTTCCTTTTATGCTTTTATTGTACTAACACTATTTGTGGGTGTAGATTTGCAAGATGTCATATTATTCACATATCTTTATGCTTATTGGATAATGAGTGGTCAAAAGTATTGAAAATCTGATACTAGTCGATACTAAAACTATTGAAACTAGATACTCATTTGAGCAACAATAAACACTACAAAAAGTCACATTCACATAATATAAAAGAAAGTCTACGATTTAATGTTGAAAATATTCAAAAGTCTATTCTAGTCTATTTGAAATCAAGTTTGAAATATTTGTATCGTGACGCCTGATATTCCAAATAGGCTTCCATTCAAGTACTAACCAGGCGTATTGGTGTCAGGTATTGGCCTGGGTTGAAGCTGAACAGAAACAATATTTAATAATAAAAAATACCTTAACTGCATAATATATACTCAACATCTATCAAGGTGGATTTTGCAGCAAATTCTGAAGTCTTTCAGTGGAGATGCACGTCATTACATAGACGCGATAAGTGACTGGCTATAACAATAGGCTACCTTGAATAGTAAATGGTAGGTATTTAGCTTAAAAAGTCGTGACTGTATTTCTCTGAATGAAACAGAATCCTTCCTGGCGATGTTTGGAATAAAACGTTTTACAGGAAGAGAAGAGGTCATGCCATTTGAGAGGCTTTCTGCAACAAGCGTGTGTGTGGGAAGGAGGAATCCATTTTAAACTTGAATGGAGAAAAGGTAAAATGAAGCAAACAAGTGTCTGTAATTCTTAAACTATTCAGCTAAAAGGCCACCAAACACAAAATTTACCTTTACAGCCTTCTTCATTCTATTAATACTTAGTACAAAGTTTAAAATTATATTAATACTTACACTACTTACACAGTACAATTCAAGCTCCCACAGATAAAGGCTGTCGTTGTTTCCTTGGGCAAAACACTTTACCCACATTGCCCCTCTCTGCGTACATTAGTGTATGAATGTGCGTGTGGATGGGTGAGTGGTTCCTTGAGATAAAGCGCTATATAAAAATGTAACCCTTTACCATTTAACATTTATATGGAACAAGTAGAAGGACGCCCTCCTTCTGGCCAAACAGTAATGATGTATGTTTTTGTATGTTTATATATAATAATATAGTTGTTGTAACATGGCAGTTGTAATTAAATTTGGCGGTTGGAGTGGTTGATGGTGGCTGGGCTGCGGAGTGTCCTGCTGCTTATGTAACATGAGGCCTTGGTGAGTGTGAGGATGAATCAGAGCTCGAACCGGTCCATGTCTGTTGCATAACAAGCTGACACCTCTCTGTCCCTCACATCCACGCACACTGCACCATCTCTGCATCTAAGCCAGTGCGCACAACGTGAACGCACACAACAGGAATGAACTCACACAGCCCTACACAGACACTTTTGTGCAGACAAAAAACTTAACTCTAATACACAGGAACATTTGTGAGAAGTATTGTATTGCAGGTGTATTCGTCTTATCTTAACTTCATGATGGACTTTCGGATTGCAACATGTTAAAATTGTCTCAAAGGAGCAATCTACAAATGTTTATCCAGGTTCTTTTCCCCCGATTTCTAGCTATGCTCAAATACCTCTCCTCCCTAGTATTTTCAAAACTGGCTTGTATATTTGATAGATTCATAGATGGATAGCTAGATGGTGTTTATTCATTTACCGCATTTCAGTTTTTAATCATTTTTGACTGGAGTTTCTATTCCACCTGCTCCCTTTTCATTTACTCGTAATATTCAAGCTCTTAATCTATAATGATCCATGGCCCTGATGTATGAAACAAGCCGTGAACATGTTACAAAATGTTATCTTAAAGCACCATGACTTATTCTATCCCTGTATAAGCTCCTAATTCAGGATGTAAGGTGCACATTTACACACTTGGTTTACTGCAAGTTACTTCAATTAGCAGAAAATATAGTTCTTTAAGGGATTGTAATAATATCATGTATTTTAGGTCATAACCATTGAATAGAAATATTAACATTGCCTGCTGTTTGCCTATAGTCATATAAACCACAACACTACCACAAGTTCATCACTGAATTTCATCACTGAACAAGATGAGTGGGTAATGAGAAAACAAAGCAAAACTCTCTGGTTTAAAATTTTGTATTAGATTTTTGTAGTTGCATCAGGAATTGTAAATATTGAAACTCCTGTCTAGGGATGGCAATAATTTCAACATCATGTCTTTGTTTACACTATATCAATGTACTTTATAGATTCTTGGGTGTTGTATGATCATGGTATAGTGGGTTGAGTGATTGTCCTCAAGCTGGAGGGTAGGTGGTTCAAGCCTTGGCCAAGGGCACGCTATATATTGCCTAGAAATTTTACCCTATGGTGCCCACCAGTCACAGTACATCTGATTGTTTGTAATAGAAAGGGCATCCTCCATAAAACTTTCCCAGAGGTCTGTGCCATTAGTTCACTGTGCTGACTTCAAATGAATAAAGAGTGTTTGAATGAAGCACATGGGTTTGACATTATTATTTAATAGGAGATACTGTTACTTATCCAGGTCGCTAGGATCAGACCTCTGCTGGTTCACCACAGACATAAATGTTAAATTGTGTTTTTGCTTGTATTTTTTCTTCAGGCGCGATACAAGCAGAGTCTGGACCCCACAGTGGATGAGGTGAAGAAGCTGTGCACATCTTTGAGGAGAAATGCCAAAGAGGAGCGAGTGCTGTTCCACTACAACGGCCACGGAGTTCCCCGGCCCACAGTCAATGGAGAGATCTGGGTTTTTAACAAGGTACCAACAGTGGAAGATTTAAACTGCCTTAGGATTATTTGAAATACAACAGGATGAGAAGATTTTCTCCTCTAAGACAAGTCTTGAACTTTGAACTTTGAAGTCTGTGCACTTTTCTGTCTAAATGTAAGTTAAAAGTATGTAATTTTTCAGGTGGAGCATCAGCCACCTGCTTGTCTCCATGGAGATGTATTTGCTTTTCCTAGAATTCTCCACAGTATAGCTTTACACGTATCTATCACTGTGGAAACAAGCAGGTGAAGTTACAGGTCAGTTCCTGTAAGAGTTCCTGTAAGTAAGAGTGTATTTTATAAGCAATAGAACACTGTAATTAAATAATTACAAGCTATATTAATTTAATGCTACACTGAGGAACAACCCAGGAAACGCAGTAACATCTCCATGGAGACCAGCAGGTGTCATTCAGGAGTCATTCTGTGCCTTTAAGAATGTTAATGTTTAAAAAAAATCAGGTTTTGACATTGTTTTCAATCATTTTCAAATGGTCAAAATCAAAATTAAATCACAAGATTGACATGTTGAAGATTGTAACGCACCATATAAGTCACATGGTCAGTCTGTCCCTACTCCCTAACTTAGAATATATTTTTTAACATGAGTTATATGAAAAGTCAATTTAGTAATGGATCATGCAGGAATCTAAGTTTGTCTATATCCCATTAAAATCATGATCAAAACACTTGTATATTATATGCTCATCTATACCATCACAAGGCATAATACCATACCAATATACCAGCAACTACTTGTTTTCGATCTCTTCTAATACCTCTTCCTCAGTCCCAAACTTGACCTAAACTGCCTTGTACACGTTCACTGTCTTGTAAAACAGACATAAAATCTCTAACTGTTCATCGGCCGTCCCGTAAGTAAGCACCCACTCACAATGATCCACAGCAGCTGTCCGCACCGGCCTGATACCTCTGCGTCCTCACTGCACCCCTGGGTCCTGTCCCGTCTCCTCTCACTCCAAATTTTATTCGGGATACGTACTTCTGGCCACATAAAGTGAAGCTCTGAAATGGGGGATCAGTAGGGATTTGTTGTGTGGCTTGAGTAGAACCAGATTTCTATTAAATATCAGATAAAATACTTTACCAGCTCCCTTCAGTGTATATGTCTGTATTGTCAGGTACATTTTGTTCTCGCTTATTTCTCCCCGTCTCTATACACCTCATGAAACACACGTCCTATTAATAATTAAAAGGAATCTGTCAACGTGAGCTACAGGAACAACACGCTAAGCCTGTACACTGCATGGTAAAGTCACAAGTAGACATAAACTGCCTAGAGTTTGAATTTGAAGTGGAGGACATTTTGACTGACAGATTGCAGAGGTTTAAGCACATTTTATGGTTTGCATTAGCTAGAACTATTGGGTCTATCCACATGAGTTATAAACCAGTACTGGTAACTGATACTGGGAAGTACTGGTAAGTTCAAATGTATTCTGTCAAAACCCAAATAAGGTGATTTTCCTTTTTTTTTCTCTTTTTTTCAGAATAGCTTCAAAAGGTGTTGGTATTACTCAAACACAAACATGTGAATCTTTCAGTTGAAGAGCCATAAGTTTAAGGAAAGTTTGTGTAACCAATCTCTAAGATAAGATAATCCTATATTACAGGGGTGCCAAAACTTTTTTCATCAAGGGCCACATATCTAAATACAGACGAAGCAGAGGGCCGATTGAGGGCCATAGACGGTGCTCAGTACAGTGAATAATTGAAATATTTGCATGTTTAACACGTTAGAATGAGCTATCAGCCCTTTATTCATGCTCAAGATCCTAAAAACCACATAATAAATATTAAATATTGTCTTATCAAGGTAGATTTTCAAAAAACTTGCAGTCAAAAGTACTGCTCAAGGTAATTTGGGCCAATTCACCTAGAAGCCTGAGGGCCAAGAAAAATTTGTCTGAGGGCCGCATTTAGCCCACGGGCCATAGTTTGGACATGCCTGATATATTGTCTCCCATGGGAGAAATTCATCTTGGGACAGGAGGTCACATGCTTTAACACAAAGTCAAGACAACACAGTAACATAAGCCCATACAAACAACCACCACAGAACATAATAAATAAGAGATGACCACGAGTGATACACCATTAGAGACCTTTAAATCAATCTAAATGACAACCCTATGTGAGTTTCAAATTTTAGATTTATGGACCCGTTCAATAAGCTTGTGTTTCCATTCTATCAAGAATTTAAAAGTTAAAGTGATATATCGATATCAATATTCATAATTTTAATATCATGAACAAGTTCCATGCCTGGTGTGAGCGTAAATAAAAATCACCAAGAAGAAAACATTTTGAATAAGTAGCCAATAAAAAGCCTGCACAATCAATAATCACGAATATACAAAATATACCACAAACTTTTCTTATCTGCCGTATACGCCTTATCTGCCACATTCCTAATTCCTATCCCATCAAAATCTAAGAAAGTCTTTTTTTGTTTTCTAGAACTACACCCAGTACATCCCTCTGTCCATCTACGACCTGCAGACGTGGATGGGGAGCCCCTCCATCTTTGTTTACGACTGCTCCAACGCTGGTATCATCGTCAAGTCCTTCAAACAGTTTGCCCTCCAGAGAGAACAGGAGCTGGAGGTGGGTACACTCACTATGAGGCCATAATCAACACTCACTCTTCATAACACTTAGTAATGCAGAGGATATAAATAGAAAAAGGGACTAAATTGGGAGCTGAGTTAGGCAGACAACAGGCGGCACAGGTTTGGTCATTATCACTTGGCTATGAATATATAGTCAGTTCATTCATGTTGTAAAGAAATTGAGAATTGGCCAAGAACTGCTGAAGCTTGAATGTAAATGCATGTAAAGTGGTGTCAAGAAGCGTGATGTGATAGTATTGGTTTTTATACAGAGTGAAAGCCATTGTGATAATACAGATAAGTGACAAAGTAAAGTTAAGACAAGTTAAAAAATAATGTAGCAAGTAATTTGTAATTTGCTCGTCTATGTAGTTGTTTTTTTCATTGACAAATTTTGACTTTCAAACTTACCATTATATAAACGCTACCAAAACCATATCAGTTATAGCAATTTTTCAGGCCATATTGGGCATTCACAGTTAAACATACCACATAAGTACTGGAATAAAACTGGGACAAAACCAGGAGCAAAACCTGGACTTGACCAGGACTAAAGCAGAACCAAACCAAGTCTAGATCAGGACTACACTGGGCTCAAACTAGGACCAAACCAGGTCAAGTTATTTAGGCCAACATGTAAAGCAGTTAATGAAGTAATGAATTATTAGATGTTCTGCTCATTGAAAAAAAACAAAACAAAACATAGATTTATCTAAGGAACTAAATGGAATTAGATTAACTGGTAATTCCACTATGAAGACTTGAAAAACTTTTATGAACATTTCTGGTGCTAAATCACAGACTCGTAAGGTGCTTCTTGACTTTCTTCCATTAGAAAAATTGAGCTTCCTGGCGCTGTTTAAACCAATCAAATGCACATCTGGCTCTGATTGAGTCTCTTCCACTATAGCCTCTTTGGCACTTCATCTCTTGTGCTTCTCGTTTTCTCTCTCTCTCTCTGTCTGTCTCTCACTCTCTCTCTCGGTCTCTCTCTCTCTCTCTCTCTCACTCTTTCTCTCTCTCTGCAGCAATATCATGTTATGTGAAATCCTAATGAGAGAGTACTGTCATTCATCTCAATTATTCATGGGGAGGTTTGAACTAGAGTGTAGATTAGCTGGGAAAGAGTGGAGAGACGGAGGGAGGGAAGAAAAAGAGGAGATGGAGAGTGGGAAAAAGAAGAGGGAGTGTGTGAAAGAGGTTAGGGAGAAAGAGGGGAGAGAAAGGCATGGGGAGAGAGAAAGGGTTAAGAAGGCAATTAAGAAGGAAAAGAGTTAAAGAAAGCGAGAGGAGAGGGGGAGGAGATGGGACGTGAGTAAAAGAGAGAAAGAAAGAGGTGAGAGGGCGATTGGGAGAAGTGAGAGATAATTCTAGAGATAGAAAGTAGGAAGTGAACTAGAGAGAGAAAGGAGTGAGAAAGAGAAGTTGATAGGCAAGAGATAAGAATGGAGTAATAGAGGGAAAGAGAGGGGAGACAGAGGGAATAGAAAAAGGAGATATGGAATCATGGAGAGAGAAAAGAGAGAACGGGATCAGGAGAGAGACGAAAGAGATGATGGGGGTGAGGAGTGAGCGGATAGAAGATGATGAAAGGATGGTAGAAGATGGGAAGGGGAGTGACAAGAGAGGTAGGGAGTTAGGAAAGGAGAGAGGAAAAGAGAGAGGGAGACAGACGCAGAGAGAGTCAGACTGAGAGCGTGACAGATAGGTGGAGAGAGGGACAGACAGGTAAATGGGGAGAGTGACAGCAGTAGATGGAAAGAGACAGAGATAGATGGGAAGAAATAGAGAGATGAAGAGAGAGCGATACAAAGAGCATTGTGGAGCTGTGAGCTGCAGTTGTTAGCTGTGGAGAGGCAGAGGTGCGGGCAGGAGACAAACTGCTGAGTGGATGCAGCATTTGACAGGGCGCTCCTCACAGACTGTTTCAAACTCGTGTCTCTTTGGAGGTCACAGCAGCAGCACCAGGGCGGCCTCCTCACAACACTTCTGCTCTATGAGGGGGAGAAGTTCACTGCAAACATTGTGTGAACTGCTTAAGATGACTAAAGTCAGCATTTTTTATCCACTGTATGGTATGACATGGGTTTTTCCTGGTGTGGTTCTTGGACTTTTTGACAGTTGGATGCGTTTTGTACTTTTTCTTAATTAATTCCTTTTTTTTCCACCCTCTAATAAAAGGGATGTATCAACCTCGTGAAGATATAAAACATTAATGGACTTTTATATTTATATTAATCTGATGTTCCTCTGTGCATAGCTTGTTCCCACTTAAAATGAGAATAGATTAGACAGCAGAGACCCAAACTACAGAGTGTCAAAGAGCCTAGCCATTTGTCTGTACCCCAAAGTGTTCAGACACAGATTCATCATTTGATTTAGGTATTTTAAGAAAAATAGGCAGGAATTGGCAGCTTTAGTTTGAGACTATTTTGCCGATGATTATTTTGAAATGACAACTGTTTGTGAAGTCCCCCAGTCAAGCAAGAAAAGAAATTGTTTCAAAAAATAGTCCCTTAGATGTAACTGAACTGTTCCTATCTGTTTGCATTGTGTAACTACTGTGTGGTCTTTAAGTCCTAATTAACCTAAGCAACGCTCAAAATCATGGTCATGGTTTCTTCATATACAGTAATTTAGCAAATGAACCGCTGGTAAAAAAAAAAAAAAATGAATTTACTTGTTGATTGCAAGTTGAAAACCACTTTGCTGCTGTAATTATCATAGAAATGTGTATAGAAAACTAAACCCAAACCAAAAGTAAACAAAAGTAAAACATGTACTATTTATGTCTTTTTTTTACGTGAAATTTCTGCATTAAAGTTAATCACATTTCAAGACTAGGTATGAAATTAATTATATCATTCAATCAAATTTTACATATAGATGAAAATGCCCCTTTAAGACCTGGTACAGTACATAATGTCCACAAGGTTCTTTCCCCATGAATAACCACCCCCTCATCTCCACGTCTGGGAAGTACACATCGCCGCGGTAATGGAAGTTACAGAAAGAGGCTTTTTAAACATGCAGGAAGTGGTCCATGCAGGGAGTCCCCACCGCCCACGCCTCTGCTTCCTCTCCTCTGATAGGGTGAGGAGCAGGGGGATGGAGAGGTTGGGGTCCCAGGTGAAATCATGCTAAAGTGATGCTACTTCTTTCGCGTGCTTTTGCCCCATTTCACCAGGGACTGGTTTATTTTGAGAAGCAGTGATTTTAGAGCGAGAAAAGATGATGAGTGGGGGAAGAGGGGAGGGGGCCGGAGGTGTTTAGTAAGACCACTCACTCTAGGGAGTCTGTGACACCTATAGGGCACGATGCTTTCTTTTAAATATATCATCACTTCCTGTAGCTCTTGAGAAACATGCACACCACTTCAGTCGGGCTTCTGTGTGGTTTTAATGAAACACGTTACAGTTGAAAGTAAGGGTGGGCGATATGGCCAAAAATTACTATCACCATTTTCGTGGAGCCAGATCACTATTTTGATTTCATCACAAGTCATGTACGCAATTTTTCTTTTGCTTTTAAGAAGTAAAAAAAAGGTCATCTGCATCTTTTGTTCATACTTCATTTGTTAAATCCAGTTGTCTCTCACTCAGCCATGAAGAAGCTGTTCGATAATTGAAGTGGCTGTGTTTGAGAACAGAACAGGTTTCAAGAGAAAATTGGTGAATCACAATATAACGACCTGACCAAACCAGCCGGTTGTCACAGCCCTTGTTGAAAGGCTGCAACACTGTATTGGGAAAGTAAATAGAGTTACTGGCATCAGTATTACAATATTCACATATGCACATTCAGTAGCACACTTTGCAATTAGGCAGAAGCATGATTAGAAGATCTGCTAATTATAGGTGTTGTTGAAATAGTGTTATCTGAATCAGTCTAATTTAAAGAGGCTGTGCAAAGGGCATTTTCTTTTTTTCATAAAGTAAAACTTGTCCTATTTCAGATAAATTGGAAAAGCAGTTCTTAGGGTTAAAATTAGACCACTCTCTCTGTATCTAATTAAAGAGTGTTTTTATCATCACTGAACCTGTTAGCATAGTAGTTGTTACTACGCTTTGGCCTCTGAAAGTTGTGAAAAATTTGTATAAATTCATCACGGTGAATTATTAGGATACTTGGAACAGATTAGGGAAGTGAGAAAACCTATATCCAAATGAAGTAGTTCTGTTTTTCATATTTTTAAGACAGTAAAAATCTGGTACAGCGCCTTTTAAAGTTTATTTTGAGATAGAAATCTTGAGTTGTCATCAATAATACAGCAAGGGCTACAATGTAATTTAGACATTTCCTGAATTTTCATGCCCTTAGCAAATATATGCATCAAACATCTACACTGTATACTGTCAAGTCATCCAACTCTTATTAAATTATCTTGGTTCAGTCCAAGCACAAATAAAATACTAGAAAACCCTGCAGGATCAGCCTTATGCAGCATTTTTCTACAGTTTTTATGGGGCTTGTCTGTATGTGATTTTTTTTTTTTTTTTTCCCCTGAACAAAAATTCTCTTGCCCTGGTACACATGTAATTTATAAGCAGCTCTTAGGGTCAAAATAAGTCAGCCATGTACTGTCTGCATCTGATTATTAAGCATTTATTGTGCAATAATCAGGAACCACACGTTAGCATGTTAATTGTTGTTGGCTTTACCATCACAGCAAAACTCTATGCTGGTCTGTGAAAAACGCTTATAAACGCATTACAGTGAATAAGTAGGACGCTTTGGACTACAAATTAATTAACTTGATCATTAATTAACTAGTTCTGTTTTTCACATTACAGTAAAAGTCAGGTATAGCACCTTTTGGTTATTTTTTTTCTATATGATAAGGTACACTATATTTCCAAAAGTATTCGCTCACCTGCCTTGACTTGCATATGAACTTAAGTGACATCCCATTCTTAATCCATAGGGTTTAATATGACGTCAGTCCACCCTTTGCAGCTATAACAGCTTCAACTCTTCTGGGAAGGCTGTCCACAAGGTTTAGGAGTTTGTTTATGGGAATTTTTGACAACTATTCCAAAAGCACATTTGTGAGGTCACACACTGATGTTGGACGAGAAGGCCTGGCTCTCAGTCTCTGCTCTAATTCATCCCAAACGTGTTCTATCGGGTTGAGGTCAGGTGTGCAGGCCAGTCAAGTTCAGCCACACCAAACTTCACCAAACCTCCACCAAACTTTACACTTGGCACAATGCAGTCAGACAAGCACCGTTCTCCTGGCAACTGCCAAACCCAGACTCGTCCATCAGATTGCCAGATGGAGAAGCGCGATTCATCTCTCCAGAGAATGCGTCTCCACTGCTCTAGAGTCCAGTGGCGGCGTGCTTTACGCCACTGCATCCGACGCTTTGCATTGCACTTGGTGATGTATGGCTTGGATGCAGCTGCTCGGCCATGGAAACCCATTCCATGAAGCTCTCTACGCACTGTTCTTGAGCTAATCTGAAGGCCACATGAAATTTGGAGGTCTGTAGTGATTGACTCTGCAGAAAGTTGGTGACCTCTGCGCACTATGTGCCTCAGCATCCGCTGACCCCACCTCGTCTGTTTACGTGGCCTACCACTTTGTGGCTGAGTTGCTGTCGTTCCCAATCACTTCCACTTTGTTATAATACCAGTGACAGTTGACTGTGGAATATTTAGGAGTGAGGAAATTTAACGACTATACTTGTTGCACAGGTGGCGTCCTATCACAGTACCACGCTGGAATTCACTGAGCTCCTGAGAGTGACCCATTCTTTCACAAATGTTTGTAGAATCTGCAGGCCTAGGTGCTTGATTTTATTCACCTGTGGCCATGGAAGTGATTGGAACATCTGATTTCCATTATTTGGATGGACGAGTGAATATGTTTGGCAGTATACTGTAAGATAAAAGGTAGAATTAATAACTTCTATGACTCATTGCAGATGCAAAATAAGTACTAAAATGTTTTTTCTGCTATTTATTTATGGTAACTCTTGATTTTTTATTTTTTTTTTTAACAATATTGTACATTTAGAATAGTTTTTATGGTTTAAATCTGCTCTTGTGTTATTGTGACAGTGGCACAAATGACAGGCCTAGTTATTGGTATGTTTTAACCCATGTTTTGATTCACTTTTCTGACTTCTTTACTCTATTGAACTAGTCTCATTTATTAGTTTCACTCGTTCTCTTTATAAAATGGCATTCCCAGCAATTAAACTGCAGCCTGATTTATCCTCAGTGGACAGGGGGAGTAAAAGGAAGCCTTCATGATAATTTTCATGGTAATTTGCAGGATTACAATATGCTAATGTGATAATTACAGTGGATGGTTGGCACTAATCAGCTCTGCACTCCACGCTGTCATGTTTACCATTTGGATTACTACCATTTCTATGAATATCGTCTCCCCCTGTTTGAGAAATGCATGCCTTTTCAATTCACAATGTCTAATTTTCCTCATTTAGTTGCATTGAAGAAGAGTTACATTACAAATTGGCACCGATCCACTCGCAAAGTAACAATAAGCGCCCACTCACGGCTGCCAGCGCCATCAAATGAAATATGCAGTAGAATAAAACAACACAGTGGTACACACACATGATTTCTCTTGCTCATTAATTAAGCCCTTTTCTTGTGTAATCTCAATATCATGGTTTATTCATAGGAGCCTCATATAGCACAGCGTGGTAAATACATAATGTCTCTCGCTGCGATCTGGGCTGCTGCCTCTGCTCTATGTTTTAGACTTATTAGAGTTGGATAATGAGTTATTGGACTAATACAGAGCCAATATGTTTACATGTTCTAAATCTATATATTTTATTCTGAATCACTAATCTGAATCGCTAGAAGGCAGCAAAAAACAACATTTTGCATACAGGTTATAGGGTGCACTGTTGCATAGTCATTAGTGGGACTGTGTATAAAGAGGGCAAGTTTTAAAGCCCCACCATGAAACTTCTTGCCAGAAATCAGACTTTAGTAGTTTAGAGGTTAAAGCACTTGTGCACCAACACAAAGGTCAAAGATTTTGTTGTTGTGTTCTTAGGCAAGACACTTCAACCCCCTTGCCTACTATGATTGTTGTGTGTGTCTGATTGGTGGTGGTCAAAGGGGCAGATTAGCGTCCTCTCTTAATCAGTTTCAAATGTAAAGCTTGTGGAGTTTGATCATATTCCCTCAGGTAAAAGAAAGCTTTTTTCTTTTTGACATTGTTTCCTTTTTCTTTGCTTTCTAATGTAATATCTAACAAACTGCCTCCTTTGTAATAGTTTGGGCCTAATTTTGAGCTCAGATCGTGAAACATGAATGTTAGGCTAAGGTGAGTCAGAGCAGACTTACCTCTGCTTGCATCAGAAACAAAACAACAGAACATCATCAGCGGCCATTCACAACCTCTTTAACTAATACATCACTGTAAATTGATTTCAGTGCTATCGTTCATATATTTTGGCCGATACATAACAATCTGGAGGAATAATTAATTTTTTGTCATATGAACTACATAAGCTTTGCAACAGTAGTTTAGATAATAGAGTGTTCTATTACTAGCTCCAACAAGTACACAGTATTGTTGTATTCTTGGGCAAGAGTCTTCACCCACCCTGCCAGTGTAAACACGGTGTTTGAGTGACGCTGGCTTAAATTTTGCAGCCACTTTTCCCTCTGCCACTCACAGGGCATCTATGGCTACAGAAGTTGTTTAAAACCACTGCTGTTACTTATTATTGTTATGATTATTATTACCCCTCCATGAATAATTTCAGAGATAGCCTGACCTGTCTCATCCTTACTGAAAACACTGATTCCCTTCTTAGATATTGGAAGCAACTTTGATTTGTTTTCATGAGACTAAATAAAATCAAAGCAACAAATAATGATATATTTTTTTTCATATTTCCTTAACTTATACACATATACTACTGCCTATCTCCCATCTGACCATGCACTGTAGTGACGTGACCATGGTGTTTTTATTTTGCAAAAGTCAAAACTCGAAAGTCGAGAGATGTCACACTCCCTTAGTCCTCTGCTTGATACAGTTTATCTAGCTGACACATACCTGAAGAGATTATCTGTTACTCCCTTCATCTATGAGTGGTTATAATCTTGTGGCTGATCGGTTTATGCTTTTTGTCTATATGACATTCTTGCGTGCTCCTCCGCCATTGTTCAGCTCTCACTGCTCAGACACTTTGTACGAGTCTTTTTTTCTCACGCTCTCTCTCTCCAGCTCAGTCTCTTTTGCCTGTAATGGAACCAGTTTGCAAACACTGAAAGTGTTTTAGCAGTCATTCAGAGATTTTCCACTGGCGTAAACAGATGTGGAGTGTCTAAGGTTCATACAGTTATGGAGTGAGTTCTCTGCTTTGTGTAATCCAAAAATGTGTGGAATAAAATAGTCTAAGGCTTTCTCTGCAGAATGTGGATATACCATTTGCCATTGGTATATCTATATCTATTTTTGTAGCCATTTGTCAGAAAAAAAAACAACTGAAAATAGATTTGATACATTGGAACAGCAGTGGCTCAGTGGTTTGAGCATTATCCCACAAAACCCCAAGGTTTGCAGTGCAGTTCCAGCTACGACCAATGTGTGTAGGAATTTTGACCTTGGATAAGACACTTCAGCCGCCTTACGCACGTATCAATGTGGGTTGTGTGAGTGATTGTGTTGTGTCATTGATGGTCATCAGAGGGGCCGATGGCATGATAAAAGAAGTAACTTACCACCTCCATGTACAAAGAGTAAAGTAATAAGTAATAATGCATACAGTTTGAAAGCCATTATATTCTTAATTAAGCATTTCATTACTTTGAGTTGTGTTTGGCAATATAAATCAAACTGTGATCTGATCACTCTGTGACTTCTTGGTATTAGCATAATTCACAGCTTTTTTATATAATTAGTTTGGATATTGATAATTTGCACTGCCATCATGCTGGGTTCTAAACATTCCAGTATTTGAGATACATGTAGCAGTTACACAATGCACACATTAGCAAACACTGACAAAAAAGTTTTAAGATAAATACAAATAAATAAACAAAATGATAAAAGAAAGCTCAGATTAAAATCTAACTTGAGTAACAGAGCTTCTAACTGAGTAGTGCTTTTAGTTAGCTTCAGACCCCCAGCGAATGTTGATGTCATCAGCTGCAAAGTATCAATAAACTGTATATCAGCTCAGATCCCCTCCATGAAACCCTAACCCTAGAGATTGTGACTATTACTTGTTTATTAACATCCAGAATTATGTGATTTCACGACAAAGTTGGAGTAAATTTAATCTTTTTTTTTTCCCACCACTTCAGCTTTGGACATCTTGGTAATTTATAAAACCCAAAACATGATGCACTTAAATTTTCTTACCCAAAGATATGGGAAAAACATTTGGCCAATTACATAATAATGTCCACCATAATGCCTTTCTTAAATATAGCAAAGCACTGCGGTCTGTTTTGATAAAGAGAAACTTGGATCAGTGCTTCTATTAAGAGACACAGCTCATTAAAATGTTCTCTGCCAAAGACTGAACCATATTAAACACCCAGAGAACAAATCAGGAATACAGCAGCCAAATGAGCCCATAAATATCAAGAGTTTCTAATATAATTAAAGTTTTACATCATACCTTGGCTATTATAAACCATGGGAACAATCGGCCACAGTTTTAAGAGGGTTGTTTACCGCATAAGAGAAAGACCACCTGCAAAGAAGTCTAAAAGGATGCAGTTTCTTGAGAAAAAGCAAATCAATAAAGTATCACACCAGAACAAGTGGACTTTCAAAATGAAGTAGAATGAGCATTGATTTCAGATGGTATTTCTTAAGATTGAAAACTTGGAAAAACCTAATTAAAATACTATTACAGCTACTACTACTACTACTACTACTACTACTACTACTACTACTTTTGCAGCTACTACATTAACATCATAGGTGTAATGGATAACAATTTTTTCCCCTTGAATTTCTCTATCATGATTTTGATTTGATTATGCTATAATATTAAAAACAAATAAACATATTCATAAACAATATATATTTAAAATACAAATTTTAATTTAATTTAATTTAAAAACAGGAGAGTGACTATGAAGCTTTTCTTATTGACAATTAGAGGTGAATGAATTTCAGTTACGATTAGATTAATTGCACAGTCCTAATCTGGTCTGACTTTTCTGACGAAATTATGAATCAGTAATATCTAGGTTACACAGTAAAGAGTAACACAGTCAATGCTATTTAATTTGTTGTTGATGATTAATAAAACAGTAATCATAACAAACTATGCTAACACCTCATTGGCCTTGTTGTTGGTTGTTCTAAAATCCATTAACTTTGAAATAGAAAGATGATAAATGCAAAATAAGTTGACCATTTGGCACACTTTTGATGACTAACACATCAGAAAAGTTTACTTGGAAAGAAATAATGAATCCAAATATTTGTGGACAGCTTGTGAGTGTAAAGAGACTGAGGAGGCGGGCGTGGGAGGTTAGAGGCTGCTAAAGTCTTCACCTGTTGCTGGACATTTGTACAAATTCACACTTCACATTATCAAAGTTTATTTTCTATGACACTGATTAGCTTTGTTTAGTTTTGTTGTCCATTGTAGTCCATTATTATGCTAATAACCTAAGCTTTGGATTTTTTTGAAATTATGCCAAACAGATACATTTCTTAATTTGTACTTTTTTATGAGTTTAAATTGGTAAAACAAAGAGTTCTTTTGGTCCTGTAGTTGCAGAAGAAGGAAAAAAAACAAATGCATTTTTCACCTGTTGCTAAGTGAGTGTAAAATGGAGTCCAGGATTATAAATGCAAACACAAGTTGAATGTTTGGCACAAAATTCTATCCACAATTTAAAAAATAGTACCCGTCAACCTCCTCCTGCTCCTCTCCAGTGAACTACAGCTCACCTTCAACCACACCTCTAATTACCCAGAAGCCCTATTTATACAGGCCTATCCTGACAACCCCGTATGTCTCCGCTCTCTTGTCTTTATTATGTACTATTGTTGTGCTGGGATGCTTGTTAGTGAAACACATTTTATTTAATATCAAATTAATAACATGAATGAACTATAAATAAATTATGTTAATGTAATTTTGCCCCCGGAGGTAAAGTGGAACAAAACACTAAATCAACCTTTTTCACTACCAAACTGTGTATATGGTGGTTTAATAGCAATGTCTGCTGTTCTAACTAGTTATGTTTGCAGCTTTCTGGTAAGTGCTTGGTGACATCACAGATGACTGCCCTGACTACAGCCAGGTGTACCAGGCTGCAGGGGCAGAGTTTGAAATGTTAGTCCAGTCACACTATTCCTTATACCTCCAGACTCCGCCCCGACTCTTACCTCACTCTCTTCTTAGTCCTCCAGGTACTGCTCAGTTTAGCTCCTCTGTTTGAAATGTGGTTGTGGGTGGAGTTTAGTTTGTAAGTGTTTGTAAAATGTGCTATATAAATAACATGAATTCATAATAATAACAAAAAATATATATGAAATCATAATTTTAAAACTTTTTTTTTTCTTTTCTGGCCAGGTTGCAGCCATAAACCCCAGTCACCCTTTGGCCCAGATGCCCCTCCCTCCCTCCATGAAGAACTGTATCCAGCTGGCGGCGTGTGAAGCCAGTGAGCTGCTACCTATGAACCCTGACCTCCCTGCTGACCTCTTCACCTCCTGCCTCACCACGCCCATCAAGATCGCCCTTCGCTGGTAAGGAGGACTCTCTGCGCTTTTGACACACCACCAATATTGTACTTTAGTTGAAAACTGATATCAGTACTTGTGTGTAACAAACATGTAAAATCTACCTCAAAATACATGTTTAGTAATCAGTACACTTATGAAAGATGATTATTTTCAAATTAAAAGTTCTCTAATATAAAATTCTTATTCAACAATCAAAAGTCATATAGGGACACTAGATACAATCATTTATATTAACAGTTCATAAACAAATATGTGTTTCTCCTCCGAGAGGTGCTATAGCAAAAACACTGCTTACTGCTGTTAAATATGTAGGAGGTGTAGGTTTGAACACCGGAACGCCTACTCCAGGGATAGTGAGAAACATTCCACACTCTTTTACAATCGTTATGACTTTCTAAGTAGTAGCACTTTAGTTTTGCTTATTTAAATATAGAATACTATTTTTTTGTGCTAAATGTGTCAATTCACAGTAAGGGGCCCATAATTAATTTTTTTCACTCTATATATTGAGCATTTTTTTTTTTTAAGAGAGTACATCAAAACTGTTATCATATTTAGTTTTAACAACACACACAGTAGCATTTCAACACCCTAGATGCCTATCGCTACCACAAAAGGGCAAACAATCAAAACAAAGTGATAGCTGGTCTCACTGTTTACATAATACATTCAATATACTATAATCTAAAACTAGCAAGGATAGTATGTTGTCTTATTACCTAATGGCCATATAAAGTTAACTCGCCTTCTGTGCTCTCTGCTCTGAAAGTTGTAAAATGTACTTGTAAACTCATTGTGGTGAATAATTAGGGCAGTAAAAATCAAGTACAGCTTTAATATTATGTTAGTGGTATTACTGCCTGAATGTTGCTTTTAATATAGTTTCCCAACCAAATTCATCTTTTTTGTTCTGTTATCAGTAATGTGAATACAAGGACAAGATGTGCTCCTTTGTCTGTAGATCAGAAAAAAAATCCCACCGTGAGGCATAAAGATGAAATATTTTGGAACTAATGAATAGATATGAGAGATACCATATCCACAGTGAAACAAAGCACAACTTAAGAAGTTGTCCTTTGTTTTGATGGGGAGCAGGGAGAGGCTTATCTTGCATCAGGCTGTCAGCTGTGTGGGGGGCTGGGCTTGCACTGGCAGCCAAAGGATGTTACATCATGTTCCCTCCACCAGCTTCAAACCTCTCTCTATAGGAGGTATGTCATTCATATTTAACGCGAGCATGTCCCACCACTTCCTCCACTGTAAGCCAAATATCGGCTAGTTCTTCTTCATGCTACTAAGACAAGAAATAATTAGTAAGCCTTTTGGTATCAAGACGTGAACAATGCATTCAAGTGTTGTTGTAAGTTGTGTACATTTTCTAAAGGTTCACTATGTAATTTTTCTGTGGAGAACCTGCTTCTCTGAGATAATATTTCTCTGCTTGGAATGTTTACAGTTTATTTGTTTTTCTTTCTTTCTTAAAGGTGTATTGTGTAACTTTCCTGGTGGAGGGTCCATCAAATGCAGATGTAATTCCCTTTGCCTGGAATGTTTCATAGTATGGCATTAAACATTTCCATCTTCATGGAGACCAAACCAGACCCAAGTTACCGGTCAGACTTGGGTAGAGGCAACCCCACTCACAGTCAGAATGCCTGATTTTCTAGGTATTTTTGAGCTATAAAACCACCTGTAATTGAGTAAATGTAATGTATAGCTGTTTAATGTCATACTGTGGAACATTCCAGGCAGAGCAATGACATATCCATAGAAACAAGCAGGTGACTGAATCCCAAATAAAGTTACACATTGCAACTTTAAGATAAATACCTCAAAAAATGTGCATTTTTACCGTTCCACAGATCTGAATTGTAACTTGGCCTGGTCTTGTGCCATCTGGAGATAATTTTAATGGTATACTATGGAACATTTCAGGCAGAGCAATAATATTTCCATGGATACAAGGAAATGGTAGTCTTACTACCGTAAAAGTTACACAGTGCCCTTTTAAGAATTTACACTATTATGCACTTTTTACTTGTTACAGACTGTGGCATTTATGAACAAGCACGTTTGGCCAAGTGTAGCCAGACCCTCCTAGACCATTTGTAGATGAGTTTCTCTGTCCACTCTTTGTCTTGAGTTGTCGGCTGTGACTAAGAAAGGCAGTGTGCTCTCTGTTGCCAATACCACCAAAACAAAGATTGTGATGTTGCTAACAATGAGGAAGAATGAATAGCTTAAAAAATATGGATCACAGTTACTTTCAGTAGTTTTACAAGTGTTCGATAATCTTCACTTTAGCATGTTTATCTTAATAAATGTAATTTTTAGTCAAAATTAGACTAAAATTAAAGCTGCCCGCAGCGTTGATGACCCTCAGCTTGGCACGCACTCCTCTCCCGTGCAACTGCCTGGCATGCTATTGTCATTTTTAAAAAAAAATATTACATTTTTTAAAAATTCATAGAATTTAATCCACAAATTTGGTACAAGTCCGATAATGTTGATATTTCATGTCTATGGCAGGGGGCACTACAGTATACACTTTTCATACGCTTTATAGTACATTATATTCAGGTCGAGAGCACGCATTAGTGATTTAAATTTCTGCATCGGACTAAGCGTGCTTATAAGATTTTTAAAGATATTTTCGGGAAGTCTTTGTGCCCCTGCTTGCCAACGGTGAAAAATGCCCCATGTCCATAATATATATTTTTTGCTTGTAAGCATGGATAGAATGTGATCCCCAAATTTGGTACAAATCCGCTAATATTGATGGAAATCACCATGGAAATGAATACTTTGTTCTAGAAAGACACTTTGCTTGTTTGGCTCATAACCTCTCAGCACACTGGTGAAATTGCACATAAACATGGATAGCTCTATGTTTTTCTCAACAAACCCCTGGTACCTCTACACTACAGAGGACAACACCCACCTCGACCAAGAAAAACACTTGGAGTTGAAAAAACTCAATGATTCTGTCCAGAAGAAAGACAAGCAACTGCAAGAACAGATTGATGCACATAAGGAGAACCGGTACCTGCACAACTCTACAGTACAGGAAAATGTGCAGCTGAAGCAAGAGCTTGCAAACTCCAGAAAAGTCAGGAATAAGACTGACGATTTGGAGATGCAAGAACTCAAAGCTTCTCTCCAGAAGAAAGAGAGTTGAAGATCCAAATTAATGCATACAAGGAGATCCGATATCTGTGTAACAGTTCAGTGAGAGAAAGTGTCCAGCTCAAACAAGAGCTATCCAGCACCAGTAAAGTACTTGAAAAAATGAAAGAACAACTTAAAGCACAGGACAATATAATCACTGCGATGAGAAACACCAGAGGCCTGCAGAGACTCTCAAACCACTGGTTTTGGAGTTGGTGGAGATGTAACCCACAAAGACAATGTCAAACTGTCCAGGATGGTGCAGGAGCTGTCTTCTGAACTCTTCTCAGCACGGGAAGAGATATGTCTCCTGAAGTTTTGTTGTGAAAATGAAAGAGCACAGCCATCCAGCTGCCCAAAAGGAGCGGCTGTAGTGAAGAAGCAGAGGAAGGTGCTCCAGCGCTACTACCAACGCTGCTACCAGTGCTAAAGCACCTACAAACATTACCCTTTACCCTTTGAAAAAATAAAACTAAAATTGTTTTAACATTATGTTGTTCTCTTAAATGTCTGTGGTAGTTATTCATGTTTATTGTTTCACACGTCAAAACTTGAATTCACATGCCAGCCACAGCTACAGTTGCCTGATTTTTATTAATTGTCAAAGTGGAAAAATAATAATATATGTAAAAAAAAAAATGCTTTTACTTTTAAAGGTTCATTTCCATTTGTATGGTAGGGTGCGCTATAGAGTACACTTTTCATAAGTTTATAATATATTTTATTCAGGCTGAGATCACGCATTAGTGATTAAATTTCAGCACGTTTGTTCGAAGCATGTGCTTGTAAGATTTTTTTTTTTAATATTTTTTGGGGTAGTCTTTGTGCCCCTGCTGGCCAGTCATGAAAAATGCCTCATGTCCGTAATATATTTTTTTTTGCTTGTAGTCATACATACGATTTAATCCCCAAATTTGGTACAAATCTGATAATGTTGACATTGCATGGCTATGGTAGGGAGCAGTATAGTGTTCATTTGTATTACACTTCTTAGTCCATTACATTCAGGCTAGGATCATGCAATTGTGATTGAAATTTACCAATCCCTGTGGCACTGAGAAGTCATCAAAGAAACAGGAAATGAAGGTGAATGAAGCTCATTTGGACCAAAAACCAGGGACTAGTAGTTACTTTGTTACTGGCGAGGGCCAATAAAATGTTTTTTTGTTTTTTTTTGTTAGCACTGAAAAACATAGAAAAACATATGTCCTTACTATGAGCAGGCTTGCATCTCCAGCTGACTCTTATTTGGCCAGGAATAGGTTTAAGGAGGTTATGTGTTGTACTTGTACACTAAAAAATATAATGAATAAGATTAATAATAAGATCTAATTTGGTCAATCAATAACTGGCAATGGTTATACTTATCCAAATTTGTTCGGACAAACTTTTCTCTAGCAGCAATACATTACTGTCAAACATCACAGGTTCAGATCATTTTGTATCATATCAAATCTATATTTTATTGAGGTGAATGATCCTCACTCCTATTCCTATTACCCCTTGTCACAAATGATTCCATAATGGCATGTGTTTGGTTTGAGGTCATAGTAACATTCAGTATATTTTCACCTAAACTTTCATCTTTATGGTAAGTTCGAGCTGCTTTGAAACAGTGTAAGTTACATTGACAAGTTCCCCTCAGGACAGGTCAAACAGCATTCAGATGTTTCTTTTCTGTTGTAAAAATGGCCGAAATGCGTTTATCTTTCTGTGACTCTAAATCCTGGCACTGCTCTGACCTTCAGCATAATGAGGTCTCTGAGTTATGCCATTAATATTGATATGCTTCCTCAACAGCCCATTTCACACTGGACTCAAAGCTCTGAGCCCACCGGACAATATTGAACCAATGATTTCCTAATACTCCTGCCTCCTAAATTCAAAAATAAATGCTACGCTTCAGGGCAATGGGCTGACCCTTTTTGCATGCACCAGCACCAATTATAGTGGAGTTATTAAGGGGGAATAAACATAGTGAAATGACTGTCAATGTGGCATAAGTTGTTTTTTTTCATTTGATTGTTTTGTGTGTGTTTTGTTGGAATCCGTGTGACATTTGAACTGGCTGCCACTATCACTCAAAATCATCATTAGTCATTTCATAACCTCCACATTCAACCCCATTCTCCATGTAAATGTATGCAACTGAAATAATGCAATGTTGTCTAATTTAATATAATGTAGTGATAAAGATAACCAAGACTACAATGGAAAAAGTCGAAGAGATATCATAAGTAGGCTGCTGTAACTGTACTATAATAACTGTGTAATACTGATCCAAGGTTATGTTTTTATGAAGCTAAGGGCATGTCTTGACACCCAGATCTCTAGGTCATCACTGTTTTATTGATTTAATTTTTTGACAAATTACAACTTTTCTTGTAAGAAAAAAAATAAGAAAGCTTCTACCAACAAAAGGAAGAAGGTCCCATTTTAGTTTTGGTGAAAAACTAACAAAAGCAAACAAAAACAAATACCCTTTTCTCTTTCCCAGTTAGTTTTGATCAGTGGTCTCAGAGCAAACCCCCATTCAATATATCAAATTATCGATAATATTTTGAAATGTATTTTGAAGATATGCCAAAGTGAATATTGGATATATTGTTTATAATATACTATCACAAAATGTTGCAAAAATAGATGATTAAAAATAAAAACTGTATATACCCATGGTATAAAATCTGCAAGAGTGGGTAATTTTAAAGTCCTTTCTCATTTGTCTGATACTTAAACCTCAGCTAATACATTTAAAGACACATTTAAGCGCATTTCTTTTGGATTGGAAAAATATCGGTAAAATCAGTCTGTTCATTTTTGTCCACTAACCATTCCTACTCACAGCTGAGTCCCAGTTTACACCACATGTACACTTGCACATGCAACCCCGCATATTTGAACTTGAGAAAACACATGCTGTGCTATATTGGCTCAAACATCTTTGGGCATGGCTGCTTTAATATTTCCAAAACTATGGCCTGGGGCCCAAATGTGGCCCTCAGACAAATTTTTCCTAAAATTGGTCCTAAGGCTTCCAGTTGAATTGGCCCATATTACTTTAAGTAGTACATTTTACTGCAAGTTTTTGAAAATCTGCCTTGATAAAGCCATTATCAGATATTTGGCAAGTTATTTTGAGGATCTGAACACGGATAAAGGTCTGGTGGCACATTTTGACCTGTTTTAAATGCACATATTGTAATTATTTGCTGCATGGACCACCAGTCTAAGGCTCAGTTGATCCTCCGCTTTGTCTGTGTTTTGATATGCGGCCCTTGATGAGAAAAGTTTGGACACCCCTGTACTAAAGCAAAAAATACAACAGATTTTGAATAGCAGAAATACCCACTTGGCAACAATCAATTTTAATTAAACACTTTCTGCATTCCCGTGGCTGCTGCTCCACTCCTCTCATTATTCTCTACCTGTTGCCGTCCGCGCACTGAAGCCTGAGGTGACTTTTAGCAGAAGGACTGGTGCAGGCAGAGCAGGGGGCTCCCGGATCATCATTAACTCCACGAATAGGGTTTCCAGTCCTTGGCAGGTTTTGGTACAGAATAACAATCTGATTGAGAACAATGCAGGACCTCAACCACCAATTCTTTTCCCACAATAAACATGGCAGCTGTGGTTTCTCTCTCCCTCCTCCTGCATTTAGACTATAGGTGCAAGATTAATCATGATGATAATGGATGCAATTGGCAAATGGCAAACGCTGCAGTAATTTAACAACCGTAATTTCATCCAGTAACAACAAAATATCTTCTTATTCGGCATAAAAACTGCTATACCGAGCCATATGTTCTGAAACTACATTAGTTTGTGAGTTCATATTTCAGTCTATTGTCACTTCTTCTGGACATGTTTAAAATGGGAACTTAGAACAAATCACTATCCAAATCAGAATTTATTTTTAATTTCAGTATAAAAAGACACACATGACAAAACACTTTAGTCAGGTCCAGGTTATCAGCAGCAAAGACGGTGCAATCTTATGAAAACATAAATTCTAATCGCAATCACTGTGCTTACCAGAAAAATCAGATTTACATATTTTCCCCAAATTGTTCAACCATCTCTAACCAATTCTTAAACGAAACATGGATTCTTTGGTCTATCTCTCCACCTCCCTCTTCTTGAATTCAGACAGCAATGCAAAAGCGCAATTTTCCTCTTCTGTCCCTGTTGTACGCCTATTATTTTCTAAATACAGAGATTGCAACACTGGTTTCTTCTTAATTTCACATAGCCCCAGGGTAATAGCAATGAGAAAAAAATTAGTCGGACTGGTGTGGTGCTAGACACATACAGATAGGCTTGTGCACAGGCTCTGCTCAGCGCTAAAACTTTAATAAGATGCATTGAGGGCTGCATGATGGGGTTTGCAGAGGGGAAGGAGGAAGCGACTGGGGAGTGGGAGGCATGTGTACCTTTCATTGCGCAGCTGAGCAGAAAATCATTACTGATGGAGCGCCATCTTCAAGGGATTTCCCTGCTGTGGAGACGGATGGGCTGGGATGATGAGGTGAGGAGAGGAGCAGAGGCAGCAAGATGGACCATGGATATAGAGGGACAGACAGGGACAGTGTAGGAAGAGCAGACACCAGGAAGCCAAATGATACTGCAGTGGTAGTTTCTAGTCCTGATGGCCTTGATGGTTCAGATTTTTTGATTGATCTGTATATTACTTGGTTTCACATGATAGCTTCTAATATAACTAGCAGATGTTTTCTCTTTGTTCATCATATAAAAATCAACTTAAATCAAAATCAACTATATAAATCAACTTTATTGTCTAGATTCCAAAATCACAACGGCAGAGCTTAACAAAATCCTCTGGGCCTATCCACCTGAAACAAATGTCACAGTTGCCACTTTTACATGAGAGCTATAATTCCAAATTAAAATAATTTAATTCTGAATAAAAAATAATTCAGCTTTAAAAAGACCATATAAACACTTAATTCCTAATGAAAATGATTATTCAGAATTCCGAAGTAAGTTGGTGGTTTATTACGATTTTAAAGCCGAATTAATTTATTCCTTGATCATGTAAACATTTATTCTTCTTAAAAATAATTCCAGTCGTTCCGTGCATGGTCGTTGGGTTGCCCTTCTGACGCAATCCGGATGATCCGGCTCCACCAGTCCTCGCTTCGGACTTTCATCCACTGCTCTTTGGATTTACGAGCGGGATGCGGGAATGGGCTGAGGTAGAGCAGCTGATGACCTAGTTTGTCTTCGTCCTCCCTTCCCCGACGCTCTTTCCTTCTCCTCCTCAGCTGACATATGTAAAGCGTGATGACAGAATTCTCGAGCTGCTGCTTAATTATCATCAGAACGACTGCGAAAAAAGTTTGTATCATGTTTGTGTCCATGGTGTAACGAGAAACCGAGATGACAAAAAGCCTGTAGCCAGCTGAAGTGTGTGTTTTCTTCCGGTAGATGTAAATACGTTTGTGCGCCCCCTGTCCAATCCAAATCCTTCCCGACCCCCAGACATTGAGCGGAATTAAATAAAGGCGATTTAACGTGTTTTCCATGTAAATGGTCAATTTGGAATTATTATTTCCATGTAAACTCGAAGGAGAATATTTTAATTCCAAACTATTAATTCGGAATTAAAAATCATCATGTAAATGTGGCCAGTGTTCCATGTCTTCTGTCAGCACAAACTAAAGTGAAATTATTTTTTGACAATAGTTTCAAAATGCGACGGAATAACTCAGTTACAAAGGCATGTCAGTTGGAAGGACAGTAGTTCAGCATTTGTGGATTTGTATTGGATATTTTCTCAAAAACTGTGAATTGCCCATTTTATGAAAGCATCTGTCCTCTACCTAAAATGAACATCATATTATAGAATGTAGTTGTGACTATAGTGGTGGTTGATAATATAAATCATTTGGCTGATTTCTCCCTCTATTCTGTCTGTTTACAAGTGAAATGATAAGAATACAGTCTTACAGTATGCATATGCAAAAGTAAAAAATGAAAGTCCTAAATTCACTGTCAAATTGTCACATTTATTGACATTACTATAAGCCTGTCACGAAAACAGAATCTAAAGTAATGGAAATCTATTGCTTAATAAAATATAGATCATATTGAAAACAAACCATAAAGCAGAATTACCCCAGAAACGATTCTAAATGTACAATATTGTTAAAGTTGCATTCTGTTATTTATCTATTGCAGCTCCTAAGTAGTTAGTTTGTACCTATAATGAGTCATAGAAGTTCATAATTCAACCTTCTACAGCTCAAATCTTATCAAAGTACAGAAAAATATTTATAATAATATAACCAAATATTTCCCTCTATTACAAAGAAAAAGTACCCACGATAAATATTGACCTCCAAAATGTTGTTCTAGCCATCATGAATTGAACGATAAGTCCATATAGTATTTATTATGACAGGTCGAGACATTACTTACAGCGTAAACGCACTGAAGATGGCCTCCTCAACTTGTGTACCGCTGTTAATACAACATTTTTTCCATAACCCTTATAGACTCATAGAAAGTCAATAAAAATAAAAAAATAAAAAATTGCTTTGCTGTTGTGTATTATGTAAATATGTAAATATATTTTCCATTCTATTATTTTTCCTTGCCATAAGAAACCTCTCTTTTATTCAGGAGGCCTTGGCATTGACTTTTGAAGGAATACAAAGCTCTCTCATCTCTTCTATTCAATATTGCTACAGAAAGGTTCTCATACTAACCCTGCCACTAGACTGTGTCTATGCATAACAATCCACACATAGACCATAGACATGAAATACCAATTTCAAATATGCACCTGACCTCGGATCTCTCTCAGTACATGCATGGCAAACTGCAAGCCCATAAATATCAATTTGTTTTATTAGAAAATCAGCATTCAAGGTTCGACTCATTCTTAATTTATCCTCCTCACATCCTTGACACTCGCATGCACCAGAGATGTATTATTATATGATTACTATGTGTAGTCTTCTAATACTACTTTGCATTTGCTCATTAATATCCACACATTACTTGAATTCAAAGTAAATATTCCATGTTAAGGTGTTAAGACCCTCCTATCCCTGCACCCCTAGCCTTGATGGTATGAGATCTACAGAGGTGGTTACATGTAGAGGTGCGCGATATATCGATTAAATCGATTAATTCGAATTTACAGTTCAGAACGATGTGTTTTTATGAAAATCGATTTTTTTTATTATTAGTATTATTTTTTACACGCGAGCGTCGAAAGCGGAACTAATGCGCTGCAGCGCTCTACACGGGTAAGTTAGCGGAGCAGAGGAGGTGTCGTATTTTTCTGCTACGACTGACCTGTGGTCCAGCCGAACGATGCAGCCCTACTTGAGTTTAACGGTACATTTTGTTAATAGTAGCTGGGCGATGCGAAGCGTTTGTCTGCAAACAGTGTATTTTCCCGAGGATCACAAGGGGGGATTAATCGTGCAAGGACTGAAAGATGCTTTCACTTCGTGGAAACTTGCAGAAGACCGACTCATCTGCATGACAACAGACAGCGGCAGCAATATGATCAAAACTTTCTAAAAGTAGCAAAAGGAGAAATTGATTTGTCAACTGGACAGAGTTTATTTGGTCGAATACGTTTCTCAGCTCATCCAAGCTGCTTCTTCAGTTCTGGTCAGATGCTGGTGGACACTGCCTTATATCTGCTTGAAGGGAGGAGCTTAATTACAATGAAAATTACTCTGAGACAACACATATTTATTTACAGTTTCTGTTAGTCAGGTGAGTCTATTCATTATGGAGTGGGAGTGGGGGAGTAGTTAGCAGATCCATTCAGGGCCATGATGGGTGTTTTCACACCTCTGGACATGTCCTGGACATGTCCTTTCTAAAAGTGTCCTTTCTAAAAGTGTTTACAATGGCCTGGTCTGCCATTTCACTTACAAGTATGTTTTTTGCTTGTCAGATTGCACTTTAATCCTAAATTTAAAAAAAGAATAAAGTTAAAACTTGTTTTGAGCCATTTATTTGTCATCTGTTATTTGTTTTTGAGTAGGGCAGAGAAAAATCGATTAAAATCGGAAATCGGATTTTTTGTAAAAAAATCGGAGATTTTATTTTTAGGCCATATCGCCCAGCTCTAGTTACATGACAGTACCGTATGCCTCTGCTATAGAAACCTTTGTAGATTTAAGAGCGCAACAGCGTTACCTCAGAAAACCTCCATCTATTGGTGTTTTGTTAACTGTCTTTTAAAAGAGAAATGACATCATATTGTGCTTTTGACACTTTTGCCTGCAAGACGTTAGGCTTAAAAAATGTCAGTTCCCAACCCATATGTAATTATGCTAATAGAAATCAATTACAGCAGTACTATAGCATTTGATCTTTTAGTAAGGGAAAGCAGACCATCCAGTCCACATCACAGTATGTTTTTCAGTATATTTCTCACATTTGAAGGCTAAGGGGGGTGTTTTCTTGCTTGCATTTGAGGTTTCTGTTGGGTTGATAATATAAAAAATAAAATCGATACATAGGATAGGTCAGGGTCAGGCCAACTATGGAGAAGAAATGGAAATGATTCTAGTGTTCAAAATATTAGGTACCTTTGCAATACATATAATGAGCAAAGAGTAGCAAATATTGCTAAATCTTTCCCAAAACACAGGTGAACACAGATGAGCTACTCTCCTGAAGAACGAGCTGGAAAGCCATGTTAGTGTGTACAAGGAGATAAGATATCTCTACAACAATACAGAGAGAGACAATGAGAGACAATGTCCAGCTCAAACAAGAGTTCCATGAGAAGCTCAGAGAAAAACTTTAAGCACCTATAATGGACACCCAAACCATCTGTATTGATGTTGGTGGAGATCTAACCAACAAAGAAAATGAGAAACTGTCCAGGAAGGTGCAGGAGCTGTCCTCTGAACTCCTCTCAGCATGAGAGGAGCTGTGTCTCCTGAAGCACATCCACCCGCCTGCCCAAAAGGGGCGGCCGTAGTGGAGCAGCAGAGGAGGGCGCCTAAGCGTCAAGAGCGCGTAAGCTCCTCCAACCATTACCCTTTACACTTGCATTATTAAACATTTGAACAAAAATGGTTTGTGTGCATTGACCTTTTATTTAGTATTCAGTTATTTACTACTTATTCATGTTCAGAGAGAGACTATCATCTGGCATCAACCCTTTAAATGATAAATGGTCACATTTTTATATAGAGCTTTTCCATCTTCAAGGCACTCAAAGCGCTTTACAGAAATGAACCATGCACCCAGTCACACACACACTCGTATACCAGTGTACGCAGACACTGGGGGCGAGGTGGGTTAAGTGTCTTGCCCAAGGACACGATGACAGCATTCATCTGTGGGAGCTGGAATAACACAGACCAACCTGTGGGTCAGTGGATCTGACCACTCTACTGATGATGTTTTATGTCGAGAGAGAGATTTGAACCTCCAACCTTGAAACACTTTTACCATCTGAGCTACTGCCGCCTTTAAGACAGAACAAAGTATAGCTTATTGGGTATTGACTAGAGCCAATAACAATGCATACTCAATTCAAAACAATATGTAATTTTTTCCTCTCAAATGCTAACAGTATATTGTAATTTCCAGACTATTGAGCGCACCTGAATATTGAATATTGAGCGTTCCATCAACTAAATTTTAAAAGAAAAAAAATAAATTGTACATACAGTATATAAGCCACAGGTGTCCACGTCTTCAAGAACGTTTTCAAGTTCAGGCCATCTTTTATTGCCTCTGAAAGCTTTTGTCGTCTTTTTGCATTGAGTCAGTTTGTCATGCTGCCAACATCTCACCATCGACTCACTGATGCCAGTCTTACGTGCAGCAGCTGTATTTCCTTCTTCGACAGCCAGATCAATTGCCTTTAACTTAAAATCTGCGTTATTTGAATTTATTTATGTTTTTTTTCCATGAGGATGGTGTGTGCATGAAGCCCAAAATAACTAATCAAACTAGCCTCTTCCTCGGCTCATCATCTCTTCCACCGTCTGTATCCCCGTCACTTGGCGCTCTACTGCGCATGTCTCGAGCAGAAAGAGCCGCTGTCCTGTCTGGGATCATGTCAGTGTCTTGTAGGATTTCAGCAGATTTCAGGCTCTCTCGGGGGCGGGGCTAGTTGTATCAATCAGATATGAATGGATGTCCGGCTACTGAAGTTTGAGACATTTCTTCTCCTCATTTACGCACCCAGCTGCATTTAACGCATATGGGTTATTAAGTTGTATCCCACTCACTAATGTTAATTTAGCATCATGACTTATTTTATCACACTATGATAAACTGTTTTAGTGCGCTGACAACAGCACTAGCTAGCGTTGCAACTTCATGTTAACCGCACAGATAGCGGCGCTTTCTGCACTCAGGTTGCGTCACCTGTGTTGATAAACAAATAATCCGTCCATATATTAGCCGCATCATTGTTTAGAGCCACTGGGTTCAAAGTGTGAGAAAAAAGTAGTGGCTTATAGTCCAGGAATCACAGTATATCATCATGTCTATGGGCTTAATACTGATTTAAAGTAGTAAATGAAACAAATTAATTATGTTAAGTTATTTTCAAAACCAGTTTTCTTTTATGCTTGTTGTTTGAACGGCTTTTCGGACCCCCCCGTCCAGTGCTTCTGGACCCCACTTTGATAATCTCTGGCTTGGATAAATAAAGTTCCTTGCTTGCTAATATTTCATGTCCATCATTTTTATGTACACTGAAAGACAACAGACTAAGGAAAGATGCAGGAGTAGTGCTTGATGACCTTTGTTACCTTGTTGTTAATTACAGAGGTGGAGAGTGCATCAATCGTTACCATAATGTGTATTTATCCAAATGGACCAGTCAGGTGTCTGTTGCCACATTGAATGACTTGTTGCTGTGTCGGGTGTATCCGATCTCCTCCAAATGATTTGAATGTGACTGGTGGTGCAGCTGACTCACAAAGTGGCCTCATGTTGCAGTACAAATCTGGCTCCTGTCACAAAGTCAGAACAGTTGTTGGATTATTCATTGCTGAAGTCGCTCCAGGATCATTGCATGGTGACATCATCTCACAGTCTGTCCCTGAAACACTCTACACACAATTTAAACATTTGGCAAAAGTTACATCAAACACATAAAATCAAGAATATGATCACCTTAATATTATTGTTGTTATGTTCAACACATAACTGTGTCAACTCTAACCTGGTTAAAGATAGATTGATACTGTATGTGTAAGCAGTGAGCTCTACACTTTTATCTGTCTGGAAGGGCTCTTGCTGGAAGGTTGAACATGATGAATATTTGAAGCATCACAACAGCAGAACATGTTTCAAAACCAAACTTTTGTTAAAGGTCCTATATCACACAAAATGGAAAACCTGGAGTTGTGTTTTGCTTCATTCACACATGTTAAAGTAATCTTGCATTATTAGTCTGTCTACATCTCCAAAGATAAAAAAAAAAGCTCTGTTCCTCCTTGTGATGTCACAAAGCAGTAGTTTTCAAGTTGACACCTACCTTTCACCTTTTGAGTGTTTTCTGTTTGAGAGAAGAACTCAGCCTTAATATACAGGGTTTATTTGTTAAACATGTGTGAATGAAACAAAATACAACTTCGGGTATGTTTTTTTTTTTTTTTTTTTTTTTTTTTTTTTTTGAGGAAACAACAGTGTAACATAGACCCTTTAAATCCAGTTAAAGGGTCCTTTAAATCCAGTTAAGAGCGAAATGTCAGATGGATTCTCGTGCCTTTGTGGACTATTGTAGGAATTCATATTGCTTGCCAGGTTATATGAACAATATGGCAAGTGCAAGGAATGGCAATGTATCCAGCAGTGTTACAATTATTGTGAGAGGGAACATCATGATTTTACAATATTCTTGATGATAGACGCCATAACCAAATGACTGTGAACTCCATTATTCATTTTCTGTTCCACTGTCTCATAGATCACCACTCCTCTTGTATGATTAAATGTGCAGGGTTTGTGTGTTAAACATGTTTGAATGAAACAAAATGCAACTTCAGGTCTGTTTGCGATGAGGAAACAACATTATAACAGATCAGAAAATACTGTAATATGGGCCCTTTAAGCCACTTTTTGAATTTTGCTTGCTAGTAGCTTGCAGACTACAAGCTGTGGTCTCTCCAAGGCAAAATATGAACTTGCCTGATAAGCGCAGTCAATATGATATCAAATCTGCTTAATATTACCTGCAACAAGCTGTAGGTAAGGTCATCGTGTTCAAGAAATATGTGTTAATTAGCATAATGTACCACGCTTTTTGAATTTAATTGAAACTGAATATTGCAATGAGGTATATTTCTCTGCGGCTTTAGCCAGGCCTCTCTGCAGCTATGCATTTGTCTCTTATCAGTATTAATATAATGCCATTAATCATAATACATCATCATTTAAAATCTGCTGTGGTACTGAAATTCTCACTGCAACTATCTTATGTAATGTATGAATAAGATTAAAAGCTCAAATATTTCGTAGTTTGCCTTCTTCACTGCAAGCCAAAATATGTATGTTCATTAGATCTTTGAGAGTTACAGTATATACTTTATGTTCGTTAGCTGAAAATGCTGCTTTGAAAACTTTTATTTTATTTTATTTTATTTTCACAGAAGTAAGGCCTCCAACACTTTCAATGTCTTAATAAACTGACAGGCAGATCAGTCTGTTCAGCTCAACAACCTTGTAAAGAAATGAACTTAATATAGACGTGAACCACTGTTCAAATTACATCTAAAAGGGCCTGTGCACATTTTTACCTCCGCCAAGGAGGTTATGTTTTTGCCTGAGTTTGTCTGTCTGTTTGTTTGTTTGTTTGTTAGTTAGTAAGATAACTCAAAAAGTTATGGACGGATCTTGATGAAATTTTCAGGGAATGTTCCTAATGGTACATCCAACAGATGATTAGATTTTGGTGATGATCCAGAAGAAATCCTGGATTCTGGATCACTTTGAAAACTGAGCTGCTTGGCGGAGGTCTGCGCTCTCTGAGTGCTTTTCTAGTTGTTCATGTATTTGAGCAAAATTCGTCAGATAAATTGTATAAACAGCTCTTGAGTTCAAAGTAAGTCCACTGTCTTGCAATTATAAATCGTGAGAGTTGTTAGCTATAAGTGCTTTTCACAACTTTCCATTTGTGAAAGTTGTGAAAAGCACTTATAAACTCATCGTGGTGAATAATTAGGATGCTTAATGTAAGTGAGGAAAAACTTTGAACCACTGCAAACCGTTTGAAATTAACTAGTTCTTAAGAAGGTAAAAATTAAGTACGGCACTTTTAATCAACACAGTTTTGAAATGTCTCACTTCAGTATTGTGCAACATTATGTCTAATCTTCAGCTTTTTTTTCAAGTTTTAACATACTTGTTTACTTATGGCAGATGTCTTTGTGGTGCCTCTTGGACTGAGCGATCTGTACTTAAAAATGATATGATGATATGTCATTTTGATTAGATCATCATATAGCGAGCCAGTGTTTTTCTTTAACCCAAGAAGTTAATGTACAGAAAAGAAAAAAATAACTTTAGCTAGTTACCCCTTAATGGCATAGAAAACACACTAACTGCATAAATCATGATCAAATCTAAACTCTAAATAATGCACCGTTCTCAATTTTAGACATTTTTGGCAAGACATACATAGCCTTTCCAACTTAATCCCTTATAGTTTCTTACAGAGAAGTTATTTGTGGTTTAACTGTATCACATTTGACTTGAAATATAAGCACTAATTAGTGCTAATTTGGCTTCCCATTATTGTGTTGGCCCTTATGGTAAATGCAATGACTGTAATTTCTATGATTGGTGCAGTAATTACTGTATTCAAATGCAGGGAATAAATTGTTACTCCTAATCTCTTTTTGTTGCTGGACAGTATGACCTCAACTGAGCAACTTGAATTACACTGTATTTGAAATTATGAATATTTTGCCTACATATTTTACTGTCAAAGTATGTAACCCTTTGTACGCACTGTATATAATATTCTCTGTAAAAACTATTAAAGCTGTCTGTGGGTTTTGGAATGATGACTATGTTTGACTGTTGCCGTAAATATTTAAAACAAAAAATGATATATTTTGTATGGTAAAAAAGAGAAACATGAAACCCATGAATGGAGCTCTGAATTAAATGTCAAAAAAATACCATGGAAATACACCATGTTTTTTTGGCACTGGTGCAAAGCGTCCATAGAGTAGAGATAATAATGATACGGAAAGTTTAAAATCCAAAGAAACCGATGTCTGATAAACTCTGCTTATTTTCACCAAATTTGAATTCAGCACAAACTCATCCACGGATCCACGGGCTGTACGGAAAAAAACAAAACTGTGGCTGTTTGCTGCAGGTGTTCCAATCAGTGAGAACAGGTAGAGGGTGCTCTTGGAAAAAAGATCAAAACTTAAAAGACACAACAAAATGCAGGCACTCCAAAGAAGTAAAGGTTGCACAATAAGCAACAAGACGAACAAGACGCAATATTAATATCAAAAAAATGTTTACAATACAAATAATGAAAAAAGTACATATACATTTATAAAAAAAACAAGACAAATCAAAGTCCTCATTCAGACCAGATGTTCACATGCTCTTAATTTATGAATCCAGAGAGCTTCTCTTTGATTCAGTTTCTGAAGTCTATCCCCATCTTGCGCCAGTGGTTTCACATGTTCAATACCTTCAATGCAAAGCAGAGTGTCATTACTATTATGATTTTCACAAAAATGTCAAGCCATTGGGTAGTGCTGGTTCTTTACTCTGATTGCATATTTGATCTCTCAAGTGCCTTTTAGTGCGGCCAATATATAAAAAAACTTCTGGGCAAGGACAAGAAAGACGATATATAACACGAGTAGTATTACAATTAATGAAATGATTTTGTGTAAACGATCTATTGTGTACATCCATGAACGTTTTTGTTTGAAGGACATTTGGACAATGAGGACAGTTCAAACATTTAAATGTGCCCGTAGATTTTTGCAGCCATGTGCTTTTATTTTCTCAAGGAAGGTAAGAGTTCATCAAACTGTCTCGAAGATTTGGAGCATGTCTAAAAGAAAATAAAGGTGGGTCAGTGAAGACTTAACACAGGGTCACTTAAGAGTATAGACCAATTGTCCTTAACAATATTTTTTATTTGTTCAGCACAAGTACTGTAAGTGATGACAAACAGGGGCAAGATAGCTATTTAGACCTCGCCGTACTGTTCTTGGTGAGTAAAGTGGCCCGATTAAGAGACTAAGCCCTGTCACAGGCATTCCTGATCAATGTAGGCTGATAGGCTCTATCTAGGAACCTGTTGGACATAGCCTCTGCCTGCTCTACGAAGTCCTCTTCTCGATTACAAATGTGATGTAGACGTTGAAACTGCCCATAAGGGATGTTTTGCTTTAAGTGTTGAGAATGAAAAGAATCAGCTCTGAGGATAGTATTACATGATGTTTCTTTTCTGTAGAGTGTGGTGTGCAAACGATCCCCTTCCCCCTTAAATATGGTGAGATCTAAGAAATGTATACCATTTTGTGAATAGTCCATTGATCATTTAATATTAGGGTTTATAGAATTTAAATATTTGTGCAATTCCAATAGTTCCTGTAAAGTACCATTAATCAACATCGTCAATGTAGCGAGCATACCAGGTAATACAATCAAAACATGGAAAAATAAAAAATAAACAAGCATAATTAGGAGAAAAACAAGAACCCATTGGGACACCAATCTTTTGAATGTATAGCTCATCTATAAAAATTAAAATATTGTTATGAATAACCCATTCTGTAAGTTTCAACAAAATGTCACAAGAAGATTTAGGGATGTCACTCTCAGTAAGAAAATATTTTAGAGCAGATAAACCCTCTTGATGTTCAGTATTTGTGTACAGACTTTTCAACATCCATATTCACAATGTGTCCATCAAAGTTCCAATTCTCTCATCTACAACTTTGTTTTACTGCAGACAGCATAAGGGAGCAGTGCAGTCACACTTACAGTACCCTCTTTGGACTAAAGTGATACAATAAAGTTCTATATATATATTGTTTATGCATATTTTGGTAGCTGGTTGGACCAAACAAAATATCTGCCTCTGTGTTTGTTTCATTGCAAATTTCTACCAATAATAAAGTTCAATCCAACTTTCAGTGCTATCTGTGTGGGTTGGGTCTGCAGCTCCTCAGATTAAATTTAGGACCGTGCATGACTGACAGAACTGCCCTCTTGGGAGTATGGAGTATGATTGAAGTAGTAATGAGCAGTGGAGACATTGGACCCATTGGGACCCTGAGCCCTGGCCCCTCCCTCTCCTCTTCCCATACCAGGAGCAACACACTCTCTCCACTTAATTTCTCCTCTCCTAATGTGCACATGCCCACTTGTGCCCCTTTATCGCTCTTTTTCACTGATCCAATTAAATTTTGTCCACCTCCTGCATGCTCGTAATCATCCTTCAGTTTCCTCTTTGTCTCTGGCCTGTTTTTCCTGTGTACTTCTGTGGGCAAGGGCAGATTTCCTGTGGTGGACAAAACTGTAAACCAATAGCCTTCTCTATTGGATTTGTGTAAAAAATGTAGAAATTGTTTTGTTTTAATAAGTAACTTTAAGCTAACTATTAAGCTATTTTTGATCTATGTTATAATGTTGTTTCCTCATCCAAAACACACCTGGAGTTGTGTTTTGTTTCATTCACTCAAATCCTGCCCTTCTTCTCTCAAACTGAAAAAACTCCACCTTGTGATGTCATGTGGCAATACCGCGCTCCAATGTGCATTTAAACTCCATACACCTTCACTAGAATCATTTTGAAAGTTTCAGAACTGGAATTGCCAATTTTTACTAAACAAAAGGTAAAAAGTAGCTGTTAACTCAAAAACTACCATTATATACATGACATCATAAGGTGGAACAGAGCATTTTGAGCTTTGGAGATGTAGACAGGCTAATATTAAAGGGTTTCTCAAACATGAGTGAATTAAACAAAACACAACTCCAGGTATGTTTTTGAGGAGGTAACAGCATTCTAACATGACTTAAAGCTCATGTTGTGTAATATAGGACCTTTAATATAGTTAATAACACAAAATATTTGTATCAGCTCTGCGACAACCAAGGGTCCTGGTAGTTGAAGTGATTGTTGAAACAATGTTGGAATGGATTAAATTGAATTGACTAAATGCAACAACAGCCAGTATTACACTCCTTGTTTCAAATGGTTCATATTTTGCCAAGATTATCAAGTCAGTGCTAAACCCTGTAACCTCACTACAAACCCTGCCGCTTTGTTTCTGATTAGTAATTGTTAAATGATTTGTCTCAAACTGAGCCTTGGAGTTGTGTTTATGAGCCCTGACTGATTCAGCTCCTATCCTCATGCTGTTTTCTCTCTTGTGTTTGGAGCAGCCCGGTGCTCCCAGCCTCTACACGACCACATTATGGGTTTAAATGGTGCAGATCTGTTCTTTAGCTCTCCTCTGTAGAGAGGAGACTGCAGTGGTGTTTGGGCGATGGCTGAGGTCCTGATGCAACTTCCCGCTGTTTCTCTCTCTCTCTCTCTCTTGTTTACTTTGGCCCATCTGTTGTTTTCTTTTTGCACTTAATTTTCACTTCACAGTTCTCTCTTCAGTGGGTTTACAGTTGTTTTTCCTTTTTTTTTTTTTTTTTCAAATAAACCCTAACAAGCATTATCTTCAAAAATATCAAGTTAATGGTATCTGACACAAAGAAATGAAATTTGTATCCATCTTAGAAGATCAAGTCAACAACGCAGTGTCTAGACAAGCACTTGACCTGCTTCTAATCTCAGAGGGAGAAATGATGAAACCAGCTATAAGAAAGTCTATTTTACAATGATAAACAATACTGCATGTTGACTCAACCACTTTTCCAGAAATCAAATCACTAAAATATTACTCATATAAATTCCTTATGTTCTTATTTTCTTAGTATATATTTATTATTATCATGCAAACAAATTTAAAAGACAACATTGTGCAAAACGTGGCAACCCTCAAACCAAATCTAAAAACAATACTAGCGATACTATATTATACATTTGATGCTGCAGCAATGAATTCAGACTCTGCTTAAGAGATGTACAGCCTGTTCTCTTCATTGCAAGGGGTTGATGTGGGAATACCGCATACTGCATCTTTAATGTGTACTTCAAATACTTTTCAAAAGAAGCCAGAGAACTCGAAGGAAAATCTCAGGCTTAAGTGTGAATGAGCACCAGAGAGTGTGGCTTTCTCATAAAGACGGCTGTGATGACTTTGCTGATTTGTGGTTTTGCGTTTTTTTGGATTGTGCTGTTCTTTAAAGAGGCTGTATATGTCACTGTCCTGCCATGTTAGATCTCATTATTCTTTAGGATAAAGGAAACTCTGAATCGGAGCTATAGCTTACATCCTTGTTCCTGTGAGGACATTATCCCTTTTGGAATCACATTTCCATCCATAGTGGGATTAACTCTTGCAGAGAATCAATCAAAAAAAAATGTAATGCAGCTATTTTGGCATATGAAAGTCAAGTCCATGTTACTTTTCCCATCATTCAGAGAGTTGCTTCTGAGCATTCACTTCTTTAAATGGGACATATTTGATAAGCTTTTAATTATTATTTAATTATTATTGTAGTGTCCCCTTGTTCCCTCCCATCATTAGTTTGCTCAAGGGTGTGTTTTGATTGCTTCACAGTAAAATGTGCTATGAAGAGGTGGGGCCTATCAGTTCTGCAAAATATTAAATCATAATATAGGTATGTAGTTATAGTTAGTACTAAATAGCTGAAAAAAGCATAATGTCTTCTTTAAAAGGGCCCCTGAGTCTATCTTGGCAGATGCATAGCTTTCCCTGTGCCCTGTGACAAAGAGGATAGTGTTGAACCCTACAATGGGAACAAGAGGAACTACTCATAATTGCTGTATTTAGTTGGAACTAAACCTAAAAATACTTTCTATATTCCTTCATAGACTTCAGCTTCTTCTTCTGAAGCCTCGGCTTCAGTCTTAGTTTACCATTGTCTGAAGATCAGACTTTGAGAGTTCAGGCTTTTCATCTTGTATTGTATTGAACAAGACATGCACAGCAAGTTCACAGAGTCACATAAGTACTGTCTGATAATTCAATGCCATTCTGTCGACACCTTTGTATCCAAGTTTGATCTGGTATTTATTTTAACAGCAAGTATCTTCTAATATGAAAAATACTTAATCTTATATTATATGCCGTGATTCTTTTTATTGTCAGATTTTATGTCCTTGCATGCTTCTATTTCATAAGTAGGTATTTAAATGTCTGTGTGAAAAATAATAGTGTTTTGTTGGAGGCACTGAAAGCTCTTTAGTTAGTGTTTGGATAATCCCTGTGGACAGGTAACAAATAAACTTGCATTCTGTCTCCACTCCTCTCTGTCTATTGAAGTTATAAGTCACTTTTCTATTACTTTATGAGTGAGGAGGTGCTGTGCCCTCTAGAGTCCTCTATAATATTCTCACTATAATATCACTATAATATCTATACCGCTGTTATGGTAATATGCAGATTTATGTCTAGAATTATGGATGTACCATGATAGGGCATTAAACTTGCCTCTCTACAGATCAGACCTGTAAATTGGCCTGCTTATTAATGCCATATGGTGGAATAGTTCAGGTTAAAGCAATAGCATGTTCATGGAGGCACAAAAAGTTGGTGCGCATTTAAATATGCAGCATTTATTACATACAGTGCTGTGAAAAAGTATTTGCCCCCTTACCGATTTCTTACTTTTTTTGCACCTTTGTCATTCTTAGCCATTTCAGATCAAGCAAACTTAAATATTAGACAAAGATAACTCACAAATGAACACAAAATGCAGTTTTAAGTGCCGATTTTATTTATTAAGGGAAAAAAGCCATCTGAGCCTACATGGCCCATGTGAAAAAGTAATTGCCCCCTAAACCTAATAATTGGTTAAAGCACCCTTAGCAGCAACAACTGCAGTCAGGCATTTGTGATAACTGGCAATGAGTCTTTCACATCGCTGTGGAGGAATTTTTGGCCCACTTTTTTTTTGCAGAATTGTTTTAAATCAGCCACACTGGAGGGTTTCCGTGCATGAACCGCCTTTTTAAGGTCGTGCCCCAGCATCTCAACTGGGTTCAGGTCTGGACTTTAAGTAGGCCACTTCAAAACCCTCATTGTGGGTAAAGAGCAGAGTTCACGGTTCCTTCAATTACAGCATGTGGTGCAGGTCCTGAAGCAGCAAAGCAGCCCCAAACCATGACACTACCGCCACCGTGTTTTTTTTAATCAAATGCTGTGTTCATTTTTCGTCAGATGTAACAGGATGCACTCCTTCCAAAAGTTTAACTTTTGTTTCATCAGTTCATCGGAATATTTTCCCAAAAGATTTAGGGATCATCAAGATGTTTTTTGGCAAAAGTGAGATGAGTCTTTATGTTCTTTTTTGTCAGCATTGGCTTTTGCCCTGGAACTCTGCCATGCATGCCATTTTTGCCCAGTCTCTTTCTTATGGTTGAGTCATGAACACTGACCTTTACTGAGGCAAGTGAGGCCTGCAGGTGTTTAGATGTTGTTCTGGGTTCCTTTGTGACCTCTTGGATCAGTCGTCGCTCTGCTCTTGGTGTAATTTTTGTACACCAGCCACTCCTGGGAAGGTTCACCACTGTACCATGTACTCCATTTTGTGGATAATGGCTCTCACCATGGTTTGCTGGAGTCCCAAAGATTTAGAAATGGCTTTGTAAACTTTTTCAGGCTGAGACTGAGCTCCTGAATTTCTTTGGATCGCGGCATGATGTCTTGGGTTCAATATGGCCTACTTCACCTTGTCAGACAGGTTCTGTTTAAGTGATCTCCTGATTTGAAAGGTCGGGCAGCAGTCAGACCTGGGTGTGGCAATGAAATTGAACTCGGCTTTCCACAGTTACCTCATCATTTAACAAGGGGGGCAATTACTTTTTCACACAGGATCATATAGGTTTGGATAGTATTTTTCTCTTAACAAATAAATTCATCACAGAAGAACTGCATTTTATGTTTACATGGGTTATCTTTGTTTAATATTTAAATTTGTTTGATGATCTGAAACAGTTAAGTGTGACACACATGCAGAAAAGTAAGAAATCAGGAAGGGTGCAAATACTTTTTCACAGCACTGTATTGTTTTACCATGGGGCTGTTCTACACTTCTGTGCTTAAAAAAAGTTCTTGACAAAAGGTTAGGAGGTTTTTTTCTATTATTGTATATTCAACCACTACACAGACATTTAACTGTATTATTTAGCTTTTAATTATTTTGGTGCAATGCTGTGCTACTGTCAAAAATGAAAAACACCTCACCATATGCAAATGGGAGCTGCACAGTGATATAGCTCATGTAAAGCTGATAATTTGGTCTCTCAAAACCCCCACACAAAAGTATATTTACTTGATAGATTAAATGTCCTTGTGACTCTTGTGAGCTTTAAGTCATGTTATAATGCTGTTATAAGAGTGCTAGTTTTCAAGCTATTTTATACATTTTGCTCAATAGAGATGATTCTGGTGAAGGTGTATGAAATTTAAAAACACAGTGGAGCACTTCTTGTATTACCACATGACATCACAAGATGGAACAGAGTGTTTTCTGTTTGAGAGAAGAACTCAGCCTAAATATGCAGGATTTGTGTGTTAAACATGTGTGAATGAAACAAAACACAAATCAAGGTGTGTTTGTAATATCAAAACAATAGAGCATAGATCAGAAAATAGCGTAATATGGTTCCTTTAAGATTTAGATTTCATTTAGATTATTTGTTTATATTTGTCACTAAAATCATTAGTTTTAGCATTATCCCAGAATTTTTTTATCTCCTGTGTTGTTAAATATCATTATTGTTTTGATCTAATCTGGGTTAAGCTCCAGGTAAAATACGAATTTCGTGGAAGAATTATTGGCTGTCTTAATTGAACATCAAGCATTGTCCATCTCACCTCTGCATATTAAGTTACATTTTGTGCATTCTTTCCCTGTACAGTTTTCAGCCCCACATCTGTCAAACCGACTTGAATTACGTCTGTTCCTGTCAGAGCTGTCTGTACATTGTAAACAGCCCACTCCTCCTTCACTGCAGACAGCAGAAAATATGACTGTGCCCTCTCCACATCCTCTGCCTGTATCGGAGCCAAAACTCACTCATCAAAGTACTCAGTGCCGCTAATGGCCTAACCTCTCATTTTTCACCTCTGTCTGATTGTCTCGCAGGTTGTAAAATGCGCCCAGCACCAGCCAAATATTTTTACAGCTTTGTCGACTCTCGAAGCCTCTTCTTGTTTTGCTTCCAGCTTGTATCACCGCTGAGTACTTTATTTATTCCTACTGCAATAAACTTCTCACTCATAATAATAACATTGGATTGGAATACATCACATGGAGCAGTACAGCAGTGTCTGTTTCTGTAATGACTATGACCAAGCTATGTTGATTGCAAGTAGTTAAAAATGTTAAGGATATGCATTCTTTGGGCCATTTTAGTCATAAATCCCGCTAATTTTGTCTGAACATTTGTATTGAGACATTGTAATTCATTTAGAACATGTTTTAAGTATTAAGTTATCTCCTGTGAAATGTTATTGCTAATTGTTTTACCTGAAATGTTCTGCAATATGGCATTTTATATAAATAAGTTTTGTGTTTGTGAGCTTGATTGCTTCTCTACAAATCTGACTTGACTTGCTTGTGTTCATAGATGAGTTAAGCACCATACTGTGGGACATTCCAGGCAAACCAATTACCTTGTGAATAGCATATGGCTGGAATTTTATTTGTGTTTACACCAGATGCAATCCCAGTCCCAGCCAGCCATGCACTGTAACATGAGCATCATAGTGTCTTGCCCTATGACACAACATAATATGGGCATGGCACTATTGTTTTAGAACTGCAGAACATTTATCTGTATTCACTGTCTTATGTCTTGCTCCCCCCATTTTCACAATGCTGTTGGGTAACTGTATCCCACTCTTAACTTTACCTGTTCCTTAAACCCTTAAAGCAGATTAAGGCTTACATAGGAAATTAAACAACCCTTCCTCAAAAGTTATGACTATTTTATGTAGATTTGATTAATTTTCCTTTTTTTTATACAGGTTTTGTATGCAGAAGAGTGCTAAGCTGGTGCCAGGGGTGACGTTAGACCTCATTGAAAAGTAAGTACCACCTACAACAACATATGAAAATCATACAGCCAACTCCCATCTGAAATACTAGCCCTTTAGAGACTCTGCTCCCCTCTGCCTCCTATCTCCCCATTTCTTATTGCCACCCCTCCTTACTTAGTTCACTCGTTTTTTTCCATCCTGCAGGTATAATTCTCTGGCTTTGTTTTCCCCACACAGCCAAAGCGCCGGTAGTTTGGCAGATTTAGGGGCGCACATTTCTTCAATAAAACCTCCAGGTGCCCAGCGTTGCCGTGCAGAACATCTCTCGCTCTTGGGCACAGACTTTGAGATTGATATTGGAGCTGGGCTTGGATGCTGTAGCCAAAGTTTGTGTTTTAGTTGCAGTGACTGGACTGTGATGGGTAGCTTTCATTTTTCTCTCCTTAAATGTGAGCAAGGGTAAAATGACATTCATATAAGTGGCTAGCAGATTTTTTTTCCATATATTTGAGCTCCATTTATCTTGCCCCAGTACAAATGTATTGTATACACAGTTCTTAAGGTCAACGTGAGATGGTTCTGTGCTGTCTGCATCGATTTATAAAGTTTTATTGTCTGAGAATCAGGAAGTGCGGCATTAGCATGGTAGTTGTGACTGCAAAAACTCCGCTCTGGCCTCTTAAAGGTGCATTATGTAACTTTTTTTTGGTTGGGGTCCATCACTTTCTTTTTCCTATGGATATGTCACTGCTCTGCTTCAAATGTTCTACAATTTGACATTAAACAGATCTACCTTACATTTATTAAATTACAGGTGACTTTATTGCTCAAAAATACTTGACAAGAGAAAACAGGCATTCTGACTGTGAGCAGAGTTGCCTCTCCACAGATCTGACCAATAACTATGCCTGGTTTGGTCTCAATAGTAATAGAGAGGTTTAAAGCCATACTGTGAAACATTTCTGACAAAGCTATAGCATCTCCATGGAGAAAAGTATCTGATGGAACCTCCACCAGGAAAGTTATACACTGCACCTTTAAAGTTGTGAAAAGCTCTTAAATAAGTAGGATGTTTGGAATGCATGCGGTAAGTGAAGAATAAGTTTAGTTTACTGCAAACCATTTAAAATGAACTAGTTCTGGTTATCACATTTTTAAGATGGTAAAAATTAGGTACAGTGCCTTTAACTTTCCACAGAGTTGGAATGACAACACTTAAATAGTTTTAGCAAATAGAGGTATTCTTTTACTCACAAAAAGATAAAAAGGAATTCACCAGAGCTAGCGCCAACCTTGAAACACTAAGAAACTCCCAGAGAGTAGGTATAATGCTTTAAGCTATTTTTTTAAACTTCAACCACCAAAAGAAAACGAGGGAGAAATAATTATTAGCTGAGCTGCACATAGCACATTTTCACCTGCCAATCGGTAGAAAATGGAATTCTAAGAAATTGTCTGCGTTAGATGTGTCACTTTCTGTAGGAAATATGGGAGGGAAGAATAGTCATTGACCTGAGAGGGTGCCTTTAAAAATAAGCGATAATAAGCCATCTGCAAGTTCTGATTTTAAAATTAAACTCGTCATGAAGCTAACTCCAAGCGGAAGCAGATAAAACTTTATATACTTGATTTAATGTATAGTATTACAACGTGTGTAAATGTGATATATCAAAAATCATTTAAATCTTCAAGTTGTAAGTATATTAATCTCTCCAGTAATACATTTAAATTGAAATTGTATATGAATGAATCCAGACAATTATTCTTAGTTGATACTTTTTACTTTTTTTTTTTTTTTTTTTTAACTCTTGCGTGTAATTTCGTCTACCACTTTGTACTTCTACTGGAGTAATATTATTTTGATGTAAGGGTTACTTGAGGTTGGATTGATGTAAGCCACTTCATGACTCTTCTTTTCATAGTAGAATCGAAAACATGCTGTCTAGTATATTTCATCACCTTATCATTTTTTTGCACCTGAGCCCCACACAAGCGTTAACTCAGTGTAGACTTGTTTTTCTGTTTATTTTTCTGCTCAGGCCCCATATCTCTGGCTCTCCAGGCCACTGTAGTACAACTCATACAGTAATAAGAGTTTCTCAACCAGAGACTCTCGGTCGCCTAGCAACACAGAAGACACAAGACACACCATTTGGTTACCTTTTTATCGTTTTCACAATGATTTTTATACCGCACATCTTATATATACTATTACTATTTCACTATTAGACACTGATTATGTTGACCCAAATACATGTATACATAAGGACAAAACTAAGGATAAACAAGGACTAGACTTGAGTTGATTGAGTTTGGCCTTCGTTTAGGTTTGGGTTAGGGCTAGTGCAAGTGTGAATATACCCTTGGACTAATGCAGGGATAAACAATAACTTAATAAAGCCAGGTCTAAGTACACTACCAAATCTTAACAAAGAATGAATATATAGCAAAAAGGAATTAATGGCGCCAAAACCAGGACTAAAGCAGGACTTCACCCCTGTAGCCTAATAGTTTCCAAGAAGGGCTTCAAAGATGGATGAGTTTTCCAGTTTAAATTTACAGAAAATTCAACTTTAGAAATCAACTCTAATTCAGGTTAAAACAAGGTCTAGGTAAGGGCAAAGACTACTCAAGATCTAAACCCTGTCTTATTCTATTAAAAAAGTTCTAAACCAAGACTACACAGAACAATAATATACTGTATATCGACTCAACTAGAACTAAAGCAGTGCATAGTTCTTAGTTCCTAGACTTAAGAACAGGATTTAATCAAGAACTAAGCCAGGACATGACAAGGACCAAGCCAGGAGTACACAAAACACTAAACCACAAAACAAGATGTGTCTTGGACCAATTCCGGACTGAGGTGTACAGAAAGGGAATATGTCACCAGGACCTGCTAAGAATTTGACCTAGACTTGGCCAGGGCTAGACCAGGACTACGCCAGGACTACATCAGGACTAATTCAGGACTACACCAGGGCTTTATTAATAAAGTAGAACTAAATCACCTCTCCTGAGCTCCACCAATTAAAATACAGGTACCACATTTTTAGAAACACAGCTTTAAAAATCCATATTGGGACCATATTGTATCCTGCTGTTGAAATGCACATGCTAATCATGCACCACACACCTATATGTGTGCTGTTGTTGATGTGTTTATTAATTTGTGCTCTCCTCTGTTTCTGCTCCATCTGCGCGCCCTTCTGTCTCTGCCTCCCACAAACGTCCAACACACTTTCTGTAAATATCACAATGCCTTTAAGAGCGCCGAGTTGCACAATCCCTTTAAGAGAGAGTCACGAAGCAACGGCAGTTCTGGATTTACCTGTCCCACACCCACTACCCACGGCCAAACTCAAAATATTTAATGTTTAATGTATTTTCAGTGGCAGTAAGGGATTTTTAAAAAATGATGTAATGATTGCATAACAAGTCGTGTTTGCTTTCACCTGGAGGAATACATTGGTTTCTTTAAGCTATTCTGCTACAAAGACAGTGTTCTTGTTGTGCATGTTCTGAACAAATTGAAAGGGATGTTTCTGGGAGGGCATCTGTCTTAAAAACGTATGCCTCCTTTTGATATGCAGCACTGGCTGATTTGCAGTGTCAAAACCAAAAGGAAAAGATAAAAGTAAAGAAGTACATGGAGATGGTTATGAAATATATTTCTTTAGTTACGTGGTTATATTACAGATTGATCTTGGACCACAAGTGTTGTAAGATGCGTTAACTAGTCATGGGAATTGAACTATTACTGCAGATACACCAAGTCAATATTATAATTCAAACTGTCTTTAAATTGAAACAAGTCTCAGAAGTACATTAAATCAATATACTGTTTAGTCATAGGATCCTCATTCATGTAAGTTACCTTTATATTTACATGGACTAATGCCATCCCAGCTACTTTGAGCTTGAGGTGCCAAACTATTGGTAAATACTACTTACTTAGTTACAAGGCCAAGCTATTTGGATTTTCCACTTCACTTAACACATGCATGACTTGTGTGGAATTCATTAATCAACATTTTTTTATCCCATAGACTGTATACATAAATGGATGTAGCTAACTTGCTAACCACCGCGTTCCAAATAGGAAGTGAGCATGGGGACTCTTCTGGGTCTATTGACTCTGGCTCCAGTTCCCTTTACATTTTACAAATTTTCACCCCTCTCTCTGTAACTGCTGCAGTGAGTCTCGTCATTTTGGTCTTAAAATGTTCGTATTAACCTGTTCTACATGATCCTGTAAATAAATTCCTATTCCTAATATGAAACTCTGCTCCAAATATGCTCCTACAACTGCTAGCCTTGTGAGCTTCATTTGACTAGAGCCTAACGCTATGGGTGACATCACACTCATTTAGTCCACTTATTTATACAGTCTATGATTTATTTCCAAGTGGCAAAAATAAGAAAACTAGGGTACATGACTGATTCATGTCCTTAGTATTGAGCTTGAAATGTGTCACCACGACAACAGTAATTAGACACATATAATCCAATTAATGAAAATATATTTCTCAAATTGTTTCCACATGGAGCGGACATAAGACTCGTGGGTTGATCCTTTTTCAGTGAGTTCTTTAATAGACACCGTCCCCTACCGTTTGACTGCTCAGCTGCCTGGGAATCTGACACTGTCTGTGGCCCCACTGAGCCCAACCTGCTGGCTTATTCAACAGTTAAGCCTCTTTATTGAGAATGCCACTGTGATGGCATCCCACTCTATTTTGACTTTATTGATTTACAAAAAAAGTTGCTCAGGCATGTTGGGAGAGGAGCTGGAGTCAGCTTCAGCTCAGGAAGAGCAAAAATGGAATACCTTTTATATAGAGTTCTGTCCCTATTCAGATGAAGTCTGTCTAGGTCAATAAGAAGTACTTTTATATTTTTATCTTTTGTCCAAGTTGCTGCAGTTCAGTTTTCTGTAAACATGTCCTTGTAAAGCCGTAGAAAAATAGAATCTTTTCACAAAATAAGTTTTTAAACCAACCAACTTGTGCTATGAAATATGCTCTGGAATAACATCAGTTTTCAAGTAAAATAGGCACTGAATGAAACTGAAATTTTCCTACAAAATTGTATTAATCTAAAAATGTAGTAGTAGTAGTTTGTAGTAGTTAGTAGTTGTAGTAGTTTGTAGTAGATTTTCTTTATAATTGTATTCATCCACAAAACATTGATGATTTACAGGTTGTAGTGTGATGTCAAGAGCTAGATTCCCCTATTGTTAAACCTAAACTTTATACCCTAGACCTTGCCAAATTACAGCAAAAGGCTGCCTTTTCACATTATTCTATTTGGCTGTTTCCCTCTGTAATAAAAAATATTAACTTATAGAATAGGCAATAGGGCTACACACTGGCCATTCACTTTAGATTAACAGAGTCATCAATATATTCATTATTATTCAACAACCCTGTTTCGTTGTATCATTGTTGGCTGTTGTCAAAGGGGCAATAGATGCATTTGTGGACTTGGCTATTTAATAAATGAGCATACATCTTCAAATAAAAACAGTTTGAGTATAAAACGACACAAAGTGAATCTGCTTAGACATGACATTTTAATATTTGATTGATGACCGGCTCCGGGCTCACACCTCAGAGAGCTCTGTTGAATAATCCACTACTGTCTTTGGCTGTTCACATCCATGAGAGCTCAGGCCTATGAAGTGCTGAGTGTTCATCCTTGAGTGTTCATCCTTACTGCTGACTGGACAAACTGCTCCTGCTCGTAGACAAAGTGTGCAACAGGGACAACTCTCATATTTACAGCATGTCACAGGCTCAAAGAGCTCCACCCAAAACTAACTATAATTGTAGAATTAAAGGGGACATATTATGCAATTATGAGCTTTAGCCATGTTTCAACCGTAGACTGTATAAAGAAGTGGACTAATGGAGAGTGACGTCACTCATAGTGTTCCGCTCCAGTCAAATGAAGCTCACCGAGGCTTGCAGTGATGGGGTGAATTTGGAGCCAAGTTCCATATAAGGAATAGGGATTGATTTGTGGACAAAACAGCCACCAGGATCATGTAGAGCGAATTAATATGATCTTTTTAAGACCAAAATGAGGAGCCTGGCAGCAGCCAGACATGTTACGGTGAAAGGGGTGACGAAGTTAATTGGAGCCGGAAGCACGCCCATGTTCACTTCCTATTTGGAACGTGGCTTACACGGTGTTTCCTCGCCATAAACCTACTCAGATGGAATTTGATTGATTTGTGCATGTTTGAGTAATTCTACATAACCCATCTGCTTGTCATGGAAATTTAAGATTAATGCTATATTGTGGAACATTCTAGGCAAAAACATACCATCTTCTAGCAGCTAGTAGAGCGAACCCTAAACCTGAAAAGTTACATGATAGTTCTTCAAAGCACACCTGTTATGCAAAATATACTTTTTAAACCTTTTAACTCTGTTATAGTATACTATAGTATAGTATAGTATTGTATTGTATTGTATAGTATAGTATAGTATAGTATTGTTTCGTATAGTATAGTATAGTATAGTATAGTATAGTTGTTTCCCCTCACCATTTACTCGAAGTTGTATTTGAGTGATTTGTGCGTGTTTGAGCAATCTTTATCTCTTATTTTCAAGACTCCATTTTGCCAGCCTACTTCTGTTTTCACTGCCACTGGTATACGGCCATTGCTTACTTCATTTTCTTCATTACTTCATTTTTTTTTCTCAATCTTTGATAGGTGTACAATTCGGCAGCGTCGCGTAGTCATTTTGGTACAAATCATGTGTGAAGTGCAGCTATCCATCGGAGGTGCCAACAATTTCATGCTTCTTTGTTGTGATGACGTTTACGACAACGTCTGCTCACACTGGGCAACTCCATATTCTAACACAGAAGCCAGCACACTTTTTTCTTTTATGAAGTTGTTTTAGATGAATATTGCATTTTAAAATGTCCACAAAAGCACAATAGGTCTTCTTTAAGCTTGGCACACTTGACTTATAGGACCATTCACAACATGCATAATTCCATCGTTAGTCCATTATTAGTGCATACAAGATGAAGAACTGTAGATACAGGCCTTTCTCACTGTTTTACTATTTTCATCAAACAAAGAGCTACAATTTTCCCTTTCAAAACACAGCACGGGTTTTGCAGTTGGTTCCCATTTATTTCTACTTACTCTTGACATTTTGTTCATTAATTCAAAGCGGGGTCTTTTTTCTTTGTGCTCCGACACAAATGGCTCACTTGTTCGCATTAGCTGTGATATGTTAGCTCCACAGTTTGCCCTCATCCCGTCTCTTCCCCTTTACATGGAGTTCATTAAAGCCACAGTCCTCCTCTCACCATGTCCCTGTTCTATGGCTCTGTGGACTAAAATTAACTGCAAACTAGCTGGGAGAGGCTGCACATTAGGAGTGGAGAGATGTTCTAATGAATGGATCTAGAATATACATACATATATACACTGTATCTCTTATAGATCCATAGCATTGGGAACCTTAAGGACTTCCTCAAGTGTGTAGGTTGGAATAGTGTATCTTAATTCCTTCTACTGTAGTGTATTTGGATCATTTCAGACCTGGAATTGCCAATCTCTACTGAACTAAAGGTGCAAGGTAGGTGTTGTCAAGGAGCAGTAGTTTTTAAGTTATCACAAGGTGGGACAGAGCATTTTGAGCTTTGAAGATATAGACAGACTATTAGTATTTACTTGAGCGTGTGTGAATGAAACAAATGCAGTAACATAGATCGCATCTAGTGGTGTTTGTAGAATCTCTCAGTCGTCCAGGTAGAATCCATGGCAAAAGGAGAAATTCAATTTGTCAACTGGACAGTAGTTTATTTGGTCAAATACGTTTCACAGCTCATCCAAGCTGCTTCTTCAGTTCTGGTCAGACGCTGCCTTATATCTGCCTGAAGGGAGGAGCTGACTATAAAAGAGAGGAAGAAATTTGACTACTTTTTGTAAATAATACTTTTAAAATAACATTAATTAAATTGATAGGTTATTGTTTATGTTCAGAAAATTAATTAAAACTGAAAGCTCTTAACAATGAGACAAATTTGGAAAGGTGAAAATGGTGATTGATCAGTTTCTCTTGTCATATAACCCATCAATACTTCCAAGGTCCTTACATTAAATAAATACCTGCTAATATGTAGTATGCATGAACTTGACTTTACATGATTATGTGAGCTGTGATTACTGACTCAACTGTCTTTATATAATTTATTCTCATACATTAATGAACTTTATACTATTGTGTCTTTACTTTCATCCTACATTTTACTTTACACATGGACATCACCAGCTCTTCCCACGTTATTGCACGTCCTGTCCTCGTGTTGTGCCTGTCCGTAGTTGCACTCTTTGTTAGTCAGGCTGAGTAGGAGCTGTTAAATGTAAATGTGCTCACATGTGTTGTAATGTGTTGTCATAGTAGTACTTTGTGCTCTGACTCAGCCCTGGTCCGTACTGTGAACTCGACTGACGCTACCATCTGCCCCATGTTGTTTTTGTGTGGCAGGATCCCAGGACGACTCAATGACAGGCGCACCCCCCTCGGAGAACTCAACTGGATCTTTACAGCAATCACGGACACCATCGCCTGGAACGTCCTGCCCAGAGGTACAGCTGTGGACATGTTTAGTTACACAGAAACAGTCAATACATTATTTAGACAAGGCCAAGAGTCAAATTTTGGACTAGCTCTTGACTTGATACCTTAACTACAACTTTTCAGGTGTTACAAGCTGTACCACAATTACAGATTATCAGATTAATTATGTAAAATTGGTAATACATTATAAAATTTGTTAGTGGGCACAAATGTTGTAAATACACAATACACAAGTGCATGTGTTACATTTTTAGATTGATATTTGTAAAACCACTTATTTTATAAATTATTGGATATCCATGGAAATAAACAAATGGTGGACCTCCCAGTGGAAAATTCAATTTTAAAACATTTTTTGTTTAAATTTTATAAAGAGACTTGTGCTGGAAAGAAAACTCTAAATTAGGACACCTTATGAAAACAGAAGTGGATACTCAGCAATACTAAAACTCATAGTCTCTTTTCCCAGAGCTCTCGAATAGGGGCTAGAGTTGATGTAAAATGGCAGAAGTGCAGTAGGTGCAAGCTGCTCCTTCAAATTGAGATTAATTGTGTTTGGAAAGCCTAGCTGGTGTAATTGGGGATATAATTTTAAACATAATATTTCAACATAAAAGCGAGACTGGGGCAAAGTCATACCCACAGGATCCACTAACCTAGATGACAACACAAATTGCTTTTTCTTTCTTGACACACAATGTAGTTTGTATGCAAGCCACAACCTAGTACTTATTATTGGTCACCTGTCGTATGCTACACACATACACATACTCACTCACACATACACACACACACACACACACACCAGCTTCCCCAGAGGTGCACTGTATCTTAGATAGAATAGCAATGTGACAATAGTGATGGCTCCCAAACTCTAGGGCTTTGTTGTTAATGAAGAAGCCTACATCTGAGAAAATCCTCATAATGAAGAAACTACACAACCAATAGACACACACAGGGGCACACAGACACTTACTAATTCTTAAAATAACGTCTAGGGCTCCGGAGTTGTCAGGAAAGTGTTGCGGAAAATGTAGTCGACAGAAACTTGCACGCCAGGCAAAAGCAGCAAAGGCTCATGGGAAATACTCGGCCCAGTTTTAATAAATTGCTGAAATAATAATGACTTGGTGTGTGTGACAGTGACCCAAAGCTTTCATCTGACTGTCCTTTATATTCTTCAAGTCAACATCCAAATCCCACCTGAATCAACAATGACAATTTGAACCAATTAAAGTTGTTTATTTCACTCATTTTGATGATTAAGCACCAAATTATCGTATTTTTGTGCCACATTTGTTTCAGTAACTTTTGTGTTTTCAGATTTGTTCCAGAAACTCTTCCGACAGGACCTGCTCGTTGCCAGTCTGTTCAGAAACTTCCTCTTAGCCGAGAGGATAATGCGGTCGTACAACTGCACTCCAGTGAGCAGTCCCAGGCTACCTCCCACATACATGCACGCCATGTGGTAAGGCCCGCAATCACTTTGCTGTGGTTCAGATTCTGGTGCAATGGGCAAAAGGGGGTTATTCTTACATCTTCTCAGTAGAGAGGTTAGAACCGGGAGCTGCCAGTATGTTGAGGATTGTTTTTGCCAAAAGACTTGCTTATCTGTTAGATCAGTACAACTCTTCTCAGATATTCTAATTGTCATGTTGCTGAAAAAATCTCTGTTGTTGAAATCTTTTTTTATACTTAATAATTTATACTGTAGTATAGTACGGCCAATATAAAAAGGACATATATTGATCCCCCAAATAGAAGTAGATAAATAGTTTAACTAAATAGTGAAACATGTTTTAAGGTTGTCGCCATAATACCAGTCCTGTTATTTTTAAAGTACCTATATCACACTATTTTCTGATCTATATTATAATGTTGTTTCCTCATCAAAAACATACCCGGAGTTGTGTTTTGTTTCATTCACACATGTCTAATATACAGTTTGAGTTCTCTTAAACAGAAAACACTCTGTTCCACCTTGTGATGTCATGGTAACACATGAAGTGCTTCACTGTGTTTTAAACTCCATACACCTTCACACTTCACATCACAACGTAGAGACAGACAGACTAATAATAAACAGTTACTCAAACGTGTGAAACAAAACAACTCCAGGTTTGTTTTTGACAATACAATTAAAAGCTCACATGAGTCAATTTTGCGTAATATAGGACCATTAACGAGCACTTTTTTTTCTACGGCTAGATCTGCACAACATCTTTCTTGGCCACATATGTGACACTACTGTACAGTAATTATTCCAAACCTCTTTTTTTCCCAGAGCTCTCGAATAGGGGCTAGAGTTGATGTAAAATGGCAGAAGTGCAGTAGGTGCAAGCTGCTCCTTCAAATTGAGATTAATTGTGTTTGGAAAGCCTAGCTGGTGTAATTGGGGATATAATTTTAAACATAATATTTCAACATAAAAGCGAGACTGGGGCAAAGTCATACCCACAGGATCCACTAACCTAGATGACAACACAAATTGTAGTTTTCATGCAAGCCACAATCTAAACCTGACCAAGAGAGCAAAAAAAAACCAATGCTTTAATTACACTTGTTCTAACGCCGTATTGCTCCAGAGCACATGTGGGTGTGCCTGTGTATCCGGTTGTTTGTCCTCTGTATAAATCCACCTCATGATTTGTTTTCCGTTGCTTTTGTGTTGACAGTTAGTCAGTGGTGGGCCTGTTTTTCCTGCTGCCTCATGTCTCGCACAGATTTAGCTTCGTCCGCTCCTGCCGTAGCCTTCATCTGGCCGCCGTTTGTACAGACAGGTGGAAGACATGTTGTATTGTGAAATAAGATGACTTTTTACCTCCCACTGGTTTTCTCTATCCACCTGTTTGAGTGAAAGCAAACCGCACTGAGACATTTCACTGTAGGGAATATATTAAAAGACTTCTTGACAATGTCGGACAGCACTGTATGTCATGAACATGGCAGATTTAGGCTGGAACTGAAGGCAACAAACCAATGGGAAACTTGCTGTAAAGTTGAGAGGCCTGTCAAAATAAGTTTCACATTTTTAACTGTCACATACGGTGTACAATAGTTCTGTGCTTAAATCAAGTTTTAACTGAGATTGAGATTCAGTCATTTCAGCGTGTTTTTGGATTAGCTGGAGAAAGTTGACTATTTTTTGTGTTAAATGGCAGTTCAAATTCTGTATTGCTTATGTACAGGACATTAATATTAAAAAAAACATTTTATTTGTTTTTTAATAAAACAAAATCAAATCGAATTCAAAACTGGGATCGATCAATATGACTTTTTTTTTTGTCATATCACCAGCTCTGTACGGTACAGCAAACACATTTATTTCCAGTTTGAAGTGATACAAGTTTACTTAAACATACATGGCGTATGGCATGCATGGAGTAGTCATAGCAACACTATATTGTATTATAAACAGGAGTCCTGCCCAGTAATAATTATTTTATCTTGATGTAGTTACTTTAAACAAGGTATCCCCAAGGTATTCAGTATATTAGTATAATTCTTTTGGTTGGGGGTCCATTATGCTTATTTTTATGGATATGTCATTGCTCTATTGGAATGTTTCACAGTATGACATTAAACAGCTCTACCTTACATTTATTTAATTACAGGTGGTTTTATATCTCAAAAATACCTTGAAAATCAGGAATTCCAACTGTGAGCGGGAACGCCTCTCCTCAGATTTGACCTGTAACTTGGTCTAGTTTGTTCTCCATGAAGATAGAAAAGTTTAATGCCATGTGTTTTTCTTTCCTTGAAAACAGTTGCCTCTGGTAGACTATAATTATTTACATATTGCTTTGAATCAGTCTGACATAATTTTACTGAATCTTGAATGTGTTTTTGATGAGCAGCCTTTTAAAACAATATGGCTTTTAATCTATATTCTACAATGTTTTTCAATATGGGTAAAATATAAAGTTGTGGCCACTACTCCCAGCTACCTAGTGTTTTTAAATTGTCATTTATGCAGCATGAAACCAATCCTATCATCTCTCTTTTGCTCCAAAAACACTTTATCACCTCCATCTATTGTTTCTGTTCTGCTATAAATGCCTGCTCGCTCTCTCCCACTCATTATCTGCCTCATGTTAGAAAAAGCAAACTCTCTGCTGCCTGGAGGAACAGCCTGTTGTGTAACACGCATCGCTTATTGTAAAGAATCTCTCTCTCTGCTCCTTAAGCAAGCAGCACTCTTTCTTTGTCATTGGCATTGGGCCATTATTTTACATTAAGCTATATTGCCCTATTTATTGCCAAAAATACAAGGATGTGCTTTGTTTCAATGCAGCACTAAATAATAACAGTGGTAAAAATAGACACAAGATAAAAGCAAAGCTGTAAACAAACTTTTGGTGTGGAATTAAGCATTTAAGGATTTAGTGGTTAGAGGTAGGTTACAATGAGCTGCATTTAAAGGTATACTGTGTAAAATTTCTGCTGGTGGGTGTCCCTGTGGAGATGTCATTTTCTTGGTTGAAATGTTCTATGGAATAAGCAGATAACGCCACCAGGTCAATTTAGAAGCCCACTAACTGTAAGAATGCATGCAAGTAATAGAATAAATGCAAGGTAATTCCCATACAGTAGGGGCATTACAGGCAAATCAATAACATCTCAGAAATAACCGAAAAATTACTTACACGTTTAAATGAATCCTTTTTACATGCTCTTCAATTGTATTTCTACTTTTATCCACACCTCTGGCACCTGTGCATTAAGCCTTATGAGGTAATTCAAATCTAATGTTTAAAACCACTTTTTGTACATTAGAAACACAAGAAAATGTATCAGTTGGACTCATTTTTGCTACTTCTACTTTTTACTTTTCTAAACTAGCATAACCCACCTCTGTGCTTGACCCATTTCACTGAATGTTATTCAAACGGGACAGCAGAGCGCGGCACGGCTAGTTCTAAGTCTTCATGAGTCCCTGGTGGGTAGTTTGTGAAGAGGGGGCGTGTGCGAATGCGTGGCTGCAGAGGAGTGAGAGCGCGGGAGGCTGCAGCAGCTCTGTCCACGGGTAGTGAGAAACGAGCTGAGTCAGCCTCCAACTGCCCGCTGTCCTTTTAGCAAACACACACACATACACACACAGAAACATACACAGAGATATACAGGCACATGCACAGACAGGTTTTGGTGATGGGTTACTCATTGCTATTGGCAGGCATCCCCAGAGTTAGCTCACACAGAGCTGTATCCTGCCTCCTTCCACTGCTCTGTCGGCTTATTTTCTCACTCCAACAGAGAAAGACAGGCACAGATATATTAATATTTTGTTTTAAAGATTCCATGTATTGTTAAACTGACTTTTGTTTAAGGTTTTACCATGTTATAAATGTTTCCTTCATGCAGTTATGTTACAATTCATTTGGGCCTTAAGTTGTCGTACTCCTTATTCAAAAGTACATTAAAAAGCATGCATTTACTCAAAAATACAATACTTGCATCTGTACTGTAAGCAGGCGCTCCTCTCACAGATCCTACCTATAACTTGGCCTGGTGGTGTCTTGTCTCCATCGGAAGTTATATTGGACCTTTAAGAAAAAACCAAAACTATTAACTCATAACCATGACAAATAACATATACAATATTTAATTGTTTGATCCTCATGACATCAGCACAGTTATATTATTAATATTTTACTTTTTACTATTCAAATCATTGCAACTATTTGACAGTATTATCTAATTAATGCAGTTAAAGTTTACATTAATGGCATATTCCTGAGTTTATCCTATTCCTTAGATCTCTTCTTCTGTGCCTTTTATTAGACGTAAATGACAAACACCAAAGATGGATAGATATAACTTCCCTAAAAAGCCATGAAACCCAAATATAGTTATATTCTGTGCCTCTGTTTATACCACTGGAGCTGAGAGGAGGTTTTAATACAGTTTCCGTGTTTTTATAACTCCAAAAAACAGCCCTGGAAACATAACTGAGGATATAAAGACAGTCTTATGGCAAATCTCAGTGACACGACTGTCTTTGCAGCTCAAACGTGGGATCTCACTAAACCTTATAGGACTGTTCTGAAGACAAACTTAGACACCTGCTGGGAAAAGTAGTCTGCCTCTGTCTGTAGACTATTCCAATCTTTTAATCTTTCAATCTTTTCTTCATTTTTATACTGCATATTCGGCACAGTGTGTATAATATTTTTAGTGTCTGGCTTATATTAAAGGGGTATGGCACCAAGTCTGTAATTGAATAAACTGTAGATTTATAAGATGATACTGTGGAAGCTTCCTGGCAGAGTAATAACATCTTCATGGAGACAAGCAGATGGCGCATCTCCAATCCCCAACCAGAAAAGTTACATAGTGCACCTTTAATTAACATAACCATAAATATCTAGTATTTGAAACCTTGTGTATTAGAACTGAAAATTCTGTTAGCACCTTGAGAGTAACCAGTAATTATTTGCATATGTTCAATACAAAATGCTTTTTTTGGTACCAATTCAACTTTTTAAGTTATGATACCAAATTCAGTACTATAGCTTTAAGTATCTGCCAATACCTGTTATAAGCCAATACCAATGAAGAGACTGAAAATAGATTTTATTTTTCTAAGAACAAAAAATATGGTGTGACAGAGCATTTTATGTAGCTGTTATTCATCTCTCAAGTAACGACAAAACAACTTTGCATTAAAAGCTCAAACATTATGAGACTTTCTGGATCAACTACAACCAGTAAATAGAACCGTTATTTTGTAGATGATATCCAATTCAGTACTTTTTCATGGATCAGCGCCGATATTCAATACCAGTATCAGCATCAGTATCAGTCTGTCCCTCTTTTTTTAGACATTGAATGACGTGGTTCCTGGATTATGGGTTCTAACCTACATAATGGTTAATGGAAAATACTTGTATAACTGAGCTTTTAAAACCTTAAAAATAATATAAATTTCAATTCAATTCCCATTACATTCTACACCCTGCAGCTTTATCATTACCTTTGCCCATTATTATGAAACCCTCACATTATATTTAGCATTGAGTCCTTTACATCTTTTACACTATACACCAACCTCAAGTGCATTTCAGTTATACTTCTGAGAGATAATGGGGAGGTGCTGTTGGCGCAAAGGCTCAGAGTTGTGCCCCTTGTCTCTCATTTAGCCTCATATTACAGCTCAGTGCCTCCACCCTTCTTAACTCGCAATGCATAAAGCTCCATCAAGAAGCTTTGTATACGGCCAGAATAATATACAGAGTGCAGTGGAGAGGGGAACGCAAACAGGGCACAAAGCATGGAGCCTCCGACTTAAGGTTTGATGCGAGTTACGTAACCCCATGAATAAGATATGATGACCATGAGAGTGTGCTGGTGTTTAGAGGGGGATTAAAGGCTTCACACTGCCCTGCTCCAGACCTCAGACTGGGAATACTGAGTGTGGTTTGTGCACTATAATGAGCGAGCAGAACAGAAGAAAATCTCAGATGCTCAAATAGGGAAAAAATAGTTTTAAGGGGTGAGAAACATAACAAATCAAAATCAAACCATGGACTGAGTATGTGATAGACTGCCTAGTAACTATATGGAACTATAAGGGCCAAAACCTGTCAAAGTTACAGAATAGTTAAGATTCGACCAATACAAATAAATGACCTTTATTTTGTTAAATGATGGTTTAAACTTTGAAATAAACATGTTCTTGCACATAAATTGTCCCTGCAATTTTGATGGAATTTTCAGTGTTAATTACATAGGTAGAGGCAGTCTGTAGAACTCAGCCCTGTATTTTTGTACTTATTTCCATTTTTTTCCACTTAACTGGTGTAACTATGATAAAGATTTACCACAGTTACTACCCCAACAAAGCAAGTAATAATTAGAAAAATATGAAAACCTGTCAAAACAACAGTGTTTTAAAAAGAAAACAAATAAACCCAAAAGGAGTAAGCAGAAACAAAGAGCATCCCCTTCCCAGTGTACATTTTAGGAACAGCTGTAATCACCAACCATAAATAATGTATATATTCACCCTTGATTTCCAACTGTTATACATTCTAAGTACCAAAGCGCCTTTGAGTTACTGTGAAAAACGCTATATAAAACTGATGTATAACATTGTCTGTGTCTGTAGGCAAGCCTGGGACCTGGCTGTGGACATTTGCCTCTCTCAGCTGCCCACCATCATCGAGGAGGGGACCGCCTTCAGAGTAAGTGCATGATGGGCTGCATTTTCAGCCCATCAGCTTTCCCTTAAACTCACTCAGGTGGAGACGCCCCCTATTGACTTTTATGAGCCATCGTCTGAGTGGGCATTTAGGAGAGCGGTTTTGGGACATCTTGCTTTTGATGGATTGCTTTTATTTTAGATGCCCGTAAAACTCAGCCTTTCTTGTTTGCACTGCAACTTGTGTCCCGCCAGCGTCTACTGTATCTCAGCTAATCGCTCAAACGCATGCTCGGCTCAATCCCAGCGGGTAACATTGTAAAATGTCAAGTCTAATAACTCAAGTGCGAGTGTGGAGTGAAATATGGCTGTTGAAAGCACTGGGCCTGCACTCGAAGTCACTGGTGTGCAGTGTTGTATTCACTGACATGGCAGGGGACTGTGATCGAGGAGCAGGGTGTAATAGAAACACTATGAGGGGGCTGATTGAGCTGATGATCGCGGCTCTTACTGGGTCAAGTCTAATATTGTTTTCTATGAGAAAAATGGTCACATAGGCAGGGGCTGTGAGGGACGATGTGAAGCACTGAGGTTACAAGAAAGTTTAGGGCAGAACTGGGAACTGCCTTTGGGTAAAATGTGTAAAAAATGCAAGCATAACCTAAAAAGAAACTAAATTATACAGATTTTAAAACAGGAAAGGCTGAGGACACCTGGATAAAAATGTGTATGTGGATCAACTTGGCGGCACGGTGGCTGAGTGGCAACACTCATGCCTCACAGCAAGAAGGTTACGGGTTCGATCCCCGGGTCGCCTGGGCCTTTCTGTGTGGAGTTTGCATGTTTCCTCCCCGTGTCTGGATGGGTTTCCTCCGGGTACTCCGGTTTCCCCCCATCAACCAAAAACATGCAACACCCCTATGAACAGTTTACAATCAAGGACCGTCAAGGAATTCCTCCCTCCTGTGGGCTCACCACCTGCAGAGGGGTTCATAGGGGTCTGGGTCTGGTGCACAGAGTAATGGGCAGCGTGCTGCCCCCGCGACCCAGCCGGATTAAGCGGGAGAAGATGGATGGATGGATGGATCAACTTTCTGGAGGTGGTACGTATAGGTCACCTGCACCTCATAGAAATAGTATGTTAAAACCATACTTTGGAACATTCCCTATGGAAATAGATTATTTTAAGACATATTGTGGAAGATTAAAACCAAAAGTGCAACATGTCCATGCAAACATAAAGTGGGCTTCCTCCAGCCCAAATAAGGCTCAGATTTCTGCAACGAGTAAGGACGTTTTTATGTGCAACAAACAAAATCAGAATTTTAGTGTATTTTTTGTCTTTTTTTTTGACTTTGTATATTAGTTGGATAAAAGTGTCTACCTAAGAAACCACAATTCATCCTTTTTAAAACTTTCCATCTGAACAAGATGGAAAAGTTTGCAAGTGACACCTGCACAATCAACAACAATGATGAAATTAGAAAGAAATCAGAGCACTCACTTTTAAATGACATTTCAATAATCTGATCTCCAGAAATCAGATAAAAATCTGACTTTTGCTGTGCCCATTAACATAGACAAACAGCACTGTAGTTCTTGTAGTTGTGACAGACACAGCAGAGTCATCTGAAAAGTCTTGCAGTCAGCTCTCCTGATGCTGCACTTTTGTCACTTCCTCCACCTGCTGTTGTGGAGTGGACATGCTCAGACGGCTCCCTAGAGGGCAGTTTCTGTCCTACCTCTGCCTTGTTGCGCTCTAGTTCAAAACACTTACCAGGGCCCTAATTGTGGCTCTGGGGAGCACTAAAGGGGAGCTCAACGCCTTGTCTCCTGTCTGGGATCACACAGTTCTAATTCTCTCTCAGATATTCCACCTTCTTCTATTGGACATTACACCAGGCAGATCAGTGTGCTCCTGTCCGCATTGCACTGTTTGAAGATGGTTATGTAACTCAAGTTAAATGGCTTTTCCCTGACTTATAATGAAGTTGGTAACACTATGTACTTTCACTTCACTACAAGTACAGCTGCTTGTTCACATGAAGATCATTTATGAATAATTTATTTGGAAAGTTACCCCAAGATACTGGCTTGTCAATGCCAGTCACACATGTAAAGTTCTTTGTATCTTTATTCTTGGCGATACAACATACAGCCCCCTCCAAAAGTATTGGAACAGCAAGGCAATTTCTCTTATTTTTGTTGTTCTCTGAAGACATTTGGGTTCAAGATCAAAAGATGAGTATGAGGCAAGAGGTCAGAATGTCAGCTTTTATTCCATGGTATTTACATCCAGATGTGTTAAAAACCCAGGACATACCAACCTTTGTTTAAACCCACCCATTTTTCAAGTGAGCAAAACTATTGGAACAAGTGACTGACAGGTGTTTCTCCTTGACCAGGTGTTGCCTTTTAGGTTGGTTGTTCAAGCATTAAATGGCTCTGCATGACTAGTCTACTCCTTGGCTGCAAGACTGCATTTCTTGTTAAAGAGCATAAACCAAAATGAAGACCAGAGAGCTGTCTATGGCAGAAAAGCAAGCCATTTTCAAACTGAAAAAAGAAGGAAAATCAATCAGAGCCACTGGACAAACATTGGACATAGCAAGTACAACAATTTGGAATGTCCTGCAAAAGAAAGAAACTACTGGTGTTCTGAGTAACAGACGTCGAACAGGTCGGCCAAGGAAAACAACGGTAGTTGATGACAGAAATATTGTGCGAACTGTGAAGAAAAACCCTAAAACAACAGTAAGTCAAATCACCAACGACCTCCACAGTGCAGGGGTGGAAGTATCACAGTCCACTGTTTGAAGAAGATTCCGAGAACAGAAGTATAGAGCCATACCACAAGATGCAAACCACTCATCAGCAGTATGACTCGGAAGCCAAAGTGTGGAGGAAGAAAGGAACTGCTCATGATCCGAATCATACAAGCTCATCTGTGAAGCATGGTGGAGGTAATGTCATGGCTTGGGCGTGCACGGTCGCTTCTGGAACAGGGTCATTCATTTTTATTGATGATGTAACTGATGATGGTGGCAACAGAACGATCTTCAGCCCAAATGTCTTCAGTGAACAACAAGAATAAGGGAATTTGCCTTGCTCCTCCAATACTTTTGGAGGAGAGTGTATTTTTTATTGTATTTCAGTTTTACAGTACTTTTTAATCACAATATTTTTAGACGGGAAAGCAGATCGTTTGGTTTACATTATGTTGGAGATTGCATTCAGACCCACAATCCCAAAGACCCTTTAAATGATGCTCACAGCACAGCATAGGGGTTTTCATCTTTAGTTTAAAGTTGCACTGAGTAACTTTTCTGCTAGAGATGTTATTGCCTGGAATATTCCACATTATGGCTTCAAACTTGTCCACCAGGCCATGTCATAGGTCAGATTTGTGGAGAGATGCACCCGCTCTCCGTAATATTTTTCAAATGCATTTTGGAGCAATAAAATCACCTGCAATGAAACTCTAGATTCATTAAATGCTATACTGTGGCGCTTTCCATGCAAAATAATGATACCTCCATGGAGACAAGACAAACCTTCTGCCAGAAAAATTACAGACCTTTTAATAAACTAAACATCTCCCTTGCTTTTGGTATTCTCCCACTGTTTCTAAACCTTATCTCCAGTTATAGCTAATGTTCTTAAATTAGATGGATGTATGTATGTAATCAATAATGTAAATATCTAATACAGCCTTCTGTCATGGCCTGTAATTAAGGTATTTCTCTTACAGCTTTCGCCTTACCCTCTTTCCATGTTTCACCAACTGTACTGTATATAGACCTATTACAGTTTGATTATGCACAAATTAATTTAGCCGTCCAACCGAAAAGCGTTGGTATTTCCTCGCTCACATCCATCACCACTTCTTACAGGCCTGTCCTAATTCCCTGTGCAATATTAACACAGGCTCTGATCAAATCCTCTGCTGCCTGTGACCAATCAATCAGGCATATTACAGAGGCAGGAGAAGAGAGGGAGAGAAAAGGAGCGATGGAGGAGGAGGATGAGAAAGAGGAGAAATAGAGAGAACTGGAAATGGGGCAGTTGAAGAGGGAGACAGGGAGAGAAAATGAGGGTAGAGCGAGAGCAGGAGAGCAGACAGAGGGGCAACAGAGAAGGAGAGAGGGATGGAATACAGTAAAGAGAAACAGAGAACAGAGAGAGGGGAGTAGAGAGAGGAAGAAGAAAGAGAAAGGTAGAGGGGAGGAGCAACTGAAGTGTAGAGAAGAGGGAGAGCGCAGAAATATGGAATGAGGGAGAGAGCTGTGTAATAGAGAAATGAAAGAGAGAATATTAAGGGGGGGTATAGAACATAGACATGATAGATTATATAGAGATGAGAGACTGAGAGGTGATTATGATGCATCAGGATTTATGTCATGTTCACAACAGTGTCAGTCTGCAGCTCATGTCTGGACTGTTGTGGCATGATAGCCCAGCGACTGCTTCATTATCTGCTCTCCAGACTGTCTGTTGCAATGTACATTATGTGAAATTATGACACAATATTGATTTTTTTTTTCTCTTCTTTTCCACAGCACAGTCCATTCTTCGCAGAGCAGCTCACAGCTTTTCAGGTTTGGCTGACGATGGGAGTGGAAAACAGGAACCCTCCAGAACAGCTGCCCATTGTTCTACAGGTAGAATTACTCAAGCGTTTAAGCAGTATTTGTTAGTAGAGTATTCGTATTGTATTAGGTTCTCAAAAATGAAGTCACATGTTCAACCACATATCCAAATAATGAACAAATCAAGTAGTAGTTATAGGCCAGTCTTGGATGCGGGGCGATGCGGTTTAATGTGTTGTGAGATACATGGCGACAGACATTATATCTATGAATACTATTACTGACAAAAAAGTACACACATATATATATATTGAGCCCAAAGATACTGTTAATTTGTTATGTATTGAACAGAAGTTGATATCGTAACTAGGCTTGGATATTAATTGGTATTAATTAGGTTAAAAATACTTATAATACTTAATCATTTTCATAAGAGCTAAGGCTGTTAATAATAATTTTAATAGTGAGCAATTATTTTTTTGACAAGTCAAACAATAATTTATTATGTAAATTTCCTAAGTTTTTTTCTTTTTCTTTTTTTGTAACAATTCTACTTGCAGTACTTGCAGTAGCCGTAATTCCAGTTACTTGTTGCAGCCTTAACTGGAGCACCTTCATAAGTTGCAACACAAAGTCACCAACTATTTCTCTCATATGATACTAACCACTGACCATTAAATAAAAGCTAATTACAAAGAGAAAATCTAGCAGTTATGGTATTCACATGTTGAGTTTCTAGCTTGCTCCTTCCCTCTCCCTCCTGTTCTGGGCCTGTCCAGTGCTGTTGTATCAGATCAGGCTGTGGTAGTGGACTGTGTGGAATGGTAATTTCCTGCTGACTCAGCCACTCAGCTGCAGCACTTCTGTCAGCCGCCTTTAAACACCCTGGAAAAGGCCCTGTGATTGAAACTGTGTGAGAATGTACTGTAAAGAATGCAGAGGAGTGGACATGAGGCACTCTGCAAGGCTAACGCGAACTACAACATTACATAACGGTATCCAACTTCAACTGAGTTTTTTCTCTTATCCCTGTCATAGGTTTGTGGGTTTAATATGACTGAGAATCACTGTCTCACTCTCATGATTTTATACACAATACATAGCTTACGATACGATAACAATAATTTTGTCATACGTGTGATAATGAACATATTTCACATGATATTTACATAGTTACAACAGTTTTTCGAATAGCCACTACCTGCACAAACTCAATATGAAATATAGCGATTTGATCATCAAAAACATGGCATAAACTAATTTCTAAACTATTTAAGCAAGCAAAATAATTTTGTAAATAAAAAAATACTCCTGTCATTATATTGACACAGTAGCTCTTGTTATCAATACTGCATCATAAAATTTTGTATCATGATATATTGATAACTCCCCAAGTATTGAGTAGTGATCCAAATAGTTTGGAGTAATGTAAGAAGTAAGAAAGTAATGTTTTAGAATAATCAGCACAAATTCTGGTAACAAAAGACTCTATGATTAACAGTCTGTAGGTAATGTACAGATAGATTTCAAATCAGTCAGCAAAGGTTTATAAAAGTGGGAATAGTAGGAAATTGACAAGTAATGTGTACAAAAATATTCATACATATAGGTTAGCTTTTGATCAAAACATTGATTTAATTATAATAAAATAATTTACACCAGATGCTCTCTGGGTAGGTCATAAGGGTGCACCGAGCCTCAACAAAAAATTCAAAAGCACAAAAAATCAGCTATCTTTTGGTTGACGGTCAAACACAACACACTGCTTCACTCTCAAATCCACGAGAAGGACATCCAGCACAAACAGAATTATTATATTCTTAGAAACCAGATTTTGAGCCAATACATAATCTGTCTTTCTGCCAAACAAGGTACAAGCGACAGGCACTAATCTGTTTACAATACTCTTTCATAAAATCGAAATGAGCATGCAATGTTAGACATAGGGGATCTTTTATAGTCTTGACAACAGCTATTTCATCCAAAAGGATTAGCAGATTTTGCACAGGGATTATGCTGTCTCTAAACTGTGATGGTAGCGTAAACCCTGACTGCATGCTCCTGTAGTGAAGGTGGTGTGTATGGAATAAGGTACCACTGTGAATCTAAAGACATATGCACCAGAGATTAAAGCTGCTTAGTCACACCTCTCAAAACAGAAATGAAAATGTTATGCCAATATGCAAGACGCAAATATAAGCACTTCTCACAGCCCTCGTTGCATTTATTTTTAACTAGGCTCTCCGTGTAATTAGGATTCCCGAGAGTGCTTACAGTTCTCGAAAATGTCTATATTTAATGTGCTAATGAGCTTCAAAAACAGCTTGAGATGAAGATGGCAATTTAGCACGTGTGTTGTTCTCAAAGGAAAATGTTGACTTCTTTTCCTGCGGGGATAACCTACACCTCGTATTCTAATTGGAAAATGTTAAGACAATTCACTAGAATATATTCACTCATCCATTCTCTAATGCCACTGTCAGGAGCAGGGGCTGACCACATGGACGTGCCTAGGGATCCATCTCTAGATCTTTTGCTGATTTCATGATCAGATGTAGTATTAGTCTATTATGTGTCCAATTGTGTAGATCAGATAGAGAGTTTGACACTTTGGGCCTATCTAATACAGTGAGAAGTGCAATTAATTTATCATGAAACCCAAAAGTTAAGTCTGTAACTTTTATGATGCAGAGTCCACCATCCATTTGTCTGTATGGAGATGTTATTGCTATGCCTGGAATGTTCCACGATATGGCATTAAATGTACTTGTACTGGTCATCTCTGTTTAGAGCATATCCCATAAATTGTAAAAATGTATAATATGTATATATTTTTTTCAATATAAAAACACATGTAATTGAATAAATGCAAGTTAAATCATTTTTATTTCATACCATGGAACATTCCAATCCCCATGGACTCAAGCATGTGGTGGACCTTCCTCCAGAAAAGTTACATAATACACCTTTTATAAATAAAATCAAATAAAATACTGGAAGGTCAAAGATCACAACATGTATTTGGCCAAAAGCTTAATTTAAAGGAAGGAAAGACCAAGTGAGAGGAGATTTAGGAGGAAACAGGTGGCTGTCCCATCAGACTTGGCCACCCTTGTGTTTGTAGTGGGTGATAGGGTGTGTCCTTTTGGCTGATCTTTAACACTGGCTTACTGTCTCTGTACCGGTATTAGCGGTATTCCCAGCATGCATTGTGTGGCTAGTATCACAGTTCTGCCAACATTTATCTCTCCCACAGAAGGCTATTTTCAGCATGTGGTAAGTGGTGTAAATGTATACGTGTGGTTAATGCTACATTGAACAGACTGTAGGACAAAGCCAGTGTGGAGTGACTCTATATGGGTTGGTGTGTGGGGGTACTAGCATATGGGAAAGCCCTGGTCTATCTGAACACGTCATCCAGTATTTGCGTGACATTTATCGTGGTACAGCCAAAGGGAGGACCTGCACACTGTTACCTCCAACTCCGATAAGAAGCGTGGGAGCACAAATGTAAGTGTAAGTGACGTAAGGCAGAAGGATAAGGAAGAAAAGGCCAGAACAGGACTACAGGCTAAAGTGCATATAATGTTGATGCTGTCAAACCCTGTTAACAAGCTGGAAGCAATAGCCAGTGTGTTTTATGCGAATTACAGTTACTCACTTATGTACCATATGTAAATGCTGGTTATTCAAATGGTTATCTTCATGTGTGATTCATTTACCATTCTAAAAGGCCTATAGAGAGTGACTGGGATTGAGTAATTTGGTAAAATTGGCTCAAAGTTAATCAACAATTGATTTGTAGTCAGATGAGCAGCACCAAGTTGGTATTAAAAGGAAGTATTTAGCAAAATATTATGAGTGGTGACATTGAGTTAAATGGGACTCTAGAAAAGTAATTTGCATCTCAATTATCTTTTAATGAATTTAACATCCCTACTACAAGTATTTTATTATTCTATCTATTCAATGTTTAAACTTTAGGTACTCAGATAACACCAAGCCCAACACTCTTTCATTCTAACTGAAATACTGATTTACTTGTTTTACTCATTTCCACATAACAGTAGAGGCAAAGTGTCTTGCCCAAAGGCTCAGTTCAAGGAATTGCTGTAGGTTTGTTGTTGGGATGTTTTTTTTTAATGGATTTTTAAATTCTTTAATATGAAATTTTCTGTCTCTGTTTCTTTCTCCCTCTTTTTCCCCCTCTTCATCTCTCTCTCCCTTTCTCTCTCTATCTCCCTCCCTCCCACTCTCCATTCCTCTCTCCTCTCTGTCTGTCTCTCCCTCGATCTGTCTTTCCCTTATTCTTTCTTTCTATCTCCCTCCCTCTCTCCCTCTCTCTAGGTGCTGTTAAGCCAGGTGCACAGGCTGCGGGCTCTGGATCTTCTTGGGAGGTTCCTGGACTTGGGGCCATGGGCTGTCAGTCTGGTGAGTCTCTCCCCTCCAGATGGTTTCCAGATCAGCACATGTCAGTCCAATTAAACCCATTTTGATTTGAAAATGCAATGTGAAATGCCTAGAGCTTTATCTGAAATTAGGATTAATTTCATTCAGGTCTTTCAGAAATAACCACTACATTTGGAAAGTCATAGCACGTGTTTCAATTACGCACTCATATGGATAATTTTCATTTAACCAGCAGAATCAGGCAGGCAGTCGACGCAGGTGTCTACAGTCACGCTTATCAAATGGTAAATTGTCTGTGTCCATAACACAACACAACCCGTCATGTTTCAATTTGGAGTTGGCCTTTCACAGATAAAGAATTATAATTTAGACTACACATTTTCAGATGATTAGTAAATAGCTTTTTGCTTGTGTTTGTAGGACTAGATGGTGCAATACATGACAACATCTGAAAATAAATTAAAAATGACATCTAATATCATACACTTATTTCGTAAAAGCATATAATGCCTCATCTTAGTTGTATTTTTATACTGTACCAAATAACTGAAAGTTTATTTGAGATGAAGTCCTACCAGTTTTGCCAAACATAGTCCCTACCAACTCTGGATTAAAGAACTCTGAATATGTATATAGGTAATGTCAAAGATATTCTAACTTATTCAACTTAAATGCAGTACAATACAGTGAGTGAGAACATTTTATTCTGAAACGATTTCCTTTTAATGGTTATATAAGAAACACAATATACCATACAGTCAATACAGCTGCATCTTTTGGTCTTATGAAGTTTAATGTAAAAAAGAAACACTTTAACATGAAACATGAAGCTGTTTATTTTATGTGTTTAAAATCTTATTTTTCAAATATGAATGAAAACATAAACCAGTTTGGTGTCCCTTTAAAATAACTATACCTTAATTGTAAAAAAAACAAAAAACTATTACTAAACATTGTATTCTAATTGACGCACTATTCAAATGAGCAGCTCTACATGTCGTCTCATGATTTGTATATAGATTTATTTTAATGTAGTATTCATGACTTGCTCTGTGTTAGCCTCCCCCAGCAGCTGTACCCTGATGACGTACCACTCTTTACCCCGCTCTGATGTGTGCGTTGCAGGCTTTGTCCGTGGGGATTTTCCCTTACGTGCTCAAACTGCTCCAGAGCTCAGCGCGGGAGCTCCGGCCGCTGTTGGTTTTCATTTGGGCCAAAATCCTGGCGGTAGACAGTGTAAGTTACGCAAGGCACGCACGTAGGCTTCCACACTGATGTCATTCTAGCTTTTAAGAGCCTCTTGGCATTAGCAACAAGACAGTGAATATATTTTCTACTGATGTTGTTTCATGTTTACTGCTCTAAAAGTTTTATGAAGTGACAACACTAATGAACAACCATTTGCCAAACCTTATATTGAAGTTATTATACACATTATGTATAGTTTCCTGAATATTTTCCTTGAATCAAATCCTTTTTTTATTACGCACATGTACTGTACATACTATGCCTTTTTATACTGATTGTCATTGTTTCCGTTTTTCCTTTTATCTTTTGAGAATTTTAATCTCTTTTCCAGCATCACCAAAATAATGAATTAGTCTGTTCACGCATATTACATATTAGTCAGGCTAAAAAATCCCAATCCATTTCTAGTTTTACATTGACTTCACCCTTTTGGATTTTTCAGTATTTTTTTTTCAGAGTCAGATTCATTCAAGTTTCCAAATGAATTGTCATTACACGTTTGTAGTGGTTAAAATATTGTAGTTCATTAAATTAAAAGGGTCAGTCTTTGCCGTTCCCATGTTGAAATTAATTGGAAAAAAATGTACTAAATAATACTTATATTGCCCTTTTTAAAATTCAGAAATCATATGAACTTAGATGAAATAAAAAGTCAAAATTTAAATATAATCTTTCAATTTCTAGCAGAAATCCCTCCACACTTTTCCATGTGTTCAATTTAATTATCAGTATTTGGTTTTCCTTCTCCTGGTCTCCTTTGTGCTCTCAGTGTTCATTCACGGTGCAAAGAAACTGCCTTTGAAGAAAGTTCTGCAGCTGTCAGAGCAGCTCGGGCTCACTGCAACCTGAAAAAACATTTACCCAAAAACTGACCTCCTCTCCCTCCTCTCCCTCCCCCTCTGTCTCACTCTCTCTTCTTCTTCTTCTTCTTCACAGTCGTGTCAAGCTGATCTGGTCAAAGATAATGGACACAAGTACTTCCTGTCTGTTCTGGCGGATAATTTTATGCCGGTGAGCAATTTATCTTCACAACTTCACTACTACTGGCTGACGATTACTGAAGTAAGTTAATGTATTCATTTGAGAAGTAGGTAGCATCCGAGACACAAATTTGAGTTTTATAATCTCAGCTATAAGGATATGTGTATGGACTAGGTTTATTTAAAGCAATTGTTTATTCAGATTAATGTACAGTTAATGTATTAATTGTAATTCCTTATTTGAACTTCTTGGTTTTAAGTTGTTTTTCTTTCTATTTCAGCAGGGACCAAGCTGAAAAGTATATTTAAATGAACATGCCCTTAATAATATTTATCTAACCAAAAGATATGCTTCTGCTGCTAATAGCATATAATGTAGTCACGTTTGTGCATTTAGCAACTTTTCAAAGACAGAAAGTTGCCACAGGTAGCATGTGCGCTACCTGTGATCTGACCTGTAACTCGCCACTTGTTTCCATAGAGATAGTGAAGTTTAATTCCATACTGTGCATCTCCATGGAGACATGCACCCTCCATTATATAACTTTTATGGTGAAGGGTATGTACAAGGGTTAGGGTAATAATTGTACCTGCAATAATGGATGTACTTAATTGGGAATATGCAGAGGATCATGTCTGAAAACAGGAGACCACACAGTATATTGTAGTCTCTATCAGTCTATCCAAGCTTCTGATGTATTTGAATCTGCTTTTGTTTTCCAGGCAGAGCACCGGACCATGGCAGTCTTCATCCTTGCTGTAATCGTCAACAGCTACACCACAGGGCAGGTGAGACTTGTGTAAAGACATGTGCTGTTAAAAAAAGACCTATAGGAGGCGAACTTAACCCCCATAGGTTAGACAAATTCACTTCCTTGTCTCGTACCACACTGGAAGCTTCTGGGGCCAGGTGTCACTTTGAGAGATGACTGTATAGCCCCATGTGTATTTGTGGCAGATATTGGTTATGTCACCAACACTCACCTTTATAATCGCTGTTCTAGCCAGCAGCTCTAAGACACTTTATCACAAATAATGTCACCTCTCCATTGTCCCCAGTTTCTGTTTTTCAGTCCCTCAAGCCTCTGATCCAGTATACTGAGATGTGCCGCGTTTTGGGATGTAACTTGTCAATTCTTATAGTATACTCCTAAACCAAACACGCGTAGTTCTTTAACGAAGGGGTATTACACTTCTGTATGGTATTAATTGTTCACTATGTTACCTTTTATCGTTGTGGAAATGCTATATTTGCTTTAATAAGTTTTAGTTTAGTTCACTCTCCCTTCAGAGCACTGTCACAATAGAATCAGCATGCATTCTGCTAATGAAACTACTACACATCACTTCAGGTTTGCGAAGCTGTAGTATATTGTTTTGCGTCATGCTTTTGTATATTTACGGAAATTTGCTGTGCTGTGCATGGGTGGCGTAGGCTTGTCGGTTGAGCAGACTTGTACTACTAATCGTAAGGAGGGTTCTTATAGGGTTTGGGAGAGATCGCAGGACTACTCAAACATGCATCCATGATGTATAAAACCACTTCAGGCATGTTTTTGATGAGGGAATAGCGTGGCATGGTAGAAAGCTCCAAAAAATGTATTTAGCATAATCATTAAAGAAATATACACCAAATTAGATCAATCGATATCACTGCATAATAAGTTGAAAAGCCAAACTCTAAAGAATAGCTGTGTCTGTGATTAAAAGCAGGACTAGAACTCACTTTTTCTCACTGGCTTTTGAGACGAGCTGAGCGAGATTTTAGAGTTATTGTTGTATTATTATATTTTGTATACTTGTTTAGTTGCCTGTATTTTATGCTTTATATTGTACAGCACTTTGGGCAGTGGTAACTGTATTTTAAATGTGCTTTATAAATAAACTTGACCTTGACCTTGACCTTGACTAAGTTTCAAAAACCCAAACAGCAGAACTTTAAAGAAGATAGGACTTCTGGAGGTTGCTGTGACCATTTAAACTTATGAAGTGGCATGAATTTTGAGTGTGAAATACCAAATGAAAATCAAGGTGTAAGTACTTTCTGTGAATTTTCTGCATGTATTGGCTACAACCAGTACAAATAACTTACTGGTCCAAAATGGATGTCACTGTTAATAAATGTTACAAGTTAAATAGTTCTGTTTGTCTTACACCTTATTACCAATATACCTGTAGCTTTTAATGTAATACATGTTGACATAATTTTAACTGCTTGACTCCTCAGTGAGCAAGCAGCTGTTCTCTTCATAATTTAAAAATGTACAGCTTGAAATAGACTTTGGCTGAGTAGTTTAGAAGTAAAGTTGATAGACATGCTAAGGTTAATATCTACACAGAGTCACAGCTTAGATGGAGAAAGTAATCTTCTTTCTTCTGTGCAGCACCTGTGGCTGTCTGGGTTGCATATCTAAATACACTTGACTTACCTCCTCTGCAAACTTTCTCTCACACTCTTAAAAAATAGTCTAACTCATAAAAGCAATACATTCTTCCAGTTCAGCTTCTTTCATCTCCCTGTGCTACAGCCTGACTATTTCTCCTTCTCTCTCTCTTTCTCTGCTCTTTTTAACTTTACTGTCACTCTCTATCTCCCTCCTTCCTACCTCTCCTCCCTCTCCCTTATCTCTCCCCCTCTCTCTCGCTCTCTCTCTCCTCGCTCCCCCTCTCTCTCTTCTCTTTTCTCTCTATCTCTCTGCCTATCTCTCTCTCGCTACCTACCTCTCTATACCTACGTCTCTCTACCTACGCTCTCTCTCTCTACCTACCTTTGCCTCTCTCTCTCCCTTTCTAACTACAGCTCTCTCGCTCCTTTCTTCTTACCTCTCCTCCCTCCCTTCATCATATTTTCCCTCATCCTCCTTTCTACCTCTTCCCGCCTCCCTCTGTCTACTCACCTCCCTCCCCTCTCTCTCTCTCCCTCCTTCCTATACCTTCTCTCTCTCACTCTCAGGTTTCTAAATAATAAATGCTTTCCCAACATTACAGAGCCTCTCAGCCCTCTCCACATTTCCGTGATTTATCTTCTTACTTTTGAAAACGGCGCTCATTATGGCGTGATCACTCCCTCAAACATGTCACAGAGCACTGGCACCTTAACATTACTCCCCCCTTCACGCTCTCTCCTTTTACTTCTTCCCTTCTCCGCTCACGCTGTTTTTCTGTTCTACTCTTTCTCTCACCTGCCCATCTCTTACTCCCTCCCTATCTCTCCCTACTTATTTCATTTCTCTTTCTTCCTCTCTTTCTCTCCCGCTATCTCCTTTTCCTCCCCTTCCCTTCTTTCTCTCACTTTCCCCTCCCTCTCCCTCAGCCTTTTACTTCTTCCTAGTTAACTCTCCTTCTCACGTTCTTTTCTCTCTCTCTTTTTCTCTTCCCCTTTTTCTTTCACCTGCTCCTCCTTCCCCCTATCACCACAAGTGCTTGTGATGTGTACAAGATGTTTCAAGGTATTCCCCATGGTTTGACAATGAATACAATTAAATTACACTGTTTTCTTTTCCTTTAAGCTGCTCTCTGATCTGTTTGGGTGCAGTGATTTGCATATTCAGTTGGTTTTACAAGCACTTTTTGACGCTTTAATAGTATTAGGGCTGTGTTTTCTTGAAGCATTTTAACGTTGTTTATGTAAATGATTTGTGACTTTTGATCCAAGCTTTGTAAACGCTATGGGGAAATTAGTAGAAAAAAATCGTATTCTGTCCACACTATTTTGCATTTGTTAAATTTCAGGTGTTTTAATGCTCTAAAATACCTAAAACATGCAGTCTTATTGTGAGCAGGCTCGCCTCTCTACAGATAGGACCTGTAACTTTGTCTGATGGTGCCGCTTGCTTGTTTCCAGGGAGATACATAAGTTCAATACCATAAATAGAGACTTCCCAGACTTCCTTCACCCCGGACATTTCCTCCAACTCTTCTGGGGGGACCCCAAGGCGTTCTCAGGCCAGCCGAGAGACATAGTCCCTCCAGCATGTCCTGGGTCTTCCCCGGGGCCTCCTCCCGGTGAGACATGCCTGGAACACCTCCCGAGGGAGGCATACGGAACAGATGCCCGAGCCACCTCATCTGGCTCCTCTTGACGTGGAGAAACAGTGGCTCTACTCCAAGCTTCTTCCGTGTGACTGAGCTCCTCATCCTGTCTCTAAGGGAGCGCCCAGCCACTCTGCGGAGAAAACTAATTTTGGCCACTTCTATCTGCGATCTTGTCCTTTCGGTCATTACCCTGAGATTCAGGACTACATTCATACCATACTCCATACAGTTGTACAACAACTCACCCTTATGTAACAGATAATACTCCCTATAACTGTACAACAATTTAATCTTAAGTAACGGATAACCTTATACCCTGTCAATCAGCATAGTATTTGCACTGTCGTTCTTGTCTCTTATATCGCTGTGAGTTTATACTTTATTTTATAGGTTATTACTTATTTTTTACTTTTATTTACACTTGTACATATACATTTATTTTTATAATTATGTCTCATTTGACACCTGTCATCTTTTTTGCTATACCATCTATTTTTGTTGCTCTCTGTTATTATATTATATTGTGATTAGTGAGCTACAGTATCCAAATAATTTCCCTTGTGGATCAATAAAGTCTGTCTAAGTCTAAGTCTATTAAACCAAAGCTCATGACTATTGGTGAGGGTAGGAACGTAGATTGACCGGAAAAATCGAGAGCTTTGCCTTTTGGCTCAGCTCCCTCTTCACCACAACGGTCTGATACAGCGACCACATCATTGCCGACGCTGCACCGATCCACCTGTCATTCTCACGCTCCATCCTCCCCTCACTCGTGAACAAGACCTCGAGATACTTGAACTCCTCCACTTGAGGCAAGGACTCTCCACCCACCCAGAGAGGGCAAGCCACCTTTTTTCGCTCAAGAACCATGCCCTCGGATTTGGAGGAGCTGATCTTCATCTCGGCCGCTTCACACTCGGCTGCAAACTGCCCCAGTGCACGTTGGAGGTCCCGGTCCAATGAAGCCATCAGGATAACATCATTTGCAAACAGCAGAGATGAGATCCTGTGGTCCCCAAACCTGATCCCCTCCGGCTCCTGACTGCGCCTAGAAATTCTGTCCATATATACAATGAACAGAACTGGTGACAAAGGGCAGACCTCTTTCCAGCATGCACCGGAAAGAGGTCTGACTTACTACTGGCAATGCGAACACAGCTGAGCAGAGCCCCAGACCCCATACTCCCAGAGCACCCCCCACCGGACACCACAAGGGACACAGTCGAATGCCTTCTTCAGATCCACAAAGCACATGTGGACTGGTTGGGCAAACTCCCATGAACCATCGAGCGCCCAATGGAGAGTATAGAGCTGGTCCAGTGTTCCGCGGCCGGGATGAAAACCACACTGCTCCTCCTGAATCCGAGGTTCAACCATCGGTCGAATTCTCCTCTCCAATATCCTGGAATAGACCTTATCAGGGAGGCTGAGGAATGTGATTCTTCTGTAGTGGGAACACACCCTTCGGTCCCCCTTCTTAAACAGAGGGACCACCACCCCGGTCTGCCAGTCCAGAGGTACTGTCCCCAACCGCCACGCGATGTTGCAGAGACGTGTCAGCCAAGACAGCCCCACAACATCCAGAGACTTAAGATACTCAAGACAGATCTCATCCATGCTCGGAGCCTGGCCACTGAGGAGCTTGCCAACCGCCTCAGTGACTTCAGCCAGGGTGATGGACGAGTCTGCTTCTAACTCCCCAGCCTCTGCTTCCTCCTCAGAAGACGTGACGGTGGGATTGAGGAGATCTTCAAAGTATTCCTTCCTCCGTCCAAAAACATCCCCAGACAAGGTCAACAGCTCTCCACCCACACTGTAAACAGTGTTGGTGAAGCACTGCTTACCCCTCCTGAGGCGTCAGACGGTTTGCCAGAATTTCTTTGCGGCCGTCCAATAGTCCTCCTCCATGGCCTCTCCGAACTCCTCCCAACCCCAGGTTTTGCCTCTGCGACTGCCCAGGGTGCAGAACGCTTGGCCCGCTGGTACCTGTCAGCTGCCTCAGGAGTCTCACGAGCCAATAAGATCCTATAAGACTCCTTCTTCAGCCTGACGGCATACCTTACTTCCAATGTCCACCACCGGGCTCGCGGATTGCCGCCACGACAAGCACCACAGACCTTACGACCACAGCTACGAGGGGCCACATTGACAATAGAGGCCGAAAACAAAGCCCACTCGGACTCCATGTCCCCAGCCTCCCCCGGAATCTGGGAGAAGCTCTCCCGGAGGTGTGAGCTGAAGGTCCCCCTGACAGAGGGCTCTGCCAGACATTCCCAACAGACCGTTATGCTTGGGTCTGCCAAGTCTTTCCGGCTTCCTCCCACCCAACTTACAACCAGGTGGTGATTGGTTTACAGCTCTGCCCCTCTCTTCACCCAAGTGTCCAGGACACCCTAGGCTGGAGGTCAATGATCGACTTTGTCGTTGTGTCATCTGACCTCCGGCCTAGGGTGTCCTGGTGCCACGTGCACTGATGGAGACCCTTGTGCTCGAACATGGTGTTCGGACAAACCATGGCTAGCACAGAAGTCCATTAACAGGACACCACTCAGGTTCAGATCAGGGAGGCCGTTCTTCCCAATTACCCCTCTCCAGGTGAACAACGGAGTCCCCGGTCGGTGCACTGTCCAGCACCCCTCCCAGGGACTCCAAGAAGGCCAGGTACTCTAGACTTAGACTTAGCCTTAGACAGACTTTATTGATCCACAAGAGAAATTATTTGGATACAGTAGCTCAAACATCACAATATAATATAATAACAGAGAGTAACAAAAATAGATGGTATAGCAAAAAGATAGCAATAGATAAGTGTCAAATGAGACATAATTATAAAAATATTTATGCTGTTCAGACCGTAGGCTGACACAACAGTGAGAGACCTGTCCCCAACCCGAAGGCACAGGGACGCGACCCTCTCGTTCACCAGGGTGAACTCCAACACACAGCGGCTGAGCTATGGGGCAATGAGCAGGCCCACACCTGCCCACCACCGCTCCCCGTGAGCAATGCCAAAGAAATGGAGAGTCCAGCCCCCCTCAAGGAGTTGTTCCAGAACCCAAGCTGTGCATGGAGGTGAGGCCGACTATATCTAGTCAGTAACACTCAACCTCCCACACGAGCTCGGGCTCCTTCCCCCCCAGCGAGATGACATTCCATGTCCCCAGAGCTAGTCTCCACGCCCGGAGATCCAGTCGTCGAGGCCCCTGCCTTCGTCTGCCGCCCAGATCTCCCTGCACCGGCCCCCTATGGATCGTCCTGCGGGTGGTGGGTCCACGGGAGGACAGCCCCATGTCGCTCCTTCGGGCTGTGCCCAACCAGGCCCCATGGAGGAAGGCCTGGCCACCAGACACTTGCTGTCGAACACCCACCCCAGGCCTAGCTCCAGGGCGGGGCCCCGGTAACTCCAATCCGGGCATCGTAAATGGCCTTGCAGACTAAGAGCGGTTCATGCTTCTGAACCGCTCTTAGTCTGACCCGTCCCCCAGGACCTCTTTGCCTTGGGTGACCCTACCAGGGGCATGAAGCCCCCGACAACATAGCTCCCGGGATCATTCGGGCACTCAAACCCCTCCACCACGTTAAGGTGGCGGTTCAAGGAGGGGCTAGACTGGGAAATTAGAATAAAATAATCTACCAATTTGCATAGTGATTTTGTACAGTTTAACTCTTTGTCACTGTAGGATGGCATTTCCGTGATAAAAGGTTAGAAATAATTGATAATACACAGACAGAGTTTTGATATTTGCGTCAAACTCTCAAAGTAGTTTTTACTTTGTTAAATCTTGATTGAACTTATTGATTTGCAGTAGATAGTCGCCACTTTCATGTTTTGATGCTTCTCTATCTGCCAATTAATAATGTTTTCTAGTTTCAAATTGGCCTTCTTTCAAACTTGAAAATAGACCTCCTGGTGTCATTATTTTTGTCATGAATAAATCAGAATTTTTCACACTTAAATCAGAATAAATCAGAATTTTTCACACTTAAAGAAAAAAATCTGAAAATGAAATTGTAAAAGTTCAAAGCTGATATTTGATAAAATTGGCTGAAATAAAATGTAAACATCAACTTTCTTCTGTTTTGTCAAATATCATAAAATGTGTGTTTCTCATTGGTTTTAGCTCTGTCTATCTACTGGCCTTTTCCTCTCGTCTCTAAAAGAAAACCACATGAAAGTAACCCAAGGATTCTACCCATTAAAAAAAGTATATTATGCATAAAAGCAAAAATGTTAAAGCACTCTTATAAAGGACAGTTCTGTTTTCTCCATTTCACTGGTTGCTCAGCTCTTCATCGACCAATTCCTTTTGTTGGTTGTAAAGTTGGAAAGTGCTTGTGGGGGTTGAAAGGAGAGGCTCTTGCTGTTGCCTAGCTCCTAATCTCTGTGTCTGTCTCTGGGTGAGGTTTTTAGGTTAGTACTGATTAACCGCCTAATGAGTCTCAGCTCGACCGGGAGCTTTAGTGTTGATCTGTTGAATGAAAGTGTTATTAAGGCCGACCACTGAGCTGCACTGTCTGTATTAACAAAGATGAACATAAACATTGGGGTACAGGCTGTAGCTTTGGAAAATCATTATTGCTCTCCTTTGAACTGTACTGCTTCATCAACTAATCATGACTAGACGATTATTAAAAAATATATATTGTAATTGTTACCTGGAATAAACAGACTCCTTAACACATACGAAAATACCTTTTTATAACTAAGATAGTAGCATTATTAAATTAATATTAAATATTTTCACCAATACACTTTTTTTATATCTTCTATTCAGAAGCCTTCAATTAACATATTTTGACCTTTATTTTTGTTAAAAATGTGTTTGAGAATCAAAATATACAATGGAAATGTTTGTTTGACTAATCAACTAATCGAAAAAATAATCACTGACTAGACAACTACTAAAGTCATCGTTTCACACAAAAAGATGTAACAATTAAATGTCAATTAATCTCCCATATCCAACCACCCTAACCGCACAACCACCTGACCCCACGCAGCAATACAACCCACCCACAGTGTTAACACATTTTTGTTGGGTATCTTTTTGTTGATAAAGTAGAGCAGTTTGTTTTGTTTTGTAATTTTGAAACAGCCATTATTTTCTATTTGTATTATATTATTTACTTGCCATTTCTTAATGTAATTTTTTCAGATTTTTTCAAATTAGCATAAATAGAAGAATTATTACTCAAAACAAATGTTTGTTTGTTTAGACCTATTTGTCAGACCCGGAGAGGCTGGTTTAAGAATAAATCGCTGCACTTTTATATTTTCTTTCATTTCCAGCTCCAAACTTCCTTGTGTTTCTGCTCTTCTTCTCAGGAGGCCTGTCTACAGGGTAATCTCATCGCCAACTGCCTGGAGCAGCTGTCTGACCCTCACCCTCTGCTGCGTCAGTGGGTGGCCATTTGTCTGGGGCGGATCTGGCAGAACTTTGACCCGGCGAGATGGTGCGGCGTCCGGGACAGTGCCCACGAAAAGCTCTACACGCTGCTGTCAGACCCCATCCCAGAGGTAAAGACTCAGGCAGCACTGTGTTACACTAAACCTCTGATATGAATGCACAGGGTACAAACTGTATATATGAACAATAGTGAAAGGAACTCTGCAGACAAATGTCTGCTATAACTTATTGTAGTATTATAGTTAGGTAGTATGTATGATGGAGGAAAATCAATTTCTTTTTTACAATTAAACCAGTGTAGCAAGTGTGGTTCCATTAGACCTGTCACGATAACGCACTTTGAAGCAAGATATATTGCTACAGAGAAATATTGTGATACGCAATAATATTGAAACTACTTTGTGCTATGCAAAGTAGAACAATCCCAGTAAACCAATTTTTACATATACTGCATCATTAAAAGGCATGAATGAACCAATAATTAGTTATAGAAGTTATTCAACAAAAAAATCTCCTGACTATTGAAAAGAAATTCTACACACTATATTTCTATATTTTAATTTTACTTGGACATTTACATTTATATAAATATGCCTTATTTGACACCAGTCTCTTGCTGTATTTGTTAGTTATTTTGAGTTTGTTATTACCATTTATATTTTTTTCTTTGTTACTATAATATATTGAGCTGTGTGAGCTACTATGTCCAAAACATTTCCCTTTTGGATCAATAAAGTCTAAGTCACACGATAAATATGCAGTCCCAAAATATATTGTTCCAGCGATCATATACTGAACGATAAGTCAATATAGTAATTATCGTGACATACCTACTAGTAGATTGCATACTGCTGGTGTGTCCTTGAGCAAGGTGTTTTACTCCTTTACCTCTGTTGGCTGTTTACAATGTTGAAAAAAGCTTAAAAATTGATGATCATTGACTATTTTAAACAACCGGTTTGTGATTAAAATGTGTTTAATTTCAAAGCAGCACTTAGTAACAACTTTAATAATAAAGTTGACACTTTATTATTAAAGTTGCACTTTTTTATTGCTCCACTGTGTGGAAAAAAGCTGTTCTAAATCTGTACACATGCATTTGAATATCCTCTGGCCTCCTTTTGTGATCTGAAAATTGTGATAATACAGCTTTAACTATATTTATTTACCACATATATAATTATTTCTTCTTTTTCCACATTTCTGTCAGCCACCAACTGAACAGCTTCGTAATGATAACTGTCTTCCTTGATATCCTCACTGATATAATGTCTATAGGAATGAGTAAATGAACAGTGGCTATACAAAATTGTGCTTTAGCTTTAGCTTTAGCCTTAGCTCACGCTGACACTGTCCCATTACGTCAGCACAGTTTGGGAGCAGTGGTTGTTGTGAGAAGCAGAGGTTCACCCCTGTAGAGTTTGCCCTGAGTTTCACCTCCACTCTTGTGCCCTGCTTTGACACTTAAGTTCATAAACATGAACAAACATAAGAAGCACATCTGTGTACAGCCTGGGCCTTCTTTTACCTCCTCCAGCCTGCTGCTCCACACGTACAGTTCAAACCAGGGTCTTACAACACATCTGTTCATGTTCAGACCAGTGCCAAAGATTCCTGTGAGTTGGTAACTGTGCTGGTTGTCTTGGAAACGTGTTCTCAGCTAGCTTATGGAGCTCAAGTGTATTCATAGGTTTGAACTTTCCTGTTATATACAACCTTTTGAAGACTTTTTTCTGTTCAAAAGATATTATATGCCGTTTTAAATTGTTAATCACTATGGCAATGGACTGATAAAAAAGGTGTTCCCTAGTTTCTTCCCACTTCTGTCCCACCACAGAGTCCCTTTTTGTTATACTTAATCTTTGCATCCTTAATTTTAAGCTTACAAAATTAGAAAAGAATAAATGGCAAAATAGTAATAAGTTAGATGTATTAAATTTAACTGAACCTCGCATAATTGTCTATTTTTGTGTAAAAAACAAAATGATATAAAATAAAATGCAAATACTCAATATTAAAGGTGTATTGTGTAATTTTCCTGGTGAAAGGTCCACCTGTAATTGAATACATGTAAGGTAGATCTGTTTAATGTCTAATATGGAACATTCCAAGCAGAGGAATGAAATATTTATAGAAACAAGATGGCAACAGGCCCTCGACCAAAAAGTTACATAGGGCACCTTTAACTTTTTTTTTTTTTTTATGTGCTGTCTAATGAAAGTAATTGTTAGTTCTTTTAAACTGTCAGGATGAACTGATGCCAAAAAGCCACAGTGCTCAATATTCAATATAGTACTAGTTTGTTACAGAGTTCAAATGTAAAGCAAAACTCCAAAATACCTCCAAATTACTGACTTTGATTAAAGATATTAGTTCATTTTAAACCCACCATGCAAAATCTTACAACTTTAGATTTTCTTCCTACATTGTTAACAAGAAAAGTATTAAAAATAAAATGGAAACTTAATGTGCTCTCATGTACACACAGACATTCACTGTAAAACTGCATCATGTAATTTATATTCAAATCTGCCATATGCTATAAATTTCTCATAACCGTTACTAATGAATATCATAATCTGAGTTTTATTATAATCTGTCTGGTAGAACAGCACAATTAAGATGATCCTTCTCAGCCCATCAATGCCTTATATTTGTCTGTGCCCTCGCCCCAAGTCATTATAAAAGTCAAATAGTGATGAGTTGTTGAAGAGACACAATCAGCGACTAAGCAAAAAGTTTAATTGAATTTAAACAGACGTCTTCAGGGATGCAGGCCTGATGACACTGTTGTTTTAGCAAAAGTCTGAACAACCCACACACTCAAGACACAGAAGTTATTATAATTTCACGACAAAAATGCAATAGTTTTACATTAAAAATAGACCTAACTTGATGCACTTCCATAGTTTCTTTTTGCCTCCTTTGCATTACCTAAACTTTAATATTTAAACCCTTGAAAGAGTTGTGCTTATCTTATCTTGAGCATAATCCTAATTAAATGTGCACTGTGTAACTTGTTTGTTGTGTTTTCATTAACCCATCCAAATAATCAAAATCAGATGTTCCAATCACTTCCATGGCCACAGGTGAATAAAATCAAGCACCTCGGCCTGCAGACTGTTTCTACAAACATTTGTGAAAGAATGTGTCGCTCTCAGGAGCTCAGTGAATTCCAGTGTGGTACTGTGATAGGACGCCACCTGTGCAACAAGTCCAGTCGTGACATTTCCTCACTGCTAAATATTCCACAGTCAACTGTCAGTGATATTATAACAAAGTGGAAGCGATTGGGAATGACAGCAACTCAGTCACAAAGTGGTAGGCCACGTAGTGCACAGAGGTCACCAACTTTCTGCAGAGTCAATCACTACAGACCTCCAAATTTCATGTGGCCTTCAGATTAGCTCAAGAACAGTGTGTAGAGAGCTTCATGGAATGGGTTTCCATGGCCGAGCAGCTGCATCCAAGCCATACACCACCAAGTGCAATGCGAAGCGTCGGATGCAGTGGTGTAAAGCCGCCGCCACTGGACTCTAGAGCAGTGGAGACACGTTCTCTGGAGTGACGAATCGTGCTTCTCCATCTGGCAATCTGATGGACGAGTCTGTGTTTGGCAGGTGCCAGGTGAACGGTGCTTGTCTGACTGCATTGTGCCAAGTGTAAAGTTTGGTGGAATGGGGTTGTTTTTCAGGAGCTGGGCTTAGTTCCAGTGAAAGGAACTCTGGATGCTTCAGCATACCAAGAGATTTTGGACAATTCCATGCTCCCAACTTTGTGGGAACAGTTTGGAGATGGCCCCTTCCTCTTCAACATGACTGTGCACCAGTGAACAAAACAACGTCCATAAAGACATGGATGAGAGAGTTTGGTGTGGATGAACTTGACTGGCCTGTACAGAGTCCTGACCTCAACCCGATAGAACACCTTTGGGATGAATTAGAGCGGAGACTGAGAGCCAGACCTTCTCGTCCAACACCAGTGTGTGACCTCACAAATGTGCTTTTGGAAAAGTCGTCAAAAATTACCATAAACAAACTCCTAAACCTTGTGGACAGCCTTCCCAGAAGAGTTGCAGCTGTTATAGCTGCAAAGGGTGGACCGAGGTCATATTAAACCTTATGGATTAAGAATGGGATGTCACTTAAGTTCATATGCGTGTCAAGGCTGGTGAGCGAATACTTTTGGCAATAATGTGTACCTATCTTGCGTTTATTCAATTGCACCTTTTCTATTGTTAGAAAATACCTTGAAAAACATGCATTCTTACCATGAGCATGGTTGCCTTTCCACAAATCTGACCTGTAACTTCACCTGGTGGTCTCACCTGCTTGTCTTCATAGAGATATACAAGTTAAATACCATACTGTGAAACACTCAAAGCAATCACATCTTCATGGAGACAAGCAGGTGGCAGATTCTGCACCTGAAAAAGTTACCTAGTGCACCTTTAAAGAGCTAAATAAAATGTAATTTACACAAACCCTTAGTTTAATTCAGACTACCCCTGAAACATCACAAATCAAAGATATTAAGAAAAAAATTAAAAGTTTTATTTTATACAAGGTTTATTGAATCACAGTATTCATATTGTTTTCAGTGTGGTAAATTAAACCATCACTGATTTACAAATAAATATGTCATGTCTCTACAACTGTAGTAAAGAAAACTAATTACAAGCTTCAAATTGAGTTGTATACTACAATGTGTGTGCAGAATGCGTTCATCAAAATAATCCAACTATATCAAAGAGACATCTGTGTACCGAAGCATCTCTAAAGCGGGGTAAAGGATTTAAAACTGGTGATGTATTCTGGTCTATTCCACTGGCAACAAACGCTCCACAAATAATCATTTTTGCTCAGTAATTTTGTTCATTTTACGCTTCCAATTCCCCACCGAAAACACAGCCAGAGACACAGCAAGTTTTGGATTAGACATTCAGCCGAGCACTCCAAAAAGTAATAAATTAGGCTGGCAAATAACAGCTCACCGGTGCGCACTGCTGTGATAATCTCCAGCGCAATAAGATACATGGGTGAAAATTGATTGGCTTTACTATCTCATAAAACAGTCTGGATACACACTGCAAGTAAATATTTGAGTCTGCAGAGAAGGCATAAATACTGATATATGTATGTTTTAAATGTGTCCAGAGATGAATGTGCAGATTATAATGCAACAAAAATGTGTTTTTGTCTTGACTTGATAAAATATCTCTGCCAAGGCATTATCTTATAACTGTTAGGGCTGGTTGATTTGAAAAAAAAATTGCGATTACATTTGTGATTGATTCAATAGTTGGATTCTGTTACGTTTCAGAGAGAAGACTGAAATATGAACTGCTAAACTAATATAAGATTCCCATGTCTAAACTGCAGGGTTAGCAGGTTTACTTGAATAATTGCATTCTTTGAGATTTGCTAAATGTGATTATTCAAATTGTGATTTCTATTTGAAAACATTTTTTTCTGATTGCCTGAAGACAGGGCTAATTACAACTACAATTACAGCAAGGTCTGGAAAGTAGTAGATATGAAAAAAAAAAACATTTGGTCAAAAAAATACTAGAGCAATTTTTTTTTAATGACAGGTACCTTGTTTTAAGTGCTATTTACATAAACATTGTCAGTTTTATCTTAATGTTGTGTCTCTTTGTGCTTTCAGGTGAGATGTGCGGCAGTCTTTGCCTTGGGGACGTTTGTGGGAAACTCTGCTGAGAGGACTGACCACTCCACCACCATCGACCATAACGTGGCCATGATGTTAGCCCAGCTCATCAACGACGGCAGCCCCGTGGTCCGCAAGGTCAGTGCTGCTCACAAGATCAGAAAATGAAATGCTTATTTGTTTACATATAATGCAATTGTTGGGTTGTGTTAAAATAGCTTGTGGTTATGTCCTAGAAAAGTATATTGTCAAAATCTCAGATGGAGGGAAAAGGACAATTTTGCTCTATGGGTGAGACAAATTTGAACAGAACTATAAAAATGGAAAATGCTTCAGATTTATTTATTTTTTTCTTTGCCCTGATTGACTCCACAAACTGATGATAATCTTGTAGCTTGATTAATTATCTAATGTAATCACATTTTGCCACTGAAATCAAACAATAATGCCACATACTTGATTTGTACAAGTTTAATGTTTTTACTACATATATCAAAATGACAACTAAACTATTTATATTTTTGAACAACAAAAATGCAACGCTCTTTTCTTTTAGATTTTGGACATTCCAAGGGTTAGAAGTCCTGTAGGAAATCAGAATTCATATGTGAATTATTTGAAAATGTTTTGTTTATGTTACCATCTTTTACTCTGTGATATGCCACTTTTAGTTAGCAACTACCAATAAAACCATAGAGGTCACTTGAGTTGCTATAAATTGTCAGTCTTGAAATACACAACAAAACAAAGTTAGGATTATTATGAAATATAAATTACAAATGACTTTATTCCAGCTGAATATAGATGCCCAGATGTAATTAAGAAGATAAAACTTGGAAGCATGAAATAGACAAGACATTAATTTGGTATAAATTAGTCATGGTGGTTCAACTTTATCACTGTCCTTGAAATATCAGCATTGGAGAAACATTATCCAATAATTTGTAGCTTAAAATTAAATCATAAACGGGACTAAACTGTGCTTAAGGCAATGCAAAGGCAAAAACCCATCTCCCCTCTGTTTAATATAGAGGCATTAATAATATAGGAAAGGATTTATTAGACTTTAGTTACATGATGTGCGGTGATTCCTGTACATTTTCTACCACATGAGACGATGGACCTGAAGAATTATGGTCGTCGTGGTAACTGATGGGTGTCCTGTTCATGATTAACAGGAGCTGGTGGTGGCGCTGAGTCATCTGGTCGTCCAATATGAAAGTAACTTCTGCACAGTGGCTCTGCAGTTCATAGAAGAAGAGAAGAACTACACAGTACCATCACCAGCCAACACCGCAGGTACGTTATACTGTACATAGCACATCTATGTTATTGAATGTGTTTTCCCAAAGGCATGTTCAAGTTTAGGCTAAAAGCTGTTGTTTTAGTAAATCATTTTCTTGGTACTTTTTCATTATAAATTCACCATTAATAATACCTCATTAAAGGGCCTATATTACACTATTTTCTAATCTGTGTTACACTGTTGTTTCCTCATCACAAACATACCTGGAGTGTGTTTTGCTTCATTCACACACACAACACACAAACCCTGCATGCTTACGCTTAGTTCTTCTCTTAAACAGAAAACACTCTGATCCACCTTGTGATGTCATGCAGTAATACAGGAAGTGCTTTGCTGTGTTTTAAACTCCATACACCACACTAGAATCATTTGGATGATTTCAACCCTGGAATTTTCAATCTCTCTGTGTGTCTGTGTCCTGACTGTCATTGTATATGAACCATGCTGTTTAACAAATTGTACTGTACAGAATAACAAAAAAACTCCTTTAGACCACCAGTAATCCCACCAGTTTTTGACCTAAAGTATTGTGTGTCTAATCATTAACATTGGCACACAGTTTATTAGTTACCTATTCTCATGTATTTATTTTTGCAGAGCCTGGAAACCTGACTCCAGTGAGCCCGGCCATCCCACGTCTGCGATCAGTCAACTCCTACACCAACATCCGAGCGGCAACAACGGCACGCAACCTGAACAAGAGCCTGCAGAACCTCAATCTGAACGAGGAGGGTGAGAGGAGAAATAATGAGACAGGCCAAGGGTGGACAGGGACATAAATAAACAGGCAGAGATAGAGAAGAACAGTCAAATCAAGACTAAAAAGATTTAACTGCCTCAATAAAAGGAATGAATCTAACAAAAGCCTCTAGCACATTTGACTGTGATCTTTCTCCGCACTGGTTGTAAATGTAGCAGTCTGCAGGCTAACTTTTTCAATTTATTACTGTTAATCCTGCGAGCGACTCAGTAAATATTCATAAAATTGGTGAGAGATTGTGGACAGGATTTGTTGTAATAAGTTGGCAATTTCCCAGTTTTTCAAGTTTAGCCTGAAAACCTTGCCAAGTGAATGGAATAATAAATATCATCTGCAGTTCCAATTTGCATAATATAATAGATGAACACACGGAACACATGTTTCTGAAAGCAAACTAAAAGGTTTGAACAGCTAGATGCAGCCATGAGAGCAGAAAGCAGGATCAGCACCAGGCGCTGTCCATGGTACTGAATTGGCCTTTCACTAGGTTGAAGAAATACTTAAACTCTGCACTCATTTAAATCCATTCTTGCATCAGAATAGTTAAGTAAATGTATGCAGTATGCACCACAACCACAGTGTGATTCCATTTTGTATATATATATATAAAAAAAAGTCTGTATAATAATAACTGACACATGCATGTAGCCCTGTCATGATAACAAATTTTGAAGTGTGATAAATTGCTGAAGAAAATAGATGATAAGTGATGATACTGAAACTAATTTATGCCACTGACACAATTATTCTAAAGCAGAATTATCCCCAAAAAACTACTTTAAATGTACAATATGGTTAGAAACATGAACTGCAATAAATAAACAGCAGAATGAAACGCTTAGTTTGTATCTATAATGAATTATATCTAATCATAGAGCAAAAAAAATAACAAAGTTCTTCACCAAGACTAAGACAAGTATTGACCCCCCCAAAATTATTGTACCATTTAACATATATTGAACGATAAGTCGATATTGTAATTATCATGAGAGACCTATACACATGTCCGAAAGGCAATCAGAAGAAGTACAATAGTTTGCTTTGCCCTGATGGTGATTTTTTTTTTTTTTTCTGTGTCATAAGTGACTTCATTGACTGTAGTTTATTTCCAGTTAGGATGAATCAGATCATCATGCTTACTCTGTGGTGTTTTTTCTGGCAATGGGGCATTTGTATAAACAAGTTTGTCATTGTAGTGGTAAGTCATCTTCACCTTAAAGGCCAAACTTCATTCAACATTTTTCAATACCAATGCCTTTTAGCAAACTGGTCACTCTGCCTTCAAACTCCCATCATGCATCTGTGCTTACCACCACAGTATTTTCGTCATCTCCACATTTCAGCCCCAAGACACTCTCAGGGATTCACTGGTTCAGAACGAGTCATGGTAATATCTGGAAACATGGAATGTCATTGCCTGGTTTACTCTAGCTGAAATAAGTTATCCGGAACTAGACGTCATCTGCTTTACAGTCGTGGTTTTATTAGATTTGAGTTTGGCCATTTGCACCAGGTTTTTCGCTTTACAACTATAATAATGATCTAAATGTATTTACATAGCACTTCAGCTGCAGCCTGAGTGGCTCCTTAATCCAATAAGCTCTACCCCCTTTCCTCTTGAATGCTTCCAACTCTTACTACACTTACATACTGTTTTTATAGGCAATGTTTGCTGCAGTTTTAAAACTGTGAAAAAAAGTTGTTCTTTTTAATCAGTTTGCAGTGGTCCAAAGTTTTTTCTCACCTTATGCATTTCGAAAATCCTAAAATTATTCTCCACAACGACAGAGCAGAGTTTTGCTGCCATTGAAATGCTAACAACAACTAACATGCTAACAGCGCACTGATTTCAGATGATAAAGCTGACAAGATATCTGTACTGGGGCAAGAAAAAATATTATCAGGTATAGTCACTTTAAACTGAGAGTGAGACAGTTTTCTTTGTGTCTAGGTGGACAAGGGGCTTTCTCACCCGGAAACATCAGCACGAGCAGCAGCGCCAGCAGCACCCTTGGGAGTCCTGACAATGACGAGTACATACTGTCATTCGAGACCATAGACAAGATGAGACGGGTGTCATCCTATTCATCACTCAACTCCCTTATAGGTAAACTCAACAATACACTTTTCATACACCTCTATGGGTTTCAGAATTAGTATTATTATTATTTTTATTTATTTTTTATTGGGATGTTGTGTATAACAGGAAGCTGAAACCCATGGATATATTGATTCCTTATAAGATGAATGCTGATCAAATTACATGCATTTATTAAAAAGTTTCTCAGTATTCTGACATTTGTAACAGAACAATTGATTAGCATGTTTGTTGTGCAAATTTCCAGACTGAAAACAAAATCTAAAACCTAATCTAATTTTACTACTTTCAATTGTAAAATTAATTATTTTGCTTTTAATAAGAAAACCACATAATATGATTAAAACTTAAAAAAGTAGCAGATATTAGAACCTTTCAGCAAAATAAAAACATGAACAGATTTTCCTATAAAGTACTTTTACCCAAACAAAAGTCCCAAGTGCCTATTATTAAATTCTTCCAATCTTAAAGAAGCCATTCAGATAGCAGAATGGAGCTGCTACACAACTATACAGCACACACACACACACACACACACACACACACACTCCCACGAGTTTGGGGAGAAGACAGAGGACATTAAATTAACTGTAAAATGTCACAGCACCAGAGCTGAGTCCATGGGTCAGACTCAAGAGGGACCCCATCAGAGCGGGCCAAGGACAAAAGGAGTCCAGGAATAGACCAGGTTGTGTTTTTGTAGTTTTTGCCGATGTGTAGTGGACAGCAGAACAGAGAGCTGATGGGACACACCACTGGAGTCAGCTCAGGCCATGAAAGTTGGATTTCTTGGTTCACAGTTAGTTTCAGCTGATTTGTACTGCCCCAAAAACCTTGTCTCTCTGTTTATATCGATCTTATTCTGCCTGGCTTTGTAGTCCGTATAGAACTTACTTGTTGCCACAATTGGCAGCCCCATGCAAAATAATACTACCCAAATGGGGCCCACAGCAACTTTCAGAATAAGGTGGATAAGATCTTAGTCTGGTCACAAACTCAGACCTGTGCAATCAAGTTTTATGGGTCATGAAGAAATCTATGATGTTTTCAGTCCCCCAATATTTTTCCCCGTAAGAACCCATATTTCTTTTTATATGAATGGACCAAGCTTGTTCTTGATTGGCTAATCCATTTGTCAATCATGCCCATCTGAACGCAGAGAGATGTACCGGTGACCAAACACACATGCTGTTAAAGTATTGGAGAAGTGTATATTCTAGGCTGGCCCAGCAATCAAAAACCATAACAATCTTGTTTTCTCTGAGGCAATGGCAAATTTCCAATTGGGGATTCCCTTATTATTTGGGACTTTTATTGTTATATTTTGAGTTATAAATGTCTTCTGGCAAACCTGTCATGTCCCGCTGTGCGCTGTTCTAACGTCAGGTTAGAAAATGAGTTGAAATGGAAAATCGAGTGGAAAGGCAAATTGAGCTCCTGAGAACAGTAAATGTAACTTGGCATCAAAGCGAGTTCAGGTGTAATGAAATTTTCTTTTCAATGTGTTTTTCTTTGATTTGTTCCCCATTTCATTTCTATTGAAGGTTTGCAATGAGTGGGTAGTTTCAGCTCTGCTTCAAATTGGCCACCAGAGAAAACTAAAATGTAAATGTCTAAATTTTAACTCGTAACACGTACAGCAAAGGCATAATTTAGATGCATATATCCTGACGGTGAAACAGTTGAAAATCATCTATAATCATAGTCTAGTCTATCCATAGGTTACAGAATGATGAGAATCTAGGGCTGATGCCACAGCAAATAACAATTTAAAACAAAATATATATTTTGAATGGGAAAGAGTTTTCAAATTGTTGCATATAATCTCTTGCTGTATAAACAGGCTCAAAATATTTTGACAGTTTTGTTTTTATGTGTAAGTTGAGATAAGGTGACCTTTTTTTTTTTTTTTTTACATCTTCCACGTAACTAATCCTAAACATTTTCCTAACCCTAGCCTTAACGTAACATAATCTTGTTCTTAAATTTAACCATTTCCCTAACTTTAACCCATACCTCCCCAGTCTTTCACTGATTAGTGTTATTTGTCAGAATCGCTGGGTAAAGCAAGTTATTGAATGATTACCGAAAAGCTTCCTGTTATATGGAGCCATTGTGAATATTACTGGCCATTCAGAAGTGAATATTCTGTTTTGAATTGTTAATTGCTATTGACAGTTGTAAGACACATTGTTCTCCGCTAATACAAGTCACTTCTACTGCCATGTGTATCTCATATATTAACATACACACCTTCACAGAGAAATTGAGCAATATTCAAAGATGGAGACTGTGACTAGATGCACACCAGTGTAAATGAACAGCACTTGTATAAACCTGAGGCGTTCCTGATACATTTATGTTGGTACTCATCAAAGCCTGTTGGGATTTTGCCGCGAATGTGACTCTTGTTTTGTTTCCTCAATTTTGTTCGGTTTGAAGTCAACTCCTGGGGCCCACGTTTCATTTTGACTGATGTACCAACTTGTCTTTTTGCAGTACAACAGAGGAGATACTTGTTGTTTTTTATTGCACCCACACTTAAAGCAAAAGGTTAAAAATGCATGGAAATGAGTACATCATTTGTAGTTGAAGTAGTGAATTAAAATACAGCTTGGGTCACTGTTGGACACTGGTCTGAAAGAGTATCAAGTGTTGTGTGGGAGTCAGAGTAAAGATGGGCCAATGACTTATTGATTTGTGTCTTGGCTTGTTTTCCCATTACAAATCCTACTATGTTAGAGTAATAGCAGGAGTGCAGTAAGATTAAGGGTTGTCAAAAAAAGAAACTGCAATAGAAATGAAATGGGGAACAGTGAGGGATAGGCTCTGATATATGTTAACTGTTAATTCTGTATTCTGTAAATGTAATTGAAATATAGGTCAAGATCATAATAATACTATCCAGAAAAGGTCAGATTTGGTCCTGTTTTTGCCAGTTATTGAAACATGCTCATATGAGTTTTTAGTTATGATATAGTTTTAGTATCAATTAGTATCAGATTTTTTATACTCAGGAGAATTGGTACTAAAACTCTTTTTGAAATTAGATACTCCTTTGACGTATCATTACTAAAAGATCAGTTAAACAGATCAAAATTGGACGTTTTTTGAACATTATATTAAAATTCACACATGGTAACATCAAAGGAATAACTATTATTATTATTATTATTATTATTATTATTATTATTACATATTATTATTGTATTTTTAATCACCATTGGTGTATTGAAAACAGTATTGAGTATTAAGGCTAATGAAAATCAAGTTTGAGATTTTAGTATTAACATTAATATGAAAGAAAAACAATATGGCCATAGTGTTACAGTAGATACTTTTTTTTTTTTTTTTTTTTTTGCTTTTTTGCATACAATTTGAAAAACCATAGATTGGATGAAAATTATTTTTTTTAATTATTCTTTTTCAAATAGACTATTATAACTGAGCTGAGCTGACCAGTTTACAGTTGTGGATTTTAACGTTAATAATATACTTTAAACATTCTATTTTAAATGCTGCAGATTTGAACATTGTATAACTTTTTACATTGTATAATTATTTAAAATCCACTTAGAAGCCACAATTACATTTGTAAAACTCTTTATGTGCGTACTGTACATTTGTGACTACTCAAAGTCTAGTCCCCCTCATATAACTAGCCCGTGTGTTTTCCTCCTCATAAAAAAATAGACAAATCCCATGCTGGACGATCTTCTGCTTTCCAACTTTCTCTTGCATTTTTTATGCTGCATTCATTTACAGCTCCCAAAAAATGGCTTTGGTGTGTTTAAAGTATTTTATGTGGTCTACTGGAATTGAGGAGGCCATAAAACAGTGAGGGATAGGCTCATTTAGGCAATAGTTAACATCTTTACTACTGCTCGTCCGTCCCAGTCAGCACACATATTTGGATGATACAAGTGTCATTTCAGGACACGGGCGCAGCGCTAGCCTCTGACGAATGGTCTCTGCCACACTCTTTCATGTGGACAGTAGAGAGGGATGGGGGAAGAGAGAGAGAGAGAAAGAGAGAGAGAAAGGTAAAGAAATAGGGGGACGGCAGAGAAAAAGATGAGAAACAAGGGGTGCGGAAGAAAGCAACAAAGAGGGAGTGAGAGAAGGCTGGTTCGAGGGTGGGAGAGCGACAGAAAAAGAGAGTCAGAGCAAAAAACAAAGGAGGGTACGAGAGGGAGATGAAGCGAAAGGGCTACAGAAAAAAAGAATTACAGAAAGAAGAGAAAAAGTAGAGGGAAACAAGGGAGAGAGTGAAATACAAGGAAAGGGAGGTATAGAGGGATGGAGGGAAAAAGAGAGAGATTGAAGGATGAAGGAGAAAAAGCAAAAAAGAGATGAGGTGAGTGAGAGAAAGAGGAAGGTGTAGGTATGGAGGGAGGAAAGATGGTAAGAGACAGGAAGAGAGAAAAAGAAGGTTAGAGCAGTAAGGGAGAGAAGAAGGGAGAGAACAAAAGAAGAAAGGGCGATATGGAGGAAAAGAGACAAAGTATAGGGGAGAGAGCAAAAAAATATTAGAGTGAGAGAAAGAGAGACAGAGAGGAAGTTGTCAGAGGGGTGCGTGGGTAATTTGTGTGCTCTGTAATGTAGTGTGGTGGTTAAATGGGAGAGACACCATAACTCACATTTGTCACTGGCTGTTTACTGCGGCAGCGCGAACAAGCTAGCCACCGCCACTAATCATATCCTGCCCCTCAGGTTCCAGCCTAATCACCTCTTCTTCTCGCACACTCACTCATCTTTTTATCTTTTTCTCTCAATCTGATGAAAACGCAGGTTTGAAAGTCTCTCTTCTCATTTTTGTGAACAATGACGTGAATGAGTCCGTGTACTGTCCTGGTTTTGTACAGTAGATTTTTGTGAATAATGACGTTGCTGTGGTGTTCATTCGTTGCTGACCTATATCACAGACAGATGCAGTGTCAGGTTGATAAAGAGAAAGAAGAGAGAAAAGAGGAGGAGCAGATCTGTGCCAAAAATCAGACCTTTAATCCTGGGGACTAAGAATGACTTTGTATAAAACTGCTTGCCTGACCAGCCAGTCCCTTCTACATTCTGGTCGAATTCATAAGGGTCTGGAACCGGGGTGAAGAGCCTGAAAAACCTAACTTTGGATGGTCCAAACACAGCTGCTGATTTTTACGTGTCGCTCAAATGTGGAGTATATCTTCTCTCAAAAATATGCATATCTTTCAGAACAAATGTTTAACAAATGTATGACTTCTTGTACACGAGATAAATAAGAGGTTGGTCCTTTGATAGAGCGGATTTCTGTAGAATCAACTATCTGTAGTTTTTCCCTATTGTGTAGTATATAGAAGCACTGAGCAGCAGATCCCTAGCAGAGATTTTTAAATATATTTTTATGCATACACTAGGGCTTTGACTCCGAACTTTGTTATTCGAATATAATTCGAATATTTCAAAAAATTGAGATATTTGAACGAAGCCCTTAATATTCGAACCTGTTTGAAAAGTTTAACATGAACATCTCCAACGCGATAGAAGCACAGAACAGACTCACCATAGGCAGAACATCCCTCAGTCACAGAAAGAACACGCATATTCCACTGAGTCCTGCCCTTTAGTCCGACAGAAGCTGACCGCATCAGCGGCACAAGGAGCGAGCTGTTTTTTCAGCGCTTCTAGTTTATGCAAATTAGCCATGTGGTTTTAAGTTTCGCTTCTGTATGACGTAAACAAATGTGCGCAAAGCTGCATTAAACACATTATTATTTGAGTCCTCCTCGTAGGAAATAAAAATCCAAACTTAAATTATCCACTGTCGCGTGTACCGCATGTACCAGTCTCATCAGCCGTGAAAGCAAATGAATCTGCCCACGTAGCATTAAGCGTTCTGTTTTCTTCAGAAACTTTTCTTTTCTTGGATTTATCATCACTGGGCCGAAAATCATCCTGCTGATGTAGGTGCCGGTAAGTCCAGGCTGCCAGTGTGTGCGGGTGGCGCACATCGGCGGCTTTGACGCATGTTTTGAGCGACAAAAATATTAAAAACGTTTTATTTAAATGTTACAAGATTACCATTATCTACAATTTTAGATTCACATTTAAAAACGAACAAACTAAAATAAAAATGCAATGTAATTAAATACTCATTATTATTTTCCAAAGTCACAGGGAGCCACGACAGAACGATGAAAGAGCCACATGCGGCTCTGGAGCCGCGAGTTAATATTCGAATATATTCGAATATTAATATTAATAAACAAACGAACTTCGAATATGATTTTTGGGCAAAAGTCAAAACCCTAGCATACACATTGATATGCATAATGGATTGATAGTTGCATCAATATAATACATGTTCAAATACAGACTTGGACTCTTCTTTAATCAGGAAATACATTTTAACTATTGCTGAAGCTAGGTTTTTGATAGATGTGTTATGAAAGAAAAATGCTTTGTTCAATTTCATATTTTTCCTATAATGTAATTTTCAGATATTTATATATTTTTACATCTTACAAAGTCATACTTTATTCGTGAGTTTCCTGCCATTATTTACATTGTTCAACTGAGTGATTCCTGGTTGTTATTCCTGTCCACACTTCTGTTTTCACCTTACGCACATGAAGGGTTAACAGCTCCAGGCCAAAGGAAAGTCAGGGATATAATGTAAAACAAAAGGGATAAGTGACTTTAGAATTCACTTAACACCAGAGGAACAGAAACATGAACTTTTAATATGCAATGTCCTGTGACATACTTGCAAAGATATACAAAGACATACAGCAAAGCAAGTAGAATATATGAACCCATTATGAGAAAAAATGTTGGTCCCTCTGCCATGAGGATGAAAACATCTGCTGAATTAAACATACTAATTGTACTAATCAGTTACAATTATGCATCTTGTCCAATTCATAAAATCATATTGAATGGGTTTGACTTGAATAGATGAAGTAACTATAAAAAACATTTCCTAGACAGAATGCAAAGCCCCATTCAAAACAGCATAAGGACAAAACAATGCAATTTCAGTGACATCCGCTGCTGTCACCTCATAACAGGTCATGGTAATATTTCAAAGAATCGCTTTGTGTCACAGGTACAGCATTTGTACATTTAAAAACACATCTCCCCTTTGAATAAAAAGACACTGGCAGAGATGAAAACCATGACAGAAGAACAACTGACATAAGAGCTGTAGAACTGTTTGTATGAAGGATAAGGGTAAAGGGAGTGTTGAGTTTCATTCACTTAAATGTTTGAATTAAGTTTCTTTAAAGATGCACTATGTAACTTTTGTATGTATTAAACATATCTATTCTACTTCCAGGAGTTTTTATTGCACAAAAATACCTTGAAAAACATACTCTTACTGTTAGCCTCTGTTTAGGCCTGACCACTAACTTGCTTTAGTCGAGCCACATTTTTATATAGATATATGGATAAGTTGCCATTCTGTGGACTATTCTAGACATTCTTTAAGTTGTGGTACTGCTGAAAGTTTGTTCTAACCAAGTATTACTGTGCATGACACTTGGTGTAGGCCTCATAGATTTCAAGTAATCTCCAAAGCATTGTCAGTTTTTTTCCAATGTGGATATTAGTTAGAAGAGTCAGTGACATATCACCCACGCCTATAAGAAGTATCCCATTTATGAATTCTCAGTACTGTTTGCCTGTTTGTGTTTTCCAGGCGTGTCCTTCAACAGCGTCTACACACAGATATGGAGAGTTTTGCTACATTTGGCAGCAGACCCTTTCCCCGAAGTGTCCGACCTGGCCATGAGGGTCCTCAACAGCATTGCATACAAGGTATAAATATTGATGTACTCTACCAGTCAAAGGTTTGGACACACTTTTTCATTTAATGTTTTTTTCTTTCATGACTATTTACATTGGAGATTCTCACTGAAGGCACAAACAAATATGGAAAAACATGTTTTAGATTGTATATTCTTCAAAAGCCTATGCTTTACTTTGATCACCACTTTTCACTCTTTTGGCTCTCCACTAATAAACCCTGTGAAGTGAAAACCATTTCATGAAGCCCAAGGGTTTGCAGTGCTGTCAATAAAGCAAAAGGGTACATACTTCGAACCTCGAATATTAATCTAAAATATAAAATATATTTTGAGTTATTTAAAAAAAATCTATTGCATCTTCCTTTTTAGTAAACATACAGAAAAAACAGTGAGTGAGACTTTTGGCTGGTAATGTATAAAGCATATTCAGTCATATATGCACCACACTGTACTGATGAAGGATTTCAGGAAACAGTTTTCTGCATATCATCTCACTACTCCCCATTTTGAACATCTGAATGTAATATGAGTGTTATAATTGACTTTTGGGACTGTCTATTTGCTGGTCGTATTTTGCCCTGTGCTTATGCGAAAAAGATGAGTTTCCAGTACTTAGGCCGCACCCTCCCACTGGCACTTTCTCCCTGCAGAAGCCCATTACTTCTGTGCAAATGCAATTAAGGCCCAATGAGTCCCCGCGGCTTGGCAGAGCATGGGCTGCCGTAACTTAAGGAGCCATAATAACCACCACAGTCTGTCCACGCTCCATCCGCAAGGCAAAATTTCAGGGCTTTGTCCCATTACCTACCTTTAGAACAACAGTCTCAACAGACTTGCACCAAAAAGCATCAAAACACTAGAGTAGAGCCAATACATATCAATAGTTTTCTCCCATACTTAAGTAATAATAAAAAGGTGCTCTGGTAATTAATTCATTATGTCAAAAAGAAATGACAAGAGGTCATTTAAAAGTTAAGATGGATTGTCACATGGTCATTCCACAATTAAAGGTGCACTATAACTTTTCTGGAGGAAGATATGTTACCAGCCTGTCTCCTTGGAGATGCTATTGCTTTGCCAGGAATTATCCACAGTATGGCACTGAGCAGGTGACACCACCCTGCCAAGTTACACGCCAGCTCTGTGAAGAGATGACCCTACTCACAGTAAGAATGTATGTTTGTCAAGGTATGTTTGAGTAATAAAAACACCTGTAAATGAATAAATGCGTGAGATGTGGAACTGCCAAAGCAATATCATCTTCATGGGAACAAGCGTTTGGTGTACCCTCCTCCAAGTTGCATAGTACACCTTTAAATTTTACTTGGCCTCTGTTTGTATTGCTGTATGTAATCATTTTAATTATTCAAGCATATCATACAAATAATTATTACAAAAAGATAAAATTACAAAAGGAACAGTTTATATGAGAACTTACCCAGGTAAATGTAGCAGAGTAATTGTAACTGTTGTTTACCACTGTATGCGTTCGACTGGCTTACTGCAGCACAGATCTGCAGTGTTGAGTTTCTGTGATGGAGTGCTCTCATATTCAGAGACATTACCCTGCCTACAGCCAACATAAAACTACAGTGAGGTTTGCAGAAAGGCAGTGAAAAAAAAACTAAGAGAAAGGCACATTTCACTCAAGTTCTTCACTGCAACAGCTCAAATACCACTGAAATCTAACAGTGCCCTTAGCTCCTGAAACAGACTATTACAGAGCACTCTGAGCACTTTTCTATTCATGTCAACTTTTGTTTAATACCATTCAGTTTTTACAAGTCGTGAGTCACACCTTTCAATGTCACAGATTGGATAATGTTGTTATGATTTTGGCTCAGGTATCTAATTTTGTGCACATTTGTAACTTTGGAAAAAAATGGAAAGAAACATAAAATGGCGTATAAAATGTTTTGATTAGTGACTTGGCATTGCAGCTTTGTCCATTCCTCCCTTTTCATGTCAGTAATACAAAAACTACTTTTATCTGACTATTGAATGTGCACTGTGCACCTTTGTTGAAGGAGGTTGTGTCGTATCCATGGAGATGACGTCACTTTACCTAGAATTTTCCGCACTATCTAAACTATCAAACTTATCTATCTCCATGGAGACAAATGGATAGCACCACCAAGTCAAGTTACACGTCAGATCTGAGGAGAGACAAGCCTACTCACTGTAAGAATATATGTTTTTCAAGGTATTTTGTGATTTTGTGTATGAATAGTTATATAAGGTTATTACAAAGTACCAGAAAAACAAAGCATAACAGAATTATTACGGAAAATATGTTTTTATTTACAAGCACAAACACACATCACAAGCAACTGGATCAGATTCATAGATGTAATACATTGCAGCTCAATGACATCGGTTTATAAATCTAGTGAAACTTGGCTAATTAGTTTGAATGGCACACACGTCATAACACAATGCAGTTTGCACAGCCCTTTTTCTCTTTAGTTTTCTATTCAGAGTTCACCCACGTTAACTTGAGCCTCATGCAGATACTACCTTCTCTTAATTAGGATTTTAAAATGTCAAACGTTATTGATTGGAATCAAAGTGAACAAGGTCAGCAGGTAATTAAAATGAGCTCACTCTACAGATGATGAAGGCTGCATTAAAGACTTTGAACAGGCGTTTTCTCAAAGGATGTGGAGCTCACCATGAAGCCAAGACAAAATGAAGTTAACGATTTTTCCTCACCCAATGCTGCGTCTGTGACTAATCATGATTATGTTGTTGCGACCAGTGTTATCTATTGAATATGAGAGGAAATCAGTTAAAAAACACACAAAGACCACAAAAATTACTGAAAAATAATATTAATCTCACGCTTAAAGGTGCACTGTGTAACTTTTCTGGTGAGCTGTTTGTCTCCGTGTCTCTGCCACCAGCTTCTCTCCATGGAGCTCTTATTGCTTTGCCTGGAATGTTCCACAGTATGGCATTAAACCTATCAATCTTGAAACAGAGCATTACTATGGGTAGGTAAACTTTCTTCTCCAAAGATCTGAGGAAGATTCCAAACATGGCAACATATTCATGGAGCAGAAAGTTCCTTGGCGCTCCTTTAACTTTACTGAGCGTTAAATTTGAAAGGTCCATTTGAAATCAGTGTTCATTAGAAGGGTGTAATATATTTTGGGTTAGAGCTATAGAAATGTACTGTATTTTTATGGATGTAGTGACATGAAGTAGGTTTTACTTAACAATCCAAGTTTCCACTGAGAAATATTAGCCAGATCATTTCCCCCAAAAGAACCTCACATATAATTAACTGCTTGCTAACTTATTTAAGAAAATTAGCAAGTAGCTCTGAATTATAACACCAGTTTTATCTAGAAATTACAATTCTTTTCTTGACTTTACAGTCTGCTTTCATTGTCACAGTTTCAACACATACCTCTTTTGCCATTTTATGCTATGTTTGATAATTTACCAGTACAAAATCTTCTGCACTGATGCTTTTACACAATTAAACATTTAAGTTTACAAAGTTAAGTGAATTTTACAAAGTTGTATTTTGGTCCCAGCACGGAGCACAGCAGTTTGGAGAAGCCATTACATCCGTTTCACACAGATTTTTAGCACAAGATTTCCTAAAAAGAGAGCCCACACTGCGTTAGCCTAATGTTTGTTTACCACATGTTGATGAGCTGCAACTGTTGCTGAATTAAAGATGAAAAGTTTGCAAAATTGTGACTTTGACTGGCCCTCCTTCTGTAAACATCTGCTGTAATGTATTCTGCCAAGTAAGGGTTAAAGTTTTTTAAAGTCATTTAGGAACACTTCTGGACTAGCCATTACAAGCAAAATATCCATACTTTTATATTAGGTTTAGTGTTTTTTTTATGTTGTCCAGTCTGCAGTTTCTTTGTGCAACTAAAACGTATTTTACTTTTGGCATTTATTTTACTGTGATGGTAAATCTGCTATCTAGACCGCTTTTATTACATTGGATCATTTTGTTTAGAATGCCCTCCCTGAAGTATAATCCAACAAAAATAAAGACGTATACTCGCTAGTGACCTCTAGTTGCCATACCACTTTGTATTTACTGTGGAGGACAAATCTTCCTTTAAGGCAGTAAACTTTCACCCTTTGGGATATTGCAGTGTTGAAAATTCGTGGTCTCCTTTTGTCACCTTCTCAAGCATTAATTCCAGTGGCAGCCATATTAGAATGTTCTTGCATGTTAAGATTAATTACAACTTTAAGGCTGTACTTTACTTTATTAATTTTTAATTTATTCTTTTAGTCTTTTTCATATGTATTATAAAGTCCCTGTCTTGCTTGCTTCTCATCTTACCCAATAAATAAGAAAATTACACCCACTTATGTGCTTGCAAAGTCCTTAAATGTTATCTTGAATCTTAATTTCAAAGTTTAGATTTATAGATTCTCGCACAAGTTTTGTAAACAAACTTTTCTCTGTGTTACCTCTTAGCCTTGAGACACAAACAAGGAAAAACTGGCACAATTTGGTAATTAGCATAGTAATCAATTCAAGGTAGTAAAATGTGTTTTGTGTGTTAAGTGGTCTACGCCGAGGAGCTTCTGTACCTGACTTTAGTAAACAACAGCCCTGCTATTCATCTCAGATCCTTTGCTTCTATTGTCTTTATTATGTTTACCCCTCCCTCACGAGCACCATTAGACATTCCACAATGAAGAGGTAATATTACCTGCGCTGTATAATGAGATTTGCTTCTGCAAATTCAGAGGAACTTTGTAAAGAACAGCACACCCTCTGCAGCTCTTATTTTATTAGGTAGGACCTGTCATTGTGTCCATGCTACTGTAGCTACACACCAATAAGTCTTGACGTTATGACCACCTACACAGTATTATTATTTAGGGCTGCAAAATCACAATCAAAATCGCATTTTTGATGGACACTGGACTATACTAGTGTAGTATAATTTCACAAACCACAAAATATCCTGTTTTATTCTGCATAAAAAATGCTAAACCTGTCATTTAAAACTGTACAAACACTGAATTCTTGCATTAGTTTGTCAATTCATAATTTCAGTCTTTATGTCACTTCTGACCACATTGTGAACAGAATTCTATTGTCAAAACATAAATTGCAAAACTAATCACAATTGCAATGCTTGTCAGAAAAATCTCAATTTGATATTTTATTTTTGAACTCTTAAGGAACAAAACTGTAAGGTGCCTCTGTTGTTTTTACCAGTGGTGTAGTGGTTTAAAGGTCCTGTATTACACAAAATTGACTCTTGTGCCATGTTATAATGTTGTTACCTCATCAGAAACATACCTGGAGTTGTTTTGTTTCATTCACACATTTGACTAATCCTTTATTATTACTCTGTTTACATCTCCGAGGCTCAAAATGCTCTGTTCCAACTTGATGTCATGTAGTTGTAGTTAATAGCTACTTTTTACCTTTTGTTCAGTACAGATTGGCAGTTCCAGGAAATGATCCAAATGACTCTAGTGAAGGTGTATGGATCCTGTTTTCCATCTGCTTTCTATTTGAAACAAGAACACAGCCTAAATGTCTAGGGTTTGTGTGTTAAACGTGTGAATGAAACGAAACACAACTCCAGGTATGTTTTTGATGAGACAACAAAACGCTTATATTACTCATTACAAAATACATTTATTACTTAATATTATAGAAAATACTGTAGTATGGGACCTTTAAAGTGTAACACACATGATTGTTACCATCTCAGCGCCGTGGGTTTTCCCTCCCACCCATGACTAAAACTGTGATTTGAATTTTATGCCATATTCCCTACTGCAAGTTAAAGCTGAAACTTACTACGCATAATCTGTTCCACTTTCAAACCTCCAAAGACCAAAATGAAGTTTTAATTTCACTTGTCAGATGCCATTAACACTAACAGTTTCATCAATTGTCTGACAGGCCACAATGAACGCTCGGCCACAGAGAATCCTGGACTCCTCGATCTCCCTCTCCGCCCCGGCGAGTCCCACCAGCAAAGGCACCCACATCCATCCTGCCGGGTGAGAGACGACACCCCACACAACAGGGCCCCCCACACAATACAAACAGACCAGAAGAATGAGTATGAGTCAGCCTGTAGCAAAATGTAACACACAAAGTGATAAAAGGATTAGCAGTCGTGAATGTGCTAGAACTGCAAGGGGATACAATTTCAGATTAATATCCAGTAATTGAGTGTTTTACTTTAGTTTCAAATAATGAGTGTATATTGACTTTTCTCTTAAACTTTTATTCATGTAGTTTAGCAAGAAAGTTTTGTTACTATTGAATTATATAAGGAAAAGGATATTTTCTTTCACATAATTCTTTCTTTGTTCTCTTTTTTGTAATTTTTAATATCCGCTGCCTATGCAAATTACAGTCCCTGACAAAAGTCTTGTCGCTTATCCATTTTGTAGAAACAAAAGCTTATAACCTGACTTTAAATTAATCGATTGGTTTTAGAAATGTCTCATATGAAAGCTAAAACCCTCCCAAATTATGCTCAATATACTAAAATAAATTTGCTTCACTGAAGAAAGATTGATCATTTAATGAACACAGAAAGGTCAGATTTTGGCAAGACACAAGTCTTGTCGCCTTGTCATATGATGCACCCAATCCTAGATTACAGCCTCACCTGTGATCAGTTACTGATCAATCAATTAGTGGGTGTGTATAAAAAGAACCCCAGCACACCAGACCTTCACATCAACTGCAACTTGACCTCTGACAACATGCCTAAGATCCACCCTGAGACCAAAGCGTTAATTATCAAGAGGCTGAAGACCAGATCCACTGCTGAGGTGGCTGACACCTTCAATGTGTCTCAGCGTCAAGTACAAAGAATAAGAAAAAGATCTGAAAAGACTGGAGATGTTTTTGACAAGCCCAGGTCCGGCAGACCCCGCAAGACAACTGCTCGGGAGGACCGTTTGTTGATTCGAAAATCCAAGGCCAGCCCCTTTTCCACTGCAGCAGAGCTCCACCAGGCCTGGTCACCTCAAGTCCCTGTGTCAACCAGAACAGTTTGTAGAATTCTGTCTCGAAATGGCCTCCATGGTCGAATCAGTGCACAGAAACCAGCACTAAACAAAAGGCAATTAAAAAACCGTGTGGCATTTGCCAAGGCCCACAGCCTGCTAAAAGGATGGACACTGGAAAAGTGGCAGAAGGTGGATTTCTCAGATGAATCCTCGGTTGAATTACATCACAGCCGCCGCAAATATTGCAGGAGACCTACTGGAGCCCGCATGGATCCAAGATTCACCCAGAAAACAGTTAAGTTTGGTGGCGGAAAAATCATGGTCTGGGGTTACATCCAGTATGGGGGTGTGCGAGACATTTGCAGGGTGGAAGGCAATATCAATAGCCTAAAATATCAAGAAGTATTAGCTACCTCTTACATTCCCAACCATAAAAGGGGTCAAATTTTGCAGCAGGATGGTGCTCCATCGCATACTTCTATCTCTACATCAAAGTTCCTCAAGGAGAAGAAGATCAAGGTGCTCCAGGACTGGCCAGCCCAGTCACCAGACATGAACATCATTGAGCATGTCTGGGGTAGAATGAAAGAGGAAGCATGGAAGGCAAAAGCAAAGAATCTTGATGAACTCTGGGAGGCATGTAAGACTGCTTTCTTTGCTATTCCTGATGACTTCATCAACAAATTGTATGAATCATTGTCGAACCGCATGGATGCAGTCCTTCAAGCTCATGGAAGTCATACAAGATATTAAATATGGATCTCACAGCACCACTACTTAATTCACTGACGTTATGCAACATATTTTTGTATTTAAAGTAAATTATTTGTTCAATTTTCTGTAGGCGACAAGACTTTTGTCTTGCCAAAATCGGACCTTTCTGTGTTCATTAAATGATCAATCTTTCTTCAGTGAAGCAAATTTATTTTAGTATATTGAGCATAATTTGGGAGGGTTTTAGCTTTCATATGAGACATTTCTAAAACCAATCGATTAATTTAAAGTCAGGTTATAAGCTTTTGTTTCTACAAAATGGATAAGCGACAAGACTTTTGTCAGGGACTGTATATCTAACTCCCAATTGGACAAAATAAAAAATAAATTAAGAACAGAAACCAATACCAAATTTGCAATGATTTTAGTATTTATAGCTGATTAAATATTGACTGTTCACCTCTATTAGTATACTACTGTATTTCTCAAGTCGGATTTTAGAATTATTATGGTTTACATTTAAAGGTCCTACAGTCCCTGACAAAAGTCTTGTCGCTTATCCATTTTGTAGAAACAAAAGCTTATAACCTGACTTTAAATTAATCGATTGGTTTTAGAAATGTCTCATATGAAAGCTAAAACCCTCCCAAATTATGCTCAATATACTAAAATAAATTTGCTTCACTGAAGAAAGATTGATCATTTAATGAACACAGAAAGGTCAGATTTTGGCAAGACAAAAGTCTTGTCGCCTTGTCATATGATGCACCCAATCCTAGATTACAGCCTCACCTGTGATCAGTTACTGATCAATCAATTAGTGGGTGTGTATAAAAAGAACCCCAGCACACCAGACCTTCACATCAACTGCAACTTGACCTCTGACAACATGCCTAAGATCCACCCTGAGACCAAAGCGTTAATTATCAAGAGGCTGAAGACCAGATCCACTGCTGAGGTGGCTGACACCTTCAATGTGTCTCAGCGTCAAGTACAAAGAATAAGAAAAAGATCTGAAAAGACTGGAGATGTTTTTGACAAGCCCAGGTCCGGCAGACCCCGCAAGACAACTGCTCGGGAGGACCGTTTGTTGATTCGAAAATCCAAGGCCAGCCCCTTTTCCACTGCAGCAGAGCTCCACCAGGCCTGGTCACCTCAAGTCCCTGTGTCAACCAGAACAGTTTGTAGAATTCTGTCTCGAAATGGCCTCCATGGTCGAATCAGTGCACAGAAACCAGCACTAAACAAAAGGCAATTAAAAAACCGTGTGGCATTTGCCAAGGCCCACAGCCTGCTAAAAGGATGGACACTGGAAAAGTGGCAGAAGGTGGATTTCTCAGATGAATCCTCGGTTGAATTACATCACAGCCGCCGCAAATATTGCAGGAGACCTACTGGAGCCCGCATGGATCCAAGATTCACCCAGAAAACAGTTAAGTTTGGTGGCGGAAAAATCATGGTCTGGGGTTACATCCAGTATGGGGGTGTGCGAGACATTTGCAGGGTGGAAGGCAATATCAATAGCCTAAAATATCAAGAAGTATTAGCTACCTCTTACATTCCCAACCATAAAAGGGGTCAAATTTTGCAGCAGGATGGTGCTCCATCGCATACTTCTATCTCTACATCAAAGTTCCTCAAGGAGAAGAAGATCAAGGTGCTCCAGGACTGGCCAGCCCAGTCACCAGACATGAACATCATTGAGCATGTCTGGGGTAGAATGAAAGAGGAAGCATGGAAGGCAAAAGCAAAGAATCTTGATGAACTCTGGGAGGCATGTAAGACTGCTTTCTTTGCTATTCCTGATGACTTCATCAACAAATTGTATGAATCATTGTCGAACCGCATGGATGCAGTCCTTCAAGCTCATGGAAGTCATACAAGATATTAAATATGGATCTCACAGCACCACTACTTAATTCACTGACGTTATGCAACATATTTTTGTATTTAAAGTAAATTATTTGTTCAATTTTCTGTAGGCGACAAGACTTTTGTCTTGCCAAAATCGGACCTTTCTGTGTTCATTAAATGATCAATCTTTCTTCAGTGAAGCAAATTTATTTTAGTATATTGAGCATAATTTGGGAGGGTTTTAGCTTTCATATGAGACATTTCTAAAACCAATCGATTAATTTAAAGTCAGGTTATAAGCTTTTGTTTCTACAAAATGGATAAGCGACAAGACTTTTGTCAGGGACTGTATATCTAACTCCCAATTGGACAAAATAAAAAATAAATTAAGAACAGAAACCAATACCAAATTTGCAATGATTTTAGTATTTATAGCTGATTAAATATTGACTGTTCACCTCTATTAGTATACTACTGTATTTCTCAAGTCGGATTTTAGAATTATTATGGTTTACATTTAAAGGTCCTACAGTCCCTGACAAAAGTCTTGTCGCTTATCCATTTTGTAGAAACAAAAGCTTATAACCTGACTTTAAATTAATCGATTGGTTTTAGAAATGTCTCATATGAAAGCTAAAACCCTCCCAAATTATGCTCAATATACTAAAATAAATTTGCTTCACTGAAGAAAGATTGATCATTTAATGAACACAGAAAGGTCAGATTTTGGCAAGACAAAAGTCTTGTCGCCTTGTCATATGATGCACCCAATCCTAGATTACAGCCTCACCTGTGATCAGTTACTGATCAATCAATTAGTGGGTGTGTATAAAAAGAACCCCAGCACACCAGACCTTCACATCAACTGCAACTTGACCTCTGACAACATGCCTAAGATCCACCCTGAGACCAAAGCGTTAATTATCAAGAGGCTGAAGACCAGATCCACTGCTGAGGTGGCTGACACCTTCAATGTGTCTCAGCGTCAAGTACAAAGAATAAGAAAAAGATCTGAAAAGACTGGAGATGTTTTTGACAAGCCCAGGTCCGGCAGACCCCGCAAGACAACTGCTCGGGAGGACCGTTTGTTGATTCGAAAATCCAAGGCCAGCCCCTTTTCCACTGCAGCAGAGCTCCACCAGGCCTGGTCACCTCAAGTCCCTGTGTCAACCAGAACAGTTTGTAGAATTCTGTCTCGAAATGGCCTCCATGGTCGAATCAGTGCACAGAAACCAGCACTAAACAAAAGGCAATTAAAAAACCGTGTGGCATTTGCCAAGGCCCACAGCCTGCTAAAAGGATGGACACTGGAAAAGTGGCAGAAGGTGGATTTCTCAGATGAATCCTCGGTTGAATTACATCACAGCCGCCGCAAATATTGCAGGAGACCTACTGGAGCCTGCATGGATCCAAGATTCACCCAGAAAACAGTTAAGTTTGGTGGCGGAAAAATCATGGTCTGGGGTTACATCCAGTATGGGGGTGTGCGAGACATTTGCAGGGTGGAAGGCAATATCAATAGCCTAAAATATCAAGAAGTATTAGCTACCTCTTACATTCCCAACCATAAAAGGGGTCAAATTTTGCAGCAGGATGGTGCTCCATCGCATACTTCTATCGCTACATCAAGGCCTCAAGGCGAAGAAGATCAAGGTGCTCCAGGACTGGCCAGCCCAGTCACCAGACATGAACATCATTGAGCGTCTGGGGTAGAATGAAAGAGGAAGCATGGAAGGCAAAACCAAAGAATCTTGATGAACTCTGGGAGGCATGTAAGACTGCTTTCTTTGCTATTCCTGATGACTTCATCAACAAATTGTATGAATCATTGTCGAACCGCATGGATGCAGTCCTTCAAGCTCATGGAAGTCATACAAGATATTAAATATGGATCTCACAGCACCACTACTTAATTCACTGACGTTATGCAACATATTTTTGTATTTGAAGTAAATTATTTGTTCAGTTTTCTGTAGGCGACAAGACTTTTGTCTTGCCAAAATCGGACCTTTCTGTGTTCATTAAATGATCAATCTTTCTTCAGTGAAGCAAATTTATTTTAGTATATTGAGCATAATTTGGGAGGGTTTTAGCTTTCATATGAGACATTTCTAAAACCAATCGATTAATTTAAAGTCAGGTTATAAGCTTTTGTTTCTACAAAATGGATAAGCGACAAGACTTTTGTCAGGGACTGTATATTGCACAAAATTGCCTCTTGTGAGCTTTAAGCTATAATGTTGTTACCTCATCAAAAACATACTTGGAGTTGTGTTTTGTTTCATTCACAAATGAGTAATCCTGGTTTATTAGTCTGTCTACTCAAAGCTCTGTTCCACCTTGTGATGTCATAAATAATGGTAGTGAAGGTGAATGGAGTTTAAAAACACAGTTGCGGTTTTTCGTTTGAGAGAAGGGCCTAAATATGCAGGATTTAGATGAATGAAACAAAACACAACTTAGGGTATGTTTTTGATGAGGAAACAATATTATCACATAGATCAGAAAATAGCGTAATATGGGCCTTTTAATTGTATTCATGAATATTAGAAATAATTGTTGATGTTTAGATGTGTTTTTTATCATTTATAATTTTATAAGTGTAAGTATCTGCTAGAGTAAATCCTTGACTTCCCAGATATGACGCGATATATGAAATGTTCTCATTAATGAATGTATGCCCTCTCCAGTGGCTCTCCACCCACACCCAGCGGCAGCAGCTCCAGTCTGACCAATGACGTCCCCAAGCCTCCGCCCCGAGAGCAGCCGGCCTCCAGACCCCCCTACACCCCGACCATGGGGGGACAGGCCCAGCCACACTCACACCAGTTCCCCCGCACTCGCAAAATGTTCGACAAGGGGCCCGAGCAGGTAACTGGCTCAGGATTTGTGGATGGTTGTATTGTTGTCCTGTGTGTTACTGCCGATATGAGCTGTAATAATTTCCCATGAGGGTTACTGAGGTATTCTGATGGCTGTGGTTACCTACACTGTACCACTGCACGATTCCTTGCCTGATTCCATGGCCAGAGTGCTGACGCAGGTTTTCAAAATTTTATAGCACTTATTTATTAGTATTTATTTATTTTTTTGCTAAAAAGTTTTGCAGTGGGGCTTTATTAGTGAAACACAGAATGCAAGATGATTTTGAAATTCAACAGTGACTAAACCACAAATAAACATGCCTGATTTGCAAACTAAAGATCAAATCAGATCAGAGTAGTAATTATAAAACACTGATTTTAAAGAAAACATTCCTAAAGGGCCCATATTACGCTATTTTCTGATGTATGTTATAGTTGTTTTCTCATCAAAAACATTCCCAGAGTTGTGTTTTGCTTTATTCACGTGTTTGAGTAACCTTTTTTTTTATTAGTCCGTTCCTCCTTGTGATGTCATGTGGTAATGCAGGAAGTACAAAGATATTAATTTCAAAACTACCACTACATGACATCACAAGGTGGAACAGAGCATTTTGAACTTTGGAGATGTAGACAGACTAATTAAAAGGGTTATTCAAACACGTGTGAATAAAACAAAACACAACTCCAGGCATGTTTTTGAGGAGGTAACAAGAATAACATCACTGAAAGCTCACAAGAGTCAATTTTGCGTAACATAGTCCCTTTAACCTGTCTAGTTTTTAAAATATTTCTGTTGTTTTATTAGTATTTCTAATTTGACATTTGGTAGGACTTTGAAGCACTTGATAGAACTTGGCAGCATTAGATATTTTCCTTGATGATTGCTGTTTAGGGCACAGAAGATGGGGATGATCCTGGTGGACACAGGAACTACATTTGCCCCGCCCTTCAAACCGGCCTGTGTGATTGGAGCGCCAAGTATTTTGCTCAGCCTGTCATGAAGGTAATACACTTTTTGTTGCATGATCATTTTGGGAAAGCATTCAATTCCTCTTTTAGTTTAAGACCCTGTGTGAGTCTTTATAATTGCGAGATAGGGCCATTGCTTCCACTATCTGGGCTCTTAAAATGCTTTTGGTCCAGATGATTTCTGTGATTTTGTTTTTCATAAAATGCCTTACTGAAATAAAACTTGTAAACTATATACTAACTTTCTACTAACTTTCTACACTTGCCTTGCTGACCTAAAAACAAAAATCATTATGAAAATCACCATTATAAACCTCTCCATAGTATACACCTTATTTAACAGAAGTTGCTAAGGAACGCTGAAGTACTTTTTAACTGTTATTCTTTCAGTTAAATGTAAATATTTATGTGAACTCTGCCACCGCTGCGCATTTGTCAGCCATTTTTCTGTGACTTTAGGGTGACTCAGCCCTATGAGGACATGAACCCCTAGTTTTTTCTAAAGTAATAGACTCCTATAGAAAACTTCAGGCAGTCAGGAGATGCTTGCTGTGAGAACAAGATGACTCTGTTAAATAATTGAAACTTGTGAGAGCCATAACTTCACTCCCGCTGGGTAAAATTACTGAAAAATAAAGCTGCTTTTACAATGGACAGTAGGGGGCACTGATATCTGTTTTATTAAATCTAGTTGGTTGAACAAATGCAATTTAACATTTTTCTCACTACTATTCATTGGATACACAACTATTTCGGACTGTTTTAAACTGTTTTATAGTGCCCATTTAGTCCCTGTTCATACATGGTTTTGCGTTGCCTGAAATGTTGAAAAGTATGAAAGTATGGCATTAAAATTATCTACACCCCCATCACCAATGATGTCAAAATGAAGTAGCGTCAGTTATCAAAGCAATGATAGTATGAGCAACTTAATAATATGTATACTGTACTTACAACACACATATTTTCAACACAGATGAATGCAGATGATGCTAACACTTAACAGATGGATAGTGATGCATTTTTATGTTTGATGCGAAATTGATTTAAAATAAATCAGTAATATAATAGTATTCTTTTATTATTAGTTAGTTGAATAGTTAATTTCTAACAGTGCTAATTTTTGACCATTCTGTGAACAGCATGGATATGTTACATTCTATGTGTAAAATACACTACTCCGTTCTCAAGAGACAAGTTTTGACTCATAACTTCTGCATACACTGGTGAAATCGCACACAAACATGGACAGCTCGACTACTTTCTCAACAATGCCCTGGTACCTCTATACATCAGAGGATGACGCCCACCTCTATGATGAGGAGTTTCACCTGGAGGCTTTGCTCTGCCCCACAGCAACAGGGGGCATTGAGAAGCCACAGGAGACCCAGCTGGTGTCTCCAAACATCCAGGACTCCTCAAACTCTGAGGAAAGAACAAGCAGACAAGGGCCAAGCTTGCAGATCAAGTCCAAATAAGCAAGTCTTTGGATCACAAGCTTAAAACTCCGCAGAGGACTGGCAAACAAAAGGACTTGGAGTTGCAAAAACTCACTGATACTCTTCAGAAGAAGGACAAGCAACTACAAGACCAAGTAAACACACATAAGGAGATCCAGTCCCTGTATAATTCTACAGTACAGGAAAATATGCAACAAAAACAAGAGCTTGCCAACTCAAAAAAAAAGTCACTAACAAAACACCAAAACCCTAAAAAGCTACTCTCCTGAAGAAAGATAAAGAGCTGGAAAACCAAGTTAGTACGTACAGGGAGATAAGACATTTCTATAACAATACAGTGACAGACAATGTCCAGCTCAAACAGGAGCTGGCCAACACCAGTAAAGTCCATGAGAAGCTCAAAGAAAAACTTCCTGTAATGGACACTCAAACCACCTGTACTGATGTTGGTGGAGATCTAACCAACAAAGAAACTGAGAAACTGTGTATGAAGGTGCAGGAGCTGTCCTCTGAACTCTTCTCAGCATGAGAGGAGCTGTGTCTCCTGAAGCACATCCACCTGCCCAAAAGAAGCAGCAGAGGAGAGGCCCAGGCGTCAACAGTGCTAAAGCACCTCCAACCATTACCCTTTACACTTGCATTATTAAAAATTTGAACAAAAATTGATTTAAAAGTGTACATTGCATACTGCGACCGCTTGATTTTTATGCAGAAATGGGTAAAGTGGATGTACAGAAAATAATATAATGATAAAAAAAACAAAATATTAAAAAGGCAATGTGAATATATATATTTTTTTCCTCAGTGTAATGTACCTGTAATGCTAACTTGGAGATACATAGAGACAGAAAGATGGAGAGAGGGAGAGAAAACTGCACATGCTGCACTTTTTAGTTGGTTAAAATCCTATGATATGATGTAAAAAACTGAGCTGAAACACCAAAAAGTTTCAAAACTGCTCAATCAGGTGGCCATAAATGTATACAGTAAATGTATAAAGTAGGTATATGTAGGTATATGTGTGTGCCTGTACTGCTTCCAGTGGCCACTGCCATTTTAAGAACTACGTGATTTAACTAAATATGTACCCTCTTGTATCAAGCCCTTAAAAGACAGAACAAAGTATTGCTTATTGAATATAGACCAGAATATTCCCCCTGTCCACCCAAAAAAACAACATTATGTCTTTATTTATAAATTGTTCAAATGAAGAGATATAGATTGTAGTTTATGGAAGAACTTTGAGGGCAAATGCTGATGTGAGTGGTGGTCTCAAAATGTAAACACTGTAAAAAAAAAAAAAAAAAAAAAAAGGCGTGAGACGTGAGATGGCAACCCAGAGCAAGGAGGAGAAACTATTGAGCAAAATGAAACGCTGTGTTGGCAAAATTTTGAGTGCTGCCATAAAACTGAGTCCATTACAACGCTGTGTGTGTGAGAGCGCCTCAAAGTGTGCACACAGGTTATCATATCACTGTGTCAGCAGCAGCAGTGTGCAGGCCAAGGACAATGAAAAATCTCTTCATATGTGGACTGAGGTGATTAGAAGGGTCCTGGCAGCTGCAGTAGCCTTTATGGTGGAGGCACAAGTGACCATCAAGTGAGCTGATCTAATAGTGCTTTGGATTGATAATAAGATTGTTTTCTGCACAATCTGATGGTAGCTTTGAAATACACATTTATTGGATTCATAAATAACATGTTTCTTTTTTTTTTTTTTTGTATTGAAAAAATATTATACACTTTTTCCTAGTGTTGAACCAATCATAGCTATTGTCTGCAGTGGCAGTGCACAGCTCCATCTCCTCTGAAATATTCCTTTATTATACTTTATATGAAAACCTATATTTAGCTCACCTTTTATCTCACTTTTTGAGTGACTTCAATTTTTCCTGTATAAGGTATATCTCTGTAAGCAACTCAACATTTTGTTTTGATACAGGACAAACTGTTAAATTCACTGGAGGTCCGTGGCTTGAGGCAAGAATACACACTTGTGTAGAATATGAAAGAAACCTTTCTTGTCTCGCTGGCATGTGGGGATGACCGTGTTTAGTCGGCATTCAAAGATACGTTCCACATGGTCTTTTTTCATTTTTCCAATGCCATTGTTGTTTCATCAAATATTTTCCTCAAAATCTGTGATTTACAAAAGCCATTCAACAAAGATTAGATGAGCTTTAATGACATGTACCAGTTTTTTTTCTCCCTTGAGTAAAAATGCCCCAGTACAGATATATTGTATAAGCAGCTTTTGTAGTCAAAATAAGTCCACTGTGTACTGTCTGCATCTAATTTAAAGAATTTTATTGTCCAATAATCAGCATGTTAGTTGTTGTTAGTTTTACTGTGACAAGAAACACAGCAAACCTCCACTCCGAATCATTTAAAATTAAATAGTTCTGTTTTTCATATTTTTAAAACAGAAACTTAAAGAAGCCTATTTTTATCCAATTTATTTATTATGACACCTTTTTCCATTTTTTTTTTTTTTTTTTTTTTCAGATAATTATTTGGATTGTTGGATTATTTAATATATAAACGTTCTTTCAACATAATATTCAAAAGAGGGAGAAAATGTGTTTTAAATATACTATGTACTATTTCATTTTTCCAATTTATTTTATATTCTGTATGATGGACTGTCCTATTACATTGCTTACTAATATGCAGTATTTTACACACTGAATTCTCTGTAGCCTGGTTTCAACACTGTGTACAAAATTTACATTATTTCTACAGATGAAGCATAGCAGCCCTGTTGATTTGCATAAGTCCACATACTTGTGGCTCCATATTGTGCCATTGATTCACTGCACTGTATATAGAGTGTGTGGATGTCCCAGGAGGATATAGTATTCAAGAGCCCTATACAAACACTCTTTTCACCTCAGGCTTTCATTATGCGTTACATTAGCGGCCGACACAGTGTTGGACCACCAGTCTGCGGGCCATTGCCTCTCAACACACTCACATACAGTAGGTACGCTATCCCTGCTGTGGGAATACTGTACCCAGCCACAGCCCATAGAGAGACATGTGGAATACATACTAAACAGGTACTAAGGTGGATGCCTGTGTGTGTTTCTGGTATGTGCTACTCCTTTGCTTGGAATATTCCACGGTATGGCATTAAACATACACTCCAAGTCAAACATTTGGACTCACCATCTCATTTTTTTTGTCTATATGCTTACTTCTTTCAACATTTTCTATACATACAAAAGACATCACATATATGAAGTAAGATATATTGAATTATGTGGCAAAGGGGGGGAAAAAAGGTAAATAACAGTAACAATTTTTTTTAATACATATATTTTATTTTCAAAACCTCAAATTAGACACACTTTTGCTTTGTCGAAAGATATTTAGTAGTGTTTTTCAGCTTATTTACTTTATTAAAGAATTCCATGTATCTTGCTTCATATATAGAAAATGGAAAGAAATGGTAAGAAAAAAGACCAAAAGAAAACTTTGAATAAGAGGGTGGTACTGGTAGTGTATATGCATGGAAACAAACAGGTGACCCCATCAGTCCAGTTAAAGGTCAGTCCATGGAGAAGCAAGTCTGTTCACAGTGAGAATGTATGTGTCTCAAGGTATTTTTGAGCAATGAAAGCACTTGTACTGAATAAATCAAGGATAAATTTAATGCCATACTGTGCAACATTCCAGCCAAAGCAATAAGTTCATAACATAGTAACTAGACCTGTCACGGTAACAAATTATGAAGCAGGATATATTGCTACAGAGAAATATAAAGATAAACGATAATATTGGAGAAAAAAACTGCCACCGACACAATAATTCATTTTTATGGACCGAATCATTAAAAGGCATGGGCTCCAACAAATAAAGAGCAGAAACAATAATTAGCCATAGAAGTTACTTATTCAACCCTCAAATCTTATTGCATTATCATAAAATCTTCTCACTATTGCAAAGAAAAAGTACACACGATAAATATTGAGCCCAAAGAAATATTGTTCCAGCATGGAAAAATTGAGGTTCAACTGTAGCTCCTTCCACAGCATATTTGGTGTCCTTGGGCAAGACACTTGTCTATGTATACGTGTACTGTTGAAGAATTTAGCGTTGGTATTCAGAAGCTGACATTCAACCTCAGAACCACCTTATTAGATTTCTAAGTGTGAAGAATGAATCAGTAATACAATGTTAAGCGTTTTTGAGTGTCCAAAAAGTATTAAATAGAATTATATGATGAGTATAACTTAATGCATATCCTATTACTGAAAGATACACCAGGTAAATAGTTTTAATAGTAACAAAACTGCCCTGTAGGATCAACCACCTGTACTTTCGAAAGCAAATTACTGTTTTTTTAACATTAATTATGCAAACCCTAATATAATTCTGATTATGTATTAAAGACAAATTAAAAACATTTCCTTTTCGTTTATTGCCGGTGTATTTGTAAACAACCTATAGCAAACAATGAAGAATGGTAATGGCATATATAGCTGGCAGCATTTGCTTATAAGGCATTTTTCAAAGGCGAGGGACTCACTCGTCCTGAATGCTAAGTAGCCACACACAGGGATACACAACCATGGGGACGCACCACTCACTGTAATAAATACTGTTGTAATGTAATGCCTGCAGCCTGGGAGTGAAGCTTAAAGAACAGTCCATATGCATAATGTTATATAAGATTTGTACTACAGTGAAAGGGTGAAATATGAAATCTCTACATAAGAAGGAGGGTGGGGATTTAGTTTTTTGGGCTACACCTATCACAGTAACAAATTTTGAAGTATGATATATTACTACGGAAAACTATCACAACACATGACAGTATTGAAACTACTTTAGTCCACTCGCACAATAACCCTAAAGCAGGATAATACTAATGAACCATATTGTAAAATTATGGCCAGCAAATAAATAGTTCTAGTTGTAGTATAATGTATAATGATACTTGTTTCACCACCAGCGATAAGTCGAAGTAATTATTGTAACAGGCCTAGTTTAGTGCTCTAACTTTAAGGTCTTTATAATGGTGTATTGCAAGTGGAAATAATGGTATTTGTACAAGTATATCCTATTTAAGTGCACACAAAACATTGTATTTTGTTGACAAGTGGCAAAGGCCAAACATAGAAGTACAAGCTGATCAAATTGTATCTTACCAATTTACTTTATAGCTAGACCAGATAAGGCCAAAACTAGCAGTAAGTGAAATGGAAAGCTCGTGTAGAGCTTTGGAGTATGATCGTATCACTGGTGTTTCTTGTCAGAGGGACATAAAAACACATGTTAAAGTCATGAACAATAAAGTCAGCTGTCGTCTCCATCAACAACCCTCATGCAGTAACATAACAGTAATACAGGAGCCCAATGGAGCAGCCCCCACATGCATAAATAAACATTACTGCAGTGTGAACTCTCTCTGAACCTATGTGTTAGATTAAAGCCTGGTGGTCCCAGTACACAAGTACATTGTTAATACATTTTTGTTTTTATAGACTGTGAGCTGATTTGTATGTGTGAGTTTAGGTGTTTTAGGGCTGTATACCATCCTAAAGCAAGTGAAAGCTAATCTGGAAATTTGGGAACAGAATACATTTACAAACAAAAATACTTTCTTGCTCAGGGCTTTAAATAGCATATTGTATTATTTTATACACTTTCATGTAGAGAAATAATAATTTGTGGAAAACAACTAGCGCGGATGGTGACATAGTGAATGAATGGCTAGGACTCAGCAAGGACTCTAGCAACTACAATACTGAACTAAAACAGAAAAAAGTTCAGAAATCTATAACACATTGATTTTAGCCCATGTCACTACTTGGGAGTGATTCATATGCTGTAATTGCTTATGTCACATCTAAACAAATCAGTGATGGATTTGTATTTGACCCATAGATCCCAGAGGAGCACGATCTGGAGAGTCAGGTGAGGATGGAGCGACAGTGGAGGTTCCTGAGAAACGCCAGAGTAAGAAGACAGAGCCGCAACATCACTCATAGAGGTAAAAATACTCAAGAATGACTCAAATATTAGTTCATTTTTCATAACTTATTACACCACATAACATAAAATATAAAATAAAACAAAGGAACTGATTAAAAGTATAACCTTAAAAGCAAAAACTTGTACGTAACACTTCCCAGTGCCCAATCTCAAAATCCCAATGTTACAAAAATAAGAAACAGCATCAAGAAATAGGCGTAAAACATAAAAATTAGACCTATACAAGCTCATACTTAAGGGAATTGAAATATTACGGTAATTAATAAATTGGTTATGTTATCTTAAATTTGATACTTGGCCCGCTTTACGATCAAACGTGGTTGGATCAAATATCTGGGTCATAAAATCTCACTAGTTTATATTGGGGCTTAACTTCAGTTATTGTGTGTGTGTGTGTGTGTGTGTGTGTGCGTGTGATTGTGTGTGTGTGTGTGTGTGTGTGACAATAAAGATGTCACTCAAGAGAAGAAAATAATTTAAAAAACTGAATTAAAATTAAATAGTCATTTAAAATTAAATGCCTCTTTTCATTTTCTGATTAAGATCTGTGTACAGAGCTAGTACATGACAGAACAGTTTTGAACAAGACATCTATTATACACCTTCACTAGAATCATTTGGATAATTGCCAATCTCTACTGAACAAAAGGTAAACGGAGCTGTTAACTTGAAAACTGTCGCGTCATGAAATCACAAGGTGGAATAGAGCATTTTGAGCTTTGAAGATATAGATAGATTACTAATAAAGGATTGCTCATGTGTAAAAGAAACAAAACATAACTCCAGGTATGTTTTTGATGAGGCAGCAACATTCTAACATGGCTTAAAGCTCACAAGAATCAATTTTACGTAATATAGGACCTTTCACGCTTTATTTTATATAAATGATCATCATAATGCCACTTGAATGCATATTCACTAACTCTGAATATGCATTTTAATGCTTCTTAATCAAGCCTGTTGCGTAAGATCAACTTGGTTTGTCAGAAAAGAGGAAATATATTTTGCATTAAAAAAACATGTTTTCTACCAAATAAGTAACATAAATATTTTATTTGATTCAGTACTTTTAAAACTCTTCTTCTTACTATAGTGTAATAACTATTCATTATTACTTCTATTTTCACTCATTGTTTGTAGGGATACATATATCATTAATCTATTTTTTTAATTAGTTTAATTAGTACTTAAATTAGTTGCACAACTCTAACCATCTCTTTTTCACACAATGTTAATAGCATCTACTCCTATAGTACAAAAACACAGTTCTTTTGCAGTAGTGAATATAGGATAAAGGCTTGTATAAAATATTAAAGCGTTTGATTCATATGTTCAACACAAACTTGGCGATAATTTGCTGTTGCGATCCTATTGATTAAAATGTCCGCGGGGCAAAACATCTTCCATTATTATCAGTCAGACACTTGCTCACGTAGACGCTCTATGCACCCGTAGGTACCAGCTACACCCAGTTTTCTTACAGGCACTACGTAAGCTTTTTTCAAACAGAATAGTTAACAAACTAACGTCATCGAGTCCCCCTCCTCTCACACGTGGTCGAGTGGATTGGCGTCACAGCTCACGCACTAGTCTAGTTCCTTTTATTTTTTTTCCCTTGTATTTTCCCTGCATCCTCCCGGTGATGTGTGAGTGCTGGGGCTGCCCCCATTCAGTCTGTTTAGCTGTGAAGAGAAGACACGAGAGGAAGAGGAGGAGGAGGAGGACAAAGAAGCTGTGTAAACTGCATAAATTACTTCAGTGTACAAATATAAAAGAGGCTAAAAGGTAATACTAGTTAACAACTTTAAGAAGACAAAGTGTGAAACCAATTTTCTTTTCCACTTAATTAAATTATAATATTTTAGCATGATTTATGATTAATATTGCTATATTTACTGAACCTATCCAATGGAAAAAAACATTTGCACACAAATTAAAATGACAGGAGGAGAGGAGGAGGAGGAGGGGGATCATGCTGTCTCAACTGCATAAATTACTACCAGAGGAAGAGGTTAAAATGTAGTACTAGTTAAAAACTTTTACTGAAGAAGACAAAGCAATCTAGTATGTAACCAATTTACTTTTTCCTTCTCACTAAATAATAGTAAATGGTCACATTTTTATACAGCGCTTTTCCACCTTGAAGGCACTCAAAGCTCTTTACATGGAGGAACCTCTCGCCCATTCACGCACATTCATACACCAGTGTACGCAGACAATAGGGGTGAGGTGGGTTAAGTGTCTTGTCCATGGGCACAACAACAGCATTCATCTGTGGGAGCCGGAACTGCACCGCCAACTTGTCAACCAGTGTTTGTTTGTTTTGTTTATGTCGAGAGTAGGATTCAAACTGACAAATAAGTTACCTAAAGATAAAAAATTCAGCTGTCAAAATATTTCAGCATGGTTTTTGATCATTATTGATATAATATATATAATTACTGGCCCTTTCAAAACATTTGCACACAGATTAAAACAGTTTATTACACGTGAACTATGAGAAATTGTTTTTAGTCATAATTTCATATGAAAGAGGCAAGAGGAGTAATACAGGGTTTGTTGTTGTCAAACTTCAATTAATTTAGTAATTTACTGCATCTAGTATATATTACCTCAATCCTTGATGTTGCATTATGTAACTTTTTTTGATGGCGTGTCCAACACCTGCTTGTCTCCATAGAGATGGCATTGCATTCTTGCCTTTCAAGATTTTTTTGCAATAAAAACTCCTATAATTGAGTAAATGTAATATGTAGTGCACCTTTATTTTATGTTATAATGTTTCCTCATCAAAAGCATACCTGGAGTTGTGTTTTGTTATATTCACACATGTTTAACACACAAAGCCTGCATATTTAGTTCTCCTCTCAAACAGAAAAAGTGCTCCACTGTGTTTTTAAACTCCATACACCTTTGCTAGAAGCATTTGGATAATTTCAGCCCCAGAATTGTCATTCTCTACTGAACTAAAGGTAAAAAGTAGATGTTCACTTGAAAACTACCACTATTTTTGCGCAGGTTACAGCGTCCTAACATGGTATAAAGCTAACAAGCTCTATTTTGTGTAATAATAGGACCTTTGATAAAAAATGAAGTGCATTTTCATAAGAGAAATATACGCCCTTGCACAATGACATAAATCCCACCTTTTAATGTATTTGAAAACCGTATCTATAATAATAATTAATGCTTATATTCTGTAATTACACAGCATTGCCGACAGTCTTGTTTGACTTTTTTCTTTTGTTCTGATGCAAAATTCATACTTCGCCAAAACCTGGAGGCTTGTTTCTGGTCGGTGCTCCGTACTTGCCCATAGCACAAACAAAGGAATCGATGTTTATGAACGTGTTTTAACCAAAATCTTTCACTGTACTATTTTTCCCCTGTAACCAACTCTACCAATGCATATTTGATGAATTGTGATAGATTTCTTCGCCTTATTCTTGCAATTATCACCCTCTTCGGCGTATGTTCAGGTAGACATCAAGGACAGGCTGGGGAAGCGTGCACGTGTAGTTTCCATGGCAACGTACAGACAGATAGAGACGGTTTTTAGACCTATTCACTACGCACTTGTACATTCCTGTTAGTTGGAATGCTGCAATTTTTAATTTGTCACATACAGTACTCACTTGGGTATTTCAGCTGTGTCTGTTCCTTGTAAGGACTGTTGTATGTGTGTGTATATAGTGTAAACTGATGCTCATATTTATCAACTATTTTATTCTTCCTTCCTGCTACGTATGTATATATCTTTACTTGCGAAGTCGATCTTTTGACCAGAGTTTGATCAGAAAATAAAAGCAAAATAATGCACCGGGTTGTGTTTGAACTGAGCACTCTGAATAATATCCTACTTTTTGAACATAAATTGTAAATCTAACAAATATACTTACACAAAAACATCAATACTTAGAAATTAGACATTTAACTCATGGTGGTTTTATTTACTACCCTCACAGTATGGGCTGGAAGTGAAAAGCCTTTAAAAATTGTTAAAAGTTGTTAAGTTGATGTTATAGTTGTTTTCTTCATTAATTTGCATGGATCATTGGTAAATAATTAGCATAAACACTGTTTGATTTGTTTTTATGAATCCCCATTAGCTTCTACCGTGGTAATCAAATAGTCTTCCTGGGTATGTTGCATAATAATGCAATTTGTACAATGATTTATAGAAGTTTTAAAACAAAACAGTGGAAGTAGAGGTGGGAGATATATCATAAGATATGCAAATTACAATATTGAGTTCAGTCATTAAATATTACCACAAAAAGAGACAAAAAAGTCTGGTGTCTTGAACCACAATCAAGACATTCACAAGAAACCTTGAGCACCTTCCTGATACTTTGTTAGAATATTGTATTGATAACACTGGGGAACACTCTATATGTTGCATTTAAAGAAAGACTTGTTTTCAATTTAAGTGTGCTGAGTTCAAATCTGAAGTTAGTTTTTTTCTGCAAGCTACAGATTTTATGCAATCTTTGATTTTTATTATGATGGAGTGTGTAGCAACCACAGATGTAACAGAAGGCATCAGGCTTGTTTCTACAGTGATGTCTCGATGAGGAAGCCATGTTTGATCTGGAAAAAAGAAGCATGATAAAAATATTTGAATCTATCTATGTATATAATCTCAAAACGCTTAGATTTGGGTTACGTAAGTTCATATTTAGACTATTTCATCTATCTCAAATTGCATGAAAACTAGAGCTTATGGAGAAAAACTAATTTCAGATTTGAAATCAGCGCCTAAAAATCCTTCAGAATCAGTTACAAAATCCAATGCAACAGAAAGTTAAAATTTTAGTGTTCCCCAGTGTAATCTAAAAGAAAAAAAAAATCAAATACACTATCACCCATACCTAAGTCTAAGATGAGAAAGAGTACAAACCAGTATTTTCATTATCATTCTTCATTCTCCCTTGAAAAGAAATGGTCATGTATAGTTTTTTCTTGAGCTATTGTATACCATGTTTCTGCATCAGTCCCTTATGCATGTCCTTGGTCTCTCTGTGGCAGGTATTTCCCGTCTGGACGATCAAATATTCATCAACCGAAACCCCGGGGTCCCGTCTGTGGTCAAGTTCCACCCCTTCAACACCTGCATCGCCGTGGCCGACAAGGACAGCATCTGGTCTGTCATTAATCTCTCAGCTGCTTGGGTTATTGTCTTAAGAGAAAAATTGCTTTGTAGTCTTACAGGGCGCATATTACAGAATTTTCTGATTTGTGTTATAATGTTGTTTCATCATCAAAAACATCACTGGAGTTGTGTTGTTTTATTCATACATGTATAGGCTGAGTTCTTCTCTCAAACAGGAAACCCTCTGTTCCAACTTGTGATAATACAGAAAGTGCACACAAATCCTGCTCTTTTTTCAAACAGAAAAAAACTCTCTTTCATTTCACTATTTTGTCCTTAAATCAAGATATGAACATGAATAACGGACCAATCAGACCAGTGCATTTCGTTGCTAAGTAAGCCCCCTTCCTACTTTTCTGCCCCTTCCACCGTCGGGGGGCAGACATTTACATTTATCCAATGACAGCACGACTTTTCCGGGCTTTTAACAAGTGGATCAAGACATTTAATAAAACTATCAATGGACCCCTGCCATTTTGTTTGTGTTTAACTGTGCTGGCTGATTGTTGGTCAAGGAGTGCATCAAACAACTTTAACTTGTTACAACAACTTTTTTTCGGGTTGTTGTACTTTTTAATTTTTTTCTTTTAGTCTTAAAATATATCGATATAGTTTCATTTACAGTTCATCATGGCTTGTTCAACATTTAATTGTGCTTCAAAGACCCCCGCTGTCCAGTTTTTACGGCAAGTAAAATAAATAAAATAAACTGATGGTAATTGATTTATTAGTTAAATAACCTGTGCAGAATATTTGCTGCTCTTCGGTGAGAAGGGTGGGCACATTTAACGACCTCAATCATGATTGGCTGTTGTGGTTGCTATGATACTCGCGGTCAGATTTCCAAATATGGAGCCAGGCTCTAAATTCACTCCTTTAACCGTTAGCGTTGGGAACTTCATTTGAGTAGAGCTGAACGCTATGGGTGACGTCACACTCACTTAGTTCACTTCTTTTATACAATCTATGATCTCTACTGAACAAAAGGTAAAACGCAGCTGTTAACTTGAAAACTTTCGCTTCGTGACATCACAAGGTGGAACAGAGCATTTTGAGCTTTGGAGATGCAGACAGACTAATCATAAAGGGTTACGCAAACGTGTGAATGAAACAAAACACGACTCTGGGTATGTTTTTGAAAGCTTACAAGAGTCAATTTTGGTCAAATATGGGACCTTTAAAAAACATCTATAAAGCCAACTGTAAAAGAAATCAAAGTTATTTACAATCAAAAAGTGGATTTATTCACAACTTAATAAAGTTACTGGAATTTCTGAATATAATTATGGTATTATATATTTTATCCAGCCCTAAAATACGGTAGTTTAAACCAACCCAAATGTTTATAGAAATAAATCTGATTTTATGCAAATTATTTTAACAAAACTTAAGTATGTCACAATTTCTGAAATGTTGTTGGCATCTGGATTGTTAATAATAATAAATAAGAATAAAACACTAACCAAATCTCTTATCCCTATCCCCTTAATTAAATAGTTACTAAGCCTGAATCACTGTAAATAAACAATTTGTTAATTATTTTTATTTGTTAATGCTTTATAAAGGTGTAGTCATAACCTAGTCGTATTAAAAAGTGAATTTCTCTTTGCAGTTTTTGGGACTGGGAGAAAGGTGAGAGGCTGGACTATTTCTACAATGGAAACCCTCGGTACACACGGATCACGGCCATGGAGTATCTCAATGGACACGACTGTTCACTGTTGTTAACGGCAACAGGTAAACTACAAATCTGCACCAAAATTGGGGATAATATTGACTAAGTGAGACCTGGTTAAAGTGACACTGCTTAATTTATTGTCCCTAAAAGTGCTATAAATTTATCAAAATCATTTATGGCACAGTTGTCCAGAATATTCCATAGTATGACATTAAACATATCTATTTCCATGGAGACAAACCCGCAATGCCCCTAGCCCAAGTTACAAGTCAGAGCTGTGGCATGGTGAGCTCACTCGCTGTAGGAATGCATAGGTATTCATGAACAGTAAGACACCTGTAATTGAATAAATGCAAAATAGATGACTTTAATGCAATACTGCGAAACCGTTCAGTCAAAACAATAAATATCTCCATGGAAACAAGCTTGTGGTGGACCCCCTACCAAAAAGGTTACACAGTGTACCTTTAAGTCAGCAGGTCTTTGTAAAGAATCATATCCACATGACACAAGTGTGGCAAAAAGTGAATGAACAACGCACCAAATAGTAAAACTTTGAATATCTAGATACAATGTAAGTTCAATTTTATTAATCACTATTGGATTAACTAGTGTACCCTGGCATACACTTTCTCTTTAATACAGTAGAAATATTTCCATTTGTGTCTTGTTGGTCCCTATCACTTCCTTTGTTTTAGTTCACACTCTTGTCTCTATTTTGTGAGCACCACCTGCAAATGACTGCACATCTTTTCACACCAAAAAACAACACAGTGGACCAAAACTGTTTTAGTACTTCCTCACTTCCTGCATAACCTTCCCGAATGTTCATGCCCACCAGCTAAGTCTCAAATCTCAATGTGACTCATTTGTAGCGGCAAATGAGCTTCAAATACTTGACTTTCCCAACCTCAATATGGCACAGAGGGCTCATGTGAATTCAGCACCATTTATCATCTGAATGGAGCAGTTACTCTGTATGCCTCTGTCCTCATAACACAGGTAAACAATACAAGCGCATTTGTTTAATTTTGTCCAAACAGTGACACCATACTCAAGGTTAATGCTGTTATGTACGTACATCTTAAAGGAGACACATGCAAAATCAGTTTTTATAAGCTTTTAGCAGTGTTGTGGTGTTCTCTCATCATTCGCTTTCAGTTGATTGATTTGTGCATGTTTGAGTCATTCTGTATTGTTCTGCATTTAAGGCTTGAGTGCTAAGGAAATTTCAGTATTCACCTACCCCCTATCTCCACCCACTGCTCTGTACTTATATTGCAGTTATTCATAAAATCCAGACTCCAGGTCAAATTTGAATGGTGCCTCGTAGCCATTTTTCAACAATAAAATACACTGTTATTCTTATCGCAGGATTTTACATTATAATCTAGCACTAATCTCACTGCATGTTGTCATTTTTCTCAGATGACGGAGCATTACGGATCTGGAAAAACTTTGCCGACCAGAAGAACCCAGAGATGGTGACCGCGTGGCAGGGGCTGTCGGACATGCTGCCCACCACCAGAGGTCAGCCTTCTGCCGGCACCCACAGTAAAGACCAGAGCTCCTTCTACTATTATCACACCCATTTGTACTCCCATAGTGTATTTAGTCTCCATCGTGGTCCTGTCCCTACATCCTGCCCTCACCCACAACAATTCACTTTCAAAACCTTATATATACTAAAGGTAAATTGTAGATTTGCTTATTTTATTGAATTAGTAAGCTTTTACAGTAAAAAGCTTGCTGTAAATAGAGGAGCAGTTTGAAACTATTTGAAAATATAAGGGAGCATTTGAACCACAAATTTTCACCCGTTTTGTTTTCATTTTATTATTTTTTATTGGATGCAATCAGTTAATACACAAACCCTCCTCCTAATGCTACTGTCGATGATATTTCTTGCATCTTGACACCGGGATTTTAGCTGCAGTTACTTTCACAGTTGAGGCCCCCAGGGACTTGTTTCTTGAACACGTCATGTTTTTTTTCAGCCCTTGCACTGATTTTTGAAGGCTCTATATAAAATCAAAACTTAAAACTAATTCTCTGAGCAGAAACAAACTATCATATGTAAAATGTTTGAGTTTTAATGCCAGTAGTGAAGCCCAGGGCAAACTGACAGTAATTTAAAGGTGCACTATGTAACTTTTCTGGTGGGGGAAATGCTTGTCTCTGTGTCTAAACTTATTATATTCCACAGTATGGCAAAAAATCTGCTGAAAATTGCCATTCATTCTTACTGTGATCTGTTTTGCCTCTTCACAACTTGTCCTGGTGATGTCACCTGCTTGTCTCCATGGAGGTAAATAAGTTTAAGGCCATACTGTGGAACATTTCAAGCAACGCAATGACATTTCCAAGGAGACAAAGTGCCGTATTCTCCACTTGAAAGTTACATAGTGCACCTTTTACTTACAGAACTCTTTTTTTAAATTAATCCTTTAAACATCAGTTTCATTCCTCATTTAGTTGTGTGGAATGGGCAAATTTAACTAGCAAGTATATATCAGCATAAATCTGTTTGAATTTGGTTAATCAGAAATGTTATGGTCTCAGCTTGATTTTTTTTTTTTTTCCCCAAAAAAGTTTTCTGCCCTACTATCCACAAACAGGTGAATTCCCACAGAAACGAGACCTGCCCTGTCAGTACAGTGTTTTCATATTAATGCATTTAACAAAAAAAACACATTAAGTCCCATAGGCTTGTTGGCATACTTGTGTGTTGCCACTTGCTCATATTTCAGTGCACATTTGAGGTCTGACTGACACTTGGAGTACACACTTGTCACAGAGCTCCATTCTGCAGTGTTGTGGCAGGTTCTCCTCTCACCTGCTCCACTTCCTCTCTGCCTCCGGCACTTTTACAGCCACTCTTTCTGGGTCAGGTTACTTTTCGGGGAAGTGTGACAGGTGGAGGAATTGGTGTATACTGCCTGAATTCTTGATAGGGTGCAGTTGGCCAACGTAAATAACCGTTAAAGACTTAGCAGCATTAGCACTTTGTCAGTACTGGCATGGAGCCAAAGTGCCTGGTTAGCTTCAAGTATTTTAAAGAGCTTATGACAGGTTTTCATGTTTTTTTTTAATTATCACTTGGTTTGGCGAATTAGTACCTGTGGTCAATATTTATCATAGTTTTAAATCAGTTAAGTGTCAGTTTGTGGAAAAGAAAGTAAAATGGATACCTCTGTGGACTACCTATGTCATTAACACTGAAAAATTCAGGGACGATTTACCTCCAAGGACAGTTTCTGGCAGTTTAAATTTTCATCAAACAAAGTAAAGGTGTTTTACAATTTAGACATGTTTAGACAATTTAGACAACATTATGGTTGCTAGGTAACATTTATGGAATTACCCCTATGTATGTCAAATTGAAAAAATTAGAAAACTAGAAAAACTAAGCAAGATTTTTAGAAAAATCTTAAATAAATGATGTTAACTACAATTTAGTGAAATGAGGAGTCTAATCTATCATATTTATATGAATTTGTGGTATAGCGTAATATGTAAAACAGTATAGTTATCGATTTATTTTGTCTTTAACTTTTTTGCTTAGTGATTAAGGGTACATTTGGACAATAATTTCAAATTAGGTCTAAACTGGGACAAAACCTTAACTAAATCGGACTAGACAGGGCTATACCAGCATTAGAACAGGACCAAAGTCAAAATCTGGACTTTAACTGGGCTAAAAGAAGCAAATAAGGACAAGTATAAACACACCCTTAATCTTGAGAGACATTTGTTTTTTGAAATTCAAGTTAAATTATTTACTGCCCATGTATCCTGCCAGGTCCTAGTCAGTCTTGATTTATTGCTGAATTATTAACGCTTGAAAATCCTTATCTATTTATAACTTGCATAAAAAGTTTGACTATCTCTGCTGTAGTATGTAAAATGTCATCCGGATTTGGGTAATTGGAAGCAACAAAATTCCAAGATGTCAGCGCGAGTGACAGGATCGGAGTGACATGTACGAAGCAGTAAGCGCATAGTCAAATAGATCTTTACAAGAGTACCACTGCGTTACTATGGCTACACACAATATACAGTCTAACTAGCACCACTGTCGATCGGCCCTGACACCCCAGTCATCTCTCTGGACTCCCCCGTTTCAGGGCCCGTTTTGAGGCAGACTTTAAACATGTAATGGGGGTGCTTGTTATCCTCCTGGATGTATTGCCAGTGACAGCTGTTGTGTAGGTGCTGCTTTCAGACCTCATTGGACACATCAGGTTTAATATTAGTGGCATCTGTGCAGGGAGAAGTTTCACTCTGGAGCTCAGCGGACAGTTTGTAGTAAATGGTCTTGGTACTTTAACATAAGGCGAAATTCAATAATGTCACAATATCAATCAGTGGATAATTAGGGGTAATGTGTAGAATAGCGGTGCATGCTGGAACCAATATAACGTTCAGTCCCGTTCATATTAATAATAATTTTGTTTCCTCATCACATGTTTTGTTTCATTCACACATGTTTAACACACAAACCCTACATATTTAGGCTGTGTTCTTCTCTCAAACAGAAAACACTCTGTTCCACTTTGTGATGTCACGTTGTAATACAGGAAATGCTCCACAGTGTTTTTAAACTCCATACACCTTCCCTATAATCATTTCGATAATTTCTGCCCTGGAATTGTCTGTCTCTACTGAACTAAAGGTAAAAAGTCGCTGTCAACTTGAAAACTACCACTACGTGACATCACAAGGTGGAACAGAGCATTTTGAACTTTGGAGATTTAGACAGACCTATAATAAAGGATTATTCAAACGTGTGTGAATGAAACAAAACACAACTACGTATGTTTTTGATGAGGTAACAGCATTATAATATGTGTTAAAGCTTAAAGAGTTAGTTTTGTGGAATATAGGACCTTTAACTAATGAGCAATAGCATGCTAACTGTGACAGTTTATGCAATATGCTGATTATAAGTGCAATTTTTATGTTATCTTCCAAACGTTTAGCTTTCCTCATTATTTCCTAATAATATGGAAATAGTTTAGAACAAGTCAAATCATTGTTTTTGCCTCTTGTAACATAATGCGTTTACTGAATCTCTCATGGTGTAATATTATAGGCTTGTGTTTTGAATATTTTCCACTGCTAGCTCTGCTGCCTCTGCTGCATTAATAATGTACAGTACTCAATGAAATATTACACACAACTCCTTTCTACTGCCAAGAGTACCTTTCCAACCAGAATGAGACAACCCTGTCCCTGCTTCCTCTCCCCGTGTCTGTCAGTAACACACTGTTGTAAACCCTCCCTGTAGAGTCTCTTATGTTCTTATGTGTCATGCATTTTATGTTGCTGGTTTATGCATTTTTTTTAATCTTGTTTCCCACCTCAAAAGGCTGAACAAGGCAGCACACAGCATTCTCTGTAACATGCAAATCTACTGAAAGTGACACAAAATGGCAAATGGAGAATTAATATTTGCAATTCTAAATTTCACACTAGCATAACACCTCTGCAATGACAATTTTATCTCCATTGCCTACTGTAAACCTCAAGCTTATCAATAAATTAATCCAAACTTTAAATCCACATTATATCTAAAGTACATTTTATAAACATACAAAATTTTATAAAGTGCTTCACATTAGTTCACATGAAAATCTTGTTAATAAGACAATAAAAGAAAAAACAAATAAGAACCATAATAATTAGACTATAAGTAGACAGAAATAAAATATAAAACAAAAAACTGGTTCTAAGCATATATATAGCCAGATAAAAAGTAGATCCTGATAACTGTAAAGTAGTTTATTTATGACACTAGCATTTGATTTGTTATCCAATCTGTACATGATTAAAATGATTGAATGTCACTTTAATAATCGTTTAGCACAAGTTGAACTAAGTGACGATGCAGTTTTATTACGGTAATTATTTCTCTGGTCTTTCATCTAATGCTGAATCCTGCGCTGTAATTGGCTGAAGCTCCTTGGTGACATAAGCCTTGATATTTAACATGCCAGACAGTCCCTCACCACAGCCTTGTAGAGTTCACACTCAGTTGCTCATTGCTGATCAGAAATGATTCATGTTTGTTTCAGGGCATTTGTTGCTGCATTCAAAATTAATCTTATGAAATACTTAGTTTTCTGATACTTTAAAATCACTTGGAAAAACTTCTGAACCAGTCTTGTGCCGTTGTGCAATAGTTCTTCTCCTTCATCCTTTTGCCCTTTGGAGAGAGGATTTGAGGATATGGGTTCTCTATTAGAATACAGATTTGTGAAGCCAGGGTTTTAGACTGACAATGAATGCTGGTTGAAATGGATTTAAAATGAGCAACCATAAAATATATTGCCAGATGTGTATTATATAATATGTTGTAAAAATGTACAACCAAGTTACCTGTGATGTTCATTCAAAAACTCCAAGTCAAACTAGTTGATGTACAGATAAATAAACGATATGCAAATAATACCATTTTATTATTCCCCATTGTTTAGATTATATCAGACTTGAGTTGACAGTCTAGTGAGGGAAACTACTGCAGACACAATTTATTATTATAATCATATCAAAATAAGTAAGTAGTTTTAAAGAATGTCTGAAAGATTAAATGACAAAAGAATGTAATAAGTAAAATAATTCAAGTGTAGATTACCTCCTGTATAGTCTATCCTCATCTCATTCAAATAGATCAGTCATACCAATGGATTTCAGAGTGATGAAAAATTAGCACCGTTGCCATAGCAAATACCAATTCAGAACAAAATATCTTTTGAATGGTCATTATTTTCAAAATGGCACCTACGAACAGGAAGGTGAAAACGGAGAATATTATTTGGGATTATCTGCGGGCCTGTCATGATCATTTTTGAAGTGCGATATATTGCTGAAGTAAATATAGACTATAAAATAACATTGAAACCAATTTATGCCACTGAAACAATAACCCAAGGGCAGATTTAAACCACAAAAATATTCTAAATCTGCAATATTGTTAAAATATCATGAGCTGCAATAAATAAACAGCAGAATGAAACACTTTAGTAGTAGTTTGTATCTATAATGAGTCATAGAAGTTATTAATTCAAACCTTTATGGCTTAAATCTTATCCTATACCCAGAAATAACCCAATATTCCCCACTATTGCAAAGAAAAAGTACACACGATAAATATTAACCCCAAAAAATACTTATCCATCTTTCCTAGATCAAACACTAAGTTGATAAAGTAACTGTCTGCCTTGTTCACCCCTTTTGCGTTGTGTCTCTGTGTTGATGTCCGCTACTTGGGCCTTGGCTAATGTGTGGCTTACCTTTTGCCCCTCCTTACCCCCACCCCGCTCGCAGGTCTGGCCAGAAGGGTGTCCATCTATCTTGACAGGAGTAAACAAGGAGGTGAGTGTCCCGTCCTGAAATCTCCAGCAGTATTTTTTCTTCTCTGTTTCTCTTTTTGTTCCAGTCATAAGTGCGGATCATTTGTAACCTTGCCACATATCGCAGCATTGATCTGTGCCTTTCACCAAACACTAAATCTGGTTTTGTGGTATGTGAGGTGCTTGGTTATAGATCAGTGCTTTTGTGTCATTCATCCATCTTGTTATTCTCTTGAGAGATTTTGGGTGGCTGCTGTTGGCTTTAAGAGGGGTTCACTGTTAAGATGCTGTTGGCTGAAACTTTGGCTGCATCACGTTCACTTTCTTATTCGCTCAAGGTTATCACAGATTGACTCTCGCTCTTTTCATGTTTTTAAAGTATAAGAGGTAGTACAAACCAAACTATCTTAAAGCAGTCCTGTTACGCAAAAATCGACTTTTCAGAGCCTTACACTTCTCATTTACACTCTCAGAATTGTATTTGGAGTGATTTGTGCATGTTTGAGCAATCTTTAATCGCCATCGGCATACGCCATTTGCTCTCTACTTACTTACTCAATTCTCCAGTTTTATTTTCTTAATCGTTGATACTTGTAGGATTTGGCAGCATTGTATAGTAATTTTTTTTTACCAAAAAAAAAATCCACTACTCACTAACATGAATTGCAGCTATTCATCGTATTTGCTGACTCTCTCTCTCTGTTGTGATGACGTTTACTGCAATGTTTCTTTTATTAAGTTGTTTTAGATAAATTTTGCAATTTAAAATTATAACTTGATGATCCACGGTGTGTCGTATCTTATAACTATATAACAAGCTCAAGCACAAAATGTGTTCTGAATTTCATCCCAAATATTTATACATATTTTAAACACATGTACTTTATATAGACTTTTCAATCATGCTCCTATTATAACCTCAGCTAGTGGCATTCTTGTATAGCCTTTGTACATCTTCAATGGTGATACTTCTTTCAGTTATAATTTTTCCTTCCCAACACTTTCTACTTTTAGTGACACTGAAAAGTTGTCTAACTCGTAATAAGTTAAAGCTTGCTTCTATTGCATTAAAAAAAAGAAGTTGAACTTTATAAATGTCACTACAAAAACATCCTCCTTCAGTTCTTAAGATTTGAAAATACTGCCACTTGCTTTTGATAAAAAGTGCCTTCTTTCTACCTCAAAATTGCCTTGCCCCAGTTGTGAGGTGGCACAGTCTAATTGCATGTTGCTGGTATGGGATGCTAATTGTGCAGTCTTGCTGGGGGGAACAGCCGCTAGCCTCCAGTGGGGCTTATCCAAAACAAGGCACTATGGGCATTAGTATGCAAAGCAGGGCTGTGGATGGAACCGAAAAACAAGAGGAAGGCTTCACACAGGCCAAAACAGCCTCATGCGGGGTCATTGGGTTAAAGGAGTCGAATAAATATCTGGACAAGTGCATCGATGAGAAACAAAGAGAGGAAAAACAAGGGACATATCCGAGCCAGACACCTAAAGTCAGAAATGTTGCTTTAAAAGGTCACTATACACAAATACTCAAGGATATTTAAGCGAAAATGAGTGTTTTTTCCTGACCTGATAAGATAAACAAAACAGTTGGAGTGGAGACATGGCTAAGCCCCTCTAGGGTCTTTTATACAAATATTTTCATCTGCCTCCCATCCCCTTTATTTGATTTATTTATTTTCACTGGGTAAAAAATACACTATAGGATACATTACTCAATAGAATGTGATCAAGGGGCCTAACACTTGGTAATCTTCATTTGAAATGCAGAAGGCTCTAATCAAACAGTACAAAAATATTTCTATGTGAAATGATGAGATGCTTTCATAAATAGACAAGTTTAAAAGGAAACGCCATGTGGAAAAGTACAGTTATCAGTTATATTTAATGAAATTGACATTCTACAATATATTTCAACTAAAAACTCTTTATCATAAAATGTGTTGTAACATTTGTACTCTGTAGTGGCAAAGTTGGCTGTATACCGCTTCATAATAGAAGTTGAAAGTTAGTATAAAAAATATATAAAAGATAAAAACAAGTAGCAGCCCATTAGACTGAATAGCTTACTCTTTGTATAATTTATTCCTGCTGTAATCACTGTAATTAATATGAAAGTAGTAGCAGTACTACCAGTAGCATCAATAGTAGTAAGTAGTAGTAGCAGTAGTACTATCAGGTGGATTATTAGTCTAAAGAGTACTAGTTTTTTGATTGATGGAGAAACCAATACTGAATTTAGTTGTCTGAAAAGTACCTTGGATTACTAACTTCCCAGAATGGACAAACGGATCCACACTGGAAAATTGAGGTGAAAAAGACATCCGAGACAAGGCACAAACATCATTATCTGCTGTGGATTTGGAGAAAGCCCAAACACAAATAATTCACGTCTCCATGGATTAAATTTGAGCCAGTCTAATTACACTATAATCCACATGCAGTTTTGTCTTGCCTTGTCTTTTTTCGGTAAGAGTTCAGGTTGGATTTCTTTCTTATATTGTTACTGTGGAAACTAGGACAGGCCTAGTCTCGGTGGGTTTGGGAGGAGACGGACGCTGTGTCCTGCTCCATATCTGTGAGTGTTGCTGTCTTGTGGCTTGTTAATACCGGGCTCAAATCCAAAACGATTCAGTCTGGAGCTAAGCAGACCTTAAGGGAGGACACCTTTAGAGCAAAACTCACCTGAAGTTTAGTAAATAGTTTGGGTATAGTGGAAAGTGTAGAAATATTTTTAGTCTGACTTTGTGCTTTATATAATACTTGTGCGTTTTTGGGACAGCCTGTATTTTGCATTTTCTAAAAAGTGTTAAAAGTTGACTTGTGAATTTCCTTGTGTTTATATCAGATATTTTATTTTATTTAAAATTAAATCAAATATACTCTTTATAAATCTGCTAAAACTTTGCTCCATGCCTACATGCCTACACCGTTATTGAGATCCAAAAACAGTTTTATCACCATGCAATTCAAATTTGATTAATTATACAGCCCTATGTGAGTTGAACTTTTTACTTTTGCAGTGGTAAAATATTCCGGTATTGCCCAGTCCAATTAAAACAATCTGTGACTCTCCAGTCATCACTCACTCATCCATCAAATTTGTACTTCAAGGACCTATTTTGCACTATTTTCTGATCTATATTGTAATGTTGTTTCCTCATCACAAACATAACTGGAGTTGTTTTGTTTCACTCATGTTTAGCACACCAGCCCTTCATATACATACAGGACGTGCTCCTCTGTGAACTCTACATACACCTTCACTAGAATCATTTGGATAATTTCAGCCCTAACATGAAGGTAAAATGTAGCTGTTAACTTGAAATCTACCACATCATGACATCACAAGGTGGAACAGAGCATTTTGAGCTTTGGAGATGTAGACAGACTAATAATAAAGGATTACTCAAACGTGTGAATGAAACAAAACACAGCTCTGAACAGGTTTTTGAGGAGGTAACAACATTCTACCATGGCTTAAAGGTGCACTGTGTAACATTTCTGGTGGGGAGCCTGTCACCTGCCTGTCTCCGTGGAGATGTGCCTAGAATGTTCCACAGCATGGCCGTAAACTTATCAATATACATGGAGACGTGCAAGTCAAATTACAGGTTAGATCTGTGGAGAGGGAAGCCCACTCACAGTAAGAATTTGTGTTTTTAAAGATATTTTCAAGCAATAAATAACAATTGTAGTTGAATAAATGCAAGACGGATTAGTTTAATACCATACTCAATATAAACCCAATGACTTCCCTACCACCTGAACTACTGTCGCTTCAGTCTTTAATCTTTAACATCTTTAAGATTTAGCATCTTGTTCAGTTATCTCTTTGGTCGTTAAGTATTGCTATTTTGTATGCTTTCAATATTACTGCAACCTCCTCATCAATGCTGATAATCTAGAAATAAAAATTAAAATCCTGGCAGTTATGAAACTGCCCTCTTTTGCAACCTCTGTGTTGTGAGCAGATTACGTCATGTTAAAATAAAGGAGCGTGAGTCTGGGCTAATCCTGGAGCAAACCTAATAGAGGAATCCTGGAGGAGCCTTTTAAAGCAAACAGGATGAAGAGCGGAGAGGAGAGGGGGTGCACAGAGGAGAGGAGCTCTGTTTTAATGAGCTGCAGTAGTTGGGGATCTACTCCATCACTGCAGATAATGGCACATACTGAAAATGCATGGGAAACTGCCTCTGTCCACCGAGACTTGGGTCGAAGGAAACAATTATATTAATGGAAAACGGATACATATATTGCAAATTAGCCAAACACAGGGGTGGGATTAGAAGGCCCATCTGCCTCCAGCCCATTGTTATTAGAGTGAAAATAGCTGTGTGCACTTGGACTGGAGAGGCGGCCAGGGAAAACCACTCTGCTAACAGCATCATTTAAAGAAGCAATACTCAATTTAGCTGTTAGATGGAATTCAGTTACCTGCAGTAGAATGTGATCCAAACTCTCATCATTTTTCTGTTCGTACGAAAAATGGAAATATCAGTTGTTCATGACATTATACAGCAAAATTGAAACCTAAGCCGACCTAGATTCTCCAACAACTGGACAAATATTTTGGTCTACAACAATTTTGTCCATACTAACAATTCATTACAATATTTTAAATACCACAAACTAAGTCTCAATTACAACTAGCATTATAATTGGTAATAAAACACATAAGCAAATATATCATATATATATATATATATATATATATATATATATATATATATATATATATATATATATATATATATACATATAATATCTATCTTTTAAAAAAATTCAAGGCACTGTACTTGATTTTTGCAGTTTTAAAAACATGAAAGAGGAACTATGAAAAACAATGGGATCCTGCTGAATCTGATATGAGCTTGTTTTTTTTATTTTTTTTTCTTTAAGAAGAGGATGGATTTAAAGGCACTGTACTGTACTTTTCACAACTTTCAAAGGCCATAGCCAAGTTTGGCTAACAACAACTAGCATGATACCCGCGCACCAATACTACTTCCTGGTTTGCATAGGAGAAAACACTTTACACTTGGAGGCAGACGCTGTTTGACCCTAAGAGCATTTAACGCCATATCTGTATTGAGGTAAAACAGATTTAACTTTAATATATGAAAAAATGAGTACACCTCCTTTAAAGACTGAATTGCACTAGAAAATAACTGTGCCACACCAAACTTGCACCACACTTTGACAAGCACTGCCTTAGCTCCTGTGTATGTTATCTACTAATGTATACCTCCACCTCTGAGAAGTGGAAAGTCACAGCTGAGGAGGCATTGCCCACATTCCTTTGCTCCTCCCTCTCTTCGCTCCGTCGTGTCCACATTGATTTTTGAGTGGGTAACTAAAACCTGCTCAAGTCCACAATCAGGGACTTTTCTCCTCTAAGGAAACAGGCTCTAAACTCCACAGAGGCAGAACAGTTTGGGATGAGGGGGCTAAAAACATGAGGAGCGGCATGTGACAGGGATTTGGGAAGTTATACCAGTGGACCATGAAATACAATGGAGTGTCACTGAATCAGATATGAGCTTGTAAAGATTTCTGAAAAGAAGAGGGTGGATTTAAAGGCACTGGACCTGATTTTTACCATCTTAAACAGAAGTAGTACATTTTAAGTTGTTTGCAGAGGTCCAAAGTTACTCCTCACTTTCCTAACATATTCCTAGCATCCTAATTATTCACTGCAATGATTTAAGTGAAATAAGTGCTTTTCACGACTCTCTGAGGCCAGTACAGAGTTTTGCTGTCACTGGCCTTGGCCACTGTTTTGGAGCCTTGCTTCCATCAGTCTACCCCAGGGCAGCTATGGCTGTAGTAGTATCTTACCATCGAGTAGGCAGAGAATGAATAATGACTACAATGTAGCACTTTTAGAGGCTTTGAGAAGCCTGTAAAACACATTACAAGTGTAAGCGTAAGGTAAAGCTAACAACTAGCATGCTAACAGAGTACTTCCTGATTATCTGCCAACAAAATGCTTTCTAAGTAGATGTAAACAGCTCGCAGTTGACTTATTTTGACCTCAAGAGCTTCTTATACAATCCATCTGTACTAGAAACAAAGACAAATTTTGCCTGGAAATAAATGGGAAATATCTGGTCCAGGGCCTCTCCACATGCATATTTTTGTTGTTCCTTCTGAACTCCAGTGGGTCCCCAACTTACTGACTTCCAGTATTATACAGACTAGATCTACAAGAGTTCACTGTTGCCACCCTACATGCATATTTTTGCTGTGCCTCAGAGCAAGGCACCCCACTCCATTGACCCCACTTTGCATCCAGCCTAAATTATAAGAATATTAAAAAATATAGAATAATAGAATTGCCAAACCATCATGCTGCAACCATGAAAAAGGCAGAGCTGAAAGTGTTTTGAGTTTCTTTTAAATTAAACAATATTATTTATAGACTATAGATTAAACATTTGGCTTTCGCATTGCAACATACACTACTCACAATAAGTTAGGGATATTGTTATTCATATGAGTATTTTTCCTATTTTGTCTGAATTTCAATGAAATAAGTAAAAGTTCCCTTTGATATTACTAATAATGAATGAGAAAAAAAACACCTTTTTCATTAGTTTAATTCATTACACCCCCAAAAATTATGACAATAACAAAGATAGCCCCAAATAACAAAAACTTGACTGTCAGTAACGGGTGTTTCCACCATTTGCCACAATGACAGCTTGACAGCGACGTCTCATGCTCCTCACTACCCTCATGATGTTGTTCTGAGGCAATGATTTCCACTCTTCCACAAGTGCTACACGCAGTTCTGCCAGGTCATGTGGTGGTGGGGTACGATCATCCAGTTTCCGCTTCAACTGGTCCCAGACGTGCTCTATGGGGTTCAGGTCAGGGGACATTGCTGGCCATACCATATGAGGCACTCCGACTTCCTGAAGTCGAGCTGTGACAATTCTGGCTCCATGTGGTGGAGCATTATCATCCATGAACAGAAAGTTGGGGGTGTGCCGGCAGAATTGGGGGATGATGATGGGTTCTATGATGTCTCTGAGGTAAGAACGTGCAGTTACTGAGCCATCTACAATAACCAGATCTGTTTTGCGCTGACTGGTGATGCCTGCCCAGACTGTTGCACCGCCTTCACCAAAGGGAACCCTGGGGACCATGTTGACCTCGCCGTATCGCTCACCTCGCCTTCTCCAGCAACGCTGACGACCATCATTCCTGTGCAAGGTGACCCGACACTCATCAGTAAACAAGACGGTAGACCACCGCTGCATTGTCCAGGTCACATGATCTTGTGCCCACTGCAAACGTTCATGGCGGTGTCTTGGTGTCAATGGAGTCACCTCCAACGGTCGTCTGGCATTCAAGCCAAAGCGGTGGAGTCGGTTGCGTATGGTTTGTCTGGAAACCCTAGTCCCCCTCACCTCTCGTAAACGGGCCTGCAGCTGTGTGGCCGTTGCATGACGATGTCTGAGTGCGTAGGTCCTTAGGTACTGGTCATGGTTACGGTCTGTCACTTGTGGGCCTCCACTCCTGGGCCTGTCACAAACTCTGCCAGTAGTTCTGTCTTGATGCAAGTCTGCTGGTGACACTTTGAGACACACCAAGTTCACAAGCAACATCCGACTACCTGCTACCGACCCGAAGGCGTGCTATGGCCAGGTGACGCTGCTCATCTTTTAAGTGACGTCGTGTGTTCATGGCTGTTTGAATGATGAACTTGGAATGACTTATTGACAATACCAGCTTTTTATACCCACAGAATAGTGAAATTGACAAGGTTTGTCTTTTAGTATTTTTTGGCCTTAGCCCCAATATGAACACAGTGAGACCAGTATGTGGAAAACACAAAATGAGGTGTGTCACTCCAATACATTTGCCTCCCTATCCCAAAAATCTCTGAAGTGAAGCAAACACCGTATGTATGACACCCGCTGAGTCTCTCTCAATATCCCTAACTTATTGTGAGTAGTGTATTTAGCACAGATGACTAATTTCATACATTGTTAACAACACTCAAAAAATGTAGGCGAATTATTTTAGATGGACATACTAAGCCACATCTGTCATAGTAAATTAATTAAAACACTTTCTCCTCACTCACTTTGCACATTGTCACGGATGTGTGCTCTGTGGAAAACAACTCGTTCCGTTCCTGTTAGAAAATAATGAGATTAAGCAGGAATAGTGATATCTGATTTTATAACTTAACTAACTAACCTCTATCAAATATTCATTTTCAGTTTTTTTTTACTTAAAATCCAATTACCTTGTTTATAAAGACGGTGTAGTAATAATTTATATAAGCAGTTTGAGCTACAGAATTTAAATGTAATGATTCAAGAACTATATTACACAATATGGATTCATGGTAGCTTTAAGCCATGTTATAATGTTGTTCCCTCATCAAAAATATGCCTGGAGATGTGTTTTGTTTCATTCGCACGTTGGAAGAACCCTTTATTATTAGTCTGTCTACATATCAAAAGCTCAAAAAGCTTTGTTCCAACTTGTGATGTCATCAATTGGTAGTTTTCAAGTTAACAGCTAACTTTTCCCTTTAGTTCAGAAGAGATTTGAAATTCCAGGGCTGAAATGACACAAATGATTCTAGTAAAGGTGTATGGAGTTTAAAAACACAGTGTAGCACTTTGTATATTACCACACCACCAGGTAGAACAGCATGTTTTCTGTTTGGGAGAAGAACAGATCAAAAGATGGCGTAATATGGGCCCTTTAAAATACAGTGTACTTTATCGTCAAAATACAAGTTACTCTAAACATCCGATGATTTAACTCGTCACCAGGACTTTTAAATGATCAGTAACATATACCAAAAATTACATACTACTAATTAGACATACTACTATTACTAATGATTGGTTAATCTGATTTTTACTGGCCATGTAAACGTACTCGATGACTCAACCAGAACCTCCTTCATGTAAGTCAATTCTGTATATTAATACCGGGGAATCTCTATCCCTCCTCCTCCCACTTTATTGTAACCCAGATTTTGCCCAAGCTGTGATCCTCAAAGAGAATAGGAAGGGGGTGCCTCTTTCTTTTCTTTTTTTCCCCTCTCTTTTTTCACAAAGCCTTTGAGTTGTGCCAGCATCATGTGTTTTTTCCATCTGTCAATGCGCTTGGTGCTCTGAAGTGTGTTCCCAGCGTGTGTTCTCTGCTTCATGACGTCATTTTGTATTGAAACTTTTGAGACGCCACATGGGGCATTTCCTGGCAACGGAACCAAATGCAGCTAAGAAAACACTTGACGCATCCAGTTCAGTCAATGTATCTTCAAATTTGTCACGATTTCACAAAAAAGGGAACATGACCAGTTTTGAGTAAGGTTGTTCTACAAAAGAGGGCTGTATGTCAACTATCTGTATACCTTAAAGAAAAAAAATGTATTTCTGAAATTCCATTGAGTTTATTTTGCTGAAAAAACTTGAAAAACATGCATTCCTATGAGTTGGGTCACAGGAATGCATGACCACAAATCTGAACTGTAACTTGGCCTGTTGGTGTCATCTGTTTGGGTAGAAGTTTAATGCCATACAATAGAACATTCCAGGCAAAGCTGTAACATCATGGAGACATTGAGTCCCCTAAAAGTTGTATATAGCAGTATACATACAAATGCAAAACAAAAATCTGAGACCGTTGTACCCTTCAGATGACTCAGAGCTGACTCTTGTGAGCTTTAAGCCATGTTAGAATGTTGTTACCCCCTCAAAAACATCCCTGGAGTTGTTTTGTTTCAGTCACACATGTTTGAGTAACTTTTTATTATCATCACAAGAGGGTTTTATGTTTGAGAGAAGAACTCAGCCTAAATATGCAGAATTGGTGTGAATGAAACAAAACACAACTCCAGGTATGTTTTTGATGAGGAAACAACATTGTATATAGATCAGAAATGTGCGTAATATTGGCCCTTTTAAATAAGCTGTTTAAAGCAAGTTACTGAGTTAACCACTGCCTAAATTGAAATAAATGTTGGTGGAACAGGTGGGTGAGCGGATATGGGTATCAGTTGTTAAATCCGAAGGTGGAAGTGACTAAGGGAAGGCTGTAAGTGATGCATGCTGGGATTGCTGTTGCTCTCTTGAAAAACAAAAAGTAGCTGGGGGACTCGTGAGCTTTTGTTGTGTGTCCTCATCCATGACAGAGACATCCATTACTAAAATACTTTACCCTGTCCCGTCTGCACTCTGCACTTCCTCCTCTGCCATGATGGAGAAGAGGTTTGGACAAAACATCATTAACAGAACAGACCTGAAAGGCTCAGACTCTTTTGAAATATCTTAAACACTGCATGGACCTCAGCTCCAGAATTTGTGATATGGACTGAGGGTACCTTGTTGCAACTTACAACTATAACATATTTACCAGTTTGAAATTTTGTGTACCACTTTATAAAAATGTCTGAAAAACATGAAAAATATCTAGTTCATTTTAAAAAGTTTCTAAGTTATTCCTCACTTACCTTATGCATTTCGAACATCCTAATTTTTCACCGCAAAGAATTTACAATCCTTTTTCACAACTTTCAGAGACCTGTGCATGCTTTTGTCGTGACGGAAACAACAGCTAGCATGCTAATACACACTTCTTTCAAACAATAAAATACTTTTCTAATTAGATACAGACAGCCTGCAACGGACTGACTTTGACCTGGAGAGCAGCTTATAACATCTGTACTGGGGCAACACAAATCAAATTTTTCTCAGATACATATACAGATACATACAACTGGGCACAGGGCTTTTAATACAGAATAAATAAAAACTTAAGTCATAATAAACACACACTTTATTAGAAATGATTAATAAACAATGTGTTCCATAAGTCTTTCCATGCTTTATTAAGGCTATTAAAAATGTAATTAGTGTTACCAAATCCACTCTTATCTCATTGCCATTTTGAAAACATGTCCTCAAAATGGCTCTGCCACCTGTGTTCAAAATGGCCCTGACATTGGCCCTGATATCTGTCCGAGAAATGATCCTGGACTGTCTGAGAGTTATTTTTATTAAACCATCACTATTCAAGTAATCCAAACTCTGGCCTCAAAGTTGGAAGTGCTGTTTTCTGGTCTCTGGTCTCTGGTCTAGACTCAAGTTGAGATGGCAGGTTTCACTGAGTATATTCGCTCCTTGCTGTGTTGGCCTCTTCACTTTCTGGTTCAAGCGCAGTTTGACTGATCTTCAGCCAGGCTCTGCTGACAGGCTCCAGGCCTGTCCCAGAGCTCCTCTAGACAAGACATCCTCTGAAAACTCAAACATGCACTTTGAATCAGCATGAAGGCTATATATAAATTATTATAAACCTCAAATGTCTGTTTCCATTACATCCAGGTTGCACATTAACACGAGCCAAGTACAATAAAAATGAAAATACCTAGAGTTACCCAAACTAAGACAGTGTGTTAACTAGATTTATCTGGTAATACTCATTATTTTGACTTTTTAGCGCATCTGCTATTGGCCTTAAATGTCCAGCACAGTCTGATATTTTGTTTTGGTTGATCAGCTGCCTGAAAACACAAATAAAGCTTTGTTTTTTATTTAAGAGAAGACTGCACAGTTTGTTGGGTTTGTGGTAAAAAGGGCTGTGGATGAGTTTGAGGAAAATAATCAAAATCAGTCCAACATATCGGCTCAAAAATATCGGCTGAGCTTATCGGCTATCGGTTGGATTCCAAAGTATTAGTATCAGCCATGAAAAAACCCATCTAGTCCAAACTTATTTTTCTTTCTACACATTCCTAGCATCCTATTTGCTGCAATTTGTTTATTGAATGTTTCCACAACTATGAGGCCAGATTGAAGTTTTGCCATCATGATTATGCTAACACCAACTAGAATGCTAACAGCGCACCAGTATTACTTCCCGGTTTGTGGGAGATAAAAGTATGTTATAATAGGATGCATACAGTACAGCAACCTCATTTTCTAGCTCAGCTCAGACCCCTGGTGGCACCATCCCTGGATCCTCTACAATTTGCCTATCAGGTCCACATTAGTGTGGATGATGATTTAATCTGTCTTCTGTAGCGGGCTCACGCTCACCTGGATAGTGTTAAGGGCTTGGTGAGTATATTGTTCTTCGATTTCTCCAGTGCCTTTAACACTATCCAGCCGTTTCTGATGAGTGAGAAGCTGCTCAGGATGGGTGTCAGCTCCTCCATCATCTCCTGGATTACTGACTATCTGTCAGGCAGGCCTCAGTATGTGCGACTGGGGACCACCCTGTGTGGTCAGTAATGTAGGAGCCCCCCAGGGTACAGTCCTGTCTCCGTTCCTGTTCACTCTGTACACCTCTGATTTCCAGTACAGCTCCGGGTCCTGCCATCTGCAGAAGTTCTCTGATGACTCTGCAGTGGTGGGGTGTATCTGAGATGGACAGGAGCTGGAGTACAGGACACTGATTGACAAACTGATCCGTAAAGCTGGTCACGTGATCGGCTGTGAGCTGGAGACATTTGTCACAGTGAGGGACAGGAGGACACTGGACAAACTGCTCTCCATCATGGACACTCCTGCTCACCCACTGCACCACACTATAGAGGGACAGAGGAGATAATACTTCCTACAACTGTACACCAACTCACCCACTGCACCAGACTATAGAGGGACAGAGGAGATAATACTCCCTACAACTGTACAACAACTCACCACTGCACCAGACTATAGAGGGACAGAGGAGCTCATTCTCCAACAGGCTCCTACAGCTCCGCTCAAACAGTGAGAGATACAGGACTACATTCATACTATACTCCATACAGATGTACAACAACTCACCCTTATGTAACAGATAATACTCCCTACAACTGTACAACAACTCAATCTTGCATAACAAATAACCTTATGCCCTGTCAATCAGCATATCATTGCACTGCCTTTATTGTCTCTTGTATATAGTTGTGATTTTATAGTTTATTTTATAGTTTATTACTTATTTTTCTATTTTATTTTGACTTGTACATATACATTTATTTTTATAATTATGTCTCATTTGACACCTGTCTCTTGCTATATTTTTGCTATACCATCTGTTTTTGTTACTCTCTGTTATTACAGTATATTATATTGTGATGAGTGAGCTACTGTATCCAAGTAATTTCCCTTGTGGATCAATAAAGTTTGTCAAAGTCTAAGTCATTTTGACCCTAAGAGCTTCTTTTACTGTACATCTGTACTTTATTACATGAAAAAATGGGTACAGCCCCTTTTAAATTCAGTTCTTTTGAAAAGATCTTGCCTCAGTGGCAAGTTGATCAAAAGGTTAATCCCTGAATTACACACTAATGGTAAAATAAAAAATTATTTTGCTAGCCCTTGTCAGTTGTTGAACTAATGGTTAATATGAGGGCTACAGAAGGTGGAGCTGGCCTCTCCTCAATTTGAGTTTGAGCCCAGACACAGGGCAGCTCAGGGTGGCACCAGCTGTGTGAGATTTATTCTAACCCACTGAATTCATGTGCACTCCCTTTAACCAGTGTGTTAGATCACAGCACCCCTAAGGCGTTAAATATTTAAACAGTGGTTAAAAGGCTCCTTCTGTTTTGTTTGTACAAGACTTTATCCATCTCTCTACCTCTCTGAACTACAATGGTGATTATTCTTGGCTCATTGACCACAGTATGGCTTAATTCTTTCAAAGCCACATTGAATTTTCACCCCTGTTGTAAAGTGATTAGCTACATATTACTATTTTTACATGTTTCAATGTATGTTATGTAAACATAAATATTAACATATACCTAGTCAACTAAAGTAATATTAGAATATTGTAACATAAACATGTGACCCAAACCACAGACTATTGTATGATGATGATGATGATGATGAGGAGACAGTAAAATGCTATTTTCAACACAGAATTATAGATTTTTAATGTTCCTTTAAAATCTTTAAATAGAACTGTAAGATCATTCTATAACTTAACATATAACTTTGTCCTTTTTTTTAGGTATTGATAATGAGTCTCTAGCTTTATTCGATTATAAGTTAGTATCTAGTTAGTAGTTACGTAGTAGGCATCAATATAATTTTAGTTTTTTAATCAACAATATTGCTAAACTTTCTCCATCGAATATAAACTTGCAGATTGTTGTGAGGTCACCTGAATAACTCATGGTTGTGTAACTTATGGATAACTGGTGGATTTGTGTTGGTCGTGTGTTGCAGGTGCGGGGATGGTGGTGGACTGGGAGCAGGACACTGGTCTCCTCATGACGTCTGGAGATGTACGAGTCATCAGGATTTGGGACACGGATCGGGAGATGAAAGTCCAGGTAACACACAGACATATTAACATTTTGGGGAAAACCATTTAAAACTTTAACTTTAGTAGAAAACATCACATCCTCCACTCATCGTCCTGCATTTAAATTGCTTAATGTTAACACCATGGATTTTGTCTAAAGGCCGAGCCCTAGGGTGCCACTGCGGGCCTGTTCTGTTTTAAGACAAATTGTCCATAGTTTGGAGCAGTTTAAGTTGTAGTTAAACTTTTAAACACACATTGTAAATGTGCATTTTTCAAAAGGATTTATGTCATTGAGGGGTCCTGAACAACAGCAAAGCATTGTGGGGTGTTTTGACAAGGTGATAGGATTATACTGTTGTTGTGTCTTGTGGCAACTCACTTAACACATGTAACCAAATTTAGTCACACTGGACAAGGAAAGGCATGTGATTTAAAAACAGGTACTTTATATAAACTAAGCATCACCAAAGATTCATAAAATACTTTATATAGAATGATTCAGGCTTAGTAACTACTTAAATAATACCCTAAGTCCCAATCTTAAACCTTTAATCAAGTAATTATTATTATAAACTGGTACCAAAAAATTGGAATGATTAAAGAATGGGTCAAATGCAGAGGACAAAATATTTCTGGGGTACAATAAGATTTATAGGGAGAATTTCCAAAATACTGCAAAAACACCAGTCCACTGTGTGTTTGTGTTTAATAAAGTTGGATGAGGAGCATATTGTGTAGTGTCAGGGACTTCCTCACAGTTCACTGAGTGTTATTAAAGGATAAACTGGGATCGATCGCTCTGTGTGTCTCTAATACAGATGTAAAGGCTACAGTTCTGCTCAGACGTACAATATGAACAGCTTATATTAAGACATCCAATTTCCCTTTTATTATACTGTCAGCCTTTTGCAAAATAACACTCCTTCATTTACTTACTGCCACAGTATGTAACTTTTTAGTCAGACATGGTTTTTGTGTTTCTTGCACTGAAAATCATATGAAACTGAAAATATGTGTCCTTACTAAGAGTGGGCTTGCATCTCCACAAATCTGACTCTTATTTGGCCTCCCCAGTATGGCATAAAACTTTTTCGGAAGAATGTTTTTAACTTCATTCGTCATGTAGGTAGGTGATGATGTGCAACCTCCAGAAAGTTAAATACTGTGCCTTTAACATTTGGTTGAGTTATCTTTCGATTTATTTATATTAACAAGGATGTATTTTTTTCCATGGTAATAATAGAATGTAATTTTTAACACAAAATAATAGTACTTTCTTTGATATTATACAGTGGTCACAAAGGAGTTCTTATATTAATAAAAATCTAAAAATCTAGATCCATTTATTTTGTAAACATGGATTTTTTATTTTTTTGATTTGTTTTTTTTTTATTTATTTTTTTCCAATATCGGTACTTTAAATGAATACAATACCTCGTTTCAATACTAGTTTTAGTATCTAAAGTTTTTGGCTACAAGTTTCACAGTGCTGAAATAATATTTTACACTGTTGGCCATACACTTAGTGTTTAGTAAAGTAATGCAGCCCATTAGTGCACTTTTGTCTCTTTCTTTCCTTTTTTCTCTTTCTCTCCTTTTGCCTCTTTCTCTCCCTTTTGTCTAATGGTCGTCTGTGCTAACCAGCACCTTGATGGATGGAGCAGCTTGGAGTACCAAAGGCCCTGCTCGTGGCTACTTATTAACACTGGTTTTTAGTCTAAATGAGCCAATAGTCTACAAACTACATCAATGATTATTTGTCTAAGAGTTTAACGAGTTGAGAGGCTTGTAAAGCAGTGTTTTTGTCTGTTTTTTGTACAGGACATACCCACTGGAGCGGACAGCTGTGTGACCAGTCTGTCATGTGACTCCCAGCGCTCCCTTGTTGTCGCAGGCCTTGGTGATGGTTCTGTCCGAGTGTTTGATCGCAGAATGGGCCCAAATGAATGGTAAGTGTTATGAGGAGCTAGACCTGATTTTTACTCTTAAAAATGTAAAAACTAGAATGTTAAATGGTTTGTGGCAGTCCAAAGTTATTCCTCACTTTCCTAACGCATTCCCAGCATCCTAATTATTCACCGTGTTGAGTTGTAAGCTCTTTCAACAACTGTAAACCTAACAACTAGCATGCTCACACTGCACTTCCAGGTTTGTGGAAGACAAAAATGCTTTTTAATTAGATACAAACAAAACACAGCTATCTCCTTTGGCCCTAAGCTGCTTTTAAAATATAAATAAAACAAACTTCGCTTAACTACATGGGCAAACAAATTTTTCTCCATAAACTGAGATAAAATTACCATCACTTGTGCCGCCTTATACTCAATAGAAATCTATGGGAGAGGTTTGTAACAGAATTAAAAAGTAGCCTAATAATGTAAATTTATTCATGGGATGGTGTAAAACCTGTATAAAATACAAATTTGCTATTAATGAACTACAAAATGGAGAATCATGATCTATGGGTGACAATACACAGCTGATTTAGTGTTTGCCCAACAACCATAAAGAAGCCAGTTCCAACCTCACCCAAGCACATACTGATGTTGTTTTTTGTAGCTGGTTATTAAAGAAAGGGCATCTGACTTTATTTGCTGGCCATTCTTTACTGTACATGCTTTACTGTTTTTATTTATTGACTCTTACATGTAGAATAAATTATCATTAACTCCTGGCCTGCCCTTTGACCTCATTAGTGTCACATTAAGACCGTGTATGTTTATTATGGCATAAATACTAACTCCTAACAGTATTATTTAAAGACACGGGAGACGCTTTATATATCCATTTACCACCACTGTAATTCCCAACAGGGAGGCAAGCTATGTTATGTTTGTCTTAACACACTCTTAATTTCCCCCTCATGAGAGAAAAGAAACTGTAGTTATTGGGGCTCGTTCATATGTTAAATCTGCTCATTTCCCAGCCCCCATAAGGCTAGAGAGGCTTTTTTTGCTCAAGACACAGTATAAGTCTTTAAATATTGACTTTAAAGGTACAGCGTGTAACTTTCTGGGGGTGGCACGTTAACCTGCATCATTCCATGGAAACAGAAAGTCATATTTCAGAACATTGTCCATGGAAGTAGATCAGTTTTATTCCATACTGTGGAAGATGTAGCCAAATAACATTTCAGTGGAGACAAGCTGGAGCAGGTTCTCCACCAGGCCAAATGAAAGTCAAGTTTATGGAGCAATATTTTTAAAAAAGTTTCTATTTTAGTGTATTTTTATAAAAGCTACAAACTGCAGCTTTAATTAAATGTATTGTGACATCTTGTATCCATGTAATTATTTTTATTTTGATCCAAACCGGTCTTTGTATTTTAAGATAATGTACTTAAATGGTATCCTTAAAAAACATACATTAACCCAAAATAGTAATGTGGAAAATAGATTACTCAACCATTCCTGGGAAACGTCAAATTTTTGCTAATTGGCTTGTTAGAATGTGTGAAGTGAGAAAAAAGATTCTTCTTTTTGTGGTTAAAATCTTCCAGTATGGCTATAATGTATAGAGCGTTTCAAGAACACTTAATATCCCAGCTCTTCTGTCGCAATCTCACAGTGCCACCCAGTGTTCACTCCTATGTATTACAAGGCTACTGTATTAGTAACCAGTATTGTAAAATTAAAAGTTATGTTGCTTGTAAAGACGTAAACACCATTGCTTCTATTTATTACAATACAATATTAAGTTTCCCTTTGTAGAATGTATTTCACCCAAGTCACTGCTTATTTTGTGTACTGGAGAATGCATTATACACACTGTAATACGGAGATATGAATGTTTTTTGCAGTCGTGTGATGACGTATAGAGAACATGGCGCCTGGGTGGTCAAAGCTCACCTGCAGAAAGAGACAGATGGCCATATAATCAGTGTCAGGTAATGTCATATATCATTTGTTATACGTTTGAAATCTAGGTACCACTTTGTAATAACTACACTGTAATTAGTAATTTATTTAGTAAATTATGAACAAATAGTTTAGTAACTACTCTACTAAGGTGGGTTATAAGTTAGGCTTAAGTTGTTACTAAGCCTCAATCATTTTTAAAGGGCCTATATTATGCCATTTTCTGGTCTGTATTATGATGTTGTGTTTTGTTTCATTGACACATGTTTAACACACAAGCACTTTCCCCTTGTAATGTCACATACAGGAAGTGCTCTGCTGTGTTTTTAAACTCCACACACCTTCACTAGAATCATTTGGATAATTTCAGCCCAGGAATCGCCAATCTCTACTGAACAGAAGGTAAAAGGTAGCTTTTAACTTGGAAATGAGCGCTTTATGACATCACAAGGTGGAACAGAGCATTTTGAGCTTTGGAGATGTAGGTCGAGTGTTAATAAAGAATTACTCAAACGTGTGAATGAAACACAAAACAACTTCAGGTATGTTTTTGAGGCGGTAACAATATTATAATATGACTTAAAGCTCACAAGAGTCAATTTGCGCAGTATAGGACCTTTAATAAACTATTTGTTCATTTTATTTGCTCATAAATTATTATGACATTTTCTTTTTAGTGTTAATGGTGACGTGCGTTTCTTTGAGCCACGGAGCCCAGACTCGGTCAATGTGCTTCAGACTGTAAAAGGACTGACAGCTCTGGACATCCACCCACAAGCAAACCTGTTCGCCTGGTGAGTTCCAGTAACATATTTAGACATCATTAGGATGACTGACAGAGAGACTAAAATGGATAAATAAAATTAATGGATAAAAATGGCTGTATTAGGCATCAAGTGTGTATTTAGGTAGATGAGTCTGAAGGCAAATTATTGATGGGCTCGCATGGTAGTTAAGAGTATATACAAAACTGCAGTTCTCCTGGGATGTTTTAAGGCTGTAGTGGTGAGTAACTTTGAATATTTGTCGATGGAAGGGACCGTGTGGATTTGATGGTGAAGCACATGGGTAGTGAAGGCTGGCCTGTGTGATAGTGTCTGAATAGGGGTTAGATTCTGATACACCAATAATTATTTTGAGCAATACTAATAATGTGACCACCACATGTTTTGTATTATTAGAAATATTTGTACTGTTTTGTATAGGACTCTTTACTATTAATTCTGAATCCCATAGAATAATTAAATGTTACCTAAAAGTCCTGATATGTTCTGGAGTAGTGAATTGTAGATGAAATGGTGAGTTAATTTTATTGCATATAAACTGGCTTCATTCATTTGTAAAGATATTTTACGTGTCTGACTACTGGCCTCTTGTTTCTTAGTAATATTGTCTTGTAAACCCATGAAAGGACTGGACACATGCCAGACAAATGAATAAAAATAAATTCATGAATTCATTTTAGGCAGGTTGTCATAATGTCAGATTCTTCTATGTTGTATCTCACACCAAATTACACCTTACACAGTATTATATTTATCTATTTAAAAACATACTTGACTGTTGCGTCTTTGTCTTTTTCTCTTGTACAGTGGCTCAATGAACCAGTTTATTGCAGTTTACAACTCGAATGGAGATGTGATCAGCAACATTAAATACTACGACGGCTTCATGGGACAGAGGATTGGAGCCATCAGCTGTTTAGCCTTCCATCCGTACTGGGTAAACTGCTGCCTACATATCTGCCTATTTCTCTGTTGTTGTTTTTGTAATCATATAGAGTTTATATATGTATTAGTTTTCACTTCTGATTAAAAAAGAACATTACAAACATATGGAACCAAACAGTCTTAACCAAAAACAAAATCAAGTGTATGGGGCCTAGAGTAGGTTAAGTATAAGAAATTGTTTGAGGGGTTTTATATACAACCCAAAATGTAATCTATTGTTTCCAGATTACTGCGATGTGATCACTGACAACCATTAGAGTGGTTCTCAAACATTTCACACAAAGTACCATTTAAGAGAGTATTTGGCTTTAAGAGTACCACTATATCAGGTCTAAAATAGGACTAAACCTGGTCTAAAATTAATTTAAACCATGAATAAAGTAGTTCATAATAGTGATTAACCTAAAAACATTAAAAGCGCACTGATTTTTACAGTCTGAAAAACCGACAGAACTAACAGAACTAGTTCATTTTAAACAGTTTGTATTCCTCTCTTACCTTTTGCTTGCCGAGCATCCTAATTATTCACCACAATGAGTTTATAAGCACTCAGTGACGCTAACAACAACTTGCATGCTAAGGCACACTTCCTGAATTTACTGCAGTCCTTATGCCTAAAATTGGGTGTAAAAAAATCTTGAAGTTGGACAATGATAGAAACTATAATTGTCACTTCCCCAGCTTGGTTGTTGTTGACCACATAGCCTGTTAATGTAAAGTATGATTTGGATTAACGGTGCTTTCCTGATGCTGAATGCTGAAAACACATTAACTCTCCTAATGTTGCATTTGGGCCTGTTGCCACGGCGTTAGCATTAGCTGATTTCTATATTGCAGCATTAGCAGGCTGCCAGGCTTCACACTACATTACATTGCATTTGACAAACAAATGTGATAATATGAAATGAACCCTGTATTTATGATCCATGAAGGTACAGGGACAAGGGAAGTGGGAATGTAAAATGCACTTTAAGACTTTTTAAAATTGTCAAAGAACCGCTCCTTCTTCCAACACCAAAAATCGACTAGAAGTTCATGAAAAAGGCTACAGGGAAATATTAGGTCAAGATGTGTTTCTTAATCTTGGATATTTTGGTTATTTATTTAAAAAGTCAGTTCTATTAAGCCTTTGCTTTTAAATCATACACATTCTAGGTCCTATATTACATGTTTGACTAATCCTTTATTATTAGTCTGTCTACATCTCCAAAGCTCAAAATGCTCTTTTCCACTTTGTGATGTCATTTAGTGGTAGGTTTCAAGTTAACAGCTCCTTTTACCTTTTGTTTAGTAGAAACTGGCAATCCCAGGACTGAAATCATCCAAATGATTCTAGTGAAGGTGTATTTGAAAACACAGTGGAGCACTTCCTGTATTACCACATGACATCACAAGGTGGAAAAGAGTGTTATCTGTTTGAGAGAAGAACTCAGCCTAAAGATGCAGGATTTGGGAGTTTAACATGTGTGAATTAAATAAAACACAACTCCAGGTATGTTTTGATGAGGAAACATTATAACACAGATCGGAAAATACTGTGATGTGGGCCCTTTAATAAATAATTTGTTCATTGTTAATCAAGTATTTCTTCATGCTTAATTAAGGTATTACAGAAAACGTGCCTGCCCTCTATCTCAATTTTGACAACAGTATAAATACAGTTCTTAAGTCTGAGTGACCAGTTGTCTTGCCAGCGTCCTAACTGTGTTTCTCTCTCCACAGCCTCACTTGGCGGTCGGCAGTAACGACTACTACATGTCCATCTACTCAGCAGAGAAGAGACTGGAGAGGAGATAACACACACCAGCATTCATCCCCAAACAGGGCTGTGCAATGAATTTTAATTGAGAATTGAATCAATTATCAGCTTGGGGATTTCAATCGAGAGGTCTACAGCCAGTCAGTAAAAGCATGTGGTTTGGAGTTCAGACTTTGGACAAAGAAATCGGACTATATTTTTGTTTTGTTTTAAATGGCAAGGTTTGTCTAGTTTATGTTGAAATTAATGTTGAAAGCCATTTTATTTGTTTTTAATAAGACAAAAATAAAATCAAAAATTGTCATCAATCAGTATGAGAAAAAAAAAATTAAAAAAAACTGTCATATTGCCCAATCCTACCCTCCAACCACCCCAATGTCCCATGACCCCATTTTCCCAAATTATGACTGGAGACCTGGCTCTGAGCTCCGGGATGTAAATTATATTTTTGTACATATGCAATTACTCCCAACCTGAATGTTCAAGTGATGGCTGCTGCAAAACATGAAACTTGTGCTACAAAAGACTCTCTATACATACTATATATAAAATTACCTTTTCATTGTTTATTCATATTCTTATTATGGAGCTAATGATTGTAGACTTGGCCATGCTGCGGGCTGTGTATATATAAATAAGTCTATACAGAAGATGACAGAAGACAAAGGATTTATTTTAAAAAGAAAGAGAGAATGACTGTTGCATCGCAGCTAGCGTCACTACCTTGGACTTGAAAACACCCTCCATGCAACCTGTAAGAGGCACATTTTCGCTGGACCTCAAAATGTGCGTTCGACAGCCAAAAACGGACGGATTTAGCCTTCGCTGCACCTTCACATAGACTTCTAAAAGCAAAAACGGACTGGGTTCTGTCTTGAGCGGCGCATGTCACCCTTGTATGAATATGCGTGTATCTTTCAGCACATATTAGCACACTTCACTTCCTTGTTCATTGTCTCCAGCGTGCCAAATTTTCTTTTTCCTTGCTAACACCAGGTCCATGGCTTTTTGTTGTTTTTGTTTTATTTTGAGACGTACTACCCATTATAAGGGAAACTGTATCCCGAGGTGGTTAAGGTAGGTAACTAAGAAAGAAAAGTGTTACGCTAACAAGAATGGTACTTCTGCAAAGCAATAATCATGCATTCTAGGACCTAGCCTCATGCCCCGCCCCTTCATGTCAGATAACACAGCACTTGAATGCAAATTCAGTCTCAAAATGTGTTTGATTCAAGCAGCCATAAAGCAATACAAAAACTTCTTTATATTTTGAGTGCTACATAGAATAGTTATTTCCATTTTAATAAATAATAATGCCATTATTGGTCTTTCAACTGTAAACAAATGAATTCGTTATGTATTTTATTTTGGTTTTATTGTTTGGTTTTGAATTTATTTGAAAAGGAACTAGCGGGAAGATGGTTAAAGGTAGCATCTGAGCTGGGTCATGACACATTGGATTTAAAAGTGCACTGTGTAACTTTTCTGGTGGACGGCTCCATCATCTGCTTGTCTTTTTGGTTTATTGCATTGCCTGAAATGTTCCACAGTATGGCATTAAAACATCTATTTAGCATTGCTCCAACTACAAGTGTGTTAACTTTCCAAAATTACCACAGATCACCACAGATCTGACCTACGCTACCAGTCAAAAGTTTGGGCACACGTTCCTCGTCAATGTTTTTTTTTTTTTTTTCAATATATTTACTACTTTACACATTTTATATACATACAAAAGACATTAAATATATAGTACGATATATGGAATTATGTAGCACAGAAAAAAAAAGTTTAATTAATCTACAAAGTTTTATTTTATATTGAAATCCTCAAAGTATCCACCTTTTGCTCTGTCGAAACAAGATATAATTCCATATATCTTGTTTCATATATTTGATGTCTTCCGTATGTATATAAAATGTAGAAAATAGTAAACATATGCAAAAAAAAAAAGCATTGAATGAGAATGTGAAAGGTGTGCCCAAACTTTTGACTGTAGTGTGTACCTTGGCCTGGTGACGTCATCTGCTTCTCTCCATGGAAACGGAGAAATTTAATGTCATAATGTGGAATATAATCCATGCAAAGTTAAGACATTTCCATGAATACAAGCAGGTGGCGGACCATCCTCCAAAAAAGTTACACAGTGTATCTTTGTAATGAATAAACATGTATGTCAGTTGAAACGGTTGGTTACATTACCCAGTCTGATGTCCCCTTGTTCAACCCTGCGATTCCCTGTGTCACTGTGTCGCTATAATTTCCTTGATATCAAAATGATGTGCCTCTCCTTCAGCTTTGCTTCTGTAACTTTTTTTTATTCTTAATCGTTCTGTTACGTGATTTTGTGTTTTTAATTCTGCTTTTTTGTTGGTAGGCCTTGACTTGAGTACGATGGAGGCAGCAGGACAGACAGACTTGTACAATAATTTATGCTACTTCAATGGGCATATCTCTTGATTTCCCACACAATTTAAAAAAATAATTCACAATTTGACCAAGGTTAGTCCACACTGACACTGACCTCTCACCAAAATCACAAATGTCGCCAAATTAATTACTACTTTGAGTTGAGTTTTTGGAGAAAAAGAAAGAAAAGACTTGAAGTAGTGAGAGTGAAACTTAAAAACAATCAGGGTTGTCTGGCTGTTGGCTGCTTTGCTGATTGTGGTTCTGAGACGGAGATGAAATAAACCAAATACCACACTGGACACTCTACTGTCTCTGAATCTTTCTATAGAGTAGTAGTGGTATATATTGCATAATTGTCAGTATTGCAGTATTGGTTAATGAAAGAAGGAGAGATCTATTTGACCAATATTGTTTTTTTGGAAATCAGAATGTAAAAATGACATAATTTTTGTGATTTTCTTTTTTTTTTGTCCTGCAATTGGTGTTCATTTAGTCTCAGTCCAGTTTTTATTTTGACAGTTTTGACTAGTAACTGAACACACTTTACAGTTCATGTTGAAATATTGCAGTAATATGATTTGGTAATACTAAAAATGGCTAAAAACACAAATACTTAATAAAAGATAGGATATAAAGACATAAAAAGTATAAACTATATCTAAACAAAATATACACATTGGACAAAATTTACATTTATAGCCCAACATCACAACTGCTTAAACTCGAGGATTTAAAGGACCCATATTATTTTCTGAACTATGTTGTTATATATGTTATAATAATATGTGTACATGTTTCCTCATCACAAACATACCTGGAGTTGTGTTTTGTTTCATTCACACATGGTTAGCACACAAGTCCTGCATATTTAGGCTGGGCTCCCTGAAACAGAAAACGCTTGTGATGTGGTGATACAGGAAGTCCTCCATTGTGTGTTTAAACTCCACACACCTTCACTAGACTCATCTGGATAATTTCAGCCCTGGAATTGCCAATCTCTATTGAACAAAAAGTAAAACGTAACTGTTAACTTGTGTCATGACATCACAAGGTGGAACAGAGCATTTGGAGCTTTAGAGATATAGACAGACTTACTCAAACATGTGTGAATGAAATAAAACACAACTACACGTATGTTTTTGATGTGATATTAACATAACATGACTAAAAGCCATGGCTCAAGAGCGCCAATTTATCTTAATATAGGACCTTTAACCAAATATGAGTATGTAATACAGGTATTTAAAGTAGTATTTTACAGTTTTACAGAATGCAGTTTTGAATACTAGCTACTTTACTACGAAAAGTAAAAGTTTCTGGTTTTCGTTTTCGTTCCATGAACCGGTTCAAAGCCCTGCCTCCCACCCTGGACTGAGCACCTGAGACAGAGTCCCCCTCCAGAGTCTCTACCCAGCCACCACAGCCATCCATATCATCAATAAATATCTTAATCATAAACGTGGCAAAAGGAGAAATTTAATTTGTCAACTGGACAGAGTTTATTTGGTTGAATACGTTTCGCAGCTCATCCAAGCTGCTTCTTCAGTTCTGGTCAGATGCTGGCGGACACTGCTTTATATCTGCTTGAAGGGAGGAGCTAATTACAATGAAAATTACTCTGAGACAACACATATTTATTTACAGTTTCTGTTAGTCAGGTGAGTCTATTCAATATGGAGTGGGAGTGGGGGAGTAGTTAGCATATCCATTCAGGGCCATGATGGGTGTTTTCACACCTCTGGACCTGATCTGGCTAGTCCCATTGTTTTCTCTGTTTGTTTTGATTTAGGTTTGAGGATAGAGTTATAGATGGGAGACAAATGATGTCTGAGACCCCCATTTCTGTTCAAGGAAGGATTCTCTTTCTTGACAAAAATAGCCTCTTTAACTCCCCTCTCAAACCAGTTCTTTTCTCTGGCCAAGATCTGGACCTCACTGTCCTCAAAGGAGTGGCCCCTTAATCATAAACCTTTGTTGTGCTGTGATCCTTGCTATTGAATCTCTATTTACATTGTATCTTAGTGCTATCACTCATTTTACAAAAAGAACATAAATAATCACAAATGTGTTCTACACAGATTAGGTCTAGGCATGTACATGACAAAACTACAAGTTTAGTTTGGCAAAGGCCCTTCATTGCCGCTTGCGGGTGGAACTTGCTCTAATGTGGACAGCAGGCGGGTTGGCCTATATTGTCCTTGAGTGTTCTGTAGCTCACAAGGTTTATTTTCCTCATAATATTCAACCCAGCCTCTGAGTCACTCACCAGTCAAAACACATCATGTCATTAGTTAAATCTTAAAAATACACACACATCCACGGCTATGTTTTTTGAATGTTAAATTGAAATTGGGTGATCGCTTTACACTTCACTTTGCTGATGCTGCTACTACCACAGACACATTTTTAACTCGTCATAGTAAAAAAAATCAACAAAAAACTAAGAAAACACAAATATTTACACATGTTATATAACATTCCCTGTTATATAACAAAACAAAATTCTATATTATATAATATAAATTCCGCTCATTAGCATATTAGCGTCGCCATGGTACCCTGACATCAGTGTCTGGGGAAGTTCTGGTCTACATGTACATTTCACTCAGAGACAGCGTACAGACAGCAGCATTTCACGAGCTCTCCTCAACGTTTTCACTTGTTCAAATTACCAAGCTACCTGAAGCTTCAACTACCTGTTTTCCTAAGATACACCTGGTAAGTGGTCAGTATTACCATGAATTCAAGACAAGACAAATGCAAAAAAAACACACTGCACTGGTCGGTCATGGTTTCAGCACGTTTTGGTTGGTAATGTTGTTTCTACACAAGTTTTAATGAAATAGATGTGGGTACTTCAAAACAATTTGTCATGTGAGTACTGTTTTAAGAAAATACTCAAGTAAGAGTGAAAAGCACTTGGGGAAATTAGTTGCCAAGTAAAGGTAATTATAGTGTAGCTGTCTGGACATGACATCTGAAGTGCAATTTGTAGTTTTGATGGATAAAATACTTAAAAACACACAGAATCTGGTGTATTCAAAGGACAGATTGTGCAAAATATGATCTGGAAAGTACATGTTGGCACTTAATGATGCAAAGTTAAAAGGTATTTGTGTGTTTTACAGATATCCATCCACAACCGGAAAATGAAAGCAAAGGAAAAGGTGCTGGATGATATGGCCGCCCAAATAGAAGCCATGTTGGACGGTCCAGTCAGTATGGAGCCTGGTAACAACACACCATCACCAGGCTCTCCGGAGAAATCCGGGCTCTTTAACTCACCTGGACCTGCTCCAAAGAAAACTTTCTACTCTCCTCGGGTCGGTCCATACACCAAACCGAAGGCAAAAGCTAAAAGCAAATCAGCTAAAGCTACTGGCCCTACGCCATCAAAGGTAAGTTACGCCATAGGAGACAATGCTATTAAAACTTCTGCTGAGGCTTTCTTTAAAATATCAACCATAAAAAGACAGTTGGTAGAGCGTTTACCCACTGATCCAAAGGTTGGTGGTTCCAATATCGCTCTCAACAGATCTACTGATGTGATTCAAGCTCCCACAGATAAATGTCCTTAAGACACTTAACCTACCTCACGCCCAGTGCCGGCGTATCCTGGTGTATGAATGTGTGTGTGAGTGGGTGAGTGATTGTTTGATGTAAAGCGCTTTGAAGGTGGAAAAGCGCTATATAAAAATGTGACCATTCACCAAAACAGCGGTTATGTATGTGTTATAAGATTATTTATAGTGTTTTTTCTCTACAACATAAAGCCCAGCACATGTTATCTTTTGGTTCTTGTAGTTATGCAAAGAGGCACGGTGGCTGAGTGGCAACACTCATGCCTCACAGCAAGAAGGTTACGGGTTCGATCCCCGGGTCACCCGGGCCTTTCTGTGTGGAGTTTGCATGTTTCCTCCCCGTGTCTGGATGGGTTTCCTCCGGGTACTCCGGTTTCCCCCCATCAACCAAAAACATGCAACACCCCTATGAACAGCTTACCATCAAGGACCGTCAAGGAATTCCTCCCTCCTGTGGGCTCACCACCTGCAGAGGGGTTCATAGGGGTCTGGGTCTGGTGCACAGAGTAATGGGCAGCGTGCTGCCCCCGCGACCCAGCCGGATTAAGCGGGAGAAGATGGATGGATGGATGGAGTTATGCAAAGTTTTAAAAGAGTATTTGTGCGTTTTTACAGATTCAAAAACAGAAAAGGGCATCTTTCTGTGATGAAGATGAGATGGATGCCAAAAGAGAACCCATGATGTATCAACCTCACAGTATCAACGCTGTCAACGTACCATCACCGGGCTCTCCAGAGAAACCAGGGTCCTCTAATTCACATGGACCTGCTCCAAGGAAGAACTCCTACTCTCCTCAGGACAGTCCATACTCCGAACTGGAGGCCAAACAAGCAAAAGCTGAAAGAAAATCAGTTAAAGCTACTGGCCCATCTACATCAAAGGTAAGTTACGCCATAGGAGACAGTGCTATGAAAACTTTTGCTGGGGCTTTCTTTCAATATTCGTGCAGTGGGGCGTTATTAGCTCAGCTGGTTTGCCCACTGATCCGAAGGTTGGCAATGCAAATCCTGCTCTCGACATAAACATCATTAGTTGAGCGGTCAGTTGGTGCGATTCCAGCTCCTTGGGCAAGACGCTTAATCCACCTCACCCCCAGTGTCTGCGCACCCTGATGTATGAATGTGTGTGTGTGAATGGGCGAGTAACTTGATGTAAAGTGCCTTGAAGGTGGAAAACCGCTATATAAAATGTGACCATTCACCAAAACAGTTGTTAGATAATTTAAACTGTTTTCTTTAGAAGTTAAAACCCAGCACATGTTAACTTTTGTTGCTTTTAGTTATCCAAAGTTTTTACAAGTATTTATGTGTTTTTACAGATCAAAAAAAAGAAAATGGCACCTGGTTTCTTAATGATACGAAAGATTCACGCTGATATCAAGCTCTACGAACTCAAAGCACAAGCCATCATGACTTACTATAACAGTCCTTCCCATACTAAGACATTGGAAGAAGTGCTACAGGATGTAGATATGAAGGCCGCTGAAATAGAAATAGAAAATGACTCACCATCATCACCATCATCAAGAGTAGAATTGCCAAGAGCTATGCCACCACCACCGGTGAAGAGTCCTCCTACGGGGAGCTTGTATCAACAGGCTCCTGGACCTTCTCACCAAATGGCAGATCCTCAGATGTCATGTGGAAGGGTCAAATTATCTGGTCTTCGTCCAGTTATCGTGAATGGGACAAGAATGTTCCAGATGGTGGGACCAGTAACTTCCACTGGTAATACAGCCCAAACAGCAGGAGGCAGTGTTACTTTAGGGTAAGTATCAAGAGACAAAAGGCCTTCATTTTGACTGTTTACCTCATCAAAAACATACCTGCAGTTGGGTTTTGTTTCATTCAGATATGTTGGTGTGATCCTGCATTATTGGTCTGTTTACATCTCCAAAGCTCAAACTGCTCTGTTCCACCTTGTGATGTCATGTTGTGGTACTTTAGTTGGTAGTGGAGCACTTCCTGTATTACCACATGACATCACAAGGTGGAACAGGATATTTTCTGTTTGAGAGAAGAACTCTAAAGTCTAAATCTGCAGGGTTTGTGTGTTAAACGTGTGTGTATGAAATAAGACTCAACTCCAGGTATGTTTGTGATGAGGAAACAACAGAAAACAGCAGAATATGGGCCATTTAACTCGACTTAGTTTTGCCGTCACTGTAAAGCTAACAATAACTAGCAAGCACTTAGCAATAGTGCACTTCCTGATTCTCGGGGGATGAAACGCTCTGTTATTAGATGCAGACAGCACACAGCAGTCTCAGTCTGAATACTAGCCTTACCCACACACCATACCATACAGATATGAAATAACAATAGTTTTATGATATACTCTGCAGCCCTATTGTCTGTATTTATCAAAATTCACAATGTTAATGTAACTTGATCTTACAACTGTCTGTCAGTGAACCTACTTACTTACATACTTATTTATTATTTACAGGCCAGGAAATAAAGCCTCTGATGTCAGAAAACCACATATAAAGAAACCCCCTAACGCCTTCATGCTCTATAAGGCTGAGCAAAGGGAGATAATTATGAGGGAGCTCAATATAAGAAATTCGGCCGAAGTCAACAAAATTGCCGGGGAGAGATGGAGAACGCTCTCGGATGAAGAACAAGCCCCATATTATCAACAGGCGGCAGTGGCCAAGAGGGAACATCAGACCAAGTACTCAGAGTGGTATTAGTGGTATCCAGATTATACTGGACAGAAGAAAAGGAGACACAATGAAACAGCTCCTCCAGCCTACTCCCAATCTGGAGCTCCAGTAGGTCCTGTTCAGCCTCCATTCAACTGTAACACAAAATTAAAATGCTGCAGAGGTGGATGGAGTTGTAGAGGATGCCTGGTAGACACAAAAAATAAAATAAAATGAAAACATAGTCAAAAACATATATAGTTGTTCTGGTACCTACAAATATTATAGAATGTAATATACCTTATATTTTATTTTCAAATTCTCCCACTTTTTTGAAGCTTGTTGGGCTGACACAACTCCAACAAGTCCAGCCTCCTACAAGAAATTTCTAAACAAAATACAAATGTGATTAATAATATGTCATTTTTAATATAAATAGAGGATAATTTACAAGGCGAAACGAAATAATAATATTTTAGGCGATGCATGTTCGTAATACTTTACACATTCTACCGTAACATGTGTATAGTTCTAAAAGCGCATGAGACGAGTTACGAGGCGAAATGAAAACATATACAGATACAGCGATATATTTGACACATTCTAGTCTAACATATATGCGTATATAGTTCTTTTAGGCCATGCATGTTCGTAATACTTTACACATTCTACCGTAACAAGCGTATAGTTCTAACCGGGCGTGTTACGATAAGCCGTATATGTCAGAAAGCGTAAATGCAGGCGCCATGAGTATACCTACAACTTTTCAAAAGTTACTACAGTTTTATACAACTTTTTATGAGGTTCTTGAGTGCAAAATACTCACATTTGTGCGAGTCCTTTGGCGCCATGTTGCTTTCTGCTGCGACTTGCATTAAGCCACGCCTATCCCCTTTGCGCAAACGGTGCATCTGCAAAAGCTCTGCCAAGAGGGGTGGAACAGCCCTTCTCCTTATCCCTCGCACTTACAGAAAAGAGTATTGGGATACCCCTCTGTCTCTCGTGAACGCGCACAACAGAGGGTTAGGGCTAAGACAGAGGGCTAAGGGGGAGAATTGAGATTGGGCCTAAGTGATTTTCAGTGCCAAAAATATACAGACCCCCCCATAATAAAACACAAAGCAATAATACATTATATATACTATATACGTGATGGACACCTGAGGAGCTAAAGAGGCAAGTGAACGAAATAGGACGCAGCCTCAAATTAATTTCATGCAGTCAATAGCCTTATCTTGCTACTGCCTTGATAACTATACCAATACCTTCAAAAGCTCTACACTTCATCATCTTAGTTCAACAATGCAGGTTTATCAAAAGTGATGTCCTCGGTATACATCCAAGTTGGAGTCCCCGCAAAACTTGCTAAAGATGTAGACACACACACACATAACACACACACACATATAACACACACACATACACACAAAGCCAGTGAGGAGTCCAGGGGAGCACATTCCTGAGCGAGAGACGCGGGCAGTCGGGACATCCTGAGGAAACAACACTCACTTCCTGTCAAATTAAACCAACTCACTGCTGCTACTCGTGATAACTGTCTCCACCGAGGTACCACCTTTGGGTCTCCCCTTCGTCCCGCCCACTACACCCAAATCTACCACCCAAACATCCCACGAGCCTGCCATACCAGTGCGAGTTCAGGACGGAACTGAAGCTGGGATTTTCAGTTGTCAGGATGGGCCTTTTGTTGCTGCTCACCGCTGTGCTCCTGTCCAGCGGTAAGGATATTGTCTAAACGCTATCAATCTGGACTGTGAGTTTGAATATTATACGTGGCTAATATGTTTTTTTTTTTATCAAAGATGTGTGGTCATTGAGAGGAGTGGGCGCGCAGAGCTGTAAGTACAAAACTTGGTTGCACTTTATTTTGATTGCATCTGTGGGTTTTATGTGCGTGAGGGTTAACTAAGGTCACTATTTCTTTATATACTAACACGTTTATGAAGTCTTCAGGGATAAAAATTCAGCGATAAAACAATACATACTAAAATAATTATTAATCTAAACTGATTTAGTCTGTCTGTCTAAATGTCTAATGTGGGGATACTGTGAAATCCCTATATTTCATTCCACAATAATCTTTTTGATATGAATATTTGTATATGTGTTTAACCCATATTGAACCTTTCCAACCCGGGGTTCCAATAAGAGAAAGGAGGAATACTATGTTAAAAGTCCTATATTACACAAAATGTACTTTTTTGAGCTTTAAGACATGTTATAATGTTGTTACCTCATAAAAAACATACCTGAAGTTGTGTTTGAATAACCCTTTAAATCTAAATTCCCCAAGCTCTAAATGCTCAGTTCCACCTTGTGATGTCATGAAGCGTTAGTGCTCATGTTAACAGTTCAGTGGAGACGGACAATTCCAGGGCTGAAATTATCCAAATGACTCTAGTGAAGGTGTGTGAACTTTAAAAACACAGTGGAGCACTTCCTGTATTAACGCATGACATCACAAAGTGTTTTCTGTTTGAGAGACGAACTCAGCCTAAATTTGTGATCAATTTGTGTGTTAAACATGTGTGAATGAAACAAGTCCGGGTATGTTTTTGATGAGGAAACAACTTTCCAACACAGACCAGAAAATTGCGTAATATGGACCCTTTCACCTCACATGAACCATATTTATTAAATGTGAAGCATACTTTGATAATACAGTGTGAAGTTCTTGTTTTATTGTCTATTTGGGCAGTTGTTAGAGCTAAGTTCTTGCATTTGGAGCTTTTGGGGAGTCAGAATCACACATAAACCAGGTATCAGTGAGGTTGTCTATGGGAACTTCCTATTTGATTACCTTCTGTGTATTTGGTCCTTGGCTGCTGTTGAAAGTGACGTTTTGGAAAAGTTGTTGGGAACGTGTTTTGAAACAGTGTCACACGCCTCTTTGCACAATCTGAGTGAAGATAGAAGTCAACACTATCAAAACATTAGATTGAGATTAGACTTTTTAATGCTTGTCTTCTACATTTAAACTATCTTCTGTTGGCTTTAAAGAAAGTAATACCTATATCACTACCCCTGAAAGTGATTTTGTGACTTTTTTTTCTTGAAAGAGACTTTTTTTTTTTTTTCTTTTTGTTATTAGTAATTCTTAAAACACACATCTCATGGTCTTGTTTGTAATTGTTTTGTAAGTTATCCATATGATTCTACTGAAGGTGTATGGACTTCAAAAACACGGTGGAGCACTTGACTGTTCCAAGGAATATACAGGATTTGTGAGAATGAAACAAAACACAACTTCGGGTATGTTTGTGATGAAAAAACAGCATTATAACATGGATCCAAAATGATCTTGTCCTTGATCACAAACTATTGCCTTTCTGTTTTTTTGTTTTTCTTCTTGTGAATTTGTCATGTGGAGTAGTGTTGTTTTCTCTTTTTCATAACTCCTGACTAATTAAACTTTTTCCCCACGTATTGCTAAAAACTGTGTTGAAATCCTTTAAAATACCCATTCCGTTCTGCGATTTGATACACACTCCTAGTTCAGTATATGCCTCACCATGCATCCAGAGGGTTTTTGGTCCTGTCCTCCTCCCAGTGCCTGTGATTGATGCCTCAGCGTAGTTGATGGTGTCCCTCCTCTGTTTGTTTATCTCACACAGCCTCAGCGGCAGACTGGTGTGAGCTCCATCTGCTACAGCGGCTGCTCAGGGCTCATTACACAAACTTTACAAACTCCACTCAAAGGTGATATCCTTCAGAGCATTAGATTAGTATCACCTGAATATGTGTGTGTTTAATAATAATATTTATTATGGCATTGTCGGCTATCTTAAAGGTCCTAGATTACGCGAAATTGACTCTTGTGCTCTTTAAGCCATGTTAGAATATTGTTATCTCCTCAAAAACATACCTGAAGTTGTGTTTTGTTCCATTCGCACATGTTTACGTAACCCTTAATATTAGTCTGTCTATATCTCCAAAGCTCAAAATGCTCTGTTCCACTTTGTGATGTCATGAAGCGGTAGTTTTCAAGTTAACAGCTACCTTTTATTTTTTGTTCAGTAGATATTGACAGTTCCAGGGCTGAAATGATCCAAATGATTCTAGTGAATGTGTGTGGAGTTTAAAAACACAGTGGAGCTCTTTCTGTATTACCATATGACATCACTAGGTTGAACAGAGTGTTTTCAGTTTGAGAGATGAACTCCACTTAAATATGCAGGGTTTATGTGTCAAAAATATCAAACAAAACACAACTCCATGTGTCTGTGATGAGGAAACAACATTATAACAGAGATCAATCAGAAAATAATGTAAAATGGGCCTTTATCTTGCCTCTGTGCAAACAAGGTCCATAAATATAATCTATATAATTAGATTTGGTGTAAGTACAAAAAGATGTCAATTGATCAAAATAACAGTATTATCGTAATTTCAAATGAAGGGTGTGAATAGGAGAGAATCACTGTTTTTGAAAGAAATTTTCAAAGTTGTGATCCAAAAAAAAGTTGAACATTATCAGTGTTTGTTTGGGATTGGCACCACAACACATCATTAATCTTATGACATAAAGTCCTTTCAACTGAAAATAATTACATCTTATGGGTTTTCTGAAGCTATTGTGAAATAATAACTTCACTTCCCTTTTTTATTTTTACATTGAACATTGTGACTTTGTATAGACCCAGTAATTTTGTAATATTAAGCATAAACACCAAATCTGCATTCTTTCAATTCCACTAAAGAATTCTTGTCTCTTGTCCTCCATCTCAATTTTGAACTATTTTAGAATGTTATTTTATCTGAAGGCAACCTGTGACGAAAACAAAAAGCTGAATGGGAGGGACCACATTTCAATAAGGGGCCTTGGTTTTATCAGTGTAAGCCTTACGAATGAGCTTATTTGTTAGGAGATTTATGTTCGGAAAATACTGAAATGCAAGACTATTTGATAAATATTAATTGACTTCTTAAATATCACTGTTTCTATCCAACACGTTTCTGAGTTGTTTAGTCGTTTAGACTTACGTTTAATAACCAGCACCAACTGTGGCTTCTGAATTAGGCATACATAGATTAAAACTCAACACTTAAAATCTTTACAATTATTCATTGTGACATAGTAAATATTAGTGTTTTTCTTTGAAAGGTTGGTGAAGCTAATTGATACACATGGATTGTAATTTATGACCAAAAATGGTAGAAAACAGGAGTGCAGGACTGACTAATTTTCTTCCATATGCATTGTTTTAGCGCCTGTCTCACACCCAAATGATGTCAGGAGTCTGTGCTAACACAAACATATCAGCTTCACCTGCTGCCCACAGAATGGAAACTGCTAATGGAGGCTACCACAGGCTAACTTTTCCAGCTTTTTGTTCAAATAGGAAGTGAGGAATAGGAAATGCCAGGTCTCTTAAGCACAACAGTGGCAGACGAGGAAACTTTCTGGTTGTCATGTTGTAATGAATCAGACACTATTATAGGAAGTGTGAGCATGATTTAAAAAATGCGTTCATCATCGCAAAAGAAAGAGATAATGTTACTTTGGAAGGATTTTTCACATATTTTCTTTAAGGTTTTTCTAAGGTACATGTTATTGTCCCCATAGGGAAATGTGCTCCTGATCTTGTTACTAAATTTGGGCAGGACCACCTTAGCTGCCGCCATATTGTTGTGAGCAGCTCTGTTTTAATTTGATATGATTTAATTTTCATTTGGGCTTGCATATCCATAAACCCTCCTCCAGGCACAAACACTTTTGACCTGGAGGAGGGCCTACTCCTGCTTGTCTGCATGGAAATGGTGTTTTAGCAATAATACTACAGTATGGCACTTGGAGAATCTCCAGGGAGTATGGTTTTAACTTTTTGATTCCATGGAATCATGAGGCTGATGTGGCACCTCCAGAGAGTTACATCGTATACCCAACAGAAAGTCAAATCAAACAGTGAAGCAGTCATTGGTATGAAATATAAGCAGGTTAACCGGCCCTCTCTGTATGTCTCTGTTTTGTCTCTCCTCAGTGTTCACCATCCGCTCCATCTCTCTGTCTCTGGAGCCTGGTGAGGACGTGAGCCGGGACACTAACGTCACAGTGCGGTGCAACGCAGTGGTGAGCACTTCAGGACTCCAGCCTCTGAGCAGAGAGTACAACATCTCCAAAGATGGCACCACGATCTACTCCAAAACCACCAGCAGTGAAGAAGACTTACTGTACGCCCTGCCCCACGTCCGAGTATCCCAGACAGGCAAATACATGTGCAAGATCAGCATCGAGGGCAAGAGTCAGAAGAGTGAGCCGCGCAGGCTCAAAGTCACTGGTACGAGAGAGTCGCAGTCAAAATGCAATTTTATTCCCAGACTTTTTCCTCAGAAGGCTAAAATTAATATCAATGATATTTTGATATTATGGTTGAATTATTATCAATGATTGTGCTTTATAGGGGAATAGAATGGTTTGGGGCAAATTACAAAAATATATAATATAATATAAATAATCAGCATAAATTACATCACCCCTTCATAGGCCAAGTTTGGCACTTCAGGAACTTCCAGTATATACCTAAATATGGCATCAAATGTATTATTGGCGACCTCTAAATACACTAAATGATTATATCATGGTATTTCTTCATCTGTCTCTAATTTCATCATCTGTTCTTTTTCAGGTCTGTCCACTCCTGTCCTCCAAATTGAACGGAATATGCTGAGTGAAGGAGAGGAGCTTAAGGCCAAGTGCACTGCTCCTGGAGAAACTGGTGTTATTATGTTTTATTTTTATGAAGATGGTAAAGAGACACGAGAAGAGCGTGTGAAAACAGACCACGTGGAGGTGGCGTTCCCCCTCACCGGCCCAGGATACCACACCATAGAGTGCTCCTACAGGGTCCTCCTCACCCCTGACTCCATCCTCTCAGAGAAGAGCCTCTCTGTGAATGTTTCAGTCAGAGGTGAGGGCTCAATGAACTACAGCCAGATTGCATTATTAATTGTCTCCATGCAGAGAGACTACTTTAATGCCATGCTACTATAGAACCTTCAAGACACATCCATGCAGACAAACAGGTGGAAGACCTTCCACCTGAAAAGTTACATAGTGAACCTTTAAAAAAAAAACAATCTACAACTGCCTACACAAATTGAGCAGAAAATTTGGTCTCGTATTGATTTTTTTATACTCCCCACAGAGCTGCCCTTTGTACCAGTCCTGGACATCTTCCCTCAATATAAAGTGTATGAGGGGGACCAGCTGAGCATATCCTGTGGAGTTCAAGACACTTATCATCATTTTCCCTCAGTGGATGTGTATCTGAGCCAGGGCACTAAGCTGCTGAAGGTTGGACAGACAAAAGTGAACCACAACATGAAGGTTTTGGCCAGAGACGCAGCAGAGTTCGAGTGTCGCTTAGACACTGGAAAGGTGGAGAAAGCCGTGACCAAGGCTGTCCCTGTCACTGGTGAGTATATTTGGTATTATTATCGGGATCCTATTTGCCATTGCTTTGCCAACGTCTCCTGGATATGTATTCTAGGACGCAATCTATCACAAAATTATTGATATTGCAATATTGACTGAAGCATTTATTAATATTGCAACAAAATAAAACACAATATCACAGTTTTATAAGTACTAGATTTTAAAATTCTATTGAGTCATACATATATACATACATACAGCTATTAAACTTGAACCAGATGTAATTATTTTCATGATTATTTTATTTTAGAGTTGTCAGAAGTCAATACCCAGATACTAATAGACACTAAAACTGTTATAGAAAGTAGAATGAGTATCATGCTGAAAGGAAATCACATAAACCAGATAAAATTGGACCTTTCTTGAACAGTTTTAGAATGGTATTAGTTGTATCAGTCTGTATCAGGATGATAGAATTAAAGAAAGTACTACTAAAATTACATTATTTTGTCTAAATTATAACTGTAATATCAAAATCAGTTTGAAGTGTTGTGCATTTTCTTTTGTATCAAGACTGAGTTTAAAATTTTAGTATCATGACAACACTACAGTATATTATTTACCATTTTATTGTTTTTCTCTCCAGAGCTGTTTTCAGTGCCCACTCTGACCATGATTCCAGCGGAGGTTTTTCAAAAAGAACTCATGAAACTCATTTGTAAAAGTGATGAGGTTGCGTCTGAGCGATTGTCCAGTGAAGACCTGACTTACTCCATTGACCCTCCTCAGATGCACCTGGTGGAGAAGGAAAGAGGAGTGTTTTCTGGAAGAGCTTTAGCCGTGGAGTTCAATTACAGCTGTATGGCCAGGGCCAAGGGCATCGAGAAGCACAGCAGCATTCTCACTGTTCGCCCAAAAGGTACATTTTTATAATATTATGTTGTAGGGGTGGGATGATTTCCACAAGACAAGACGAGACACGAGATCTACAAGAATGAGACATTTTGGCATTATTTAGGCTATAATAAATTTATTGTGCAATCCAGTTCCCAATTTTAGGCTCACCATTTTTGATTTACTTTAATATTTTTGCTGTCACTGTAGCACTGTTTTTTGGGACTACACATTTTTTAAAAAAAATGTAACTTGCTAGTACTGTATTTTTTATCCAAACATACTCTAAATTTTAATCCAAACGTAAAAACATGGGGGGAACTCTCACAAGATCATTTTCAGCATGTGTTCACAATCTCGTGGCAGATCTTAAAACTCTTAATTAAGCCTTGACACCCTTCATATGTAGTGGTAAATGAAGATTCCAATTTGCTGTCTTACCATTTATCCAGACCTAGGTCTTGAAAATGAAATTAAACATTAGATAAGGCTAGTTTATAATTTAGCAAGTAGCATATTTTTTTTGTGTGTTTGGGCGTCATGAATGCCCATAGATGTTTTATGAGGCTCTCGACTGCACAAATTTGAGAGCCACTGCTTTAATCCGCAGCCAGATTTACACATAATTAATCTATAAGTGACAACAATATTAATTATTTAAAGGAATATTAGGATTCAATTAGGATAGCTGAATTTATTTCCTCAGTTAAAAAAAAGGTTCTTGGCACAAATCATATTGCTTTTTAAAAATTCTGAGGTCTCAAAGGGGAACAGATTTTTTAAAATGCCATGAGCGCATTTCCACATTTTTCACACTGAAATATTTGCATTGTATGTATTGTATGTTTTATTCCATTCTAAGTAACCAATATTCACCTGTTTCTCTGCTCCTCTTTAGTGGCAGTATCTGTTCCTAAGATCTCCGTTGTGGATAGGGCTATTATTGGCAAACCCTTTAAGATTCGCTGTAAGTCTGATAATGGCAGCCTGCCCATAAACTACACCCTGATGTTCAACTACGCCATTGTCGCCATGGTGACAGTGAAGGTCCCGTCTGAGGAGGCTCTGTTCAATGTGACGGTGCACAAACCCAAAGACATCAACAAGTTCATGTGTGACGCAACCAACCGCCATGTACCGGGCCCGCTCAGTGACAAACTGGATGCCACCGTCATAGGTGAAACTTCTACTCACAGGGACGGGGGGTGAGAGAAAGAGAGAGACAGAGAGACACACAGGAGTAGTATTTATTTATGTAGAGAGAGACAATTGTGTGTGCCATTTGCGTACTCTTGCACTATTTTCATGTACTGAATAAAAGTGTGATAATCTGCTTTACAGATAAGCAAAAAATGTATACCCAAGTCAGCTGTGCAAGAGACAAAGTTATTGCTATGAACAAAGTCTCTATATGCTTAAAGTGTGTGTACAAATTTAGTATGCAAATGTAGTCTTCTTCCATTACTTTTTCATCAGTTTTGAAATTTAAACTACATTTCAGACTGTTCTATTGTTCTGAACATAATATACAATAAGAAACTACAGAGCACACTATAATATCATGAATGCCATTTCCTCTGCAGAGCCTGTATCTCAGCCGCTGCTGACAGTCATCCCTCCCCTGCCTGAGATAACAGAGGGCTCAAACCTCATCTTCATCTGCAGTATCAGAGGCACACCCCCGGTTACCTTTAAAGTCTATCACAAAGGTAACGACCTGCCGCTGTTCACCAAAACATCTGCCGAAAACAACACCAGCTTTGAGATCCACGAACTGGCCAAGAATCACAGCGGGATATACTACTTTGAGGCCTTCAACCATGCCAACAACATCGTCAGAAGTGCGCAAATCAACATACAGGGTGAGCACAAGATGGATTATACTTTTATTTACATATTGCCTGGCTCACAGCATAGCAGGCTTTTAATCATTTTGTACTTTTTGAGTGCCTCAGTTTTTTCAGCTTTAAATTTAGTAAACTTTAATGCTACCATTTGCAATTAGTTTGGCTGACCCACCCGTGTTGTATTCTCACATATCACCACTAGATGCTATCTACGTTACTTCTGTCAGATAGTGTGACAGCTTTGGCATGAGAGAAGCACGGTGGTTGAGTGGCTAGTACCCACGTTTCACAGCAAGAAGTTTTTGGATTCAGTTCACAGGTCGCGTGAGCCTTTCTGTGCGGAGTTTGCATATTCTCTCCGTGTCTGGGTGGGTTTTCCTCCTCCAGTGATTTCTCCCATCAATCCAAAACATGCTTCAATCCTCCAGCTAAGGTAGTGCTGACCAAGCCTAATAAGATGGGAGATGGAGATGGGTCTCCAGGCACTGAATGCTTCTGATGAAGTGGCCCAGTGCCAGCAGCATGGAAGGATGGGTCAAATGCAGAGGACAAATTTCCATACGTGTACCGTAACCTGACTTGAAACACCCTTATATAAGGATATGTGTTGTATCAGAAAATGTATTGTATAGTGAGGTTCTTAACAATACCCAGCCCTATAACTTAGGCTCTCACAGCAATTACCTAAAACATCTTAACTTTTGTCTTGATTTAGATACATGTCAAAGACGATTTCCTGATTGCTGTTTCCTCCTCTCTCCTCCACAGTGCGCTTGGCCTTGTGGAAGAAGATAGTGATCGGGAGCTTCTGTCTGCTGGCCTTGTCCGTCCTGGTGGTGGTCTGCGTTCTCTGCTTTAAAACTCACAGAGGTAGACAGACCTACAGCCCTCCGTCTGTGCCTTTTTAACTTCACTACGTACGAACCAGACATCAACCTTGTCCTCCACTCCTACCTCTTTCTTTTTCATCTCCTTCTCCCTCTCTCATCTTTGTCTCTTATTGTAGGTAAAAAGAAAGGAGCCTCTGAACTGTCAGTGTGAGTTGGAATCAGTATTTATTTAAATGAATTGAATGAATTATGCAGATAGAGAGTTCACAGGTGGACTTTTCTGGTAAAGGGTCCACCAACTGCTTGTCTTGCTTGATATCGTCTTGCCTTGGATGTTACACAGTATGGCATTAAACTATATTGCATCTATTAATTGCTGATGTTTTAATTGCTAAAAAGATATAAAACATGCATTCTTACTGCAATGAGGCTTGCCACGCCACAGATCTGACCTGTAACTTGGCCTGGTGGGACCCTTTATTTGTTTCCATGGAGATAGGTAGGTTTAATGCCATAATGTAGAACATTTCAAGTAAAGTAATAACATCTCCATGGAGACAAGTAGATGGCAGACACTCCACCAGAAAATTTACATCGTGCCCCTTTAAAGAGAGAAAATTGGGTGATAGGGATAGAAAATCAAGTTATTTTCTTGTTTCAAGTTATTTTCTTGTTTGAGATTTTTATAATACAAAAGCATGCTAAATCAGTATCTCTTGATATTACTTTAGTTATGAAACAGGTTCTCTTTTGTATAGAAACGACTGTTTGTTGCACAATGTAATTTCATGTCATTATTATTATTTATAGAAAGCCTGCATACCCTAAATCAGATGAGGTTTTAACACTGAATCTAACCCATGAAACTCCGGTTTATGACACGCCCACAGGTAGCCCGCTGTTTTACTGTTTACCTTTGTTCACGTCCACATTAACAACTCTTCATTATTGACTCACTCAGACCAAGCACTTAAGTAGTTTTCTAACATGCATGCAACACTGTCCTACTAACCCCATCAAAAAAAAAAAGTTGGGATAATGTGCAAAAATCAAATTATAAACCATTCTCAGGCCTACTGAGAAATATACGTTAAACCAGCTGTATGTAAATAAACATGACTAGTATTTTCAGTAAATATATTAACTTAATGTCACTGAATTAAACTAGGAACTGTCAAGTGGCATCACATTAATTTGTCCATTACATACAATATCCCCACTTTTGAGAAAAGAACTTTCTTCAGAAATACATTCACCTAGATGTGACTTTTGCATGATCTAATTCTTTTGTCTGTTGTTGAAAGTAGCATCTGTAGTACGAAATCTGGAAGTTTAGATTGTAGGTAGTAGTTATGTTGTGTTAGTGCATTGTTCTTGCACGGTTCTTAGACAGCTCTATATGATCTTGTTGCAGACGCAGTGCCAGGCTATGAAGGCATAGAGGGGAGAGAGACCAGTGGGACGAGAGCTAGCGCGGAGTCCCTACCTGCTAACACGAGCTACAGTGTGTCCGCTGCAGTTTAGAGACAACTCACAAAAACATGGATCTGAACTTTATTTTGTAAATGACTGAGAACTAAATGGGAAGGATCATAGCAACTGGACTCTACTTGGCTTTTGGACTCTGTCAGAAGAGGCATGTTGTGAACCAAAAAGACCTGTTGTTCCCTCTCCCCTCCGCAGGCTTCTTTTGCACATTACTATTCAAACCCTTTGTCCTGTATTTCTGACTGTTCTGTTTTCTGTCCTCCATGTTCTATTCACATTTTAGATATTACGTGCGGGAAAATGTGCTATGCTTTTCTAGGAACCATTCAGTCTCTGTTGTATTATATTTCATACACTATTTATTTTTTATTTGTTTTACTTTTTTGAGAGTTCACACTTACTTCACTGTCACTGGTTAAATCCATATGTTAATCACTTAAGGTGTTCCCGAGGGTGACAAATAGAAGGTAGATAATGTCTGTGTCTCAGAATGGAACTACATAAAACACTGAAACACAATATTAGAATATCAAGTAGGCCTGTCACGATAATTACTATATCTTTAATTACCTTATCGTTAAGTATATGAAAAGCTGGAGCAATATGTTTTGAGGCTCACTATCTATCATGTGTACAATTCCTTTGTAAAATTGAGGAGATTTAGGCTACTTTAGTGGTAATACAATAAGATCTGAGCTGCAGAAGGTTGAATAAGTGACTTGTATGGCTAATTATTGGTCGATTCTGTTATTTATCTGTTGCAGCTCAGGCCTTTTAATGATACATATATTTAAAAATGATTTACTGGGATTGTCTTGCATTATTGCCAATGTGTCAGTGGCATAAAGTAGTTTCAATATTACTGTTTATGCAACATCTCCCTGTAGCAATATATCATTTGTTATCGTGACAGGTCTGATATAAATATAATACAGTCTCACGTATGTCAGTATGTTTTCCAGTACGGATGTAATTAAGTGAATTTTATCATGTAAAAGCAGTTAAAGACACACTATGTATAACTAAACACCTTCTTGTCACCATAGAGATGTTATTGCTTTGCCTTGAATTTTGAATTCTAGCTCCACATAGACAACCAGGCCTAGTCACGTCTGTGGAGTGTTTCCATACTGTAGAATATTCCAGGCAAAGCATTCCATGGAGACAAGCAGGTGGTAGACTCCCTGCCAGACATGTTACATAGTGCACCTTTAATTTACATGTATAGTTATTTAAATACAGTATTGGTTGTTTATTTATTTTTTGATTGCAGGGTCCATAGCGGCTGGGTGGGATGCCGAAAATACACTTTCACTTTGCACAATTATTGCCTTGTTAGTTTTGATAGAGCCTTAATCTGATTTTTACAAACAGTCTGGCTCAGTTATAATCATTGTTAAAATATTGCTGTATAGTACTATTTACAAGAAATGTTTGTATATATTTTGTTTAATTCCACTGTCAAAAGAGGCACTTTAGAATAAAGATTTTAGTTTTTATATTGTCACCGCCTCTTATTCTAATCTAGAATCTGTTAATGTGCTCTGAAAAGACCTAAGAATCACCATTTAAGTCCATGAAACGTATCCATTTCCTAAAACCTCAACAGAGACTTTCTTGAAATGTTGGAACAATAGAGTGAAGGAGGAACTTCCTATTTTGGCAGCGTGAATGCAGGAGTGGGCGGGACGTAGGGACTGGGTTTGAATGCAGCAGGTGGAGGAATTTAATCACAAAAGACTTGGTAAAACTGTGAGTCAGTTAACATAACCAGTGGGATGTTGTTTTGCCTGGACACAATGTGGTACTGTGGCTTATTTAAGTGTATATTGTGCTCAAGAATGTGGACTGCACTTTGTGGTTTGACAAAAATACTTCATTGATCCACAAGGACTTGGGCACAGTAGCTCACACATTACAAAACTCAACAATGATGAACAAAACTAAATCTAAAAAAAAAAAAAAAAATCTCTACACACGACTGATAAACTAGTACATCTATAGTATGTTAGGGCAGACTCCAAATACTCAACCATTTCAAGCTTTTTAAAGCAATCTTCTTGTAAACGTATTACTTATTGGCAGTAGTAACATAACTGAATCCAGTGCACTTAAATAATTACGGCAACTAGAGTTTTAGTAATTTATCCATATTAGAAAATCTTAAATTATACAATGTTTAATCTTAAGATCTAAAAATATGTTGACCTTGTGTTAAATAACCTTGTGTCAATTAAGTATTTTTCTTGTGTCTTGCAGCGACTAGAGCAGTGGACAGGACCACTGTTAGTGTCTGGACTGAAAGACCACCACAAGGTAAGCCTATATATATATATATATATATGCCTATATATACAAAGAGTTTATGAAGAATGAATCATTCAAGAGTCATTCAAGAGTTTATGAAGAATGAATCATTCTCATTATGTATTAAGTCTTTGTTCATGCTTTATTAAGGATATGTAAAGTGTAGTTATTATAGGAATTACATATGCACATGATTTTTATTTCAGCCAGTGAAGAGAACAGCGTAGTGTCCAATGAGCCTGACGTAGAGTACACTGAAGTGGTGCATCCACGCGCAGCAGATCCAGCAAGAGGTAAGCTGACTGGAGCACTGCCTCTTCTTTACTCTGTAATGATTTCTCTGCACCAAAACCACAAAACCATTTACTTATCCTTATGCCCACATTCCCTGGTTGTAGATAAGGTGGACCAGTGCTTCCTGGGTGGGGTCTAATTGTGGATCATTAAAGAGTGTTCAGGTTTCGGGATTTCCACCTCCACAGAGACTCTTAACAGGAAGTACTGAGCTGATAGCCACTGTGCTGTGATATGAGAGAGATATGAGAGAAAGATGGTGGTTACCCACTGTGACCAGTACTGAGCAGACACTTCAAAAACAAACATTATGTTGAAGATATAAACATGATAGTTCCTATTTGTCTTGACAGTTCCACTGAAGAAAGGCACTGACACCGTTTACAGTGAGCTACAGAACTCTCCACATGGTGAGTTTCATTTCATCAGTAGTGGAAAGAGTCCTGAAAATGTGTACTTAAGTAAAAGTGACATGGTACTGCTGTCAAGTAGGCATGAAAAAACGACCCAGAGAGCTTGCTAATTGAGTGATTTAACTGTTTGAACCCAAGGGATTTTAAACTGCAATTTGTGTATTCTGAGTTACAATCAGAGCAGGCGGTGCAGTATTTGTAGATTTAGAGCAGAGCAGTGTAGTGAGACTGAGACTGTTATCAGTATCTCCTATGATTTAAAATGCAATGAAATCAGAAATGTACTACAATTAGACTCAATTCTACTCAAATACCAGTACATGTTTAAAAAGTCCTCTCACAAAAATGCAGTTAACAGAAAAGTCTACTGTAACTTGAGTATGTGTTAGATACTTTCCACCCTTGTATTTTTGGTCAGTTTTGATAATAAAGGCATATTTCACCAATAATATAACCCAAAACCAAAACAGTTGGCTTTTTTTTAAATAAGGTAAACCTGTATCACACCAAGAAGGTCCTGGGTTTGACTTGATGCTCTCCCTGTGTCTGGATAGGTTCCCTCTAATTAAGAGAGTTGTATAAGTACAGCATACTTTACTCTATGACAAAGTGCTTGCTATATGGTAATGAACTTAGTCATTTGTTCCTTGGCTGTTCACAATGGTTGTGTTCATTTCTCATTGTGTGATATTTGTTCAAAACAATAGCTTTGGTATTTGAGGCATTTTTGGTGTATGCCACTTTTTATTCCCACATGGAGGCATATCTTGTAGTACCCACAAGGGGAGAGATAAGGACTGAAAACTCTTTTGGCCATAACTGTATCCTGTTTCTGCTGACTGGAACGTCCTGTTATTAGAACAACATCCAAACTCTGCTTCTGTCCATCAGTCAGAGCCCTAATGTGTCCTTTCAGCAAAGACAAAGGACGAATAGACATGATTAAAAACATCCACTGTATGAACAAAACACTACACAGAGTTTAGAGTTGTTTAGTTATAGTTAATAATGCATTTATGTATTGATGAGTATATGGGTATAAATCCATTCATCAGCTGACTACAATACCAAACAAAATCAGGTGCCCTTTTAATAATATTTACACCTTAATTAGCCTTAATAAAACATGAATAAAGACTTAATTTATAATCAACAAATGTTATTGAGAATGATTAAGTAAGGATTAAACAACCTCAAGTAACTACCTATTTATGGGGTTGAGTGTTAGGATTGTGGATAGGATAATGAGCGTATTAATTAAGTAGTTACTAAGCCAAAATATTACAATATTTGACCATAAATGTTTAGGGTTGCACAACCTGGTCAATAAAAAATTCTCAGGACACATACTCACATTTTTTTTATCACTTGGAGGTGATTGGAATGCCAACTTAAGTACAGTTCCTTTAAAAAGCTGTTATTCTAGTATTAATAAAGATATGTTGTTTGAAAATTACTTGGTAAATGTAATTGTGTGACTATAACTCATTACGACCTCTGCTCAAGGCCAAACTATTCTTTAAAATGTAATAAAATGTCAAATATAATCCCAGTTTTTGTTCTGCCTCTGTCTGTGAGTAGAGAATACAAACACTGCTCTAAACCACAGGGGCAGGTTTGTTTTGTTTTAGTGGCATCTAAAGCCTGGTGTGGAGTAGGAACAGGGTTCAAAGGTCACTGTGGTGTCTGCATAAAAACAGGACTCTGGTCTGATCCATGCTGTTTGTCCTCCACAGGTGAGGCAGATCCACACCCTTATGTGAGTACACTGCCCTCTGGTTGTCACTGCTGTGAATGAAATGAGTGTTTTTCACACTTCTGCAGACAAAGCGCTCAGTGTGGACAGGAGCAATGTGTTTTGTCATGTAATTAGAGTGTGCTCAGAAAACCTAAGTGAGGACTTCTTGATGACAAAAAAATATATATATTTATATAGTAATATGTTTTTACTTTTGCACATTGTTAAGTTACTTTTATAGGGTATACATTTGGAAAGAATGGTCCTGGAGAGGCTCCCCTTGTTCACTTCACTGAGAATGATTTAATAATAATTAATCTGGCAACCGTTATTTATTTATAAAACTTTAAATAGCCACACAGCTGTATACATTATTCAAACTGATGCTTTATTGAGAAGTCTAATCCAGTGAATGTTCCACAGTATGCTATTAAACTTATTTATTGGAGACAAGCATGTTTAATGCCATACTGTGGAACATTCCAGACTAAGAAATAACTTCTCCATTGGATGCACTTTTACTGGGAATTGCTGGCATAAATACTAATGCAAAAACAAATAATGCAGTGTAATATGATTAACATAGGCTACTTAAATCCTTACTATCATAATACTTGTATATGTCATTGCTTTCTCGCCTCCCCCTGTCTCTGCCCCTGTCTTTGCTCTTGTCTCTGCCCCTGTCTCTGCTCCTGTCTCTGCTCCTGTCTCTGCCTCTGTCTCTGCCCTGTCTCTGCCCCTGTCTCTGCCCCTGTCTCTGCCTCTGCCTCTGCTCCTGTCTCTGCCCTGTCTCTGCTCTTGCCTCTGCCCCTGTCTCTGCCTCTGTCGCTGCTCCTTTATGTGCCTCTGTCTCTTCCCTGTCTCTGATCCTGTCACTGATCCTGTCTCTGCCCCTGCCTGTGCCCATGTCTCTGCCCCTGTCTCTCCCCTGTATGTGCCTCTGTCTCTTCCCTGTCTCTGCCCCGTCTCTGCCCCTGTCTCTGCCCCTGTCTGTGCTCCTGTCTCTGCCCCTGTCTGTGCTCCTGTCTGTGCCCCTGCCTCTGCCCCCGTCTCTGCCCCTGTCTGTGCCCCTGTCTCTGCCCCCGTCTGTGCTCCTGTCTCTGCCCCCGTCTGTGCTCCTGTCTCTGCCCCTGTCTGTGCTCCTGTCTCTGCCCCCGTCTGTGCTCCTGTCTCTGCCCCTGTCTGTGCTCCTGCTTCATCCTTAAGAACTCAGCTGTGGAGGAAAACATCTGTCAGAGTTTCCAGTAGAACAAAGACATTTTGGGCCGTGGTTTCCTTCCCTATCTCCCCTTCCCATCAGCTAACAGCCTCAGTGCAATTACCTAAGGGCCATCCCACGCACTGTCCCCTTATAGCATCCTAATCAGCACTGCAATGTTTGTCCCTAAGAGGCACCCGTAGCACCCAAAATGTTAAAATAACGGTGAGCGGAAGAGACATAATTGACTAAAAACAGCTATTTCTTTCATCAGTGGAGAGTCCTGATGGAAGATAATGTATTTACAGTTGAATATGTCCCAGTATTATGTCTGCGACCACTGAAACTGATCTTCAAATATAATGTGGAGTTTGAACAAAAGAAAGAAAATATATTGAGCTGTAGCACCATACGTAATAAGAACTTGTGCTGTGGTGGTTTGGGAGGTGAAAAACTGATTTGAAAATTTGATATGGACTCACATTTGAGAAAGTTAGATGCATCACAGGGGAGTGTCTCTATGAAATTGTAGCTCTATTTGAAATCTTCAGGTTGTTTTTAATATATAGAATAACTCCACTGTGACAAATAATAGGGTACCAAATATTTCTCATTTATAATCTGATTTTATTTCATAATAACTTTTTAATATGTTGCTGGCTAGGCGCTGTTAAAATTTTATTTGAGAGAAGATAAGTTATGAATGCAGTTTATTATTAAAAATAGCACATATAATGGACGAGCTTTTCCATCTTTCCAATCCCGTCACATTTACAACTTTCTCAAATTCTGCTCAATACACCAATTAGTTACCAAAACATAAGAGTTATTCATTTGAACTGCTTGTCTCCATGGAGATGTTAATTGTCTGGATGTCTGGAATGTTCCACAGTGGGACATTAAACGTTTCTATCTATCTCTATGGAGACAATCAGGTCACAGCAACAAGTTACAAGTCAAATCTGTGGAAACCTCTCACAGTAAAATTGTATGTTTTTCAAGGTATATATATATATTTTTTTATCAGTGAAAGTGCTTGTAATTGAATAGAGTGTGGAACATGCCAGGTAAAATCATAACATCTGGAGGCAATGGATTCCTTCCCAGAAAAGTTACATAGTGCAGCTTTAAATGATCTTTCTGCTTGCTGAAATAATATAATAATATCTGTATATTATTTGTCCATACAGGGGTCAGTAGAGTACGCAGATCTGAACGGGGAGCAGCCTGACATGAATAATTACCCTCTGAACCACTACCACCACGAGCTGCCTGTACCTGTGGACTGACTACACACTGCCCCCTTGTGTCTTGTCTCTGATCTGCACTGAAATCTGCACTGCCTCGTCTGTGACTGCCACTGTCCAAGCTGTACATATTATGATTGTATAATAAAGCATGTTATACTTTTTAATAATCACTTCTCTGTGTTGATTGAAAGCCTTTGAAACAATATAAAGATAATTGGTTGTTAGTATTTTTTACTACCTAGAAAAAGCTCATATACGTACTGTAGTTCAGCGTGTTGACAGTGAGTTGAGATGCGTCTCCAATCAATTAATCAAACTTTATTTGTATTACACTTGAGTCAAAGCAATACAAAATACAGTAATGGTACTTATATATTAATTGTGTCATAAACAGAAATGTGCAACGTTCAGAACTTCAATATTTTATAAACTACAAAAAATGTTCTAAGAATAAATGTAATTGATTTGTACACCGCTAGAGGCCGTTGTTTTCACATGCTCCACTGTTAATGTGTGACTAGTTTAATGGCTTCATCTTGTGGCAAAACTTGCACTTCTGCCATTTAAATTTAAAGTTTGCATTATTATCAAACTTGCTTGATTTTCTGCTTAAGTGTACTAACCTAACATAATATTTTTCCTGGATGTTAAGGTCAGAATGTTTTCTGTAGGATATTTTTCTTAATAGAAAGTCGAAGCTGCACAAACCAAACACTAATCTAACCCCGGGCTGTATTTGAGCACACCTTTATTATGCTATGGGCCTATGTGGCCTATTGCCTGAAGGAGTGCACTAATATTACCTTGCTTTTCCACATATAGACTTTTAATATTGAAACACAAAGTCACGCATATCCCTGTTGGGTTCTGTATTTGTTTTGACGTCCATCAGATGTGCAACTTCCCTTCTATACATGCATATTATATTTTTCCTGTATGCGTAGGATTTAATTGAATTAGGGTACTGGATTACATAGCAAAAAGTAATTATTAACTATATTATCTACTACCACCATACTACTGCAGCTATGGGCCACTACATGACTACTAATAACAGCAGCTATTGCTAGTTTTTTCAGCTCAGCACCCCCAAAATTACAATGCAAATGATTCCTTGGGATTCCCACAAGCAATTTATACTGACGCTGGCGGTAATTTCAAGTGGTAAAACATTTCAACTCAGGTTAATAAGGAAATATCATATGACCTAAACCATTTCTTCTGTTTACAATTTAGATCAAACTAAGCTTAACAATTCAAACCAATAAATTAATCTTAACCATTCAAACAAATAAACCTACAAGGCTATTAGGCTTACACAATTTGAACTCAATTATTTAGGCTCAGTGGAAGACAGATTAAACATACAGTGTAGTTTTCTTAAAGTGCATTTGGCAGGTTAGACTATTTTCTATTTTCACAACATAAATAATTTAACTTTCTGGTTGGACACAGGGGCAGCAGATATGATATGGCAGGTAAAATAAATTGTTCTTGCATTTTGGGTGGATTAGTCGTGGAAGTATAATAAGGTAAATTAAGGTAGATGTATTTGCCACTACTTCCTGTATTTTTGTACTTTTCTTTTCATTTTTTTTCTACAAACTCTCACTTGCTTTTGTAAAATTAAGATGTAATAATGTAATATTTACCACAGATAGCCTATCTCACAAAACCAAGGCATAATTAGAAAAACATGAAAAGCTGCCAGTAAAAGTAATAAAGTACAAAGAAGCAGAATTTCTCCTTTTATCATAGTAAAGTACTGTTAAGTATAAATTTGAGGTATCTATATTTTCCTTAAGTACATTTTGAAGACGTTTACTTTATTACATTTGAGAGAAGGAATCTGTACTTTTCTTTACTCCACAAGTATTTTTTATTATTGTTTGAGACCTGCTGAAAAGGCTGAGGGGATTATTTTTGACACATTTGTAGTTTGAGCAAACAAAAATGTACAAATAAAACAGCAAGGAAAAAACTCTACTCTAACTCAACTCAAAATTCATCACAAATCTTTATTAAAACCATTACATTTGAAGCATTATAAGACCTCAAAATCGGCACATAACACTTTTTACTCTTTAAGTACATTTTTAAACTGGTGCTACTGTAGATACTTTTACTTGTTTTTTTTTTTAAACAGTGAGTATGCTTATAGTACACCTCGTCTCAGATAGTGATGTTTGAGTTTTGTCTGTCTGCTGATGTGGCACTGATGAAGGAAGTCACACGTCCTTGTGTTAAACGACTGCTGAAACAGACACAAGGGTTACATTAGCATAAACATTAACACTCCCCCACTATACACATGCAGAAGAACAGTAAATACGCAGGCAGTGGTCGTCAACAAACACTCATCAACAATGCGGTAAAATGTAGGAATTGTAGATTAAACCACTCCAGGTTTAGGCCATTGAGTAATTCACAGATGTACTATATAGGCAACACCCTACTCTTATCTTACTTTTAATTTTACTTTTTACTTTTTATTTTTTTCAAGAACAATATCTGGAAAGTATCTAAACATCCAGGACTGGGCTTTGTGTGAGACTGTTGCAGCAGAGTTTTGTGTGTTAAACAGTCAAACAATGAAATGCTTTCTATTTAAATACATTACTTTAGTATTTATCAAACCGTAATTTCAGTTTTGTAGCCTATATGATCCATTTAAATTATATAACTTTTAATTATATCACTGTTAATTTAAGGCCACAGTATGAAACTTTTTTGCCAAAACAGCCAAACAAAAGCTTGCATCTCCATAAACCTGACTCTTATTTGTCCCCCTGCTTGTTCCCATTGATATGTTGTTCCCATAAACTGTATAAAGAAGAAGACTAAGAGAGTATGGCGTCACCCATAGTGTTCAGCTCCAGTCAAATGAAGCTCACAGTGCTAGCAGCTATAGGACCGACTGTGGAGCCGAGTTCCATATTAGGAATAGGAATTTATTTATGGACAAAATACACCAGGATCATGTAGAGCGGATTAATACAGATATTTTAATTCCAAAATAACAGGGCTCACTGCGGCAGTTACAGAGAGATGGGTAACAAATTTTCAATGTATTTTCCAAATGATGTGATGATGTGGCGGCACTTCTTCAGCACTATTGTCTTTATTATGTTTATTATAAGCCCACGTCATGTTCAGGCTTCCACTAATTGAATGTCCTGATGCACAAGAACAGTGTTGTCATGGAAACAGCAGCAAACTGACGTAAAATATAAGCAATGATAAAAACTGGACAAGCCACAATACTTTTAATTCAAGTAGGCCTATAAGCAGTACACAAGCCTCAGTTTGTACAATTTACAAACGATGTACAAACAGCAGTTTTTAAAACACATAGAGTTAGTTCTACCCTGCTATGAGATTAATGTTGTTTTTGTATAGGCTATAAAATTCTAATGACAGCACTGCATTTACAGATAGGCATATATAGCAAGTGGTATATGCTGTCTTATTGTTTTGGTAAAATTGAATGAGTTTGAATTGGTGAAAGCATGCAGCAGCCCATGTTCAGTTTTGTACTTATTCCTGTCATGAATTCATTATCATAGAGTTATTACTTATTAAGATGAAGTCACCTGAATTAGTAACTGGATCTCCATTGGCAACAGCATAATCTGAGCTGCCGTGGCCATTGTAATGATACCAGTGTAATATGGTAAGCCTACAAACATATGAATAAAACCAGACTTACAACAGATCTTGATTTAAATAGGTTGCATGTATTACCACATTTATCAAAATATTTTGGATTAATTGGAAGTAAATATTTTAAGTTTAAATTTGCTTTTGATCAGTACAGAAGCAAAATACATTTATTTAAAGTCAACATGTCAGTTTCTGCACATGAATATCCAAAATGTAACAATTTGAAAAAACAGTGACCATTTTCACATTTTAAATTAAATGTTAATTACATGTTTAATTTTTAAAGTATGAATTACATTCCAGCTAGTTTTTCTTAAAAATCTATTATGATTCAATGTAAAACTAACAATTACTACTAAGATAAAATAAATGATTTACATTGACAAGATCTTTGTATTGAGTGCTTCACTTTATTGGCCTATTTCCCTGTTCCTGTTACACATGATGTGGCCAAACCAACAGTGACAATGCAACAAACTGTCAGCTCTGTTAGCCAGTAAGAACAGGACAGCGTGACGAAGAGGAGCTCCACACAACTATCATTGTGATATTATTTATACATGGTCTACAGACAAAATGCCACAGCCCTATCTTAGGTTCACAGTGACACAGCCTGCAGCCTGTGTTTTGACAAAATATGATTTAAAGCAAAGCAAATAGTAGGCCTAAGTAAACACTGATAATGTTTCATATGATTCATGGCGCACCATGCAGACAGAAATGGAAAACACGTTACACTGTAATGTAATCTAATACAGACTATGTTACATTCAAAAGATGTTTTTGTGTTCAGTTCAAATAGCCGTAATCACTGACTTTCCAGCTTCCTTATTTGGCTATCCAGTTTTTCAGAACCAACAAGATTCAGGATATGTCATGCCTACTCCACCTTGATTCTACTGAAGGCTGATGTCCTTCTAAATTTAATCATCACCATTTTTAAAAACAAGTGCTTTCTATTTTTAATCAGTTGATTCATGTTTTTAAACATAGCAAAAGGAGAAATTTAATTTGTTTTAAACATAGTTCCCTCACATAATTTACAGTGAAGACTTACATGGTGACTCCCAATATGTCTGAGTCAGGCAAGGTCCATATAAACCACCATCTTATTATTCCGATTATTAACTGCCAAATTCACAAATCTTTTGAAATTGACTTTTTATGTCCTACCCTAAATTATCTTTTAGTTGAACTCCCCAAGGCAAACTCATTGTGGCTTTGAGAGTGAAATCAAGTAACCATATCTCCCCCTACATAATAATTATAAAGCTGATCCTCAAATAACTTACACCAATCCAATAAAAATGCACAAGTAGACTAATTCAGGATGTAATGGTCTTATCGCATCTGAATCCAAAACACATAAGCAATGTCAGTCCGTTACGTGTGAATGGCTTTGTTTTATTTTTCAGTTTAAATCCGTGTAATCGTGATGTTTGTTTCATCAGTGCAGACTCCAGCGGGGCTTTTCACTTCCAGGTGCCGCGCGCTGTGGTCCAGTCACATTTCAACACGAACAGCTTTGGGCCTGATAAATGCGCATGCGCACCACTGCTGACCTCCGGTTTCTGCGTGCACTGCCACGTTAGTAGCGGTAGACACAAAATACCAGCTACTCTCCCAGCCTTAAGCAACAAAAAGATCATAACCTGCACCGCTTCTGCCGCTTGTATTCCCCCTGCACGGTCCCGCTGCTCCCGTGTCTCTGTTCGTAAGAAACTCGGCGCTAAAATGTGGAAGTTTGTGTTGCTGTGCGCTCTGGCTGTAGCCCGAGCTGAGATATCTGAGGAAGAAGATGTTCTGGTGCTGAAGAAAAGTAACTTTGACGAGGCCCTAAAAGCTCATCCAAACATCCTCGTTGAGTTCTGTGAGTATTTTTTATCTTTAATACCTATGAAAGTATTTAAATCTTGCCAACGGTTTCTCTAGTTTTCCTAGCCTGATGTAGCTTCACGTTAGCACGAAACTTTGACACAAGTTGCCGCTCCTATGGCAAACCTATTCATACCGCGTCCCCCTCATGCATAATTCCCATATCTTTAACTTATAGCAACTGCTCTGGATCACACGAAAACAAGTACTTTAAAATAACAAATGAGCTACACTGTGCAAGCTTCTCCCGGTGATAAGATCATAATTTATTTCCATGGCCTTTCCCTCTCCTTTAAAATGGACTCCGCTGCGTTTACTCCAAACGCGTCGTCGCCAATGAACCGTGGCCTGAAGTTCATTCATTTCGAGTTAAAGATCGCTTTGATCACGTTACCGACACACTTTAAAAGCCCCCTAACCATTTTTACTCGACCTGCTCACTAGTTTGTCTTTCTGATCAAACAAACTTGATTCCCAAACTATTTTTTCTTATCGAATTGGCCATTGTCTGCAGTGTTTGGTTCTAGTAGTTCTATCAAAAGGTGTTGTGATTTTTATGCATGATTTGTTTTCCTTTCTATGAAGTTTCAATTCGGTTTCATAAGGCCTAGAACGCCTTGGAGAGACTTGTGCGCACGGCTTGAAAACCCCCATTTCTGAATAACTGCATTTAGTCATTTTTGCCAGAGGTCATGCATTTTTTACTTTATTTGCGTCTGCATTTTGACCCGCAGTGATTGTCAAGCCTACAGCCCAGTGAGGAATGACTGGAGTTTTGTCTGTCCAATGGGCTCAGATTCGGGAGGGCCCGTGGGCTCTGGGCGTGTTCGCGTTGTTCAGAGTAGGGCGGGATCACTAATCAGTTGTGGAGTAGGTTGACGTGTACTTAGACCATTATTCCAAACTTGCAAAAGTTCAGTCTCATTTTTTTTTTTTTACTTGATGTGACAAGGAAGCTTTTCTCTATTGTGATGCAATCTTTCAATGTATGACACGTTTCACATGCAGTCTGTATTAGTCATGTCCCTCCATTTTAAATAAACTAATGCGTCCCATGTCTGCTAAATTATCATTAGGTACACAGTACTTGCAATAAAATATATTCTTTTCTATTAGACCTATATTAGCAGGCTACATATTGGACACTACTGGACTTTTTTTTTTTTTTTTTTTTTAAGTAAATTAGTTACTCTTAATTGTTCACAAAATTGTAGTTATTTATCAGCCACTTCAACTGTTACAAATTGTACATGAACATGTATTTTAATGTTGTCTATTTATGTCTTTTTTTGTTTTATTTTTAGAAGGAATTCTCTACTTTGCAAACAAATATTTATCATCATTATAATGATCAATTCAGTTTTGGTCCACTGTCACTTAACTCCTCATTTTCTTCCATAGACGCTCCATGGTGTGGTCACTGCAAGGCCCTGGCCCCAGAGTACGCCAAGGCGGCCGGGATGCTGAAGGCAGAGGGCTCAGAAATCCGCTTGGGCAAAGTCGATGCCACAGAAGAGACAGAGCTGGCTCAGGAGTATGGCGTGAGGGGCTATCCCACCATCAAGTTCTTCAAGGGAGGAGAGAAGTCTTCACCCAAAGAGTATTCTGGTAAGTGCTAATTTAATTTAGTTTATCGCTTTTAAACAAGTAGTCTTCTTTCTTTATAAGACTAACCCTCTTTCATGGTTTGCTGCTGGTCACCTCTCATCTTGTATCAGTCGGTGGTTCATATACATGTAGATATAGTTACTTCTGTTTGCTTTTGACAGTACTAGAAGCAGGAAGTATTACACAGCGTTACATGACCATTTTTTGTTTAGCTTCATTTTAGACTATGGGGGCAAAAATTACACTATGCGGGGGCCTCCATAGCCTCCTGGGAAACACTCAGTTATAATATGCATATAAAGGTAATAAATCACCACATGATTGCTAGTAACATGGTAACATTGTAAAAGGCCTTCCTCTTGTATAAATCCCTCTACTGTAGCTATTATTGGGGGGAAAAAAAATGGAAATGCATTTGACTGCAAGGTTGAAATGTCATCAACTTGCATCAAGCTTTTCCTATCCTCTTTACTCCAAAGATTTTTTTTGACAACCTGATGTAACAGTGCGTAAGCTCTCCTATTGCTAACACATAGGCATACAGCATAAACAGCTTCTCCTACTCATAGCTAGCCTGACTGGTAATTTGAGCTATCAGAGCTTGGCCAATCAGATTTATGCAAGTCTTAAAATGGGCGTGGCAGTGTGGGCATGCTGCTCATGCTGCTTACAGCGTGGAGCAGAGATGTGCAGGTCTTCACGTCGTCCCGGCTGTGGTGGGTCCTGTTTGGGAAAAGGGGAGGGCTGAGGTGGAGGCAACAGAAGCGCTACTTCTGCTCTTGGACATTGTTCATGAATATGGAAGGCAACACTTAACAAAGTAGCTGTTTTTAAAGTTGCTCTTTATTCATTAAACTTCTATAATGTGTAATCTAGAGCTGGGTGATTATAAGAAATAAAATAAAAACATTTTTGGCCCCATCACTACTTTTTTTTTTTTTTTTTTTTTTTTTAAACAATTTTTGTCTCATTAAAAACGAACAAAATGTCTTTCAGTATTTTTTTTTACATAAACAAAACAGACTTTAATCAGTGTGAAAAGTTCAATTTACACTCCCAAAGTTTGAAATTAAACGCATGGTATTACTAACAGTGGATTGGCTGTAGACCTCACATTTGAAATGATTGTGTAATCACAATTGATTTTCTCATTTCCAAATGGAGAAGTTACCTCCTTACCGTGAAATGGGTTTCTTGACTTCTGTTTTATCATTTTAAGTTTTGTTTTCAGTGTTAAGGTAAAGATTAATTACTGTAGTGACTAAATTGGAGTTCTATCTTGGAATAATAACATAACTAAATTAGAATTGGTGGGTCTTATGGTTTTGCCCTATTGATTTTTGTTACAAGTCTATCCAGTTTATTTTTCACTCTTACTTATTTTGTAGTATAGATGAACCCAATAAAGGACCTGATCTGACTTCTATCTGGTATCAACTGACTTCTCCATCTGACTGGTTGTATTGTTCCTTGCAGCGGGCAGACAGGCTGATGACATTGTGAGCTGGCTGAAGAAGCGCACAGGGCCCTCTGTCGCCCCACTGGACGGAGTCAGTGGAGCAGAGTCTCTCATCGCCGACAATGAAGTCGTAGTCATTGGGTTCTTCAAGGTAAGATGTTGGTTTTGTTTTCTTATTGTACAATTTTTTTCTACTTACAAATTACTGAAGTATACCTCTCTCTTCTGTAAATATAACTCTTCTATTTGACCTTACAGACTGATTTGTTTGCATAATGTGGAGATTGATTCAAATATGGATACATACAGTACCATATAATACAAACTGGTTGTGCAAATTGCCCCCAATAGAATATTTTAAATTACAACTCAGTTAGGGAAGAAGTTAGTACAACTCATAGAACCTTTAAAGTTAGCCCAATAATAAATTGCCATTTTTCAAATGACTTAATATTTCACTTGACTTACTAATTCAAAAGTATTCTGATTAGTTTGACTACTGCATTTCTCTGGACTTTTTGTACGTTTTGCAACTTAAACATTAAAACATTTTTTTGGAAGACAAAACCTCTTAAAGCTACCATCCATGAGTTTATTTGTTTTTGTTTTGTTTTTTTAATCTGTTCCCCCTCGTCCCTCTCCTCACCTTTGTTCAGGCTGTGCTCTCTGGTCGTTTGTCAGGCCAAACCTGGGCCACTATCAGACTACAGCAACATAGATAGCATCTAGTGGGTTTATGTGAGAATGCAAAATGGCCGGGTTGGCCAGTCTGGTTTGCAGATGGTAGCTTTAATATTCCTTATTAAATTGTCAGCTTTACCTGTATTTGATTTTTATTTTTGTAGGATCCAAAGTCTGCTGATGCCCAAGCCTTTGAGAAGGCAGCAGAGGCCATTGATGACATCCCCTTCGCCTCCACTTCTGATGACGCTGTTTACTCCAAGTTTGAAGTGAGCCAGGATGGTGTTGTCCTGTTCAAGAAGGTAGGAGTAGTACGTGTACCTTCTAGTAGTATCCAAGCATAGTGTTAAAAACTGATACAATGAGTACAGTGTTTATTATTAGCTACTGAAGTCATACTGGTGATTTGAATCTTTGTAATGTGATGCTGTTGGCCAAACAGTGTCCGCAGGCTATGCTAATCTTGGCTTGTCTGGGGTGTCCTGAAACGTGTCTGTAGTTGGCTCGGAGGTTACGCACCAATGACTTGCACATGTTGACTTGATTTAGACAGCATTAGTAAGTGCAAGACCAATTGCAAAATATATTTATATTTTATATTTATATTTATATTTTTGCACATTTATGATTACTTTATCTGTCCATTTGCATTTGTGATGGTAATAAAAAGAACAATGGTAAAGGAGGGTAATGTTTGGAAGGTGAGTCATCTTGTCCAGGTTCTTGTGGTCAATTGAGTAGCAGGGAAGATGAATTTTATTTAACTTGTGGTGGTAGATATCATATTTGTGATACTTGAATCTCAACATTTATATGCACATTTAGCAGATTTCTGATTTAAAAATTTAAGGTATTTATGGGAATAATCCTAAAAATATCAAGATATTTACTTTTTTGTATTTTGTCCCTTCAAGAGTGTCCAAAATATGACACCTGATTTAAATTGCGTGTAAAGCCTTGTGACTCACCAGCCTCTTATCTCATTAAAAATACAAGGATTTGGTGTATATCTGTATTCTCACCTGTAATCAGGATATGCAAGCCAACCTGTTGCTTCAAGCCAGGTCAAGGGTTTCTTTTATTGCTGCAGAGAAATGAGCATCATGGTTGACTTGTGCGTTGCGCCATTTTGACAATACAAGTTTTCTGTCAATAAAAATTAGGCAAGCAGGTCATAAGAGGCCTCTGTTAAGTTACAAGAAGGGAACATCAACTCTAGAGAAATTGAACTTGGTTTCGGTGCAGTCTATCACAATTTGCATGGCTACCAATGCTGTAATCAAATACAAACAAAATGATTGTGTGATTATCAATATTTCAGTCTTCTCTCAAGCTCCTGGACCTACTTCTAAAAAAACCACAATTTTTATTTTTAAATCATAAATAGTTGCAATACTTATTTTCAGGGCTATTGTGTGTGCAGTACTTCTGCATACTCGTATTGTTTTTACAAGAAATGCCCTTCAACCTATCTGTAACAATTACTAACCAGTGTTTGTGTTCTGTGAATAGAAACTTGAAGGTGTGCTGTGTAACTTGTCTGGGGGTGGGGTGTTTGCCAATAGTTTGTTTCCATGGAGATTGTTTATTTGTTTATTGTTTGCATGCAGTGTTCCGTAGTATGACCTCTGTTTTTTATTATTATTTTCCTTATTATATTTGCATGTTTTTATTCTTCAAATGTGCCTTGAAAAACATGCATTCTTAGGGTTGCCTCCCCACAGACGTTTGATTATGCATGCAAGAGTTCCCTGTTGGTCTCTGTGGAGCTAGATACATTTAATGTCATACTGTCCAGTCCTGGTAATAACATGTCCAGGGAGACGAGCAGGCCCTCCTCCAGAAAAGTTCAAGTGCACCTTTTAACTTCTTCTGATATTTATGTGCATCCTCTGTTTTTAAACCTTATCTTTAACATAACCCCTGATTATTGTAACCTTAGCCAATGGCATTCAGCAGCTAAACCCTCTAAAAGTGTTGGCTCAGTCTTAATAAACAGCTGGCCACTTGGACTTGTTTACTGCCCCCAGTGTTAAAGGCTCAGAGTGCTTGTGAGAGGACACTGAGCCTCTGGCAAAGATCCCTTTTCAATTGTGTGCCAGGAAGTAGCTATTCTTAAAAAAAACAACCCTGTCCACATGTCAACAGAGCAATGAGAGCAGTAAAAATAAAGTCATCTATGGTAAATCTATGTACGATGTTTACAGGCAGATTATACAGGCAGACACACAACAGCTGACTAGATAATTAGATCTGACTTGTTTCCATGTTGTTTCCAGTTCGATGAGGGACGCAATACTTTTGATGGAGAGCTGACTAAAGAAAACCTTTTGGCTTTTGTCAAGGCCAACCAGCTGCCCCTGGTCATCGAGTTCACAGAGCAGGTACTGTAATGTTTCCAGTTTTTCAGCATGATTTAATAAAATGTATGCACTATTCTCACTGTACCATACTCATGAGTGTATTTTGGAACGATTGTATATATTTTATTTGTAATCACAATAAAATGTATATTAGTAATTCTATTTTAGCCTATAATTGTTTTCCTTGAATATTAAAGTACTTTTAATCATTTTTATGTTAAGCCCTTTATAGAGCACGATATGTACACAGAGTAGTTCCAGTACATGTGCCTTGCCTATTCATCCAACCTAACTTGGATTAAAAAATGTTATGCTTATGAACAATGGGGCCATCTGTAGCTTAGAAATTACATGTCCATGCAAATTGCTACTGTGTCATTGGGCAAGACACTTCACCCACTTGGCTTTCAGTTTTAGTAGCATAGCAACTTCTATGACTGTGGATTAAAATAATTGTTTTTTGTTTATCCCAGACTGCTCCCAAAATATTTGGAGGAGACATCAAGTCCCACATCCTCATGTTCCTGCCCAAAGGTTCCTCAGACTTCCAGGCGAAGATGGACGAGTTCAAGAAGGCAGCTGCAGGATTCAAGGGCAAAGCAAGTCCAATTTTACATAATTTAGTTTTTATTTCATTCATAAAATACAAAAGGCATCATAAAATTTAAACATGAAAAAATGAAAAGGGAGCAGAATGGAGAGCTTGCATCTACAAATTTGTCTTTATAAGAGTTGTCCAAAAAAAAAATTCTGTAATGAAACTACATACTCAGGTATCAAACATTGCTCCATTGATTTTTCTGTATGGATTTTTCCAGACTTGGAATGGTCTTGATGTTTATCAGAAATGGTAAAGGACAACACAATAATATTAAATAGATGGAACTTATTTAGTGGTGAAAATTATATTCTATTGTTTTAAATTATTGTAATACCTATGCCTTGGTACTGAAATTGAGTTTTCAGTTGTACTATTGAGACATCACCAGTCTGTAAATTTTAATATTGGCCTTCTCCTACAGATCCTGTTCATCTTTATCGACAGTGACGTGGACGACAACCAGAGGATCCTGGAGTTTTTCGGTTTGAAGAAAGAAGAGTGTCCCGCCATCCGCCTCATTACCCTGGAGGACGAGATGACCAAGTACAAGCCTGAGAGTGACGCCATCACAGCAGAAGGCATTACGGAGTTCTGCACACTGTTCACTGAGGGAAAACTTAAGGTAAAGCATCCACTGGGCATACTTTTCTAAGCAAATGAACCAAGAAATCCAATTGGTTTAGTTTAGTAATTTCAAGGTGTGTGAACTCATGCTTGGTTTGAGGCCCTTTTGAGTCCAATGTGGTGTAAAACTTCAGTATTTGTGATTAAGGGTGCATTCAAACTTGCTCATACCTTATCTTTACCCTTTCTTTTTTTTTTACTACTACAGAACAATATGGTATATCCACTAGAAAAGTTTTACAGAACGTAGTTATGGAACAATGATGGCTACGGATGGTCTAAAATACACTATAAACGGTGTGCTATAAAGATAAACTTTAAAAAACAGAATTTAAGACATGATTGAAGAAATTTCAATAGTTTGTGCTAGAATTGTCTGTAATTTTCACTGTGGGATTGTTCATATGTTAAATTTATTTCCATGTTCATAGCCTCACCTCATGAGCCAAGACATCCCTGACGATTGGGACAAGAACCCCGTCAAAGTCCTGGTTGGGAAGAACTTTGAGGAAGTTGCCTTCAACCCATCCAAGAACGTCTTTGTTGAGTTCTGTAAGGATCAATTTATAATCTTTGTTTAATACTCTTAAATCCGTAATATACCTATAACTGACCTGGAAATATTGTTAGCAAGCCAGTGTAAATGATAAGCATTTCAATCCTGGCCTAGGTCTCACATTTAATCTCATCCAACTTTGCCAAATTATTTTAGACCCCGTTAAATGATCTGTTGAATGATCTGGTCGAGTATAGCTCCTGGATTTTGTTTATGGTGATCCACATCTAAATATGAACTATAGTTGGAAGAATTTTCCATGGCTGCTGTTTAAATGCAGCCTGTAGTGCAGGGAGCGTATACGGTGGGGTAAGTCCTGGGGAGTTTTCTCAAATCTCAAAAGGGATCAAGGCCAACTGTACTGTGCACGTGCAAGCCCCACCAGTGTACTGCTGCCAGATCATACATGACAGGGCAAAAGTATAGAAGGTTACTACAAACTTTATTTATAGGGTAAATCTGTCTTAAAAATGCATATATAGACAATTGAATTGATTTATATAAATAATAAAAAAGCATAGACCTCAGTCAAGGCCCTTGCTCGATCTTGCAACTCTTTAAAAAGCTGTGACCCCAACTCAACTCAAATGTCAGATGTTATAGTTTGTGCCCATATAAATGTTGGTATTGTCCAGTGTTTGTTATTCATATGTCCTTGGCCCCTTTACTCCCCAGTTTGTAAAAAATTCTCATCCATGACTAACATTTTTCCTATCCAAGATACAATATTATATGACTAGATTGATTAGGGCTGCAACAATTAATTGTAGTAATCATAAATGGCCGATAATTGTAATTCCATTTCTGATGTTCATCAATAATAGAATTTATACTACTAGACTAGTTTTAGATGCCTTCAGTCATCATATTTCACCTTTTTTGTTTGGTTAAAAATGTATTTAAATCTTAAGTATAATAGAAATAATCGTTTGACTAGCTGACTTACTGAAAAAATAATTGCTGACTAGTTGACTGCTTAAATAGTTTATTTATCAATTACTATACTATTAATGTTATAACTTTATTTCAGATGCCCCTTGGTGCGGACATTGCAAACAGCTGGCCCCTATCTGGGATAAACTGGGAGAGAAATACAAGGACAACGCAGACATCGTTGTTGCCAAAATGGACTCCACAGCCAACGAGATTGAGGCAGTCAAAGTGCACAGCTTCCCCACTCTCAAATTCTTTCCTGCAGGAGATGACCGCAAGGTGAGCTCCAGAGTTAAACTATGGTCTAATAAAGAGGTGGGCAGATTATTGAAATATTGATAATGTGAATATTGTTATGACAGTATACAAATTTTTAATATTCAGTTTATGGTTCATAATACATTCTGGGGAAAAAAATATTTAAAAAAAAAAGGCAAACTTCAAAAAAACGATATAAAGTGATTTTAAAGTGATTTTTTAAAAATGAATTTTAAACCTCAACTAATACAGTTAAAGATAAGTTTAGACGCATTTCAGCTGCATTGAAATAATAATATAATCTTATTATGGGGAAACTCGCCACCCCTAGTCTAAAATTGGACATTGAGAGTGTTATTTAGTATAATCAATAATCACAACTAAATTATAATGGTGACGATTTATGCAAAATTAAGGCATTGCAATTCAATATATGCTCCAAATAAAGTGATGTGCTTTTTGTTCTGGCCATATGAAATCAAACTTTTTGAATGATGGTGACATTAATGTTGCACAAAGCTTGTCACATAGGAGTGGGAATCTACTCAACAATGGGAATAGAAGAAAATTAAGATTATACTGTAGTTTGGGCTCAATTTTAACACTGAAATTTGATATTGTGACATCTATGGGTGAATATCTGACCATTGCTTCATTTTTCCGAACCAATAAGCGGGTTTATCTTTAAAGTTGTGAGAAACTGATCTGTTCTAAATGAGTTACCCCCAAGTTTCATTAGTGCTGTGATAGAACACGTGCAGAAACCTGAGCCACCTTTGCCCTGTTACATTCTCTTGATGTTGATGCAGTTTGGTCTTTATAGATTCCTGCTTGTTGATTTCACTATAAGAGTCTTGGTTTAGCACCTGTTGAAGCCCCACACTAAACATGGGTTATTTTCGGTTAGAAATATTGGTTTGATCTAAAAACATTTGTTGATGTTTCGCACTAAAACTGTTTACTCCCATTCTGTAGTCTGTGTGTCATGTGTCATTCCCAGTTTTCTCTCAAATACCTGAGATTTGTCTTTTTGAACAGACTAATTAGGATAATTTGGATAAATCTGACTATCCCTTTTTCACGTTACAGATCACTGACACAAAAGAATATTAGTTTTTGTGCATAATTTTGATAGCAATATTTTAACAATGCATCAAAAAATGTGCCCGAAAGGTTAAAGTGAATTAGACCATAAAATTGACTACAAAAGGGCAGAAATATAACTTTATTTGGGAAATTGCACTAGATGTGTTTGTTCATTTTAAGTCAGCAGTTTTTGTAGTCATTTTTTATCATTTTAAATAAATGTACATATACTCCAATATTGTAATTTTGCAGAGGTCCAAAACAACAACGTATTTATGGAGCACCTTTGCCAAATCTAGTGTGGGGATCTGATTTCTGAATGAAGCTTGCATGATGAAAATATATAAAATTTTAAAATTGGAATGTCTGTGAAATGTATTTATGACTATAATGGCAGAGATACTTTTTTTCAAATCAGCATGAAAATATAATTTTTTCATCACGTTAAGCAAAAAAACCAAAAACCTAAATAAAGAGTAGACTGTTGCCTGTTTACCTTAACCCATTTCTTCTAAGTTATTAACCAGCCTGGCCAGTGGGTGCCAGGGGTGTATTATTAAGTCTTTGGCACGTTGACACCTTTGACCTACAGTTTCTCTTCCCTCAATGACATGTTCATGAAGTGAAGTGCCTTTCTATTCCAATTTTATTTAAATTCTAATCTCAATTTCTAGCACTTTATATTACTTTTTTATTGATTGTGTACTGTCCAATTTGCCCTTAAATTATGCATTTTAAACCTGTATATCGCCTTATTTTGTGTACAGGTGGTTGACTACAATGGAGAGAGGACACTAGAGGGCTTCAGTAAGTTCTTGGAGAGCGGAGGTAAAGACGGAGGAGCCCCAACTGCAGATGATGATGATGATTTGGAAGAGGTAAGATTGAAATGATAAAGCCTCCTTATTCAGAATCACAATAGGTTTCATTGCCATTTTAATCATGACTACAATTATTGCTCAAATCAATTGCAAAAAAACGTGTTTGGAAAGAGAAAATTGCATTCTGGTGGTTGCTGGTGGTGTAGTGGTTTGAGTCACACATATGTAAATAATAGAAATAAAGAAAATGAATGATATGGACCTCTATGCAAACCCACTTGTCTAATCTATAGCTGCTGTTAAACAAGGTTAAAATGTTTATAATGTTGTGATCTAAATAATCATGACTTTTTAAATTATTGAGCAGCCCAAATATTCGGCCCTTCTCTATGTAGACCTTAATAGTTTGGTTTTAAATTTCCTCACTTGCTTTTTGGAGGGAGATGGCATCATGTCTGTTCTTTAAATACCACAGTAACCTTAGGAGTTGCATAGTTGTACAGATGACTGACATGTGTAAACAAAAACAAAATTTTAATGAGCTTTTGCAGGAAATCTTGCCATACCAACAACTTGATGACCAACCAGAAGTCCAAGGTTTACTGCTGTATACAAATTACCCATAGATTAATACTTGGTTTTCAGATTGTAGTATAGGGAATAGAGTTTGTCATCCCACCCTTGGCTTGAACTAAATTGATTTATAGGTATTTTCCTATGAAATGACCAAAAGGAAAATCTATTTAATCTTTAAAGTCTTTTCTGTTTTCAGTCACACTTCAAAATCTGCATATTGACATTATATATCTTTAACATGGCTCAATTTCAAACTATAGCATGTTATAAAATAACACTGACCAAAGAGCAAAACAGAAAACTATGGGTGTAAGGATAATGTTCTTAAATTTGCAATGCAACGGCTGTAATGAGAAGCCGTCAGATATCGTCATTTATGTAACTTGTGATGTAAAAAATATAATTTTGAAACGTAAAATAGATTGGAGGCTGTTGCATATTTCAGTCTTTCAAATGTTAATACTGAACAGAGTTTAATTCAAAAACATAATTTCACAAATCCAATCCAATTTCTTTTTAGAAAAAGCACAGTTGAAAGTGGTAATCCTGAATATTTACTATGGCTCGTCTTCGCTCACACCTTTTCCCTCCATTGGCTTACTGTACACGCCCCTTTCCCAGAATACCTTTGGGCTGCCCTCCACTCTCCTCTCTAATGCCTTGTGCAGCTGTCGACGGTGTTTACTGGGCTTTACACTGAGACCAGAGCCCTTTTAAAAGCCCCACGTGCAGAATTTCTCAACAGTAGCAGCCCTCTTCCTCTGCACCCTCAGCTGTCTGCGGGCAAGACTTAAAGCTATTGTTGTGCCAAATATACAGCCATTTGTCAAGTGGTGTATGGATGCTATGCTAATATGACCGCAAAGCTCTTTCTTTATTTTTGTAGGATTTTACAAGCTGACAAATTCACGATCATTTTGTTATTCATTATAAAGTCAGGAAAATTGCTATAATGGCAAACAGAAATGCAAGGATGTAAAAAGAAGCATGCAAACTCTTTTGTCACATTGAGGTAAATTAGAGATTCTATGTGCATTTAAACTTGCACTTTCTAACGTGACTAACTGCAGAAACGCACAAAGCTATAAATAAATCTCTTACTGGCATAGAGACTATTCCATATACCGTCCATGATTATTGAAATTGTAAGGCGTACTAAACAACATCTTAAACATTACGAAACAGTAAAAGTTCCATAGGTAAACCGCTTATTCAAAGGTGTGGTACCCAGCTTTGTTCTTGGAAGTGAGTGCCTTTTTTCTCTCATGGAGATTTTTAAAAAGCGGTTCTAAAGTTATGCACGCACACATTCATGCATGTGATAGTTGGATGCTTTTAAACACTTCCTCTCCATGTTTGAAATTTGGGTAATGTAGCTTTAATGATTTATCTGTTATCTGTATCTATTATCTGCTCCTTGAGATTCCATAACAAGTATATTTCTCCACTGAGGGATGATTATACAGTTCTGTTCTCTTCTTAACCACTTGTTTTGTGCTACAGGATTTGGACGATTTGGGCGAGGGACAGGATGATGACTCTGACGGAGAGGACGACGGACATGACGAGTTGTAAAATAAAAAAAACAGATCAGGAGAAGGGAGACGTGTCCTGCCCCATACCAGTCACCACCACTACCTTCACTTACTTTAACCCCCCCTCCCATTTTCTGTCCCATGAACATTAACATATCCCCTTAAGGGCCAGTCAAACACCAGATGGGACTGCCAGCTGCAACTCTGCTACTGGCCAAAATGGGATGAAGAGAAAAAAAGAAGTTAAAACTCCCCATGTTTTTTTACATCTGCGTAGGAGACCTCAATGCCTTCTCTACAAAGCTCCACATCAGCTGTTTGCCTAGATTCAGACCAAATGTAAAAGTGGCATTGCAGTTTATTTATCATCAAAATACATGTTCTTTTCAACTATCTTGTGCCATTGCTCACTGTGGGGGCATGGGCAAAACTGAGTGTAACATGAACTCATCTAATTGTCCAATCTTTTTGTCCTTTTCCCTTTGATTTGAATGCAGAGGACCAGGTTTTGTGGTTGGTTTGTAGAGCAATTCCTCAGGGGGACATGGGGATATCCTACTGGTGTTTTTGTATTGAAGTCAGCACCCTCTGATCCTGTCTAGCATATCACAAAGTCCTTTTCCCCCCATTTGTAACTAAGACCAATTCATTTTACTTTAGGTTGGGAAGCCTACATTATTTTGTTCTTTCATTCCCTTGTCAGCTTCCCGATATAGTCTCCTCTTTTCGCATTGCTGCTTGCGTTTTGTAAAAAAAAAAAATATAAAGGTTAACTTTTTGGGGTAAATCGTGTTATTTAATTGCTTTCACTGAGGATTTTTATAATTTAGGTTTTGTCATTTTTAATAGTGTTAAAATGTGCCCTGTTGTAGTACGCTGGCCTTGTTGGGGGCCCTTACACACAATTTTGAAGAGTTCAAACTGAAAACTCTTGATAGGTTGCACTGCATTTATGCCTATTTGGAGATTTACTACTAAACATGCAGGCAGACTGGTGCAGATTACTGATCAGACTGGTCTGAGAAATGTGTCTATTAATACTAGAAAGAAAGGGAGCAGTTGCATAGCCCTATCCCACACTCATGTACGTAACACATCCCATTTGGCTCTACCTTGTACCTTGTTGCTGCAGTGTACTATGGGTGCATGTTTGTATTGAGTGAATGGTAACTGTGTGATGAATATACTTTGTGCATTAACAGGTGAGTGAATGTGTGTACTCGTGTGTTTGTGTGTATGATGGGAAGGGTCAGCCTCCAGGGGATGGGTATAACAACTGTACAACTGTGTGAGGGGGAAAAAACGCAACTTAAGCATTCCATCATATTCAAATTGATGTGGAAACGTGAAATGGTGGCCAATAAAAAATATGAAAAATTACAGTTGTCTAGTGTTTTGTTAAATTTCTGTTGTCAAAATGTGCTTTTCTGTGAGCTTTGACTCATCTGGTTAAATACGATTACCTGCGATTACACTATGGGGATAATTTAATATCCATGCAAAATTATAACCCTTTTGGACTCTGCAACATCTACCAGCAAAGTTGATTTAAAAAAAAAAAAAAAAAGACTAAAATAAGACCAAAAGTTGTGTCATGAGGGTAATATGGGCCTAGTCTAAAACAAAGTGATGTTTAGTAAGATGCAAACAATGACTAAATTACTCAATTAGCAGAGAAGACAAAAAATTAAATAGAAAAATTTAGATCCATTATGTCATTATTTATCTATCTCAGTGCCTCTAAGTAAATGGATAAAGAGGCACTGTGTATCTGCATGGTCTGTTGCTTGTTTCCATGGATACACATTGGTTGGTGACAGTACCAGGCCAAGATAGAGGTCAAATCTGAAAAATCAAACTCAATAAAAACTGGAATGAAATAATACCATACTGTGGACCTTTCTAGGCAAATCATAAATATCTCAATGGGGATAAGCACCCTCCACAACCTCAAGTTACATAGTGCACCTTTAATATGATGATGATGCTATCCTAGTAGTCAACTGGGAAACCATAGTCATTGAGAAAACCCCTTCCAGTGACTTCCAGCACTAGTTAATCTTAGAATATGACTATGTTTATGTGGGCTCTTAGTGGTCAACAGTGTATGAGCTACTAGATCTCTGCATGGCCCTGTATTTGGCATCAACAGTCCAGCAATGAACCACTTTTAACCTTCATGGTGTTTATGTGACATGACCGCAGCTGCCCGCCTCTCCATTCCTCTTCAACCCTTTGGGATGTCACCACTTCCTTAAGGAGGAACGCTGAGTAACCTGGCACTAGCTGAAAAGGATAGGACGATGTGTGCTGCGTGAGGGGGTGGTTGAATTTCAGTGGGAGGGACTTGGAACAACAGTAACTCATCTTCTAGATCTTACAACTGGATGTGCAGGCTGCCAGCCCTGAAAATAGATTGGGAGAGGGTATAAAGAGTCGAAAGGGAAGGCCCAGTCAGACAAGCTAAGATTGCCTTGGAGAAAACTACTAAATCTGTTAACCTTCTGAATCAGCCTACTTTGATTTGATTTTTACTTGCTTGGAAGTACAGCTATCAACCATGATGAAGTACTACCATTGCCCAGTAGCTCAGACCATTGGCCCCAAGCCTTACACCCAGGATTGTGGAATCCCAATTACCTGCAAGAGAACAGCCGAGTTCAAGCCAGCCCGCAATGTTCACTTCCCAAACGACATAGTGTTCCAGGACTACATTCGACAGGGAGAGATGGAGAGGATCGGACTCTTCATCAGATCCAAAAGAGTTAGTTTGGATACCATCTACCCCTCAGGTAAGGACCAACTCTGCATTGAAACGCTTGCACACACACAATGCTTGATACTGGGCTTTTTACTTTTTGGATAAATTGTCAAAATTAACTAAAATACTCCATACATTGTATAACCAAAGATGCCATAGCAAAATTTGCGCACTTCAAGGGTACAATGGGTAGATACGGGTGGTGTTCATGGGGCTCTTTCAAGGCATTAGGTTAATATAAGTTTTATTCTCAAATTTTTATTCATCTCCAGTTTTCTAAATTGCTGAATAAAAGTAAAAAAAAATTCTATAGGTTAAGAATACAATATAAAAGACTAATATCACTATTTCTTTGAATTAAGGAATGGCTGCTATTCACGAGGCTGTCCTGTCTGGAAGTCTTGACTGTGTGAAACTGCTGGTGAGCTATGGAGCAGACATCCACCAAAGAGACGATGAGGGCTGGACTCCTCTGCACATGGCTTGCAGCGACAACTACCCTCAAATTGCAAGGTGAGCAGCCTATAGAATTAATACTTTTAATGTATGGATCATTTTTTGCCTCCCCTATAGAGTTGTCCACTTACACATTTACACATTTACACATTTTTAATTCGGTCTATTTTTGGTTATGAGAAACATAACCTACACCAACTCATGTGCCAGTTTATCTTAAAATACTAAAAAGGCATTACATTACACCTTTCACACCTTGTCACAAAACCTATTAATGCGCAGTTAGTTTACGTCACAGCGGTAAGGCAAGCTGGAGAACCATCTGCATTCTTGCACCTCACAGACCTGACACCGCGCATACTGACATTACTGGGGCGGATTTTGTTTCTGCAGGTACCTTCTCTCTCTTGGAGCAGACCGGAACCTTGAAAATGACTGTGGAGAGAAACCAGAAGATCTGATTGACCCAGATAGTAAGGAGCTGTTAGAGCTTTTTGGCCTCTCTGTAAATGACTGAAAAGGACTAGTTAATCGTGTGTTATAAACCACATAAAACCACTGCCAAGTTCTGAAGCTGCATGGCGGAAAAGGGCGGACAGCGCCACAACTGATCAGCATCCTGATTTTGCAAGCTTTTCCGATCAAGAATTCAGAAAATTGAGGGAGAAAAAGCTGTGATGGAGAAATGATGGTCATGTGAGAGGTATAAACTTGCCTCCAAAGTGGTAGAGCCTCAGTTATTTTAACACTGCAGTGAATCTACCATGGTATCTGTAGCAGGTCGGCATGTTGTGTGGGACCTAGGAAGGATTTGAATGTTGTGAAACATGATGTTGTTGTGCTCATTTGATTCTTTTTCTGAGCTGAACAGCAAAAAGCATGAATACTGTTAACTGTCTTAATGGTAAATGTGTTTACAATGTAAAAGATGCATGCCAACATGTTTCTCCTTTGTGTGGACTATATCTTTTTATAGTTTTGTTTTGACTTTGCTGTAATTTACCATTCCTTTTTGTAATACACTTTATATGTTTTTAATAAATAAATATAACAATGATTAAAATAGTTTTTTTCATTTTAATTAAAAAACAAAAAAACCCAAAAAACTTTCTGACCATGTAACCCCATATACAATAGAGAAAAAAAATGTTTAAGACTTTTTAATAAAACATGAATAGATTTGTTGCCAGAATATTATCCACATGAAAAGATTGAAATACAAAAACTAATATTTACAGACAATACACAAAATGATCACTTCTCAGTCTCATTCTTTGAACTTCCACTCCTGTCTGCACATGGGGCACTGCTGTTGGACCTGCTGCGAGTTCAGCCACTTCAGGATACAGTGCATGTGAAAGCAGTGAGAGCACTGACCCCAGACCAGCGGGCAGTCATCCCCAGGGACTTTGCCTAGAAAATAAAGAAATACTTTCTAATCAAAACTATTATTAGGCCTTTACTCTATACAAAGCTGTACAAAGGAAATACAGAATTATTCACATGCACTACAATGGATTTTAATAGATACCCAACCCTATATTACAAAATAGTGTTGCCACTTGTCACAATACTAAATGTCAATCTTGATTTTAATACTAAGGAATAGATATTTCAATACCACAATAATAACCAAATGGATCATTTTTAAACAACAATGCATTTTTTACCATGTGGTCTTAAGAAAATAAAAAAAAAGTTGAAGATAATTCTAAAACATCCCAAAAAAGGTAAAATTGTAATTTTCCTGAATCGAGCATCTGATGTTCGATTCTTTTGACAACCCTAATTAATGTCTGATGATTTAGAGCTGTTATTTTCTGCTTTTTCCCTGTTTAGCTACACTGGTTGTCATGTTTTTATTTTTTTATGTATTTTTTTTGTAACTGAGGAAAAACTCACAGGGACAATGAACTCTAAAGCTAACCCAGACCTGCATATCCTACTAGAAATTGTGGAAAATCCATTCACTGACGAAACCAAAACAAACGTGCTAGCAAAACCAGCTGATTACTCACAGTCAGGACAGCAGCCATTGAAAGGCATCCTGCAAATGCCACAGTTTTCATCGTTCGCCACCCACAACCACGAAGCCACGCCGTTCCACTGTCGGATCTTTACCTTCATTGTGTCTAATCCAAATCTGGCCCTGGAAAGTAGCACAAACATCTCAGAATGCTACCTTAACTAGCAACTTTTAGCTAGCCGCAGAGAGCTATCCAATCTATCTCGCCTTTGTTTACCTACCTCGCCGAGTTAAAAAAACACCGAAATACAACCGATTAATTTTAAACTTCCAGCTTGCATGAACTCAATCAAAATCTTAAGAGATTTTAGATAATTTCATGTTTCAAATGTAATGTGTCTGTCTGCATGATTAAGTTTCTTCTTTGGGGAAAAAAGTAGCTAAGAATAGTTTTAACCATATCCCCTGCCCCCTACAGTAAGAAAAACGACAACGACTCAACAATGACAAATGCGATTGTTAAACATTTGAGATTTAATTTTCATCACAAGAAACCAATCATATTTTCTCCAAGACTATATCTTATAATCCAGTATTTAGTATTTTTGGTAATATATTAGATTGAATTTGCAATCAAATGCCATTGTCTATAATGACCACGAGATGGCAATCGTTTCCGTGAGAGATTCTTGTATTTTTTATGCTGAATAAATGTGCAAAATATAGTGTTAAGATGTGCGCATGGTTTAATAACACACGCACTGATGTTGTTAAAACAATATTAAAATAAAATACTTTAAAAAACACTGGAAAGAGGTGTAACCACGTGATCTCATTCTGCTTCCGCAAACTCCTTACGTCACGTCCGTCTCTTTCAACATCGCGCCACCGCCGCTCATAAAGGGTTTTAGTCGGACGCAAACTTCATTGTTCAACTTTGGATCATCGTGAAACTTAAACTCCACGATGTCCGACAAAATAAACATGTCCTTGGATGATATCATCAAGCTAAATAAGAAAGGAGGCTCTGGAGGAGGTGGGCGCCGCGGACCGTCCAAAGTGCCACAGCGGGGAAGTTCAGGGCGAACCGGCGGCCGACCGAACAACACTTTCAGGCGGAACAACAGGCCCGAACCTTACACAAGGGTAAGCTTCAACTAATGATTAAAGTCTATTTATCTCTGACTGTTAAACTCAAAATATAGCTTTGTTTTGTGTCGAAAGTAAGTTAATTGTGTTCATAGCTCAAAGAACGACTTGACCATGTATTGAAAACATTACGTTCTGTATTAAAACAAAACCGTAAACACGTGTTGGCCCACGGTTGTGTTCGTCAGTACTTTGTTGACCACTTAAACGTCTGAAATTTAGAAAACGAGGTGGCTTACTGAACCAAAATGGCGGCGTGTATTGTGGGGAAGGCCATTATTACTCATCAAAGTGGCTTGTTTACCAGCAGTGCAAGCTCAACATCGATTCTACATATATGTTAGTACAGAAGTGATGAGATTATAAATTGTCTATATTTCTGAATCTATTTCGAATCTATTTATCAAATTACACACTTGTCTACAGAGATAAGAAATTAAATGGGGAAAAAAGGTCTTTGTCTTCCTGTTAAATTGTATGTTTCAGGCACATTCATACTGGGGTGTTTTTTTAACAGGGGGTCTCGTATGCATGTGAATATGGTGGAGCCTCTCTGCAAATGTTAATGTCCTTCACTTTCACAGCCAAGAGAACTACCAGACAAATGGCAGCATGACAAATTTGAAGAAAGTTTTGGTGGCTCGAGGAGACAAGTTTCTGCAGGGAGAGCTGTGGAGAGTGGCTGCAAGCTGCTCATTTCCAATCTAGACTTTGGTGTTTCTGAATCCGATATCCAGGTAACTTTTACTCATTGACCTTGGTTTTCATTTTGTGATGTCAAAGTGTTAACATTTGGATATTGTGTTACAGGAGCTTTTTGCAGACTTTGGGGAGCTGAAAAAAGCATCAGTACATTATGATCAGTCTGGAAGGAGTAACGGAACAGCAGAAGTCATCTTTGTAGATAAAGCAGATGCCTTAAAAGCAATGAAGCAGTACAATGGCGTCCCGCTGGACGGTGAGGGCCATTTGAAATGGATATGTGTATCATGTACTTTGAGCATTTGTGATTCAATGTTGAATTGTTTTAGGTCGACCAATGAAAATCCAGCATGTGGTGGAGGCACAAGAAGAACGATTTGCATCAAGGTAAATTGAGAATGAAGTGTTAATAGATTTAATTTTGTTATACTTGCTCTGATTGAAGATTTGTGTGTCTATAGAACCAATTAATCCAAATTAAATATTAACATATAAATAACTTCCTTTATCCATGTCAGTTAGAGCTTGTCCTCAAACCTTCTTTTTCCACAGAGGTTTTGACAGAAGCAGACTTGGGCAGGCCAAGTTTGAGAGGCCTGAGAGGCGGCGAGGTGGTGGTGGTAGTGGAGCTGGTCGTCGCGGAGGTGGTAGTAGCAGCAGAGGTGGAGGACGCGGTGAGAAAAAACCACAACTTTCAGCAGAAGAGCTCGATGCCCAGTTGGATGAGTACAATGCCAAGGTAAGAGACCACAAATGGAGTTTTTTGCGGAAGTAGCAATATCAACTTTATTTTGAGAGTTATTTAATATCCGTGTTCTATTTAAATGTCAAAGTTTTTTTTTAAGCAATTTACTCACTTTTCTGCTTTTAACATGTGCCCTTTTATTTGATCATAGTTGATATTTACTGTTTGTTTTATGTTGCACCTTACCACCAAAACAAGATTGTGTTCACTGACAATGGCAATTTAAAAAAAAAAATCAGATTTTTAACATGCCCTTTTTTCTTTTTGCAGTTCCAGATGGACACCAGCTAAACTCACTCAGGAAAACCTTTGAGCAGTTTTTACATTTTACTTTTTTAATCTTTTTATTTGGGGGGGTCTTACATTTTTGTACATAGTTCAGATCTATTGTATGTGCACCATAGATATTGTATATTGATGGTTTCCATGGATGTTTATTACTCTTGTTTTACAAGCTCTTTACTATTAATGTGAATAATTGCAGTAAGCATCATTTTACCATGGTTTTTCAAGTGTTGTGAAGCAGAACTGTATGAACTCATGAATACCATTGTAACTGGTTGTATTTGACTCATGTACTTTTTTTTTTTTTTTCCACATAAAACGTGTTGTATGAACTTTGTTTCTATTATTACCTTGTCAGAAGTAAAATGGTACTTTCACTGCCTAATGGCAATCTTGTCTATAAAGTCCAAGGTTATTTGTTAATAATGAACTATTTATTATTTAGTGACTGGTGTAAAACAGCCTTAATAAACGGGAGTGGTACGGTACGGTTCCTCTCGTGCGTAATGACGCGCACGGTCCTCCCGGAAACGTGTTACGCGCCAGGCACACACGGGGCGGCGCCGTTCCGTTGTTCGCCATACTTTCACTGTCACAGGAGCGACTCACGCACTTTCTGCAACAGCGCCTGAAATCACAGCCGCACCAACACACAGGTAGGTGTCTTTAAGCTGGGGGCAACTGATAGCGCCGTATCTAAAGGAGAGGCCCCGTGCCAAGGCGCATAGGATCATTTTCCATCTTTGGATAATTGGGAATTTGATGCTAATGTTAGCCGCTGGAAAAGGTTAGCATGATCAGTGCCAAAAAAGAGACTTTAGCTCCCAGTCCCACCCTGCAGCAGTCATTCAGGGTATAAAGTTGATGGCGGTCTTAAAGGTTTTGTCAGTGCGCAATTTTTAACTTCTTGTAACTAAACAGGGCTGTTGCTTTCTGCAGACAGTGAGTCTACTTGGATGCCGGTTCTCGGTTAAAATGCAAATTTTGATTCCTTTGTTACCTTCCCTAGACAACATGGTGGGTTTATCCTTTTTGAAGTATTAAATTCTACCGCATTCTCTTGTCAAACGCATTACAGCCCAAACACCAGCGGCTCTGACCAGATTCTCACATTTCTAGAATATTCAGTGTCGCTTGGAAGTGATACAATGGTTTTTTTGATATAGGATGACCTAACGCAGTCTCCCGACAATCTGCTGACAGCATCACCATCTTAGTCATCATCTAAAAGTGGAAGAATTGTATAGTTTAAATCTATATAAGCTAAACCCATTTAGGCCTATGGGTCTTGCTCTTCCATTTGGGTGGGGTGCTCTAGTCTAGACATCTGTGTAGGGTCATGTGTTCTTGTTGAGCTTTTGTATTGGACAAATAAAGGTCATCGTTCATATAGCCTATAGGCAAGAACAATCATTTTAGCTGTTTTGTTTTTGCTTGGAATAAAATTAGGACAAAGGTCTTAAGGATGACACGAGATCAAATAAGTTGTATAGGCCTACTCAAGAATGTTGGTATCCTCCTGTTTTATCTGTGCAAGTCTATTGTTTGTATGTTTGGAAAGGGAAACTACCGTACTCATTTGTCATCCCAACAGGCTAATATGATTTTTGAAGCCAGCAGTTACATAATACTAGTTTAGTGCCCTCTCACTCCAAGCTTTATTGTGAAAGCCTATATCTAATGCAGTGTTATGTAAATGATGGGCTGTATTTTCAGATCAAATAATGAAAGCCTAAATGAGATGGAAGCTTTCTCAACCGCTGTTTACCTAAATGTGGGTTTTGGAAGGCTTTTCCCTCCAAAGTGAAGAAACGTCAACCACAGTACTGGCTCCAGATGTCACAGGTTGAAGCCAACGGAAAACTAAAATTTCACTAGTTCCTTGCTCATGCTTGGACATGTTTTTAGACTAAAACATACATTGTCTTAGTGCTTTCCTCCTCAGTACATTCTTGTGATGTTTCCAGAATAGTTATCCTGTTAGTGTGATAATGATGATTACGGTGGTATAATATAAAAGACATTTATGCTTTTCAAATGAAGGTAGACTTTATTGTTTTCTTAATTTTATAACTTGTCCTCTGCAATTGGTCCAGGCATTAATGCCTCTGAGGCAACTTGTCTGGGGCAGTCTTGAGCCAGAAGCAAGTAAGGATTAGCAGACTGTGCATGTTTTAGGCCTTAGTTTGATGGAGTAAAATGCAAAACAAGCAACTACACACATTAAGGAGAGGACATCCAGAAATTTACCCCTCAACCTTCTTAATAAGTAACTATGTGTTTTTGCTTCCGTTGTAAATGTAGTTGCCTCTGTCTATGATGATGTTGCTCATAAAATGCATACCTCTATGTATGAGTTCACATCTGTATGCAACACGTCTTTAATCATAGGTTCACCATATGACTGAAACCATGACTGAAAGCAGTATAGAATTCGCCACGAGATAAAACTGATTTCTCAGTATTAATACAAACAACATATTTTCAGTTCCCTTTGGATTTAATTGCATTAGAAATAATAAATGTGTCAGAAGAAAATCTATTGTTAGTCTGTAGTTTATGGTAAATCAAAGAGCAATAACATCAAAACATGATTAAGTTAGGGGTGTGAGTCACAGCAGATAATGTGCAGATGGATAACATATGGCCAGTACAAAAGGCACACACAACATGACCATCTATGTATCTATAACAGCAGAATATATCATAATAAGAGCAGTGGAGGGAGCTCTGTACTATACACAGACTGAGATGGTCCTTCATAAAACATAGCACATGCACACACTTGTTGACCATGTTTCTTGAGAGTTGTGGTCAGGAGCAGCAGATGAAGCCTTTAGCGGCAGCTGTGGTCTTCTAATGTAAACTGGAGTCAGGCTAATGACTCAGAGCAGCTAAAATAAGTTTAATGGACAACCTCTTGAGTGTATGCTATCAGAGGTTTCTACTTTGTCCTGTTCTAGTGGCCTTAAGGTTGAGATTGTGGGGTTTGTGTGTGGTTGCTGTTACACACACTTAAAATCAGATTATTATTTGATTTTTTTAAATTAATTTTTTTGCATTTTATTAAGGTTATTAAAATGAAATAAGCAGCAAAATGATCAGATTTTTTACTGATCATGGTCCTTCTGATTACTCACATCAGAGTTTGCAGTTTGTATGTCAGGTAAATATAGATAGATAATCAGATTTTGCATGTGCTAGACTGTTTTGTTTTATGATTATGAGATGTGATCCTACATCAATTGCTCAAAATAAACTTAAAAAAAATCATCATCATTGTATTCCTGTTAAAATGGATGTATTGTTCTGTTTAAAAGTTGTGTTATGTTTATGTTTGTTTAAAAGCTATAAAATGTACTTCTAAACTGGATTTGGAAAAATTAATTTACATGAACAAAAAACCAAAAAAATATATAATCAATGGTAAATTATTTTGTATTTTTAATGCGTCTTAATACAGCGATGTTTGGCGAGTCCAAAACTGGACAACTACATTTAAATTGGTCAATTATTTATTCACCTCTATCAGTTGAAAATACAATAAATCTAGCACAGTAATAAAACAGTAAGTTACGTTTCCCAAATGCAAATGCAACAGCAAATTCATTAGGAAGTATAAGACATAAAATTGTATTAGTTATGATAAGGTATTTCCATGCCCACATAAGACCTGGGGCAGACGGTGTATAGGTGAGGCTGCTAATCTGTGCCATCGGCCCATCTGACCACAACCAATCACACACACCGTCTTCCCCAAGGACAAACTGGTTGGAATTATATTCAAACTAATTGATATATATATGTTGTTAAGTACAATAACATTTTTGTACTAGTTGCTGTGATGTAATAGTCTGGCTCTGTATTTGGGATACGAGATCCAACATTTCTTTTTATACATAAACGTGATGTCGTCTGCATAAACACGGCTCTTCCTGCTTTTGTGTGTCACTTGTTTTTCTCTGTTCACCTTCTCACATGGAGCGACCCTTCCTCTGGGAAGCGCACAGGCTCTGCACAATACAAACACAAGGCCACTCACATTAGCCCTAATTAAAAATTATAATTATGATGTTCAAGTAAATAAGCTGTTTCTTTTATAACTGCTGCTGAGGCATCTCCAAAGATCCTACTAATTTATTGTAGCAGTTTCCTCAACTTTCTGACAGTAAAGGAGAGACACTCCATAAATGCATTTGGATCAATATTATTACTGCTGTTTTTTTCATGTATTATCTAATTCAGTGTGCCTGACTTTGAGTTTATTATGCAGTCTGATGCTCTATACAGTCAAATATGCCCTTTTATAAAACTAAGCATGTGAGGCTAGCATTCTTACTGTGAGTCATATTTACAAATTTTCTTATATAGGCTAGTTATTGTTAAACTGCACTAAAACGCATAATAACTTAATCTCAAACAGGTAAATTATAAAATCAGTCCAATAATATGAGCAAGTTAAAGTTTTTTTTTTCCTACTGATATTGGACCACTGATGCCGTGTGTTGTCCTCCAGTTATTTTGAATTAGTTTTATAAGATGCATGTTACATAAAGTTAATTAAACTAGAATAACAGTGTTGCTTATGACAGGCAAACCCTCAATTAGTTTGGGTTTAGCACACATGGCTGGAAGCTCATATTTGTCATACTAGAAGCAGCGGCCCATACTTCTGTCTGACCCAAACAGTGCCTGGACCGGGGAATACCCCTCCATCCCTCCTCCTTCTCCCCTTCTCCCCCAGATACAAACATCAGTCGCTCATGTGATGTGCTTTGCCTCATTCACTATTCTCTTTGTGTTCAGGACGCTGCAGGCAGAGTCAGTGGTTGTCAAAAGATTTCTAAAATATTGCTTCTTAGTAACAGACACAAATGTAAATACAGTGTAATTAAAGATGAGATATAGAGACTCAACAACTAGCACCATAAAGCTCTGAAAACTCAACTTTTTCAAAACTGTCTTCCCTGCACTATTTATGTAGCATCTAGGAATGTAATATCGAATTTTTGTTTTACGATTTTGAGAAACATTTTTACTATTATTCACAATTATCGACCAAACACCAGTGACATTATTGATTGATTGATTGATAAATGTGAAGCCAACACTGACAGAGTATATAGATTACCTTTAAAACACTTAGTTGGTTTTGAAAATTTTCATGATTATCTCTCAGAACTAATTATACTGTGATTAAATTATTAAATCACACCCCTTGCTGCATCCTTTTGTTTGTTTTATTTTGTTTGTTCCAACTGTAAAGTATTAGAAAAATGCATCCATCGACTAGGGAAATTACAGTTGTTATTGTAAGACCCCTTAGGTCATAACCTTAAAACTATTTATCACATTATGGACTAACGGCCACTGTCTTTTGGAAAGCACCAAGTAATAATCATGGCTGAACTAAATATATAAATAGAGGAACATATGTTTTGTTTTTTGTTATTTTTTAATTTTTTTTTTTTTTTTTTCCCCCAACTGTGACTATCTCAACTCAACAGTCACAGGAACAGCATGAACCAGTGCTGTGAAAGTTGGCACATGCAAAACATTTTACACAGTCCTCTCATGCATTTTAAGAGATACGTGTTTGGTACAGTGTGTTGAAAGTACATCCAGTAAAATGCACAAACAGTTAAGGTGTACTTCATAACTTTTCAGGTTGGCGGGTCCATCACCTGCTTGTCTCCATGGAGGTATTATTACTTTTCCAGGAATGCAGGAATGGTCCAGAGAGAGAGAGAGAGAGAGGTACTTTACTGATCCCAAGAAAAATTCAAGAATAAGAAGTCCCACCTGCCTATACAACTTACCTATCGCTATGCCAAGTTACATATCAGATCTGGAGTGGAGAGCTCGCTACATAGTACGCAGAACTGAAGATGAAAATACTTGTTTTACAGAAATGGCCGAGGATGACGTGACCCCGGAGCAGTTGGCCGCCATCGCCGCGGAGAATGACGAGCCCGAGTCCGTGAACTACAAACCTCCAGCACAGAAGACGCTGCAGGAGATCCACGAGCTCGACAAGGAGGACGAGAGTCTGCGCAAGTACAAAGAGACGCTGCTCGGGCCCGGGGTCGCTACTGTTGGTGAGAGCACAGGGAAAATACTAGTTTATGGGTGGGCAGTTATTATTTTCCCGAGGGCCACATTTGAATCCAGGCATGCCCAGGTCTGGACTAGTTGATCATGAGAAGATTATTTTTGTTATTTATAGGTATTCCAGTGCAATTTTCCATTTAAGGTATTAGATGCAAACTGGCAAGATCTGGGGGAAACTGAATAAAGGCTTAGTGTGTGATGAAAAACGTATTATTATTTCAATATTTTAGTAAATTGAATAGAGTTTCTACCTGAGTAATGCATGTTATGAGTGTTATGAGTATACAAAATACATGTGTATTTTGTATACTCATATTGTTGTACATACCAGATTCAAATTATTTTTGTCCAGTTGCAATAGTGAGAAAAGTCAAATACTATGTTGTAGAATCAAAATCCTCTAATTGCCTTCATTGTCCAGCTACTGTTTTAAACCTTACTCTCCCTATGTTTTGCCAGTAGAGGCAGGGACCATTGTCGATTCAAGACATTTTCCTTGGACATGGCTGAATGGCTTTTTCTATTCATATACATTATTTTAGTTCATACAACGCTGAACAAAGTATAGTATAGTATAGTATATAAACCTGTAAAGCCTCTTGTAAAACCCCAAATAAGTTTTTGCTTGGAGATTCTTGTGATCTTACAGATGAAGAAAATGTCCTCCAAGAATAGACTGCAGTGTAATTAATGCAGAGCTGTCCTGACTACAGCACAGATGGCCTGGTTCCTTTACTTCTCTGTGGACCTGTGTTTGTCACACTTCAGAAATCACTATCACATCTTATGATACAGAGGAGGAATTATTATCCTTAAATGACCTTAAAGTCTTTAAGCACAAGAACATTGTGACAAATTAGACTGACATATTTGCTGTGCTCTTTTCTCAGATCCAAATGTTCCAAATGTGGTGGTGACTCGCATGTCTCTAGTCTGTGAAGGAGCCCCCCACCCCCTGGTGCTCGACCTCACAGGTAACGTAAAAGCTACTGTAAACTAGATATGCACATCATATGTAGCTGGGGAAAAAAAGTAAATCAACTTTTGTTTAACTGTTTTAGTTGTGTTGTCTGGAGCTCTCATGAAAGCTGCCTCTAATGTGTTGTTTTGTGATTGTGATTTCCTTCAGTTAGCTGATTTCCTACTCTAGTCTAACTTTAGTCAAAATAAACAATAACAAATGACTACATATGATTCATTACTGTTTGTAACATATTTATATTTGTCTTATTGTATTGTAGTCTTGTGTATAGTGAAATCATAGAGGATAATACAAATTAGAGCCTTGTATATTCCATCACTTTATAATTTCAGTAGTTCAAAGGGTAAAAATTCAAAGAGTCTTTATAGAGTAAATACACAATCAAACACATGCAAAATAGGATAAAAAGCACAATTAATTTCTGGCTAGTAACATTGAAAACATTGTTCTTTGAGTCAGATTTACCATGAATACCTGACTATACAAAATATATTACGTCAGCTCTTCTTCAGGGGGGACACCAGTCTGCTGTGTCTCGTGATTCAGTACAGACTTATCAAACTCCACGTGAGAGTGAACCAGGTCAAAGAAGCTCTTGATGCATAAAAGAAATGTTATTTTCAGTCTGGACCTCGACTGCTCCTCTCCAGCTGCCCCAGAACACTATGTCCTGTCAAAAATCACAGAGACCGCCCATTTTCCTCTGTCCCATAAAGCCGTCATGCATTTTTCCATTAAAACTTTGGACACTACAGTAATAACAATAATCTGCCTAGTTCCTTATGTAACAACGCCGCAGGTAGAAATCACCAGGTTGAGTTTCTATTACAATGTTCTGTCATTTTTTTGCAGCTGGTGTGAACATTAAATATGTTTTACTCTGTCTTTAAAAACACAACCTATTGGTACAACCTGCTATAACTATATATGGCGATAGAGCTTAATGGCATATTGTGGAATATTTCATATATCTTCATGGAGATGAGCAGGTAAGGGTAAAAAAATTGATACATTTGCAAAAAGAAACTGTTAACAGTCAGATCAAATAGAAATAAGTCTTCTTCAGCATTTAAATATGCCCTGTGTACCTTTTCCGGTGGTGTGCCATTCACTTATCTGTTACACAACTTGACCCAATCTTGTATTAAGACACATTGAGGTCAAAGAGGTTTAACATATGGAGAATATGTGTGTGTAGGTGAGTCTATTTCCAGAGGGACGTTCTGTGGTGCGTTCACTGACTTGAAATCTAATCTGAGCTAATCACAGTGGGTACATTTACATGGCCAGAAAAAATCAGATAAGTAGACTAATCAGATATTCCAACTACATCTAATTTCTGCTGTGTTTTTACATGCACTTACACCTGTGAAAGTTGATTAGTGGATATTTAGAGGAACTGTTGTATTTTGAAGAAAAAGTACTAGTTATTTAAAAACATCTTTTTCCATCTTTAGTCTTTCTTTTTTGTCTTTTCCACATTAGTGCGCCCGTATTTTTCCTTGTCAATACGTGTACAGGTATGAAGAATGAGATATCAGTTACTAATAATAATAATAATAATACATTTTATTTATATAGCGCTTTTCAAGACACTCAAAGACGCTTCACATTTCATAAAAGAATAAAATATCACAAAATTTACAACATAAAATCAATCATTAAAAGCAATTTTGAACAGGTGAGTTTTGAGTTCTTTTTTGAAGGTGGGGAGGTCAGAGCAGTCACGAAGGGGTTTGGGCAGTGAGTTCCAGAATAATCTGATGACTCCAGAAATCAGATAATGATCAGATTTTTGGGGTACACGTAAACATAACCTGTGTTTCTTTGGGACCCTGTAGGAGACTTGGAGGCCTTCAAGAAGCAGCACTTTGTCCTGAAGGAGGGCATGGAATACCAGATCAAGATCAGCTTTAAGGTACACACACAAGTACATGTATGGTGGGTTTCAGTGCTTCTTGGGGACATTACACTTAAGTATAGTTATGACTTGTCTAACCTTAATATAAACCCTAATTTTAACCTCTTTTAACCCATATCTGAACCATGTTGTGAAGTCAGATGCCAGAATAAGCTTAATGCTCTTCTCACTGAACAACATCGTCATCTAAAAGTCAGTTGTCAGTGTGTCATGATATCAATTTTAACAGAAGCAGCAAGTTCAAAAGCATATGTTGAATTGAATACATTTACTTTTGCTTCTAAAACAAATGATGAACAAAATGCTTTTATTTTTAAACTGTAAAGACAGTGTTGTAATTGTATCGAAATGACACAAGAATATACAATTTGTTGCAGAAATTTGGATAATATTTTTAAATAGTAAATATGAACCCACAATCCATTTTATTAAATCTCTTATGAAAAAACACTGCTAATAAAAAATTTAAATTTCCTCAGTTTTCATTCTCTTTGATGTGGCTTTTAGTTTGGATATTTAGATGCTTAATCCTTGTTTTAGATTCAGACAACGGACAGCAGTAGGGATCACGATCTTCAAAAACAATGATGATTATAAGAACATTAACCATAATTTAGAGTTCCCTGTGATGCTGAATTTGTGAAGTTATTCTTTCTTCACAATAGCTTGCCTAGATGAATGTCCATTGGACAAATTAGTACCCCATTAGTCAAGGTATGTAAATAAAATGTTTTGTTTGATTTAGGTTGTAGTGCTTTAGGGGCCCTCTTAAGACACAGTACCTGACAGAACTAGTTCATTTTAAATGGTTTGCAGTGGTCCAAAGTTATTCCTCACTTTCTTAATGCTTTCTGAGTATCCTCATTTTTCAGTGTGTAAGAGTGCTATTCACCACTCTTAGACACCAGAGTCGTCAAGGTAAAACTAACAACAACTAACATGCTAAAACTTCATATTTAGATGCAGACAGCATGCAGTGGACATATTTTGACCTCAAGAACTGCTCGTATAATATATCTGTACAGGGGAAAGACACATTTTCCTGAAATACATGAAAAAAGGGAACAAGGCCTTAAAGTCTTTATGTGTATTCATACTGTAAACTTAAGGGATTTTTAGTTTAATCTAACTATACATTTTATTATAGAGTGAAGTGTCCTACAGTGAACTAAGAATGTTTTTCTAGTGCCGTTTGTTCACTCTGAGCATCTGTAACAACAAGATCAGGAAATCACAGATCTTCCACAGTTTTCTATGGACTTAGATGTATTACATTACCAACACATCAACTGACAGTATGAGCTATTCAGTGTTATAACACAAGGGGCATTTAACCAACCCATGTATTCTGGAAAAAAAGATAAGTTTAATTTCTGGTAAAGCAATAACATTTCCGTGGTAACAAGCGGGTGACATACTCCCCACCAAAAACACATTATTAATTTGTATTGTTTGCAGGTAAACAAGGAGATTGTGTCGGGTCTCAAGTATGTGCAGCAAACCTTCAGGAAAGGAATCAAAAGTGAGTCAACCTTTTCATTATCATGTCCAAAATTACACCCAAATATTACTTGATGTTTAATATGACTCTTTCTCTCTCCTTCTTTCACTCCATTCTATCTCTGTCTCTTCTCTCAGTTGACAAGTCGGACTACATGGTGGGCAGCTACGGACCCCGCGAAAATGAATATGACTTTCTAACAAAGATAGACGAGACTCCCAAAGGCGTTCTGGCTCGAGGAAACTACAACATCAAATCCAAATTCACCGACGATGACAAACATGACCACCTCTCCTGGGAGTGGAACCTGGTCATCAAGAAGGACTGGACTGACTGAAAACACATGGATTACCCACAAGCCCCTGCAGTGTCGGCCATTTTGCCTTCTTTCTTTCTTTCTTTCTTGTTGTGCATTATTATACACAGTCATCTGGCCTTATAGTTTTGTGTCTCGCTGTCTCAACTCTCGGCATGGCCCCCTTCTGTCGGTAGCAGCAGCAGTAGCAGTTTTCTTCTTTATTCGTCCATTCATGCATTTACAAGCGCATTACAATGAGAAAAAAAGTAGTTAATTTAAAAGATATTATAAAGATTTATCAGAGTGAAACTAAAATCTTTTTGTTTATCATAAATGATTACAACTCACTACATTTCATTTGTTGTATTTTTTAAATTTTCTTTAGATTTTCTCACAATTTAAATGCATTTTTATTTTTACTTGAATAATCTTACTCTGACTTTTAAAAATCTGTTAATAAGTTAAATCAACTACTAAAACAGTTGTACAATTTCTTAGCATTTATCAGAAGGTTATATTTCCATAAATTCTCTATTGTGATGTGCCTGTAAATTCTTTTACACAGTCCTGCCTTTCTGTTGCCCCTTCACTACTGAGCTGTGCCATCATGTAGCACCTTATGTCATTGTCTCCCATTCACAATTTTATATTTTTATTTTATTGCGGCTAGAAGAGATTAACCCTGCCTTCCAGTGTCTCGCAGAATGGCGTCGTCTTCCTCTCTCCGTATGAAGTACAGTGGAACAAGCAAGTGTACAATCAACTTTGTTTGCCTTTTATATAATACGTGTATCAGTGGTTGTATATTGTGACTGTACTCACATTGGCTATTATTGTGCACACCCCACCACAGCCACTTTTCCCTATAATATTAGTAGGTTGTGTTCAATTGATTCTTAAAATCCTGTAATTGAGATGGAGGATTGGTGAGGATTTTATTGCAAAAACGTCTGCTTAATAACAATAACAAGGCCCAGACATTTGCATTTGATCTCTTTATTACTGGGCCTATCCAAATGAAACATTGTCCCAAAACTTAAGGTCTTTGCTCTCAATACCAAAACAACTAGATTTAAAGGTGCACTATGTAACTTGTTCTGTCAACTCCTTGCCTTCAATTATTATTGCATTGTTTGGAATATTCCACAGTGTGGCAGTGAACATATCTTGCATTCGTTCAGTAATAATGGTTTTATTGAAAAACATAAATTCTAAATTCTGTGGGGTTCCCTCTCCACAGACTCTGACATGTAACTTGGTGAGGTCACCAGCTTGTCTCTGCTTGGAAATAGAACAGTTTAATGCCATAAAGTGGAACATTACAAGCAAAGCAATAACAAGCAGTTAGCGGACCCTCCACCAGAAAAAGTTATATAGTGCACCTTTAGATTATAATGGTGCTATGTTTCAATCATATAGTCTTGATTGTACTAACTAGACTTTCTGAACAAAAACTATTCAAACAAAAAGAAATAATCAAGTTCAACATTATAAAAACTTTCATTATACTTTTATTATACTTCTTGCCCTCCATTTAAATTTTGAACTTTATCAAATTCTATGAAGTGCATAGCCTACAACCTACAAAAATGTTAGCATTCCTTCGTTACTAATTCCATGCTTCCTTGCCTATTTGCTGGCTGACTTTTGATATAGTCCTACCAAAACCTGCCTTGTATAAAAGTCATTCAGAGCTGCTTAATTGCGCCCCCTGCTGTCTCAAAATGTATTCACCCATTTCAATTCTAATAGGAAATGGGGCCAAAGTTATTTAGGGACTATGACATGTAAGTATAGCGGCCTTAAATGTACCATGTATTTGAATATAGATGGGTGCTCTGCAGAAATACCTTGCCTTGTCATGCACGAGTAGCCGAGTTGGGTGCTGAAGACTGCTGTTCAAAATAGCAACACTTTGAAGAGCCGCGTAAGTGTATCTATAAGTGATACTACGCGACCTATTTAGGACACATACTTCTGAATGTAGTTAGCCAGCCAAAAGCCAGAATTATCCCTCTTAAAACGTATTCAACCAGGTCACTGTGTGCTGAAATAATTGCCAAACCCAAATTAGAGAAGAATTTAATAATAATCAATTAACACATGTTTATAGATACAGAATATATATTGGTGATATTAAAACTTAATCAAACAATAAAATATTTAAACCAAACCTAGCCCACTGCTAATGGTTGAGTAAAAGTAATACTGTGTTAAAAATATGTACAATAAAATTTAGCAAGAATTGATAGGATAACAGACTTTTGCACTCACCTTTATCAAATGTTTTTAGCTGTTACAGAATAAAATGTAGTTTGTCTCATCCTTTGGCACTTGGATAAAACAGTTTTAGCTAAGCTTGAATGAAAAACAAAATAACAGAACGTAAAAATGTGTGTTTAAAATTTCAATTCCAGTTACTTGAATCTGAATGGACTATATTGAATTGTTTCCTATAAGCTGCCACCTCAGCACCTGTCTCCAGCAGCTCTGGTTGTGTGTATGAAAAATGCCATCAAAGTGTCTGTAAATAAAGGGCTTAACTTTCGCTCCCAACCAATAAAACCCAATGTAGCCCTGTTGTAGATGAGATAGACTTAACAGAATGATCTGATAGATACACTAGTGCCGCAATCTGAATGTGCTCAATTAGAAAAATGGATTAGGCAAAACCAGTGTTAATATTTCGTTTGTGATGCCTATTATTTTGGGCAATAATCTTTTAAAATTATTGTTTGTTCCCCTTTGCCTTAAAGCACATAATTTTCCCCAAACAGGTGCAGTTCAGTGAGTTAAAATGTTGTGGAAAAAGTTACGTAAGTTTAGTCGTTCAAATTCAGGCAATTATCAAAAATGTAAAATATTTTAAGCATTACACAGCCTATATAATGTACTGATTATAAAATATATTCTCTTCTGATTTATGGTTATCACAGACTACCCTTTGTACTTGTAATTTGTTAGACTTTTAAACCAGATGCCCTCCCAACGCAGCCCGCAATTGTGACTGGAGATATTGGTGCTTCCTTAAAAATGTATTTTATGCTTTTTGTGACTTGATAATTAACTCACAAGGACCTGCAATATGAAGCAAAATGTCATATTTTTACATGATTTCTGTCCAGTCAACATAATGAAAATGCTTTAAATATTTCACTCTTTGTACCAAGTTTATACAAGACCTGTACTTGAACTTTGAACTACCAAATCTATGGACTTTGCATGACATTGTTACTTTGACGTGCCTCTGGATAGCCCTTTTACGTTGCTGAATAAAATGAAGGTGGTGTCTTGTAATTGTGAGTTTAAGCACAGAGAGAAAGCACAGGAAGAGGCTGAGTTTGACACTATTTGCTGCTTAATATCTTTATAGTGATTGAAAAGTGACCAAGAACATGAAGGAGGGGAGGATTTTAAAACACTAAAAATTGAATAAGTTGAATTGTGTACTGTATCCGAACACTTGGATGTAAACTCTTTTGCTGATGTTGTGTTACTGGCTCCATACATTCCTCATGTTGTACAGTTTGTATGAAACGCTGGCATGTTGGTGGGGTTGTGTATTCGGACATCGATTGTGATTGCTCTTATCGGTCAATAAAGATTTTACTCAAGATTGTTCTCATACTTTTCTTGTAAAATGTATTAAAAGTAAAACATATTTAAGTTATACTAAAATAAAATACAAATAACATGAGAGTTTGGTCTCAAACTTTTTTGTATCTGAAATGTATTAAAATGACCAATACATGACCACATATGTATTATGTTATACAACAATATGGGAGTTTGATATCTCAGAGACAAATGGCTTAAAAGCCACAATTAAGGTGCTATATTGCTTTGTATCCAACCTAGACTGCTTTATTTATTTCCTTTTTCCTTCCTGTTATTTATGTCTCAAGAAACTGCAGAACAACTTAATATAAATAAGAGTTCAAACACTGTGAGACTTTCTGGGCTGACTATACTATATCCTGGCAATGGTCTTATTACATTTTAAGGCCCAACCAGAATATCGGATTGGTGCAGCCCTAATATCTAGCATCTAGTTTTTCATGACTCCCCCCGTTCTTAACCATAATTTTCTTATAATACTGTAGCTTGAGAGGTAGGCAACTACTGGGGTTGCCAATATATCTTTTGTAGAAATTTTCAGCTTGTCCAAGCTTCTACAATATCCACTAGTAAAATAAGAGTTATTGAGAGAAAAAAGGTAGGAAATCACTACTTTAGTGGAAGAATTGTTCATTTTAAAGTATGTAAAGTTCTATAATTAACATGACTGACTCACTGTTCAGACATTAACACATTACATTAGATAGATACTTCCCGTTGGGATCAATAAAGTAATAAATGAATGAATAGGTACCTCTCTGTGTATTTTTACCTCTTCGTTTCTTGTCAGTCAGTTCAGTTATCCATGTAATTATCCAATATGTACTCGCTCAATTGGCCAATAGTTGCAGAAAGAAGAAGTAACTCTTAAAGTAAAAAGTAGGAGCCATGGAGCAGGTGTGTTAATTCTATATTTCTCACTTAACAAAACAGTGATACTCTTCTAAAGCAAATAGAAAAGTTAGGCCAATACCTACAAATGTTAAAAGGCACAGCATCATAATACGGTTTGACATGCAGGGAGTCGTAAACATTCAGAGTTGACCCATGTTGGCCACTTGTGTTGTATAGCAGTTAGATGAATACTTGTAAAGGGGAAATGCTTTCCGGAGCGGTAATGCAAAATGTACAGCTACTTACAGTACAAATTATAACACACGCATTCTCCATTAAAACATGAGATGATCATAACAAACCTTTTCAATACAATTCCCTTAGCACTCACGGCTGTCCATTCACAACTTAAAGGTGCACTATGCAACTTTTCTGGTGTAGGGTTTACCACCAGGTTGTCTGCATGTTTTGACTTTACCTGAAATGTCCCACAGTATGGCCTTAAACGTATCCCTATGGAGACAAGCAGGTGACACCAACAGGCCAAGTTACAGGTCAGAATGGTTCCACTTTAGCGTTTTTTAACACCTGTAATTGAATAAATGCAAGATTGATCAATTTAATTCCATACTGCGGAACATTTCAGGTCAAGTAGGTTGTGTAAACCTTGCCAGAAAAGTTACACAGTGCACCTTTAATAACCTTTACATTTGGACAGATGTTTTTGTATATAAATATAATACAATTTAAATAAACATTTGAAGCACTGGGGAGAATAGCATGCAGCTTTTGGTCCATGGTTAACAGTCGGCTAAATTCAGACACAGATCTAGTCCTGAGAAGCAATACTGACCACTTAAAAGTTTTTCCCAAAGGACTCCCAAAAACAGAGGGTATTTTTGGCACATAAGCCTGTCTCTTATAGCCACCAAAGGCCTGTTGCTGGAAGATAGTTACAGATATATTAGTATAAAGGAAACTGGCATATTATAATCAAATTAATTCTCCTTTCCCAAATGTTTTGAAGACCTCTTACCAAAAATAAGAAACCAGAGAAAGATCTTTACTATGCAACTGGCGTAAGATTGCTCATAGAAAGCTACAATATTTAGTAATCTTTTGATCAGTGTTACAATTTTGAAAAATTTTCCTATTTTGGAAAAACAAAATAATCACTAATGTATTTAAAATGGTCTAAGGTTCTCAGTAAATATAAATTGGAACAACTTTTACTTATTTACAGTCAATTATAAAGACTGATAGTACTGAAATTTGTCCTGTTTTCAGATTTCTGTGTATTAGTTGACTACATTCAAACAATCTATTTACCTTAAGTTGGAAAATTCACTTTTAAAAATATTTTTAAACTAAAATCTTTCTATTTTGTTCTCCAGCAACAGGCCATGATCTAACCGACCAACACATGCATGGCTTTAAAATTTCACACGGATTCTATACACACTGTGGCAACTAAAGCACATTAAAATATCCCATTTAAAAATACAATAAAAATATAAAAGTGGATGTCATTATGAACATCTCGTCAGTCCACAGCAGGTCCAGTGGAGTTTGTATTACAGTAGTTCTGCCAAAACACATTGCAAGTTTACAGAGGCCCAAACGCAGGACAAAACCCTGATAGATTCCAGTTGTGTTATTTGGATGTGCTCTCGACACCAGCTCTGGTCTTGTTGTCTGTATTCTGTTACATACTGTTATATACGCTCACATACTGTCAATCATTCATCTTGAAAGTTTGCTGATCACTCGAATAAGCGCCGCATTTTCATCTTTGAGTCTCTGGTTGTCGGCTTTCAAGTCTCCCAAAATCTGAAGAAAAATAATGTGTGAGAAAAATAATATATTATTTCTTGTATTATAGTTAGATTTAGGGATTTAGGTCTCTCAAATTACAGTATTCAATTCAATTCAATTCAATTTATTTTTGTATAGCCCAAAATCACAACAAGATTTTCTCGGCGGACTTCACAAAATTGTTGATTAATAAAGCAGAAGAAACATTCATAAATCAAAAATACAGAATGTTCAACAACAAGCAGGCAAATGGATAATTAAATTGAGTAACCCTTGGCATATAATTCACACAGTCAATTTATACTAGAAACTTATTATTCTAACCAATTCTGCTTTTCCTCTCCATACATTATCAAATTACCAATGTTAATTATGTATATTCACTGCATCTTTTACAAGCAAACCTGATCCCTCACAACTCTAGTTATGGAAAAAAATAGATTGTTGCCCACTCAAACATATTGCCAATGTAAGTAATTGATATCTACCTTTATTCTGCTAACCTCAGTGTGTATATGGATGGCTAATAATCCTAAAACCCTAAAACAAAGCTTCAGTTGGACCAGAGAGCCTTTCCTGTGATGTGAGCCTTTCCTACAGTGCATTATTGACTGAGCTGCAGGGGCCATTAGACAGCGGATCAATTATAGAAGACACAATTAGTGTGTTTGTTCACTGGTCTAAAGCTAAACAAACACACAACTGTTACAAGTCTGGAGTTTCACACGTTTCTCAGACAAACACATTATTTATTTATTATTACCTTGAGTTCATCCTCCATTTCCACTGCTCTCCGCTGTAGAGTCAGTTTCTCCTGTAACACAAAATGTAGAAATGCAGTTACCATTTTTGTGTAATATGTTCTAATATGATTTATCAGATTATTATTTGGACACAAGTTATAATCAATCAACATATCTTAGCATTCAGCAAACAAAAACACCTGTGATACATATTCTTGTTCCTATTTTATCCAATAATGTAAACATTTAGCTGCTGTGTATATAACATAACATTTCTAACTTACAAATCTCTCCAGCTCTAGCAGTGCCGGCCGGTCAGTAGTTCCCTCTTGACTCTGCCACAAAGAAAACAAACATTGATTCTAAAGTAAAGATTCTAAAATAGGTAAGATTCATATATTGTAATTAAATACTGAACTTGAATATAGACTTTGCTTTCCCATTACAAAACAGGTTATGTTAGAAGTAAGAGTGTCAGTACTAAAGATAATCTGATTAATTTCAAGCAAACGTGCACAAATGTTCACAGAATAGAGAAGACAAAAGTGACTTTAAGGTTTTAAACACACATATAGGAATATAAGGAAATTCAGTGACAATTACAACACATAGAAAGCAGTTCAAGTAGTTCTTCTGCCTTCTGTAGTTTAAAAAGGAAAAAAACAGTAGCAGCTTGCATTGAATAAGGCTATTAGAAGATTTGTAGTGAAAGCAATTTGAGTTATAAAATGGTATGAACAAGTCTGGTGAAAGTGTGAGACTTTACAAACTGCATAAGAAGAAGAAGAAGAATGCAGGATTGCATACATGCAACAGAAACAAAAATCAACTGTAGCCGTTTTGTGGTGAAGGAAAATCTTTAAAACATGACTAAAAGCTAGGCTGGCTATAGTACAATATGCGACCTCTAAACTTGTGTTTCAAATGCACAGCTAGCTCCTCTGCTTATAAGAGTTACAAAGGCTAAAGCTAAAGGTTAAAACAGCATCAAACCAGCCTAACCTGTCGCAGTCTCTCCAGCTCCACTTTGTTCTGACTCAGCAGCAGCTCAGTCTCCTGCAGCTGGTCCTTTAAAGACAGATTCTCCTGCAGCACCTTGAAGTACAGCTAGAGGGCGACACAAACACACACAAAAGTTGCACAAGTTTATGGGAGTGTGGGAAATGAACTCGCTGACATGTGGTTTGGTTGCTGTTCCAGTATGGACAGATATATCAGATTTCTTTCATTATAATGTCAGTGCTACATACCGTCCTATAGTCAGCAGATGAGTCGTCAAATTTATTCCCTCTGAAAAAATACAAGACTTTTTAATACAAAGCAATATTTTACTAGGTTATTGTACTCCCAATATAACTGCAACTACCAATTATAGTGGGAAGTCAGCAATTTTTTTTTTCTGACAAGTCAACTAGTCAAACCATATTTTTTTTAATAGTGCCTTGGCGCAAAAATTATGTTTATTAATACAGGATATTTAAATTAAGCTTAATTTTATTTTTGTTTTAATATCAGTGAAGTCTTTGTTGTGTACAGTATATTTCCCAGCAAATGTATGTTTATACTCCAGATAACGATGAACAATGGCATTAAAATAGTCAATAAATATTTCAGCTGTCAGTTACGATTATTCTGATTGACAGATAAATACTTTTTTTTAGAGCCAAAGTCGCCTCCACCTTCTGAGGAGACTGAGTTCTTTTGGAGTGTGCAGGCCCCTGCTCAAGACTTTTTATGACTCTGTGGTGGCCTCTGCTCTCCTCTACGCTGTTGTCTGCTGGGCCCCGAGCAGCACAGAGCGGGACAGGAAAAGACTGAACAAACTAGTCAGGAGGGCCAGCTCTGTCCTGGGCTGTCCTCTGGAGTCTGTGGAGGAGGTGGGTGAGAGGAGGGTGCTGGCCAAACTCACATCCATCATGGCCGACACCTCTCACCCTCTGCACCGGACTGTAGAGGAACTGAGCAGCACCTTCAGTGGCCGACTGAGGCACCCTCAGTGCAAGAAGGAACGCTACCGCAGGTCCTTCATCCCCACTGCTGTCAGACTGTACAACTCCACTGTTTAACACTTACAATAACCTGTGCAATAACCAGTGCAATAACCTGTGCAATAACCAGTGCAATAACCTGTAACCATGTCACCTTATCAGTAACCGCCTCCACTGTCCTCAGATTATATATTTATATATTTGTATATTTGTATTCTTTTACATATATATATATTATATAAGAGATATGTTTTATTATATATTTACATTTCTTTCACTCCCTGTACATAAGAGCTACCTGATGTTGTAAATATGTTAATATTTATTGTGATTTTATTTTTTATTTACTTATTGTTCTGAGTGTTTGCACAATTTTTCACAACTTTTTGCACTATACTGTCCCCTGACTGTGAGCTTCTGTCACAAGTGAATTTCTCCTCTGTGAGATCAATAAAGTCTTATCTTATCTTATCTTATCTTATCTTATTGATCCTGAGGGAAAGTTAAGCTGCAGCAAAATTTATATTGCGCTTCTCAGTGCTGTAGCCCTGTTGTACATTTAAATTTCCCCTATTCAAACACATAAAATATTTGGTGTATATCCTAAAATCCTATGCAGGTATTTTTAATCATCTTAACCCCACAGGCCATACAATGATACAGGCTGTGTCTTGCTTTAAATGTGCATATTATTAAATTGAATAGACTCACTGTATTGTGCTGTCCCCATTGGTTTCCTCTGGTTGAGCATCCTCGTCGTCATTCTGGAAACGTAATAGTTCAAAAGGTCAGGTAAACATTACAAGCATGTGATTTTGATTAAAAAAACTGTTTAATGTATTATTTTAATTGTTTTATTTGGTTTGAGTTGGCTACACATTACAATTTATGTACCAAACAATGGTACTCCCAAGTATTCTATGGGCTGGCTTCTTGGGTACTCTTTGTTAAAGTCTTTGTTAAAGTCATGGTTTAGTTTTTGACGTGGTTCAGCCCTAGTTTTTGGTTTAAAAGCAAGATAAACGGATACACAAAGCCTGAAACGTGTATGGCCAAATAAGACCAAATAAAATAAACAAATCTGCACAAACTGGATAGCTCCAAATGTATTTTTGTATTGCTTGCACCACAATGTGACTTTTCAGACATCTCCCCTTCATCAGATTCTGGTTTGGGCCTGGTATAGTCCTGCTATAGACTTGGTTTATAACAGGACTATGGTTAGTTCTGGTATTACACAGACTTCTGGTGAGGTTTTGGATATATTTAAAATCTAAACTTGTTAAATATGTAACAGGCTTAGTCTTGGTTTGGAAAAGCTCTTCCTATGACCCTCTTAAAACTGGCTTAACCCCATAAAGAAATAGCTCAGACTGGTTAAAAACTGGTTTAGCAGCCTTTCTGTAACTCCTACTTTTAAATGTTAAATGCTGTTTTTCCCTCTCTGGCTGTGAACTGAATAATTGTCTATTCCTCCTAAAATCCAGTGCTGACTTGTCGTACCTCTCCTCCCGTCTGGACGATCCCTGTGGAGCGCCTCTCTCTCCTCCCTCTCCTCCGGTCTCGAACGCCCAGCTTCTTCTCCGCTTCAGGCTCCTCCTGCTTCACTGGGTCAGTGTCTGAGACCAGAGGAAATTTGGTTTCATCACAAAATTGCATGTACATTATAAAAAACAGCAGTGGAAAATGATAAATGATAGTGTGCCAAGGTCTTGCTGTGTGTATGTGAAAATGTGCAAAGTCTTGTGAAATCGCTGCAAACCAATTTCCCCAAGGGGACAAATAAAAGTCTATTCTATTCTAAATAATGAAACTGGCTTTTGATTTTAAAACAACCACTATGAAATATGGCAGCAACAACTAATTTGATTTATTGTGACTGGTCAATTATATAAATAATTGACACCTAATAATCAATAATTATTATCTGGACTACACTGGACTACACTTATTATACACTGAGTAGAGGAAGTTTTTCACATAAATGGCTAGTTATTGATTCAAAATTTACAGTACACTTTCTAAGTTTCCAAGAAAATTGCATATTTCTCTTAATTTGGTTAAATTGGGTTAAAACATAGAGAACAATGATTTTATTTAGAAATTTGATTAATTGCGTTTAACAGGTCATAAAATAATGCAAAGTACAAGTTCATCTTTGAATAAAACCCAGGAAATTGAACTTTTCTGAATGTCTATAGTAATTTTACAGATGTGGGCCGATCTGTAACAGAAATAATCTTTGAGCAATACAGGAAGCTCTTATCTGAATCTCAGTTCAGTTGGCAGCGTGTCGGGGCTTGAGAGCTACAGGCTGCGCTACTTCTTACAACAAAGCAGTGAGAATACACATGTAGACTAACGGTTCAAACTGTGGTCAAAAGGTATGCACACACTTGACCTGGTCTGGTCCTAGTTCAAGATCAGTTCAGTCCTGATTTGAACTTGATTTGGCCCAGTCCTAGTCCAGTTCTAATCCCAAATTGATGAGGTATGTGCAAATTATTTCTTGAAAGTAATACATTAGCCATTATTCAGGATTTTGTAAAATACTTAACATTAACATTACATTAACATTGGATATTTCACTTAAAATATTAATAGCATACAAATATGCATTGAGTTTAGTACTACTTTGGACAGTAAAACCTATTTGCTGTGGATCACACTGGTTGTTTTAATCTGTTAACTTGTAAAGCCATGTTGTTGCACAGGCAGTGCATTCAGTGTACAAAAAATCAAGGGAACATATTTAGTTACTAAAATTAAAAACTGAAGTACATTTTAGTGTGGCTAATTTAGACCAAAGTGGCAAATCATGTTTCCTTTATGTATACATGTTGAAGATAGCTCCACCAAAGCTTTAGTTGTGAAACAGAAGCCTTCAGTTTTATAATATTGTTTAAAAAAGGGGACATATTATCTATGATAAACTTAGATGAGCATTCAGCCATGTCAGCCATGTTGTAACAGTGTCATTGTTATATTACTCTGAGTTTTTTTTCATGCATATTTGAGAATTTCTGTATTGTCCTGTATTTGATGCTTGCATGCTCAGAAGAGTTCTGTTTTCAGTTACCCCCTATCTCCGCCCACTTCCCTGTACTTGCAATTATTAAAGAAATGTGTACTCCGAGTCATACATATAGGATTTTAAAATGTCATGCAGCTGTTTTTCAAAAATAAAAACAACTAATTTAAAATCTGCTGCTTGCTATGATTAAATACCAGAGTGAACAGGTGGGACCAAGCAGTTCTGCGGTTTTGAACAGAAAGGACCTGTTTCTATTACTGGGAAGTTTTAAATCAAAAGTTCACAATGAACAAAATGTAACATAATGAGATATGCATGTTATACTTTTATCCTAAATAAAATAGAAAAAAAGATGTAATAATGTAAATAAAATAATGATGAAAACTCTCATAATCTGGTAGTATTTCTTACCTCTTTCTGCGGGTGTCAGAGTGATGATGGGGCTCACTGGTTGGACAGTCCGAGCAGGAGTCGGCTCAGCTGCTTTGGAGACATTCTTCTCTGCTTCTTTAAGATCTGTGAGGGTCACACCCTAGAAACATAGAATTATTATTTAATTTGACATTTATTTATTTATTTTTTTACATAATAGAATGTCCACTGCAAAGAACAAAAATACCCCGTCTTATTAATTTTTAGTTCATATTTCAGTCTTCTCTCAAATGTTAATGCTCCTGGAGTTCTCTGAGTAAAATCTTACTTTTTAAACACATGAGGCAAATCTAATTCCAATTACAATACTAGTTCATTTTGGCAGTGTGTCAAGGTTGCTTTTTGACACAGTCACATTCTATAGAAGCAAGTTTTGCATTGAATGAGTTGTAACAATAATCTGTTCTGACAAGTCTCACTGAGAACAGAATTGTTATCTGATACCACTGAAACTGTGACTCTGGCATACTAACTCAAAATTCAGGTTGTTGTGCTTGTTGACAATACAAAATAAAAAGCTGTTTAATTTCACAGGAAGCAATACAAGAATTGGAAGACAGCCAGCCTACATTATGTATTATTAGCTTTCATCACTTGCCAACAACCAAACACGTCATCTTAATGCAATACAGGAAGGTGAAGAGTCAACACAATACAATAGAAATATGAGATGCTGGTAGTTGTACTGAATAGACAACTATCTACCAACTATAACAACTATAAATAAATACTTACTTTCTATTTATTACAGAAATTTGATCTACAGAGAGTTTCATTTGTCAAATTGCACGTGTATTAGGGCTCGACCAATATGGATTTTTTGCGGCGGATATGATACCGATAAAATGGAAGTTGGCGGTGCCGATAGCCGATATAACAGCCGATATATTTAGTGATGTAAAAATTCACTGTGAATCTTCAAACTTCAACTATTTAGGCTACATTTATTGTTATTTTGCCTCTTTACAGTCATATTTAAAGACAGTAGGTGAGCCTAATTGCATTTTTGCATGACATTCTTACCTGTAAACAAAGTAAAAACTACCGCTGAGCCTTTAGTGGTAAATGCGTGTGCGCCGTGGTAATTAATTACATGCGTAAATGCCGATCATTCACGCATGTATTCACCGCTTATTTACATATCAATGCGTGTCCAGTAACATGTATAGAGCCACTATAGTCACTTTACAGTAGGCCAATGTAAGAGAAAACAGGCTGTTTATGTGTGGCAACCAATGAGAGAGAACGAAATGTAGCTTCAAAACGGACACATCTGTAACACTCACTGCTCACACAGGCACCTCTCAGATCACAGGTCTTCACTAATAAGTGTCATTTTAATCCTGACTCAAAACGATCGTCCGTAAAAAGAATATAATCCAGCATGTTAACAGCAGCTGCATGTGTCCTCTGTCTATGGGACAGTCCTCTCTTCTCCGCACTCGCACTTTGATAAAAACAAGCAGTAGTTTTGTTCCTTGCCTAAACTGCGCTGAGGTTCACTTTTATTTATAGTTAATATCTTGGATCAGACACAAGAGCATTTAAAGCCAGCGCCTCAGTGCTGCGCCCTGATGTAAACAAGAGCACGAGAGTGACGTGACTCTGGGGGTGCATTTAGGGGCAGTTTGGCATCACAGACAGACAAATTATTCCGCAGTAAATATTGATGCCACATCTTAGGACATTTATCTATCTGCAAATTGGATTAAATGGACATAATATAGAGATTCTAGGCTTTATAATGAGGTATAACATGCCCACATGGACTATCAGCCCATACTGACCAATAGCCAACATATCTCCAAGTGCCCATATCAGCCGATAATATCGGCCAACCGATATATCGGTCAGACCCCAACGTGTATAAAGACAAAAGAGTGGAGTTGGACATAATAATTTACAAATCTTATGACAGCAGCTACTTCAATAACACTACAATCAGCTGCAATAGAAATACTGGATATCAGTACTTTTAACTGAAGAACTCCACACCTAAATAAAAGCACTTAACACACTACAAACAGGGTGAAGGTGAAATTTTGCCAGTTTCTCAAAATGTACTAATATGAGATAATATAGATATTTTATTAGGTCTATGTAGCGTGCTTTCTATGTATACCACAGAAATTCATTCCAACACTGTACTGTTGAATTAAACAAATAATAAAATACAAGAGTAAATGTAAAAAATGATTTATTTATGTTTTACCTGTGTGGAGCGCCGTGTCTGACGAAGCAGCCGAGAGCGAGCTTTTCTCTGGGACTCAGACTCTTCGTCTCTGACTGGAGCCTGGAACCTGCACACAGTTATATTACATTAAATAAAAAAAATAAAAGTAAAAGTAAATGGCAGACTTATAGACAATTCTCCAAACAATGATCAAACAACTATATGAATAATTTTAAATGAATGATTTTTATTGAACATGAATAAAACTAAATTGAAACTGAGGGATAATCTAAATATTTCATTAACATTGATCATAAGAATTTACATGATTTACATGTTGCTTATAGAATTATTTACAAATATTATGTGATTTGAATGGAATTGTAGGTTATCTTAAGCCAAAAGGCAATACAGGGTTTTATTTAGTACATCGACACTATGGGTCAATAATATTTAATATAGATGGGGGTCATCTAAATGAATGAATATAGTTAAAATGCTGGTTTCTGTTTTGTTATAGCAATTTTATAGGATCTTGCCACAAGCAGAAATGATCGATTCAAATTCTTTTTTTTTTATAAATTCCTTTCAGATATCACTATAATGAAAATGTAATGAATACATGCTGTCTGTTTTTAAATGTTCTATATGAACCCTATATGGAAAATAAAGGTTGATTGATTGAATGGGGAAAACTGGCTCTCAGTTACCCCCTACCTGGTCGTATAACATTATAACATTCTAAATCTGAAAACAACAGTTTCTCCAAATGAGCCTTACTTTCTGCGATCAGAGCTGGGAGTGTTGGGGCTATCGGCTGGGGAGTCTTTCGTTTGTGGAGTGGGTTGGATTCGTGCTGTCCGGTTTGCCTTGTCGTCCTGCTCCTTCTCCTCGTCATCGTTTTCTTCTGGGGTCTGAATGCAACAATATGGAACAATAACATTTTCTGACATTTTATGTTTTTTTAGTATATTATTTTAAAACAACTTCAGCTCCTCTTTCACTATCCACAAATCTCTTCTTGGTTTTGGTCTCCTGTCTGATGACTTAAACCCCAGCATCCTTAAATCAATATATTCACCAACATCAGACTTAGAGTGCATTCAACATCAAAATCGGGATTTGCCTGGGCCTAACTGGACTAATCCCTGAGCTAAACCTGGACTAGAGCAGCACTAAAACAGTGTGGACACAACATTATTGATTCATACAAGCATTTACTAGTACAAGTACACAGCCGTTTCACTGCCAAATATTTCCAAACAATCCCAAGGTGAGGAACAGTTCCTATGGGGAATCTTTTGACCCTATCCATTCCCATCATAAACAAATAAAAAAAGCATAAAACCTTCGATGAGTTTGCGGTGGTAATTCATGTTTTACCTTGTCAGCAGGACTAATAGTAGAAGTGGTCATGCTCTCTGTGTCTGGACTGGAAACTGCAGAGCTTTCTGAAACAAAGAAAATCAAACAGTGTTAATTATATATTTGTATTATTGCAACTGCAATTAGATTTGTAATTTGTGTTTAAAAAAGTTCATTCACTTCAGAGTGCACACTGTAAACAACTCCAAGAGCAGTGACATTTGAGAGAAAATGTGAAGTATGAACTGAAAAACTAATTCAAGACGCCTATGAATTTCAGAACATGTTTACAGAAGTGTAAACTACAAGTACAACAAGAGTTCTGTAAAAAAAAGACAGTATATTTTGTTCTCTGCAGAGGAGATTCTAGTATCTAAATAATTGCAGCCTTTCGTCTAATTGTTATTAACAGAATTTTCAGCAAGAATTACATTAAATAAATACTGACCAGGACTGCTCTCTTTCTCCTCATTGAACTCGTCTCCAGACACACCCCTTTCTTTAGACTGGTCCTGTACATTCATCTTGTCTTTGCTGCTCATCCTGCAGACAGAGCTCCTATAGGAACAAAACAGAGAAATGTCAACACGTGTGGCTTAAATTCAATGAAGCAAAAGATAAAATAATGTTGATATTAAAAGGAAAAATCTGAACTATTATTTTTACTCACCTCCGCCGTTTGTTTTGTGCGTTTGCAGTGGTGGAGCCTTGTTGGTTTTGTCTATCCAATATGGACTGTTCCTTACGCCACTGTAATAACACAGAGCTATCAGCCACAATCCAGAAATACTTTGACTTATACTTGAAATCTCTTTCTTTTGCATTTTCCCTCCTGGCAAAAAAATCTAGTGATTTGTATTTGAATTTGCTGTAAGTTTTATGTCAAATGCCTTTCCTGGCACGTTCCTTGTATCTAGGCATAAGACAGGTACACCAAGACTATGCTCATTTTTTTTTTAATTATATATGCATTTTTTTATCTGTGTATTATGGCGTAGCCAGATACAAAATCTTATTCAATCTGAGATTTTAATAATAATAATTTTTAGCACTAATTTTTCAACACAGATTTTAACTCTGTGTTTTTTGTGTCAGCAAATATATGAAATTTCATATTGACACCACTATTCAGTCCTGAACTTGTGCAGTATATGTAAACAATTTTCTTCTATGACCTTTCCATCTTTCTATATTCAATAGATATTTTGTACTTACCTTCCTGTAACAATTGAATAAGTATATACATTTTTGGTGCTATAGAGTAAAGGGTATTTAAGGCTTACATTGGCCTGTTTTTGTGATAACTCCTCAAGGAGCTCTTCAACACTTTCATCTGCGATGTCAAATGGTGTCTGGCCCTGCACATTTCAAAACAAAACATGATCAGAATCAAAATAATTTTCGCTAAATAGTAAATCTGCACTTTTGATGGGTCTTACAGAGTTGCTGCGTGCCTCCATGTTACACAGTTGTTCAGCCAAAATGTGACAGGCTTCTCCCTGACCCCAGTGCGCTGCTGCGTGGAGAGGTGTCCAACCATCGTTGTCTTTGGCCGAAACATCCAGTCCACACTGACACAGTATTCTGCAGTATTCAGACCATGGGATAGACCAGTCATTCTTAATATTTAACACCAAGTATTACTTTAGGAAATAGCTCATTTGCAAAAACAGATATGTACCATTTTTAAAAGTCATCAGAGGCTAGCATTTTACTCTTTGTATAGTAAGGACTTGACCAAGAGTTAAAGTGCATATGACAAGCTATTTCACAAAAATATAGTTAACATCATTATATTTAAGATTTTACTAAAAATCTTGCCTGTCAGGTTTTCACATTTTGGAGAAGTTTATAATTTTACTTCCTGGTTGGACACTGGCAGCAGATATGACATACATAAAGGTAATTCCATAAAAAACAATTATTAATTGCAAAATAGTTATGATTAAATTATTTAAAATAATGGCAAAACTAAATAAAATTAATTATTTAATTATAATTATGAATTAAATTAATGTTTAAACTGCCAGAATGATGTGTTCTTTGTGCACAGATTGTATCTGCATTTTGGATGGAATCTGGATGAATTTTTGGTGTTGATGATGTAGAGGTGGTCTGTTTTAGATCTCATCACTTTCCACAAACTAGCACTATATTGCCAAAGGTATTTACTCACCCATCCAAATATTCGAAATCAGGTGTTCTAGTCACTTCCATGGCCACAAGTGTATAAAATCAAGCAGACTGTTTCTACAAACATTTGTGAAAGAATGTGTCGCTCTCAGGAGCTCAGTGAGTTCCAGCGTGGTACTGTGATAGGACGCCACCTGTGCAACAAGTCCAGTCGTGAAATTTCCTCACTCCTAAATATTCCACAGTCAACTGTTAGTAGTATTATAACAAAGTGGAAGTGATTGGGAACGACAGCAACTCAGCCACAAAGTGATAGGCCACGTAAACTGACTGGGCGGTGTCAGCGGATGCTGAGGCGCATAGTGTGCAGAGGTCACCAACTTTCTGCAGAGTCAATCACTACAGACCTCCAAATTTCATGTGGCCTTCAGATTAGCTCAAGAACAGTATGGAGAGAGCTTCATGAAATGGGTTTTCATGGCCGAGCAGCTGCATCCAAGCCATACACCACCAAGTGCAATGCGAAGCGTCGGATGCAGTGGTGTAAAGCCGCCGCCACTGGACTCTAGAGCAGTGGAGATGCGTTCTCTGGAGAGATGAATCGCCCTTTTCTATCTGGCAATGTAATGGACGAGTCTGGGTTTGGCAGCTGCCAGGAGAACAGTACTAGTCTGACTGCATTGTGTCAAGTGGAAAGTTTGGTGGAAGGAGGATTATGGTGTGGGGTTGTTTTTCAGGAGCTGGGCTTGGCCCCTTAGTTCCAGTGAAAGGAACTTTGAATGCTTCAGCATACCAAGAGATTTCGGACAATTCCATTTCTCTTCAGCATGATTATGCACCAGTGAACAAAGCAAGGTCCATAAAGACATGGATGAGAGAGTTTGGTGTGGATGAACTTGACTGGCCTGCACAGTCCTGACCTCAACCCGATAGAACACCTTTGAGATGAATTAGAGCGGAGACTGAGAGCCAGACCTTCTTGTCCAACATCAGTGTGTGACCTCACAAATGTGCTTTTGGAAAAGTCGTAAAAAATTCCCATAAACACACTCCTAAACTTTGTGGACAGCCTTCCCAGAAGAGTTGAAGCTGTTATAGCTGCAAACGATGAACTTGCGTCATATTAAACCCTATGGGTTAAGAATGGGATGTCACTTAAGTTTATATGCGAGTCAAGGCAGGTGAGCAAATACTTTTGGCAATATAGTGTATGTAAAACTATGATAAATATTTACCACAGGTACTATCCAACCAAACGATGTAATAGTTAGAAAAACATAAAAACTTATCATATGCACTTTAAGTGCACTAAACCAAGCTTAAACCTGTTTTGAACATAAAGAAACCTTTACAAAAAACTGTAAAAGCTAAAGAACAAATCTAAGCCTTACTTGAGAGCCTCTAAATAGCCTTTAGCAGCTGCCACATGCAGGGGGGTGGCTCCTGTTTTGGGGTGTCGTACATCGGCCGGGGGCCCCTCTGTGAGCCAGGCCCGAGCATCCGTCATGATCTGCTCCTCCTCCACCCGTTTGGCGGCCTCCAAGTCCACACCTGATCATTAAAGTGTAATTAGTCTGGGTTATATGAGAGAACATTCACTGGCAACAAATAGCTCTGAATGAATAATTAAGCACCTTTTAGCTTTACCTAAAATATAGATGATAGAGGAAGGGAGCAAGTAATATTTAGGGAGGTTTGAGCGCTTTAACCATAGACCATAGACCATAGACCATAGCCAGAACAGCCTGCACGCAAACTTCCTATTTGGAACGGGGCAGCTAGCACGTTAGCCATGTCTATGGTTTTAACTTGAATCAACTTGAGTCGTTAAGTGGTTCAAAATGACTCAAAAGTAAAAATGTGGGTGTTTATAGAGTGAAATAGATTCACACTAAAATGCTTAAAAAAAAAGCTTTAAAGTACCATTTCCCTATTATCAGTGTTAATCATTCTATTGTAATAAACATTTTGTGTACAATTTGTTTAGGACCTAGTGCTGCACTGATAGTAAAATACATGGCATTTTCATATTCAACCCATTAGCCTACTACATCTTTACTTGTGTAAAGGTGTAACTTTTTTTTCCCGGTAGGAGGTCTGCTACCTTGTCGCTGTGGAAATGCCTGGAGTGTCTCAAGGTATCGCAAATACACTTGCATTTATTCAATAACATTATAGTTATTATTGCTCAAAAATATCATGAAAACATGCATTTTTACTGTGAGTGACCTCTTTCCACAGATCTGACCTATCACTTTTGATAGTGGGGTCACCAGGTTGTCTCAGCGGAGATAGATAAGTTAAATACCATACTGCAGAACATTCCAATGCTTGCTTGCTAAAGTTGACATATTATGCATAATTGAATTTATTGAATTTTAGAGCTTTTAACCACTGTTAAAACTGTTTCCCCTTATCATTCACTCTCTGGAACTTGTATTTAGCATTTGAGTCATCTTTATACTCATCTTTATACTTTATACTATAATGCTGTAACATATGTTACATAGTGCAGATTTAAACACACTACAGATACAACCTCACCTTGTTTAGCTGTGAATTTGTGAATGAGCGATTCTGTGGTTTCATCCAGTGCAATGTCCAAAGGAACATCACCATCACAGTTCACCGCAGATAGACAGGCATCATGCTGCAGAAGGTACCTACAACAACACCAATAAACATGACTATGAAGCTCTCTGTATTTTTTTTACAGAGGGATATCAGTCTGGTCACCACTTCCTCCTCGAGTCAGGCTCAAACATGACAGTGCAATCAGTGTTTATTTCAGAGATGCATGTGAAATGAAGGATCTAATTGGTCACCTATCATTTTGAATAAAATCAAAATTTCTCAGATTAACAGTTTAGAGCTTCACTTATTAATTCTGCAGAAAACCCTGCTCTTTTTCAGTCCTCTGACCCCCCCCCCCCCTTTAAGCAGCCATATTTGATTCAGACGAACTATGTGTGTCCCTGATCATAATTCAGCTCAATCACGTCTATCCAAACTTGAGGAGAACTACCTGTGACCAGACTCACATCATCATAAAGTATGTATTCCAGATCCTAGACAAACAAAATAATGGCTTATCGCACTTTAAATAGGACTCACCTTCTACCACTGCAATGCTGCTTTCCCTAACAATACCATCCAAAAATGTACACCAATTCTTTAAATCCATTGCCTTACATGCATTTCCATGAGTTAGCCTACTCTTAGCTTAGTTGTTGTCCTTCCAAATGCGATAACAATGTTAGCATTGTTAAATGCAGAAATACCCTGGCACCCACGCAGTATTGTGACGTCCCCACAGAGGCAATGGCCCCTTTATTAGGCAGCTGTTGTGCTACTCAAATACAAGAGGCTATAGTGTGTGGAGTATAGGCTTCATATTAAGACTCGACAAGTCAGGGCTGCATGGGAACGGACTGTACGAGACCAAAACACACAACCAAAACAAAACAAAGAATCAAGAATATTGTGGAGTGGGTAAATACAATAGCAGCTCTATGTATACAACTGAAAGGTCAAAGTCAAAATCCATAAGGACAACCTAATTAAGAACAGTTGTTAAAGAAGGAAAGAAATGGCATATTAGCTAGAATAAATGTATTTATTTGAGTTAGTGGTTGCCTGGTTGCATCTGAAATTATTTGGATTTTCCCCATGCAAAAACAGCCATTATAAAGGAATGGGAGTGCACATTTAGGCTGATGACAAAGAATGTTTTCAAAATTTTACTTGAAAATGAAAACAAATGAACACTGCTATTCTTTTACAACCACATTTCTGAAATGAGTGCGTGTTAAGTTTACATAGTGTCAGATGCCTATTACATGACAAGACTACGCCATCAGTGGGACATAAGTCCTTGAATGTGTAGCCTATGTAAGTATGATGCATTTTTGCTGATTTTGCTATTACAAAATGTTATGAAATATTTAAATAGTTATGCAGTACAAATCAGTTGGTCAAGCAAGCAGGACATAGAGTGACAACAGCTCATCTTGGCATTGAGTTTGAATCTGGACTCAAACCGTTTGCCAAATGTCTGTCCCTGCTGTCCTCCCTAATTTCCTGTCACTATTCCACTAACTTTAACTTAGAGGCCAATGAATCTCTTCACCCTTAAACAGAAATGACAATAGATAGATAAATAAGCAAAGATATGTAGGAATTATTATAAGCTAAGGTTAGTACGTACTCTGCTATCTCTGAATATCCGCAGGAGGCAGCCACATGCAGCGGAGTCCATCCCTCGCTGTCCACCTGGTTCACACCGGCACCGTTTTCCAACAGGAACATCACCATCTCTATACTGCCGTCTATACAGGCCTTTGAATGGATAGAAACAATGTGTCATTGTCTTCACTAAATTATAAATGTAATTACTACAGTGAGTCTCGAAATGTAGTGTGAGTTTCACTTGTATTAGCATGCAGAGTTTATGTCATGATCCATTTCTGTTTTATTTGAGGCCTGCCCTATTTTAGCAGTCCTGGTGTAGTCTTAGGCTTGCCTTTATGTTTCCTATAGACAAATTTAATTCAGTGCCACATGGAGCAACAAGAAACCATGAGCGACGATAGTGCAGCTCCTGGGACTCTTATCCAGATGTTATGGCAGGTCACATTACCTGGTTGGGTAGGTTATAACCCTGTAACTACTTGGAGTAAACTGGGACTAAACCCAGGAACGAAACCAGGACTAATCAGGACTATATAAGGACCAAACCTGGTCCTCACCAACACTAAATGAGCAAAACCACAACAAGTAGGAACACAGCATTAAGATGATAGTGTACCATCTGTCGTGGATTCATTTGGGCCTAGTTCAAAGCTTGCTTGTTTCAGTGGTTTAGTCCTTGCTGTTTAAATTGTTGTATCTTGTTTTAAAACTGGCAGAATCCTAATTTAATCCCATAGTTCAACCATTCTTTATCTCAATTACAATATCTTGACTTTCATATACTGCTGAGTTATGTGATGTGACAGTGCTTTACCTGGTGCAGAGCAGTTATCCCGTCTGCATTTGAACAGTTGATGATGTCCGGACCATCTTCCCTGTTCATCAGTCGAGCTTCGGTCAGCATCGCCCGGGCCTCGTCTGTGTCTCCACTCGCACATGTCGCCAAGAACTCAGCCGCGCGGTCGAACCTTACGCTCTTCCTAAAAATATACAGGCTTTAGTGTACTACTAATACCAATTGATGCAAAATGTTAATGTTACAGCTGTCACAATCTATCCATTATAATCACTGACTTAACTCTGTTACAGTTGTCAAATTGAAATATTCAGTTTTTATTTACAGTTCACAATTTTGACCAGAAGTCTTCATCGGGACTAAACTGGGCTAAAACCAGTGAGTGAGTATGCACTCTTAATCCTGACATCAATTTCTACTGTTTGTGAGTAAACAAAAATTGAATAATCTTTTAACATTTTACCCACCAATAAAATATACACCTTTAAATATTTTTAAACTCTGGTAAACTTTAATTGATCACTTGTTTGGGCATATTAAGAAACAAATGTATAGGCTGAAGCAATGCTAATATTGTACAAACCTTTATATAGGCCAACAATAAATCTGTTAATATTAGACTTGGATGCAATTAGGGAGTGAACAGTGGCCAATTAGCTATTTATCTCTGCAGTAATGTTATTATAAAGCTATGCCATATTAATAAGCATTATCATCTACAGTAATTACATTTTCACAAGCTGTTGAGGCATTCTTGGATGACTTACAATGACAGCCTTATGACAAAATGTCACACTGTAACACAATCTCGGTATACTTAAGCCCTCTGTTACATTTGACAGATTTTCCAGGATGAGGAAGTTATGAAACGACCAAAGCTTCAAAAATAGACTAGTGTCAGGGCCTCTCTTCTGTTTTGTGACAATAGCACTTGACAGTTGTGTGAGTGCTTGTTATTCCGCCGGTGGGCTGCTGCTGATCTGTCCCTGCTAGTTACTACACAGCTGCTGCCTACACGCTCCACAAACCCACGCACAATGTTCATTTTTAGCTCGTTAAAACGCCAAATACCATCGACTGTTGGTGGATAGATAGACTGATAGATTGCACTGCCAGAAAACAAAACAAAAACGATGTATCCTACCGTCTCTTGAGAAGGGGGCTGATACGCTCTCCCTCCCCGGACTCTGGCTGGTTAGTTGGCTGCTCGCAGAGCTTGGCCTCCGGGTTTAGTGGAGCGCTGTCCTCGGCATCGCCCCTCCACCTCCTCCTGGGCACCGCCGAGGCTTTGTCCGTGCAGGAGCCGGCCCATCGCTTGAGCTGCTCCCGCCGCTTGGACCTGGCCGAGTCCCCCATGACTTTAAGCGCGGAGGAGGACTACGATTTTAAAAATAAAACACGCAGCGCTGGGAGGGAAGGACACACCCTCCATGTGTACACTTTCACTTCCTGGTTCTGTGGATGTTCAAAAGAAGTGGAGGCTGCGGCGCGTGCCCGGGGCCGTCGGGAGCGCGCGCTGCAGTGACGTCACTGCGTGTGTTTGGAGCAAAGCTTTGGGAGGAAACTCGAGTGGACAAGTAACCTGTGCTCTTCCTGTCATTGTGCTCCTGTGTTTGACTTCATGGTTCATCTGTAAAAATACAATGAGAAATGCCCCAAAGAAATACTCCAGTGTATTTTAGTGAAGCTCTGGTTGGCCATAAACGCGTATCAAGAATAAACAATAAAATGCATTGTGCAAGTGTACAGGCCGTATACATGTTCTCTAGGCCTATAGGTATTCCTATAGGCCACTACTGTATTTAATCTATACTCCCTGCTATAATCCTTCTATTCTACATTCACTGCATTTATGAACAACATTCTTATGTTCATAAAGTAGTAAATACTATAGGCTATGTGTGACTTTATTGGTGTTGGGTCCACTACCTGCTTGTCTCCATGGAGATGTTTTTGTTTTGCCTGGAATGTTAGCCTATGTATCACCATGAGAAACAGAGTTAAAGGTCAGATCTCTGGAGAGGTGAGCCTGCTCATAAGCATGCGTGCCTTAAAATTTTTAACTTCAGCAATTTACTAAATGCAAGTTTAATGCCATATAATATACTGAAGTCACTTTACTGAGATTTACTCTGTTCATATGCTGCACTGTTACTTTTATTGTACATAATAGTATTTTTTGGTATTTTATATTTTGTATTTTATATTTTTGCTCCACCAAAACAAAATTAGAGTCTATCTTTAAGTCTATTTCTAAATTATTCTTTTTTTAGCCATTATCTATTATCTTGTTTTATTGCATGTTCCATTTTCCTGCTGTTCTTGAACTGTGCGTTGCAACACTGGAATTTCCCCACTGTGGGACTAATAAAGGCATATCTTATCTTATCTTACTGTGGAACACAGGCATATAGAAAAATGCTCCTGCTCCATCTGCTGGTGTCTGTCATCATTACACATTCTGAAACAAATATCCAGTAGACAAAAAGAAGAACTAACCCCACAGGCATAATGACATAATATATTATATTTAAAAAAAAATAAAAATAAATGTAATTTTAGAAGTTTTATGTGGGTATGAGTCACACTGCATGCCCAGGGATTACTCAGATTTATAGGCCTAATAACAATCATCATCACAGATTCTTATTCTGCTCATCGGACAATGTACTGTTGAAGTAATCTGCTGAATAGGTCAAAGTTGAAAAGCAGCAGCACAGAGTTGAGCAATGCATGACCTACACTTTACCAGAACAAACATATGTAACATCTGCTTGGTCTCTGTTTACTGCTGATGTTGAAACCACTTCCCTATGGTTAACATACTGCAACTGGTCACACCCAAATGAGACTAAAACTAACCTAAAGACACACAACATATGGTGTCACTGAGTTGTGGGATCATCAGGCCCTCACAAGGGCTTTTTTAAGGGTGATATAAATTTATATTAAATATTCAAAGCAAGAATATCTCATGAATGAAATTTACTAAAATATAAGAAATGCATCGCTGACCCAATAGTGTGTGTGTTTATTAAAGGTGCAGTGTCATTATGGAAATTGTATTGCTTTGTCTGGAATATTCCACATTATAGCATTAAACTGAATGAATAGTGAGAAAAGCCTGTACCCCAATAGGCCAAGTTACTCCCCCCACCACAGCACACAGACTAGGGGTCAAACTTCACACGTTTTCTTGTTGTGCTCTGGACTGCTGTTTAGTTTGGCTATACAAACCAACAACACTGCAATAAATAAGGTAAGTCAGGCCTAAAATAGCTCTTTTCTATTAAATCCTACTTGGTACAGGGATGCTTTGTAGTTCGCTATAGTTTGTTTTATAAGTGCAGTTTTATTTTGTGTTAAAATATGGGTCCAAGCTTCTTCTATTTCTTACTTCATAGCAAAAGTAGTTCCCGTTTTGGATATTAACCTAATTGGCATTTATCAACCATTGACATTTAAGAAAAAATATTAATACTAAACCTGAAAGATCAGACTTGTTTTCTCACTTTGAAATTTGCCTTTGCAGTATTACACATTCTCAACAATACTGCCATCTAGTGTTCAGAAATTATAGCCTACTAGACGAAATGCTCATGGTTTTCAGCAGTTGCAGCAAATGCAAACGACACGTAGGAAATGGTCAAATAATGTATATATTATATATTGAGTTTATGTAGCCATGTGGATAATTTGAGAAAGCTAATAGGCTATGCATTAGCTTGTGTGTGCTAATTATGCTTCAAGTCAAGGTATGCTTCAATTTGTAGTGACACTAGCCCATAATATGAGGGTTCTTGACTAAATTTGCTGTGATTCTTTATATTGATTTAGTATTTTACCATTTATATTTGCTTACTTTACATCTAATCAACAAAATAATGTTGTGAAATAATTAATGACTAGAACAGAATAAAATAATGAATGACTAGAACAGAAAAAAAAAAAAAAAAGAGTTATCCCCTTAACAAAGATGCAACCAACACTGATTGCTGATTTTTCTTTCTAATCTCAGAATGTCTTCCTCACGCCCATCTCTGGCACACTCCTTGCCCCCTCTCAGTCTCACTCGTCTGGCCCGGGAGTGGCTGGCAGAGGACACCCCACATTTGGACCCTGCTGGAGTGTGCGTGGGGAACAAAGAAGTGGAGGCAAGACTTCTTTGTAAAAGCCCAAACAGTGTTCTGGCTGGGAGCCCTTTCTTCACCGCAGTGTTCAGGGAGGTGGGCTGCTCTGTGGAGTGGAGTTACCAGGATGGAGAGCGAATCGGTGAGCATATTTAGGTCTATCATATGAAAACCCCAAGCATAATAGCAAAGGATATACAATAATACATTGGTTTTATATGGTACTTTTCATGATAACTCAAACACATTTTCCAATAGTTTAACGTAAAACAAGGACAGGACAAACAAAAACAAGTAGTGAGGAACCAGTTATTTGAGTTTTGAGCACTTTTTTGAAGGTGTTTATTTTTATTTTTTTTTTATGTTTACTACTTTACAACTACATTTTATATGCATACAGAAGACAGAAAATATATGAAGTCTAGTGACGATCCTGAAGATTGCAGCAGTCAACTCATCCAAACTGTGAAAGATGTCATACCAAGCTATTCCAGGAGAGGTAGATTTAAACGTAAGAAAATATGCCACTTGCCATGGCTGAATAAAGAATGTAAAAATCTGATGTCAGTCAGAGATCAGTTATTAAAACAATCTCTGAAAACAGGCTTAACAACAGACCGTCAGAAGTTCACACACATGAGAAATAAGGTAATACAGACTCTGAGACGGGCTAAAGCTAACTTCTTCATTAGGTTATAGAGAACGCTAATGGGAATGGGAAATTAATATGGCAAAACTTAAACAAACTACTCGGAAAACAGTCAAACAATAACAGCAAGAATTTGGAGCTTCAAATAAGTAACTCAATTATCAAAGATCCTCTTTCCATTGCCACCAACCTCAATTGCTTTTTTATAAACTCTGTAAAAGAGATTACTCAGCATTTTATTCCACCTGTCTGTTCTGACAATTTCTGTCATCCTGATCAGTCCACCTTCAGGATCACTGAAATTTCAGATTATGAAGTGGGAAAAATCATCACTGGATTGAAAACTTCAAGAGCCCTGGATGCATTTGGCCTTAACACAAATTTTTTAAAAGAATATAAAGACTCTCTTGTATGTCCAATCACTCATCTTCTTAATCTGTCTTTTAAAAGCTCCATAGTCCCAACAGATTGGAAAGTGGCCGCAGTGACACCAATTTTTAAATCAGGTACCAAAACAGATATGTCCAACTACTGACCCATAAGCATACTCCCCATTGTATCTAAAATAGCAGAAAAATGGGTAGTGAAACTTCTGACTGCCCATTTAGAAAACACCCAGCCCACATTACACCCACTACAATTTGGTTTTCGAACACATCACTCCACAGACAGTGCCCTGTGTGTGTTAACAGAAAACATTAAGAGTTTGCTTGATAAGTATCCCTGTGTCGGAGCTGTTTTTTTAGACCTGAAGAAAGCTTTCGACTGTGTAAACCATCAGATATTGTTATCCAGGCTAACTCAGTTTAACATCTCTGATCAGGCACTTTTATGGTTCAAATCTTACCTGTCCAACAGGAAACAGTATGTGGTAGTAGATGGTGTTAAATCAGCCTGGCTAGACTCTGACACTGGTGTTCCTCAGGGGTCTGTCCTTGGTCCGGTCTTGTTCTCTCTCTTTATCAATAACCTACCTAATGCATGCCCAAACATCCTCTCGCAAATGTATGCGGATGATGCAGTCATCTACACTCACGGAAAAAACATACAACAAGCTGCTACAGACCTCACAGCTGCGCTATCCTCAGTGCAGGACTGGCTCAGGGACTCGTGTCTTATGCTGAACACAAAAAAAACAGTTTGTATGTATTTCTCAAAACGTCGCATAGAATCAACCAGGTCAAATGTTTTTCTGAATGGAGAGGAGCTTAACCTTGTTACAGAGTTTAAATATCTTGGAGTAGTTCTGGATCCAACATTTTCTTTTAAAAGTCATATAAAAAAAGTAGCACAGGTAGTCAAATTTAATCTCCAAAATTTCCGCCATATTCGAAATAACTTAACACTGCAAGCAGCTAAAATGTATTTCTACTCCATGATCATCTCACATATTGATTACTGTCTCACTACATGGTCACTCGCATGCCCCACATCTCTGAAAATCATAGAGAGCCTCTACAAAAAAGCTTTAAAAACATTGGACAAAAAACCATTGTCACATCACCACTGCCATGTTCTATACAAATATAAATTACTGCATTTTCAAAACATGATCAATTTAAAATCAGCATGTTTGATCTATAAAGTTCTGCACTCTCTCGCTCCTCCACCAATAAAAGAATTTATCAAGAGTAAAGAAAACACACAAAGAACCACACGAGCCTCCGCCAGAGGAGATACGGTCATACCCCACAGACGTACCACCTTTGGTCAGATGGTCCTGTCTGTCCGAGGTGGGAACCTGTGGAATAGCCTTCCTTTAACTCTGAGGGAGTGCCCAACATATAATTCATTTAAGGCTCAACTGAAAAACTGGCTCTGGGCAAACCAAACTTGCACACATTAGGTGCCAGGCTCTTTATTGATATATTGTGTATCTTTTATGGACCGTTTTAGTATTGTATGATGTATGTGGGTGTGGATAATGAGCTGAGTGAATGTTTATGGAGTTTTGTGCAAAAGTGACTAAGATTGTAAGATTGTATGGTTGGAAAATTGTATTTAAGGCCTGATCATTGTTTAATGTAAATTTTATTGTTGTTGTATTTTTGACCCCTGTGACCCTGACCCGTGGGACTACGGATGGAAATTAGCCGTATGGCTACAATCCGGCGTGTTTACAGTCATGCTTTTGTCATGTATGTTCATTAACATGCACTGTCCCAATCAAATAAACAAATAAATAAAAAAAATGAAGCAACATATAAAGAATTATGGAAGAAATAAAAGTTAAATAACTTAACATTTTTATATTTTATTTTGAAATGCTCAGAGTAGTCACCCTTTGCTTTGTTGACAGTGCTGCAAAACCTTGGCCTTCAGGATGAAGTCACCTGAAATGGTTTTCACTTCACAGGTGTGTTAAGAAAAGAGTGCAAAGCAGTCATTAAAGCAAATGGGGACTACTTTTAAAAATCTAAAACAGAGTTTTGAATTATTTTGAGTTTTCTTTTTGTTTACTACATTCCATGTATGACCATTCATATGTAACTCATATCATAATGTAAATAATCATGGAAATAAAATTAAACATAAATGAAAAATGTGTCCAGACATTTGACTGGTAGTCAGAAATGTGTCAGTGGAGATATAATGACTGCTATAAAATCTCAAAATAGATTTACTCAATCCTTTAATTCAAGGAAAAATCAATCAACCAATCAAAGTGACTTTACAGAGCACTGTACAACAATACAGAAAAAAAAAGAAACACTCAAATGCTCATATACAAGGTCTTTTCAGTGGGATGTAGGCAGTATGCTGAAAAATTTATATCACGATTTTCAGATCCAGATCACAATATAGATTTTATCACAAGCCATGTTTTCTTAGGTTCTTTTATACATGGTGAAAAGTTTCTGTTTTTGACCATAGACCTGCATTAAACAAAAAAGCAGGGAATCACGATATGACACTTTTACAAAAATAGCACATGGCAGGGCTGCACAATTAATTGCAATCAAATCAAAATCCCCGTTTGAGTTGCAGCAGTTGTCAAATTGCAAAGCCTGCAATTGTTGAGATAATAGAAAGTCTTCTGCAAAGAACCAAATATTCAATCTTTTTTATATTTACCTCTATATATTAATGTGATTCTTAGTCTATCAGTTCATATTTCTGCAAATGTTATTGCTCCTGAAATTGTTTACAATAAGCACTCTGAACAGAATGCTTCATTTTAAATATACATCAAGTTGTTGAAATATTCATCTCTTACTCTTTGCAGGTGCAGATGCTGTGACACTGATTGCTGTAGTGAAAGGCCCAGCAAACTGCCTTCTTTTGGGGGAGAGGCCTGCTCTGAACTGCCTGGCCCGTGCTTCAGGTATAGCCACGCGCTGCTCAGAGCTGCGGGCCTTAGCAGCTGCAGTCGGGTGGAGCGGAGAAGTGGCCGGGACTCGAAAAACCACCCCCGGTTTCCGTCTGGTGGAGAAGTATGCCATGTTGGTGGGAGGGGCATCCGCGCACAGACATGACCTGAGTGGGATGGTGATGCTGAAAGACAATCATGTGTGGGCCTCAGGGAGCATCACAGAGGTAAAAACAAGCAAATATCAAAAACATTAATCAAAAGAATGTCAAAGTTTTGTAAAATAAATAAAAAAGAACATAATTTGTAGTCTAGCACAATCCACACATAGCCTATATACCATGAATGCCAGGTCAAAACATAATATAAAATACAATGTTGTATTGTAGCTGATAAAGGGCAGTTCAACTCTCTGGGTGATAGTTAAAATCATATACAATTTACTGTATGACAGCCCACTGCCAATTATTAATCTAGAGAAGGAATAGACTTAGTGTATAATAGTCAGTAATTCAAATAACAATTAAAATGTGATGAATTTCCCAACCACAATATAAAAATGACATGATGTTTAGACTGATACAGTTAAGTCATTCTGGTCATGGAGGATTTTAGCTGTTACTATGTGACTATAAATACTGTATATTCTTCAGGCAGTGAGGGCAGCCAGAGCGGTGTGTGGTTTCAGCAGTAAAGTGGAAGTTGAATGTCGTTCTGTGGAGGAGGGTTCAGAAGCGGCTGCTGCAGGAGCCGATATAGTGATGTTGGACAACTTCCAACCACAGGTACCACCTTTTGGTTTCCGCCCTAATATGACCCCTGTTATGTTTTGAATGAGATGTATACAGAAATAAAATGACTGGTTTGTGGGAGATAAAAAAACAATGTGTTGTAAGCTGTGACTTGTAACTTTCACTACAAAAAAACAAGTGCCCCATGACACATAAAAAAAACATCCACATGCAATAGACATTCATTACAATTATTATGGGTAGTGCTGTATAAATAAAATTAATATAATTTCCAGGAGCTTCACGCAGCTGCTCAGAGACTCAAAAAGGACTTCCCGTCTGTTCTGATTGAGGCCAGTGGAGGAGTGAGCCCTGAGACCCTGCAGCAGATGTGCTCACCCCACATCGACGTCATCTCTCTGGGCTGCATCACTCAGGGCTGCCCTGTGGTGGACTTCTCGCTGAAGGTCATTCACTGAGATATAACTTTATTGTAAAAATAAAACAAATAAAACATTACAATATTTTTTAGATATTGACAGATTAATTGAATGTCTTTGATTTGATCAAATTAGTGAGCAGACTTGACAGACACTTGAAACTGGAGATAGAGAAAATGGAAGGTGAGAAACTGTCCTCTTCTCAAAACAGAAATCATCATAGTCACACAAGTAGGCCAGGAAAGGCAGTTTGATATTCTACAAAGCTATTATGGACTTGCAAATGATTATTAACTGATTAATTATAATATAATTATAATATAAAATAAAATAAAAATACTTTCTGTTTTTGTGACTTTCTGGCATTTTGTATAAAAAGCATCCTCTTTTAAATGCAACCTCAAAATACAAAATATTCTATTACTACATCCATCATTTAATAGAATGAGTTGATGCAGCCGTAGTAAAATTATGAAAAGTAAACGTTCAGCATCAATGAATAAATGCATGAAAGCAGCTTTGGACTAACATAGTGGTACATGGTCCTTTTTCTTGGTTGCTGCTTAGACCAGTTAAATTAATCACAAATCTTTTAAGGAGGTGCAACACAACTCAATAATGAACTAATAATTACAACAACATTACAGTGATACATTTTAAAACAGATGTAAAATCTACTTTTTAGAGCTTTGTTTCCCCTCACCATTTACTCAATTTACAACTAGGAGTTGTATTTGGATACAATATAATAAAATAATAAAATACAATAAAGTTTGTGGACACAGGACAGGGTGTAGTCATTTTCAAAAATGGTGCCAGAAAAGGACACGTCAGCTCACCTCAGGGCTCCAGACATCTCCCCTTAATTGTGCTTTTAATAAGTGCATTTTAAATAAGTCAAACGCCCAAAGGAAAAACACAAGGAATGTGAGTCACTCATGTTTAAACCAGCTAGAGAAGAGCACAGCTGCCTCAAATATGCACGAAAATCACTTCTTCATATACATGTGCACAACTGGTAAGAACTATTTAGATTTACTAGCATTTGTAGACAATTTATTTTTTCATATTATCTTAGATTTTCTAATTCAGACAGTACAGGAAATGCTCAAATGTATTTTACCAACATTAATCAATCACAAAAGGATGTGCTGCAAAATGGCATCCAGCTTCTGTGCATCTACAAGAGTACTGAGTACTGTTTTTAATTTGGGAAATTATTAGCTAGGTTTGTTTTTCTCTAAATTTTCTGTTTAAATATGGCTTATTCTTTGTCTTACATTTTGTAATGTCATGTCCATTAAATGTTAGGATATTATGTAAACTCAACGGTGTGAACAGTTGCCCTCATCATTAACTCACTCATAGTTGTATTTTGATTGATTCATGCAGTTATCCTGTCTTGTACTGAAATCAAGGCTTGATATATTTCTTTATCTACATTTCTATTCAGTCTCAAAGGATGTTAATATGATGTCTTGAACAGACTGCAGTCATGGAAAGGGATTTTAGTTTTTTCTATTGATGAATGCCCAAAGGTTCATGTTCAGTGAACAAGTTCAGCCGTTTACTTCAGCTGAATACATGGCTGGTCAAACAGCGTACCTCCTCCACCTGGACAGGGTCCTGCGCAGCAAGAGAGCAAAGAAAGGAATGAGAAACACATTCCAGCTGCATCAGCCAGAGACTGAGCCAACGTCTCAGCACCAGCAGCATTAAAACCAGCGAAGGATTTAGCATTCACATTCACTTCCACTCCCACTTTTCCCTAAAGCTGTGATCTCCAAGACTTACAGTCATTATATATATGGCCTGGGCATTAAGAATTATTTCCACAATGCAATTAACAACCCTGCAGCCACCTACACATTTAGCACTGACTGACTTTGTAGCTGACAAAACGGTCAAATCATTCATCATTACCAGTCTGAGTTCATCTACATGCTTCCACGATGTGTTTCTTAAGTCTGTACTGAACACCAATCGCTCACATAGTTAACATGTCGCTTCAGTCTGGAACATTCCCATGGTATCGGTACAGGGGTCAGTCATGGGACCCCTTCTGTTCAATCTCTGTATGCTGCTATTAGTTAATTTGCAGCAATGATGTGTCCTTGATTTACTTCTTAAAGCAGCACTGCATAATTTTCTGGCGAGGGGACGTGGGACACTATCTGCATGACTCCACTGAGATAGAAAGTTACTTTTATTGTAGTCTATTATTTGGCTGAAAACTTAGACAAAGAGACTTTAATTGTTCAATTAGAATATATTGAATCTCCTATATATAATCTCCTATTAAACATTTTAGCAGTGAGTATTTCCTTGGCCTTTAACATTGACTTGAGGAACCTGAAAGTCTAGGATGGAAATGCAGATGATTTCTTTGGATTCAAAGTGCTACAGGTTGGGTCCAAAAGCAACAAAGGGTAAGTCTTTCTTTCTGCTGTGAAATGTTTTCTTTTCAATAATAAGTGATATTTCTTGGATTGGATTATATCTCATAACTCACAGAATTCTTGTTTCCTCAGCATTAACTGTTGCTCCTCCACAGAATCATAGTGACTGACATAGTTATTGAAACAATCTGGTAAAAGGTGTTAGGTTTGTACAATGAATGGCTCCCAAACAGACGCAGAGTCAGTAAGGAGTTTTAAGCAAATTTAATAAGAACCAGGCAAAGGTATAAAATCACAGTTCAAATAGGAGGGTTCAAATACAGGCATGGTCAAAAATCCTTAACACACAGAAATACAAGACATCTACATAGAGACAATCTGGCAAATGAGGAAGGGAACATGCAGACGTAAAAAGGGAAGCTGATGAAACACGGGTTCCCCACATTAGGGTGGAGTAATAAACAAAGGCAGAGGGCAGGAATGAAAAATGTGCAACACAAACAAGGTAAGTAATTTCAAAATAAAAAACAAAATTAAAAGGGGAGCAAAACAGGACATGATGAAACATGACAAAAGGTGCAGCATGCAATTTGAATATATTAAAGTGTCATATTAAAACTAAAATCATCATAAAAAGTACTCCCATTAACTTTTAATTGGAATTTTACTTGAACTAACTTATCTACTCGGTAATTCTTGCTGAAGTGGTTCACCATCGTCACATTTTCCAATGTTTTATGTTCTGTTTTTGTCACTTTTGTGCTAATAAAAAGTATAATTATAACATTTATAAAATAAATATATAACAGAGTTATTATTACAGATTTAATTTACAGATCCATTTAATTTATTAGAATCTAACCTGAAACCAACTTTTTATTTTTTATTTTTCTGTTCAGCTCCTACTGTCGGAAAGGAGAAATTACAAGTCAAGCACTTGTCTGTAGCAAAGGACCTCACACAACCTCAGCTAACTGTAAGCACCCTTTAAAGGAGCACAAAACAACAGTTCTGACGGAGGGTCCAGCGGGTGCTTGGACTGCGATCTTCCACTGTTGGCATTAAAATGTCATCAATCTCCACAGAGACAAGCAGACACTGCAGTCCTAAATCAACACATCGTATCTGATAAATTGAAAATTGATTCAACAACTCTTAATATTGAAAGAGCTTATAGAGTGGAAAAGATAAACAATAGTGAGAATTGTCCAAGATCTATTATAGTGACGTTCTCAAATGATAAAGATAGGGAGCTGGTTTGGAAGAGAAGAAAAATGTTGAGGAAGACAACATCAGAAGTGTCAGAGGTGGTTAGGCAGGGAGATCCTAATTAATGTAATTCATTTTGTATAATTTTAAACTTAATTATAAGCCACTATGAATGATGTTAAAAATACACAAAAACATTTTCTGCTGGTAGTAACAGTACTCTTTATTCTTCTTGAATATTTTGTGGAGTCAGGTTTGTGGAGATACAAGCTCATTCACAGTAAGGAGGCACATGTTTCAGTGCAATAAAAACATCCTAACTGAAAAACATGCTTTTATTTTAGTCCATTTTTTGGTTAAAAATTTACATGAGTGGGGTTTAAATGTCATATGTCTTTTTGAGTGGCTATGCTAATCACTTAGGGGAAGTTGTGAACAACCTCTTCCCTATATATTTGTCACTTAAGTAATCTTTATTATAATAGCTGGGTTTTTTTTTTTTTACTAAATATGAAACCACAAAATCATAATATGTATTTTGCATTAATAGCTACTCATTAGCAAACACCAACATTACAACACAGTAATACAGTGGATGAAGACTGAAAAAAAAAAATTAACAAAAACAAACTCACATGTTTTAAATTTCCTATATTACGCAAAATTGACTCTTGTGAGCTGTAAGTCATGTTATAAAACTAACCTGTTTGAGTAACTCTTTATTATTAGTTTGTCTCCATCTCTAAAGCTCAAAATGCTATTATGCTCCACCTTGTGATGTCACAAAGTGGTAGTTTTCAAGTTAATCTCAAGTTATCTTTCAGTTTCCATAGAGATGGGTCATTTCAAGGCAAAAATGATCTATTTGATTTAAAAATACAGTGGTGCACTTCCTGTATTACCACATGACACCACAAGGTAGAACAGAGAGGTTTCATCTTGTGAGAACAACTAAATATTCAGGGGGAAAACATTACAGTAGCTTATTATGCAACTCTAGGCTTCTCTGAGATTTGAGGGAAGTGCGTCATGCATTAGGGAACATTACTTATTTCCAGTGAACTCAAAATGGCAACTATGCTATACTATAGTTTTAGTAGGCCTAGACCAAAGTATGACACATGGCCTACTAACACTAACCCTAACCCTAACTATTTTAGTAGGCTACTTTTCTACAAAATGAAAAACAATCGTACTGTTTTGAGCACAGTAAAATACACAACACAGTGTTTGAAGTACTCACATACTTATTACTATACTATTAGACCTAACTTCCTTTGTGGATCTACACAGTTTGTCCAAGTTAAATCTAATTTGAGCCGACATCTAATACTGTATTATAAAATTAATTATAAACAAACCTATAATGTAATGGAAACATGTGTAACCATTGCATTAGGCCTACACTTTTGTTTTTGTTAAGTGGATGCTGTTATATAAAAACACATTCACTAGATATGATTGTTGCTTATTGAAATATATTAAATATCTTGTAGCGCATTATGATCCACTGATTTAGATTAGCCAAACTGTGCAGTCTGCTCTAACAGGAACTGAAAGTTAGACAAATTCAACAGATAGTTTAGGTTGATCTTGTTAGGGTTAGGACACTAAAAACATTTTTGTGAAGGCCAGGAGTGGCAATTTGTTAAAAGTACATATCAGAAAAGATAGCGAGCGACTTGGGAAATCCACGCCTAAAGAGGAAGCTGGCGATGTGTTTTCACTGAGAGCATGTTATGAGAAACTGTCAAACCACTTGTAAAGAATGCGCCCAAGAATACAGGAAACGCTGGCCACACATGTTAAAACTGGATACAGATGAGCACCGCTGGCTCCAATATGCATCAAAAACGCAAAATCTTCCTCCTCCTATACATGTGTACAACAGGTAAGAACTAGTCATATTTATATAACAGTATTTGTAGACTGTTCAATAGCAGAGGGGCTGGGTGATTTGGGAAAAATATATAACTGAGAATTTTCTGACGAGCATTGCGATTGCGATTAGATTTGCGATTAGATTTTAATATGATTCTGTTCAAAGTTCACTTTTTAAACACGTCCAGGAGAATTTATAAAAAAGCTGAAATATGAAGCTTTGTGTTTCAAAACGTGTTGGTACAGATGTAACTACAGGGTTAGCAGTCTTTAGTTTGTGGAGGAAATTATGGGTAAGCATACATTAAAAAAAATAAATAAATAAATCTCAAATTGCGTTTTTGATTCGATTGCGATTAACTGCAGTTGTAGATTATCTGTTGTAGCTTTTGATAGCGTCCTGATCTTCTAAGTCAGACAGTACAGGAAATGCTAAAATGTCTGATACCAACATGAAACGAGGTGAAAGGGGTGTTTGCAAAACGGCAACCTGCTTCTGTGCACCTCCTAGAATTGTTGCTTCAATGAAATTAGTGTTTTGTGTCAAATCAAAAATATTTTACTCATGATTACTATTTCACAAAAAGATCTAAAAAACAAATTTGACATAAAATTCATCATGTTAACAAATGACAAAGAAAGATTAAAAGAATAAAATAATGTGTATGTTGTCAGGCAATAATGTGGCCAAGTGGAAATTAGCCGTTTCTTTATTTGGAAAGTATTTCTCCTTTCTGTATAAATATGGCATCTAAATTGTCTGAGGGCTGCATTTTGTCAACCTCATGTCTCATGTTAAAATGCTGTGTTAACAGATTAAACTAATGCCCAACTGGAGTGATGAAAAGTTGTTGAAATTTCAAGTTAACTCAGACATTGCATGTAATTGTCTCCTTTCAAAATACTGATTGCTGCAATACTATAACAGCATAGCATACAAAAATTTCTCTTTAAGATGCAGATTCCGTCAAACCAAGTTTGTGGCTTTGTTTGTTCAGCACTAATGTAAATGTTACAAATAAATTGCATTTTAGCAGTGAATATTTCCTTGGCCTTTAACATTGACTTGAGGGGTCCTGAAGTCTACAATGAAAGTGCAGATGATTTCTTTGGATTTAAAGTGCTACAGGTTGGGTCCAAGAACAACAAAGGGTCAGTATCCTTCATTTCTTTTGCAAAATAATCATATTTTTTCAGTAATAAGTGACATTTCTATGATCAAATTGCATATAGAATTGTTGTTTCCTCTGCGCTCCCTGTTAAACGTTGCTCCTCCACAGAATCATAGTAACTGCTCCTCTGTATAAGAATGGGTCTGGTGCAGTTTATCTCCGAAAGCAAAATCACAAACCTCTTCCATTCACAGCAAAAGGTAACCAACTGTCCTTTTGAAACAAATGTGATTAAAGGTGCACTATGTATCTTTTTTCTTAATAGGGTTGGTCATCTGCTTGTTTCCATGGACATGTTATGTGCTTTGTATGGAATGTTTCACAATATGGCATTAAACTGTGTTACATTTCATTAATTTTTTCATTACTATGACCAAGTGCTTTGTGTTTAACACAGCTCCATCTTCAAATACGCATACACCATTTACTTTTCCCACTCACTCCTCCTCTTGTTTTATGTAAGTGATTTGCTAAAACTTGTTAAAGTCGATTTTATCAGTGATGTGTGAACTTTCAAAAGAAGCTCACAGCTCATTACCTCATAAACATCATGATATTAAGACTTTACTTTTACAATATTGAAACAAAATTGTACAAGATTTCAAGATGACAGTACAATCTAACTTCAGTCTCATTAAAGGTCCACTTTTGTTTTACTTTGCCTGAAATGTGCTACAGTATAGCATTAAACTTTTCTTACATTTATTCAAGTTATTCAAGTATACAGATTAAAACATAGTGAAGCTTTAATCTGTCCAGATCTATAAACCAAACTTCATACGACTCCCATAGCCCTACAGTTGTATCTGCATTTTCATAATCTTTTCAGCCCTTTTGTTCATATTGTATCAGTTCTAACAAGGCAGTGGTTACAGTTTTTATTTATTTATTGATGTTTACTTGGCCTGTGAATCTATTCAAATACATGATTATCTGATAATTTATTGATATTTTGTTCCAGCTGTCACTGTCGGAGAGGAGGAAATCCCTGTTAAGCACTTTGGGTTGTCAATAGCAAAGGATCTTATACAAAATCAACTAACTGTAAGTCCTCAGTAACTAAAATATATTGTTATTTTTTAATACTTTAAATAATGATCTAAACTAATCTTTCAGGTTTGCAGTCCCAATATTGTTACTAGCTGTAATGAAAACTCCTACATGAACAGTGTGTGCTACAATCTCACTGAACAACTAGTGGAGAAGTCAGTCTTCAAACCTGCTTTTCAAGGTGAGAATTCAAATTTAAATTACAGTAACGCGTTGTCAATATTGTGATATTAGAGGTTTATTAATGTAAGATTTTATTTTTTTTAATATCAATCCAAATGGCAAAAATATTTTTTCAGCTTGCACCAAAAAGACAGTGGACCTTGCTTTTCTGTTTGATGGATCATTAAGTATGACAGCTGAAGAGTTTGAAACAAATAAGGTTTTCATTGAGGATATTATGTTGAACCTTAAAAACACTTCTATAAAGGTAATTATACATAACTAGCCTGGACATACCAACTATTTTTCAAGTTTATTTCAAGAAGAAAGACCCACTGGCCAGGCTCTATAGCATCATGTTTTTAATTTAATTAATTTGATTTTTGTTCTTTAGTTTGCAGCAGTGCAGTTTTCAACTATCGTAAGGACAGTTTTCACTTTTAATGACTACACAAACGGTGAAGCCAGCAGTAAGCTCAAGACAGAACCGCAATTAAAGGGCCTCACCAACACACACAAGGCACTGAATTTTGTTCTGTGAGTTTGAGATCAACTTGAAATCCTGATGATAATTTATTTACAACAAACCTATTTAGCCTTGTTAACAACTTTTTTCTTTCCATTTCAGAAATGAACATTTAAACGATACTTCAAATGGAGGATCTCGTGATGCAACCAAAGTGTTGGTTTTAATCACAGATGGAGATCCAAGTGACTCAGACCAAAATTATAAATCTATCATGAAGTATGACTCCATGAACATAATTCGATTTGTCATTGGGGTAAGTGGCAGAACTGTGTGCAACACTTCCTTGACTATTGTATTTAAAACAGTCTGATTATACTAAAATACTAATACCTCACCTACAAGGGGTCAAACATCTTACAAGTCTGACATTTTTGGGGACAAATAAAACATAAACATAAATGAAAAATGTCTGTGGCTGGGGAAATTCTGTCCTCTTTTTTCCAGGTGAAAAATGTGAATTTGACAAAATTGAGAGTTATTGCTTCAGAGCCCAAAGACAATAACACATTTCGCATTGAAAACTACAACGGACTGACAGGCGTGCTGGAAAACTTCCAAAAGAAGATCTTTCAAACTGAAGGTATTTTTAAAAATTCCCTCTGTACATAAAAAAACAATCAAACTAGTGAGTCTATGGTTAATGTTTTATTATGTTCAGGCACAACAGCAGCTCTGGCCGGAGACTTGAAAGAGGAAATGTCTCAGACCGGACTCAGTGCTGTCTATGGCAAAGTAAGCAGATCATTCAGGCTTATTTTTATGGAGACTCGCAGTTAGCACATCACAAAGGCTGCAATAACTAAAGTAACCTAGAGTAAATAACAGTTCCTGTCAGTTCATAGTTTAGTCTTAAATCTAATGTTAATGCTCCCGTACATGTTTAAACTGCACACCCTTAACAGAATAAGATAAGATAATCCCTTATTGTTTCCCGTGGGATAGGGGGTCACATGCTTTAACACAGAAAAAAGACATCACAACAACATAACTCCATACAAACAACATCCACCATTGAACATAAATAAATAAGAGGCTAAGAATAACCTTGAACGATACACCATCAGGGACCTTTAAGTCACTATGCAGGCAAGCCCTTCGCCGACTTATGTTATATTGTTCTGTTAGTAACTGCATATTCCCTTGGCCTATGTACAGGGGAATGTGCAATTAAAACTGCACATTGGCTTTTTAATCTTCATTCAAAAACTGCTAATGTAAAATGTAAATGTATTCTCAGTAACAGTGCTTTTTTAGGAAAAAAATGTTTAATTAAGATAATTTCTCTGTCGACAGGACGCTCTGCTCTTGGGCTCGGTGGGCTCTTGGACGTGGAGAGGGTCTCTTCATGAACTCCAGGGGAAAACTGAGACTCAGATTCAGGATTTAGAGCAGGAGGCAGACTCTTACATGGGTACGGGCTCCTTAGACAAGACGTCAGTTCAGTTATTTGACTAAAACTGCATAAAAAAGTGTATCATTGTACTAGCCCTGTATTAGACAACCTATACTCGTTATGCGTGGTTTTGCTGTAGTCAGTCTTAAGGAAAGAGAAATACGAGTAACATATGCATATACAAACTAGTTTTAGAGGACTTTGTTTTTCAGTGTGATTGGCCATTACCACTAACAGGTAGCCATAGCGTCAATAGTCTGCCCCAAAATATCTATGGCTACACTTTCAGTTTATGAAGTGTGAATTTATTTAGTGTTGCAATAAAGAAAGCACATCAGGTGTACAACAATACAACATTTAAGGAACTAAGGTAAATTTGTGCTGAGTTGCAGACAGTTACTACTGTATTTTGTGAGTATTTTTTAGAGAAAAGGGATATTTGACCTCCCACTGAGCCTCTGTCTGTTGTATTTGTTTGCCATTACTGTAGGTTATTCTGTGTCAGTGGGGGAAAAGAACAAAACTGCTCTGTATTTCACTGGAGCTCCGAGATACAAGCACACGGGACAAGTTGTACTTTTTATATCCAGAAGTGGCCAGTGGACTCCTGCTCAAAGGATCAACGGAGAGCAGGTGGGTAGCTATTAAACTGCAAGCTATTTCTGTAGATGTATAGCTTATTTGTCTTGTTCTGTGCGCTAGGGATTGACAATATATCTTTGTTAGTATTGATCAATATTTCCTCAATATTCAGAAAAAAAAAAAATGCAGAGGCAATGATTAGTTAAAGAGATCAATGTTTATTACCAAAAAATACAATGAATTATATTACATCCCCTTTGTAGGTCTTACAGCAGATTTGAAAATATTAGCATGGCATTGGCAAATATTGGTTATTGGCTATATCATCCTGTGCACTATAAAAATTTTGCATGCAAATTATATAATCCTTTTTCAGTATTTCAGCACACTTTCTAACTGTTGGGTGTGCATGTCTTTATCCTTGTAATAATTACTTGAGGAGGCGCACACACTTTTTGTGGTTACAACGGAAAAACAGGCTTCCTTTTTCTGGCATTTACTTTAGCAGTGAAATCTAAATATTGCCAATATTGATATTGGTCAATATTTCCATGATCTTGGGCAATTAGCATTTATTTGTTTATTTGTTTATTTGTTTAATTTTTAGGATCCCCATTAGCTCTTCCTGGGGTCCCTTATATAAAATGACTTCAAACTTTAAAACAGTTTGAATGAATTTGCATCATTAAAAATTTAAAGTCTTAAATATGCAGTGGCCATTTCAGCTTTACATAATTGGATAATTACATCAAAAATTATTTCACCTAAAATTCAAGTAAAATTAACAGGCATTTCATATCTATAATTATATAAGCAAAACATGCAAAAGATATGTAGAGGAGAGCACAGCGAATTTCATTTGAACCGATTTTGCAGCAGTTTGTATCATCCATGCTGGGCTGGGTGTTTCTTAACCCTCAGAGTCTTTTTTCATTAATCCTTGCTTGCTGTAATGGCGTTGAATAGTCTTGTTTCCTTTCCTTTTAGCTTTTTAACATAGTTTTTCACGATCTTTGATGTAATCACTATTTTGAGCTGCCTTTTTTGCTTCATCACTTTCCTTCATATGTGTCTTAAGATAAGATAAGATATGCCTTTATTAGTCCCACAGTGGGGAAATTCCAGTGTTGCAACGCACAGTTCAAGAACAGCAGGAAAATGGAACATGCAATAAAACAAGATAATAGATAATGGCTAAAAAAATTATAATAATTTAGAAATAGACTTAAGATAGACTCTAATTTTGTTCCGGTGGAGCAAAAGTATAAAATACAAAATATAAAATACCAAAAAAACTATTATGTACAATAAAAGTAACAGTGCAGCATATGTACAGAGTAAATCTCAGTAAGTGACTTCAGTATATTATGTTATTTACAGTAATATGACTATGTTTATGTACAGACAGGATAAGTATCAGTAAAGTGACATAAGTGAATTGTATTGCACAGTATTGCATAGGGATATAGTTGAATGACACATGTTCAGTGTTAACAGTGTTCATTGTACAGTCTGACAGCAGCAGGAAGGAAAGACCTGTGAAACCTCTCCTTCACACAGCGAGGGTGAATCAGTTCAGTTCTTCAGTTCATTATCAATATTAATCCTAGCTGTCCATTTTTTGATAGGTGCATGCTTATTTAAAACAGGCTGAAATGTATCTGAAAACATTTCCAGTGCAATATCCAGATCCTCCTCATGTAATACATTGCCATGCTAAATGGTTAATTTGAGAAATGTTTATAACATCTTCTAGGGCGTGCTTTGAGTGCAGTCACTTTTTTAGCAATGGTCACAATGTTGTGGTCACTGCGCTCTGTGCAAACCAAAGCAGCTTTGGTGTATAGACTGGGTTCAGATACATAGATATGATCAGTGCAGGTCGACATGTCACCCACTGCCCATGTAATTTGTGCCCAGTCTGGTAGGGTTTTGTCTTGTTTCAAATTATATATATATTGGAAATTGTAGTCAACTTACCTTTAAGAGGGCATTTTTGTTAACATTAAAATACCCTACAAACACAATTTACAGCTTAGTTTCACATACTTTGTCTAGCATTATACCAATATTGTCTAAACAGGCATAGTTTGAATTTGGAGGCCTGTAACACTATTCCACTAAGAAAGTTTTATGGGAGGGAGGTTGACTTAAAGCCATCTAACTTTTATTTCATTACACATCAGGTCTGGTCTTTACTTCACTGGGGTATTATTTTGGACAGACACACCTTCCCCATATTTCTTTTTTAATTCAATTTAGACTGAGTTAAATTGAAAAATCTAAGAGCAAAGTGATTGCTGTTTACAACTAAAAATACAATGAATTATATTAACCCCCCTGAGCCTTATTACTGTTTTAAAGACAAATATCGGCCATACCTACAATGCACCATAAAAAGTTTGCGACCAGTTTCTTTTTCGTTGTAATAATGTCGTATGAGGAGGCACACACTCCTCATACGACATTTCTGTGGTTGCTGCACGGAAACCAAAGCGCTTCCTTTTACTGGCATCTACTTTGGCATGAAATAAGAAATTAAATGACTGAATGAAATAAGAAATCTCTTTCTCACACTTAAAAGTTTGTACAATATGTGTGTTTTATGTCCAGCATGGCTCGTACTTTGGTGCAGAGGTGTGCTCCGTAGATGTGGACTCTGATGGGAACACTGACTTTCTGTTTGTGGGAGCTCCTTTATTTTACCAGACGCATCGTGCTGCTGAGGGCAAGATCTACATCTACAGACTGACTGATGAGGTGACAGTTACAGTAATGCTTTAGTATAGTACTCAGTAGGGCTGCGTGATATAACGATAAAAATCTATCCCTGTCACAATCTTCTATGCTTGTAATTTTATCACATCATGATTAAGTGCTCCTCTTTTAATGCTGTTTTAACATGGTATTAAATGTGTAATGTAATTTCCCGACTTATTAATAGACATTTTTGCCCAACCACTCCTCCTGTTGGCCAGACTCTGCCATGTTCTGAGTGAGTGGCAGGGGAATTTATCCAAAGACTGTGAAGTGTGACTCACAAAAAAACAGATGACTCTGGTTCCCTCTTAAAGGCAATGCATATGCATGAATCATGATAAAAATTAAATCGTGATACTTTTTTATGTTTTTAGCATATGACACCCACCCCTGTTACTAAAAGTTGCTTTAAAATTTCATGCATTATTATTCATTCTCAACATTTTATGGTCATAGGTTGATTGACGAAAGCTGTGACCGTAGCCCCTTTGATCACCACCAATCAGTTACACACTCAGTTACACACTGACACACCTGACCTTTCCTATGAATAGTGTCAAGTGTCTTGTCCAATGACACAACAACAGTATACTTTGGTCATAGTTGGGATCAAAACATCAACCTTCGGGTTGGTAGGCAAACACCTGAACCATAGACTCAAAGCTGCCCTCACAACATACTGTAGTTTATGTTTATGTCTTTTGTTTCACAGTTGAAGCTGGTAAAACTATTTAACATCACTGCACATGTCATGGGGCGGTTTGGCACAACTATCGCCAGTGTGGCTGACGTGAATGGGGATGGACTCCGAGACTGTGCTGTCGGGGCCCCACTCGAAAACCAGAACAGTGGAGCAGTGTATCTGTACCTTGGGGACAGGAGCAGTGGCATACGGAGCACACACAGTCAGGTATATAGAATACAGGTGTAATAGCTTACCCAAAATGATGCCTTAAAATCTGACAAACCGCTGTTGTTGCAGAGGATCCTGGGGGAGAATGTGAATTCTAAACTGCAGTTCTTTGGACAGTCCATAGATGGAAGCAATGATGTTGGCAATGATGATCTGCCTGATATTGTTGTCGGTTCACGTGGATCTGTAGTCGTTTTAAAGTTTGTAAATGCTACAAAGAACACAGCACATGATCTAAGCATGTATTGATTGACATTTTCTTGTTGCAGATCCAAACCAGTATTCAACGTTACGACTCGTTTTACATTTGAACCTCACGAAATCAATATTGACAAAATCAAATGCCCAAGCAAAAGTGATGACTTTATATCTCTGGTCACTTTGACAATCTGCTTTGAAATGGTTGAGGCAACAAAGAGCTCTGCAGGTACAACAATCAAGAAAATCCACGCAATACAATGTAATAAGTATTATATAACATCTTAAACTCTTCTGTGTAGGAGCTGTGAAACCTGGACTGAACATTTCCTATTCTCTGGATGTCGACCCAATGAGACAAACGTTTAGAGGTTCTTTTAATTCAACTACGAAAAGAAGAAATCTAACTGAAACTTATGAACTGATAGATAGAGAAACCTGCTTTAACCGCACTGTTTATATGCCGGTCAGTTGACAAATACTGTGTACATTTAAAATATATAACACTGTCCACACCCAGACGTTAATCACAATTTGGTTTTTCAGAAATGTGTAACTGACACATTGTCACCGATCAAAATTAACATGTACTTTTCACAAATGGAGAGTGAGAAAGCAGATGTAGTCCTCAACACTGATAGTGATAAGGAAGCATCTGTGGAGGTATAAACACGCCCTTATCTTAAAGTGTTCACTGCAGATTAGCAGGGTTTCCGCATGTTGTGAAAAAGATATTTAAAACCAAAAAGCAAAATATACGTACAGCATTTAGTCTGCATTTGATCAAATTCTTTAACCTCTAAGATCAACTCAGTGTCTAAAGATCTTCTAAGATTTATGGCAAATAGTCTTCTTAAATATATGAATTCATCATTTCACAATCTTATCAGTTTATGCATTTATTCATGTAAAAGAACGTTTGAGTTGTGGTTGTGGTGGCAAAAAATGATTGATTTGAGTCATTAAATCTGACTTGCAAGCACGTGCATAAACCCTGACTAAACTACTGACGAAAAAAGCTGTAGATTTGACTAAATAATTATCAAATTTTACAGGTTCCCTTTGAAAAGAGATGTCGCAATTACACCTGCATTGCTGAAATTGAAGTGGATTTTGACTTTCTGTACGTAACTCTGACAATACGTATTGAATATTTGATTAAAACAAATTTCCCATTTCCCCTCCACTTTCAGGACTCCATCTTTACTGGTGGCAGATCATAACTACTTCAATATGAGCGTGACGTTGTTCAATCGCGGTGAAGACTCCTACAACACCAGCCTCACTATACAGCACCCTCCAGGACTGTCCTTCTCCAGGATGACTCTAGCTCTGGTGATGTTAACACTTTTTTGCCTCATAGATTTTATTGGACATTGTGTAGAACAGGGGGTGAAGAGTGGGGAGAGACATTTGGGTTACTGCCGGAGCTCTTTCAGTATTATTAACCTTATGTAAAATATAATACAAAATAATATGAAAAGAGACATTCATTTCTTTAATGGGGATATTTTAGTGCTGCAATGTCAAAGTACAGTAAGAGCAGATTCATAGTAGATTAAAATCTAAAATTGTGATACTGTATAATTTTTGCATGTACTTTTTATTCCTTTTGAAATAAAACAGGATTCAAAGTCCAAACCACTTTACAGTTGTCATGACTTTGAAGACACAACAGTCTGTCATGTCAGTCTTCCTGTTTATCGCAGCCAATCACAGGTGAAAAAAAAAACAACCCCTGCAGTTTCAAAATGAGCTATAAATTCTGACTCAAAATAATTTGTACTTTTTCTGTTAAGGCCAAGTTCATGAGTGTTTTCCATGTAATAAGAGACTATGAGTGGAAGGAGTCCTTAACAGTGAATATCACTGGACACAGGTAAAATATTCAAAATTTAAAAATACTATTTTTTTCAAAGTTTATTTTATAATTTCAAAATAATTTAAATTTAAAAAAATCCACAGTGATAATCAAAACTCAAGTAAAGGCTCTCTGGTCAAAGTCATTCCAGTTCAGTTTGAAATTAAAATGGTCCTTTTAGTGTAAGTACAACATTATTATCTTTATATTTTTTTACTTTTTTTTTTTTAATTTCAGTGTTATTTAAATAATACTTTGTATATGTTTTAAGGGGAGAAGACAGCATCACTTATATGAATTTTACCACTGAGGATCCTGCACCAAGAAGACTGGTTACCAAATATACAGTAAGGAGTTTGTTGATCACATGTTTCACACTTTACATCCATTGGTAGTTTTAGAACTAAATGCTAAACAAACCGCAGAAAGATAAACTGTAATTCATAGATAGGTTAAAAAAAAAAAAAAAAAGACAGACCACAGGTTAGTGATAGAACAGAACTGGATGTTTGGAATAGAACAGACAGCACTAAAGTGACTATTAACCTAAAAGTGTGATCACTCAGTGTTATTTAAAAACAGGACAGCTGGCCAATACTGATATGTTTGTGCATTTATAATAATATTTAAATGTGATCTTGTGTTTATTTTTAGGTAGAGAATTATGGGTGGATGCATTTTCCTGTGAATGTGACTTTCGTTTTTCCCACAAAACTCGAACACAAGTTTGAAATGAACAACTATCAAGTCCTGCTCAAGGAGGTAAACTGGGCAACTGTCCGAAAAAAGTCAACTTTAAAGAAAAAAAAATAAAAAAATCTTTATTTTATGTATTTATTTATTTTTTAAAGAATACAACTCAGTGCAGAAAAAGTGACTGGGAATCTTCTTCATCTCAAAATAATGTAAAAGTGAGTCATGATTAAATATACTTACATTTTATTTTTCATTTTACATTTTATTTATTTTCATTTTAATATTTTGTTTACAGTGTTGCACCTCAAAGCGAGAATGCAAGTACATAGTTTGTGACCCTTTTCTATTGACCAATGAATCTGTGGAGTTTGAATTGTCTGGAGAAGTGCAGTTTAAAGACCTCGGTCAAGATGTAAAGAAAAACAAATTGACTAATAAATAATAGTCATAATTGTAATAACAGCATTAAATGTCCATTTGTTGCAGAACGTACCTTTCCTGAAGAGATACACTGGTGTTGGTGACCGGATTGTGTTTGAAAGTTTTTTATTTGTTGCTTATGACACAAAGAAGTATTCACTGGACTCTTACAATCAAAAGGTGTGTTACAAGAGTTTAATGACATCAAGTTAGAGAGTTATTACATTTCAATATGATTTTTTTGGCAGAGAAAATGGGAGAGTCCAGATGACAGCAGCTCCGGGGAGGATATTGGGCCATCAGTGAAATCGGTGTGTTGATACATTTGTTCGTTTAAAGGTGCATTGTGTAACCTTTATGGTGCAGAGGCCTGTGGAGTAACAATGCATTTTGGGATTCATTTACCTATAAAATACATGTAATGAAATAAATGCGAAATTAGATATGTTTATTTTTCTAAAAATGGAGTAGAATCAGTGCAATACAGGATATGTGCAATAGAACTTGGTGCAATATGAATCAGTGCATTTACGTTCATTTTCATGTATCTTTATTTATATAGGGAGAGCCCAATGAGAATACCAGACTCTTTTTTTTCATGAGCGCCCTGTTTAGACAACACAAACAAAACAAATAACTGTACAGATCCATTTAAAAAGTTAAAAAAGGTGCAGCTGTGATTGTAAATGTTAAGCACCTGATTATTAAAATCTAGTAGTTTAATCAGTGTATCCAGTTTTGCATGTCCTTGAAATCTATTCCATTTTTGGGAAGCAAAATAAGCCATTTGAGTTCTAGTTTGGCCAGTTTTTAGTAGAAGTAGACAATCATAAAATCTTGTATTAAAAATTCAAGTTGAGGTATTTGGGCTATCAAGTAGTCCTTTATAAATACATTTTATAGAGTGTTTTTTGTCATTTCTGTGATTAAAATGATTTCTAAATGTCTGTCACTCTCTGGTTACTGATAAATGTCTGTACTAACATGACACTGTAACCACTGTTCTGGTCTTTGATGAAAGTATCAAAGTGTACAAGACATTTTTAGTTTTCATCCCAACTTAAAAATATATATGTTTTTTTCCAACAGAGTGAGGTCGTTATTGAGCTGATAGTTTTGCCTGACAAATTGCTCATCATTGCGACTGGAGCTGGAGGGGGGCTGTTTCTGATAATTCTCATCACAGTCATCATGTTTAAGGTAAGAAAAATCATTTATTTACTAAATGTTTCCACGGGTCATTATATTTCAAACATTTATCTTATGCTTTAATCAAGAGATAAGCTACCGTATATATTTTTAAAAGTGTTGCTGGATGTTGATTCATCTGTAGAAAAGTGTAGCTATGTGGGTGCGAATAATAACCCCAGAACATTTTCTTACTTACAATGACTAATATTTTTATCTGTATATTATATTTATCTTTATGCATTACTAATTTTGCAATTTAATTCCGTCCATACTGTATATTTTTCTATTTATATACAGTCAAAGTCTAGTTTTATTTTACCTTTTTATGCATGACTTTATCTTATATTTTACCAGGATTATTCATCGTTTTATGTTGCATCAGACCACCAAAGCAACTTCCTAGTTTGTGAATTATGTTCACTGAAATAGCAATAAAACCTTTTCTAATTCTGATCTGTAGTTGGGATGCTTTAAGAGGAAACTGCACGACATGGTCCAAGAAGAGGATGACGCTGAGGAGGCAGGAGTTACAAATGGAGTGGCCAATCATTCATCCGACAAAGAAGACGAAGATGAGCCTGAAGAAGACGAGCCTGAAAAAGATGAGCCTGAAGAAGATGAGCCTGAAAAAGATGAGCCTGAAGAAGATGAGCCTGAAGAAGACGAGCCTGAAAAAGATGAGCCTGAAGAAGATGAGCCTGAAGAAGACAAGGAGCTTTTGGAAAACCAGGAGAGTTCCTTGAGCTCAGCAACTAAAGTGTAGCGACTGGACAGGACTGCGACAAAGAACTTCGGAAGAAAATTTACTTTGGACACGCTTTTGCCTCAAACAAAGTTACAACAGCAATTCGAGTGTCAACAAAGCTGACCAATGCAGTGCCAAGCTCTGAATATTTTTTTTAAGAATGTGTAGAAATATAATAATAATATTAAAATGGTACGATATTTCTTGCAATATTTTGGAGAGGCTAACAATATGGCAGTAATTATAGCACCAAAGATTTGTGAAAGCATTTAAAGAATAATAGGTATTCTAAAGATTAAAATGTGTTTCATAACAGTCATTTATTTATGTTGACACTGAAATGGAGCAGATCATTGTTTATGCAGTTACTTTAGTTTTTTGTTTACTTGCTTAACTTTTATTTTTGCCTGACTTGACAAGAAGATATTGTTACATTCTTTCTGCCTTACCCAAAGTTTCACAAGTTTGTCATGTTTAGAAGATTAACCATATAACTCCATACTGTACATTTTTGTATTTAGTCATTTAAAGTCTAATTTTTATTTTACCTTATTATGCATGCTTTTTCTTATTATTGACTTGTCTTATTTTTACCATTATTATTCATTGTTTTATGTTGTTTTATATTTTGTTATACAACTTATTCAATTCAATGAGGACCAGGGGCCCTCCCATCTAACAATAAAAGCAGGTAAAAACTGGCCCCTTTAGTGGATTTATGAATTGTTATTAATTTGTTTTTAGCTGTAATGTATTGTTTATTCTGTACAGTTTGGATTTTATGTGAAATTTAATGGAAATGCATTTTGATATGTCTATGTTGAGATACAGTGGCTATTTGTTAGTTAATTATTCCAATGTGACATTGTTTTCCTAATGTACCATTATGAGAATTTTCTTCCCAACATAATTGATCATCCATTTTAAGACATCACAGTTTAAGTATTAAAACCCTTTGTTGGCCGGTGTTACTGTAGAAGTTTAATGCAAAAATAAAGTGGATTTAATTTATTTGTTCACAATTTATTAACCTAAAGAATATCTACAACATTAATACAGAAAGTTTAATTTCATGACAGAAAAATACATAGTTAACCTGGATGGATACTGCCTTTTACACAGACTTGATGTTCTTGCTACTCATACGGTCTCAATTGCTGAAAAAGTGTCCTCAATATTGAATTGGAGCGTCCTGTACAAGCAAAAGCCATAACACTTACTTTAATACTGTCATTTATATAATTTATGCAGAAGTGGGTAGAGTAGTCAGAAACTATACTACCAAGTAGAAATATAAAGAAGTGGCCCAAGAAATTACTCAAGTAAGAGCAAAAAGGTACTTGGGAAAACTTCAATGAAAGTAAGGTCACAAGTCAGTTTACACAAGACAATATTAAATAATGCTCAAAATCTGGTAAGGATAGACCACAAATGGAGAAAACCGAAATTGAAACTGAAGGAACTGAAAATTTCAAAATAATTTAATTTTGACAATATAATGCTTTTTTGGCTTATAGGCTCACTCACAGTGGGAAGAAAGACAACACCTTTACTCGAATACTGTTAAAACACTGTTAAATATAGAAGTCAAGTAGAAGTTAAAAGTATGGTGTCTGGAAGGTAGTACAATTTAAAATATTAAAAAATACTCTACCCACCTCTACACTTATGGTACAATTTTTACAAACAAGTCAAAAACTTACCATTGTTTTTTTGTTGGGGACTTGCTGGTGCTGTATTAAACACACAAGTTTTACTTTCTTCAGTCTGGCAAACATCTGGTTTGTCACCAACACTTTTGGTAACAGTTGGGGTAAGACTTGAAAAAGGAGTTAAAGGAGTTTCAGCACTTTGAATGCCCTCTTCATTGTTTGTGCTTTTTAAATCTGATGTAGCAGAGGAGAATAACTTTTGACAATTCCCGCTTGAGGTTTCAGTACTTGCTCCTACCAACCCAAATGTGCCATTATTACAGCTAGTAATAATAGTACTTTCAGTTGTCCTTTCTTCATTTTTTGGACTTCTTGTCTGGTTTAGATCATATTCAACCTTTTGACTATCACAAATAGATTTTTCACCTTTTTGTGCACTTGGAGCAGCTGGTTTGGCCCTAAAACTATAGCTAACAGTTGATGCGTGACCAGAGTCTGGAGTGAGACTTGCAAAAAGACTTTGAAATGACTTGGCAGGAGGGGTTTTGGCAGTTTCAGTGTCCTCTTCTTTCTTCGAGCATTTTAAATTGGTTGTTGCAGAGACCAACCTTTCACTATGATTAATACTATTATGTGTACTTTCTAATGTGTTACCTGGGCATTGACTTTGATTTGTTGCTTGATTTGAACCACAGTTGATCTTTTCACTGGTACAAATAGATTGTTCAACTCTTTGGCCACTTGGTACAGCTGTATTTTTGCTAAAATGATTGCCAACTGTTGACGTTTGGTCAGAATCTGGAGTGAGACTTGCAAAAAGACTTTGAAATGACTTTTCAGGAGGAGTCTTAGCTCTTATTTCATTTTTCTTGTTTGTAACTTTAAATTTTGATCTTGCAGAAGAGGTGACCAACCCTTGACTATTGTTACTTGGGGTTTCAGTACTTGCCTCCATTTGTATATGGTTACTATCGCTACAGTTATTTGGGCTTTCTGATGTATTCCCAGTGCACTGACTTGGCTTTAAAGTTTGACTTGAATCACAGTTAACCTTTTGATGATCACAAATTGAGTTTTTGACTTTTTGGGAACTTGGGACAGCTGGTTTGTGACCAACACTATTAATAACAGTTGATGTCCGATCAGAGTCTGGAGTGAGACTTGCAAAAAGACTTTGAAATGGCTTTGCAGGAAGAGTCTTAGTACTTTCCATGTCCTCCTGTCTATCTGAACATTTGAAAGAAGTGGAGACCAACTTTTTACTATGATAATCTGTTTTACTATTTGTACTTATTGGCATATTGTCAGTAAATTGACTTGGCTGTGCTGCTTTATTTGAACCATAATTGCTCTTTTTACTAGCACAGACTGATTCTGGGGCTGTTCGTACAGCTGGTTTCTCACTGGCGTCATTGCTAACAGTTGGTGTTCGATCGGAGTCTGGAGTGAGACTTGCAAAAAGACCATGAAATTTCTTGGCAGGAGGACTTGTATCGCTTTCAATTTCCTTTTGCTTGGTTTTACTACTGCTAAACTTTTGATTACCACAGTGAGATTCAAATCTTTGGGCACTTTGGACAGTTGTGGTGCCACTAACACTACTCCTCACAGCTGAAGTTGGTTCCACATCCGGAGTAAGACTTGCAAAAAGACTATTTAATCTTGATGTTGTTTTGTTACAGGGAGAAGCCACATTTTCTTGCCTATTTTCTTCAACATTTTTAATGCTACTTGATTGGACATTCAGGCTTGTTTCACTGTTGGTTTCCTTCAGGCATTGTTGAATTGGTGTCATCGCTTTTTTAAATGAAGAATTGCTTAAGGATTTGTCATTACTTTTCAGAGAGAGCTCAGGTTTATCTTTAAAATATGACTGATTTGAACCACGTTCGCATTCACCAAATTTGTCCTTTTGAATGTGAGGTGTCAGATATTTTTGAGATTGGCAATCATTTCCCATTAGAGTAATATATTGCCTATTACAGTCTGTTGCAACCTTCTTATCCTTAAGCATTGAGTTTGGTGCATTAGCTCCTACTCTCAATTCTCCTTTTGCGTTAAATGGTTCACACTTCGTTTTTGCACCACAAAAAGCTAGTTTCGAGTCAGGTTTTTTATACTGTTTGTTGTGATATCCAGAGGTGGCAAAGTCCTGACAAGATGGTTTCTTGAACATTTTCTCCTTTATGCTTGGTGACACACTGTATTTATCGTCGAATATTAAGATTCTTTCCTTATGTTTTGATTGACATGATGCTAGTATTGATGGGGCTATGGACGGAGTAGGTAGGAGACTTGAAGTTGTAGCAGATTTTGTGTTAACATTGGCGACAGTGGAAGAATTGTTGATAAGGTTTGAAGACCTGTTATCTGTTGTTTTTGGATCATATAGTGGTGTTTCTTGATTTTTTGGGGCAGTATAGAGGCATGGTTTGAAAAGTTTGGGTCCGAGCATGGCTTCCACAGAATAACACACAGGTCCTGGCTGGTCCAAAGCAGAGGGTAAAGATTCTTCAGGCTGTAGATTATTTTCAGTTTGTAGCGCATTCAAAGCGCCTTCGTCAACAGGCGTTTCTAAACTATGGTAAAAAAGTGGCCTAAAACAAACATGGAAAATACTGTTAATACAGTTTCGCGTAAATAAGTCATGGAATGATAAAGACAAATGTAGCATGAAATACACATTTGAATGAACACAAAAAACTAAAACATTTTCACTTATGACAGGCTCTGAATAAATCTCAATAATAAAGGTTGAACAAAAAGAATAAAAACACAAAAAGGAAAGTAAAAATTTAACTCCATCAGCAATGTTGGCCAATAAAATATGTAAATTAAGTTTGTCATCACTGTGCTAACATACCTAATCAAACAAAGCTCACAAAATCAGATTAGATATAGATTCTTTAGATTACTATTCTAATAACTTAATCCCTATGTGAAATAATAAAAATGCAATATGTAGTTGTAACCTCTACCCTTACCTGGCAGTTGGTATGACAAAGTCCATAGTTGTGTTTTCCTCCACTGCTTCACATACATTTTCAGTTTGACTTAAATCCTCTTCTGCTTTCTTTTTTATTTCATTTTCCCGTTGAATTAACTGTAATGACACAAATCCAAAAGCTATTACTTACCTCTATTATGTCAATTTAGTGAAAACATACATCCTTGGAAAGTATAAGAAAATGCTACTTACATCATTCAAAAGCTTTCTTGTGAAGTCAGTCAGTGGATCATGGGAAAACATGCAGGGGTCTCTTCTGCAGTAGCCTTTTTTGTGAAAGAACTTACAAGGAAAAGTCTGTAAAACTCAAATTAAGGAGGTGCCTAGTTGTAGTAATTCTAGCAGTAATAATAATATAAATGCCTCCTGTTTTCACTTTACAAGCGTGACAAAACACTTCAGATGTGCCACACTGTAGTCACTATTCATTCACTCCATAACAGTTGGTAGTAATCTACTTTTGTAGCCACAGCTGCCCCGGGCTAGACCGACAGAAATGAGGCTGTGCTAGTAATAGTGGTGGTAGAAGCAGCGGACGTACTTGTAGTAGTAGTAGTAGCAGTAGTAGCAGCAGTAGCAACAACGGTAATGATAGTATATTGTAGTAGAAGTAGTTAGTATCAGTAGTTGAAGTAGTTGTAAGAGCAGTAATGGTGGTATAGTATTCATGGGTTTCAGCTTCCTACTCTATGCAACATTTGGAGGACTTTTTCCCATTCAAAACATACATATATGATTGTTTTAAATTGCTCATCACTATTGCAACAGTCTTAATTTCTCATCATTTTGAAACCCATGAATATGCTGTAGTAGTAGGAAGTAGCTACTACCTAGTACGTAAGTAGGTAGGTAAGTAGTAGTAGCAGCAGTATAAGTAGTTGTAGTATTAGTAGTTGTAGTTCTTTTAACTGCATATATCATACAATTGGTCAAAGGATATCATGCAGGTATGGACAGCTCTTCCCTTTTAAGCAATATCCTTGGATATAAAATTTGCAGGCTTCTTTAATTAGACCGTTATAACCCTCGATATGCTCAAATTGGCACTCTTCACCCTAACATTTTTGAAAACATGAATCACGCCTTATTTAAAAGTTATGATTAAATTTAATTATGTGTCTATTTTATGCATCTTAATGTTTTTACCTTCATGCATCTCCCTCGAATGAAATGAATACAAAGCAGACGTCCATCCACCTCCAGAGAATTTTGCTCCTTAAACTCTTGGGACATGAATGGTTGACGAGGCTGAAAAGAAACAACACACACAGATCACTTTATCCCTTCAACTACAATATTAGGCACGGTTTAGGTCAATTTTGTTTTGATTCAGTGCCAAGTAATACTGGAGCAAGTATTGCAATGTCTATCTGATTGCGTTATACCAATGAGTTTTGTATAAGACACACTGAAATGCCTCTGCTTTAATGGAATATTCCTTTGGAGTAGAAAGGCTCTCTTTATGTCATTTATTTTTTTAAATTCTGAGTATGGATATTTTTTGCATGATGGTTGATACCTTGTACTTGTCAATATCTATGACAATATTTTTTATTGATCCACCCATCACTAGTTTTGAATTGCATTGTTCAATCTTTATCTCAAATAAACTTTCTGCTCACTTCTTGTAGAGCCATGAAGGGTTTTTAAATCAAGTAGTAGCAGAAAGTAGCCTAGCTTGTAAGCATTTGCCCTTTGACCAAATGGTTGCCAGTTGAAATCCCCCATGGAAAGAATAGTGTCCCTGGGTAAGACATCAACACTGCAAGCTCCAGTCACAGAAATGAATGAGTGGAAGGCCATCTGGCTGAAAATGTATTGGTTCTCTTAAATTAAAAGCAGTTAGTAACTTACCTGTTTATGGTTTCCATTTTGTTGATTTTTCTGAGCATTCCTGTATCTTTGCCCATTTTCACTCTCCCTCTCTCTCTTTTTCTTCCCTTTGTTTTTCTTCTTTTTGGTTGCATTGCTAGTATTTCCTCTATTGTTGTCATCATTTGAGAAAGTCCTTTGGTTGCGCCTATAAAATGCATGTGTTTTGGTTTCTTCATTTTGCCCTGAATTGGATGTACCTGCTGCATAAGGCTGAAGACGCTGCCTCTGTGTAAAAGAAAACATGTTATTGCTACAAAAATATAAGATCTATACAAAAATAACAATATACTTTTTAGTCTATTGGGTACTGTTGTCACAATACTAAAATTACAAATTATAAACTTGAAATCAGTATTGAATACAGTTCCATGTAATTTTCAACACAAAATAATACTGTCTTTAATATGGTCTGACACTTGGCTGCTTTTGTGACTACCTGGCTCACATGCTGAGCAGCTTTTGAGCTAAGTTTTTAACATAATATCATGGGATTTTAACCAACTAAGAAGTAAGGGATATAAGGAACTGTTGGATTTTGTGAAATGAGCAGTTTGTTTCCCCCATATCCAGGGAGATAGTAGGACCTAGCTAAGGAGCTAGGTATGAACATTTGAGATGCTACAGGCTTTTTACACCATATGTAGCAGCAAATGTGGCAGAAGACTTTCTAGAGAACACACTGTGAGGGCATAAACAAGGCCTATCTGGTTCCCCACTGGACACTGCTGTGATACGGGGCTGCAGGACACAAATCTGCTGTCCCTACCTGACAAACTGTTCTGTTATGCTGCACTGAAACCTTTAAGTGAGACACAAAGCCATCTGAGAAGCGCAATGCAAATGTTGCAGCAAAACTGCAACAGTTTGCTGCAGCAAAACTTGAATTTCCCTACACATTTTGTAACGTTACTTACACTAACTAAAATGATAAATGATAAATAACCTTTACATTGGGGCCACTCAGCGTGGTCTGTGGTTTCCTCTTTGAGCTGGCCTCTTGTCCATTGGTGTCATTTCTATAGCAACATTAAACAGTAACGTTAAATATTTAACAGCTCAAATGAATAGTTTTTGTAAAACGTGGAATGTACAATATATTTAGCTAACAATACCTGCCGTTAGGGTCCTCTAATTCTCCTTCGACATCACGAAGCTTGGTAAAAAGATCAGAAAAGGCCATCGTCCATTATTAGGTGTTTGTCCTCATAGGCGAAAAGGAAACATTTAACAATCACTGTACCGAGAAAAAAACAAAACCAAACTAAATCTTTTATAGAGAAAAGTTTAAGATTCACAGATTGTTTACATGTGCAGCACTGGTGCAGCAGCAGTTTACGTTTGACTGTCGACTTCCGCGTTTATCAAATGCGTCACCGGCTACAACCAAAAAAGGAAGAACGGTCGTGGTAAGCCCGGGATAAATGGTGACATCTAGTGGCAAAACAGAGCAATGCCACAAAAGTTAAACTCGTGTTATTTCAAGGATGATGTTGATGTAGAAAATAAGGTATTGTCGTGACACACTTTGGAGTATGGGAACAGTATAAATAATCTCATAATATAAAAAGTATTGGGACAACGAGTCTGTCTTAAAATATATAGGCTCAAGCTTCATAATATTATCTAAAACATACGGTATATGGACAGTACTGAAACACAAAATAAGACATCCATAATCCTTCCATAGGACTACCTATATCAAAAATGATTATAACGCTGATTTATTTATTCGTTTAAACATGTTTTTTCAGATCTAACACAATTCAATGGAAATTATATACAACATGAAATACAAAGGCCTATTTAATATTGATTTTGGTGATGAACATACATTGCAATATTATTGCAATGTATGTTTTTCCCCCAACATCTTCTCTTATAATTACATTAATCAGCATTGATGATGACATTAGTTGAAACGTGTTGGAGTGATAGAAGCTGAACTTTGATCCTCCACATATTAGCCTGCCCTGTGTCTGGCTCAAAGTCCAGGTCAGTTTCAGTATTGTCTTCTGTGTCACTTGTGTTTTTATTACCCGTTTCTCTCTAAGCTGCTGCAAGATGGTGCGGTGGGCTTGTTTTCTCTTGGTTTTGGGTCTTTTCTGCACCCCCTCCACACTGGGACAGGAGGCAGAGGGACAGGGCACAGACCAGACATCGGGACAGGCTGGTGGGGTCGGTGGGGCTGGTACTGGAGGTGCTGAAGCGGAGAATGAGGAGTGGGGTTTGAATTCCATCAGAGGAAGCTTCGAGGCAGTCAGTGGATACTTCGACTCAATGTTGGAGTTTATGGGCGGAAAAGATGGAGTCTGTCAATACCGCTGTCGCTATGGTGAGATGTTTTTAGTGAACATTTTTGCCAATTATTCCTTAAAGGTGAACTATGTAGCTTTTCTGCCACCTGCTTGTCTCCACTGAGATGTAATTGCTTTGCATGAAATGTTACTTAAAGTTATCTATCTCCATGGAGGCAAGCAGGTGACACCACCAAACTGAGTAACAGGTCAGATCTCCAAATTATGAAATTATCAGCAAAAGTTACATAGATCACCTTTAAGAAGTTATAAAACAACAATACTTTCTACAAGTTGATATGGTAAAATGTTATAAACAAATGGTGCATATAATAGGCTACATTATAAAGCAAAGAATTTTTTTGTGAAAGAACAATTCAGACGTGTTTCAATTGCCCAAGGACACAACAATATATACAACCTTTTTACCAAACTGACCTGACATAACCTCTTAAACACTATTATTGAAAGTTCAACAAATTAAATAATTTTAAAATGAGAAATATTAAACTGATAACATGCCTTCTTTTACTGAGGTTTAGCTCAGGATATACCTGGGTATGCTCATAAAATTGTGTACTTTCAAGGCAAGTCACAAACTGAGATATAAGGAGAGGATTATGTCTGGAGGGGCATCTGGCATAAAACATTTGACAAATTATCAGCCACTGCACAATTTAAATCGAATGCAGATAATGTTACAACAATATCTGCTAGTAATTACAAGAAAGCTAGATACATTCACAACTACAGTGATAATAGGATAAATATTGCATTAAAATTAGGTCACCTTTACAGACATTCAGTGTAAATATGTGATAATGGTGCATTATCTAAAAATCTTTGGGCTGGGCTGATATGGGACATTTCTTCACTCATTTGAACCAATGTTATCATGTGGGAGAGAGGGCCTGTACCTGGACTGTGCCCTCACACTGATACAAGAGATATGCTTTGTGTCAATGTAGCCTCAAAATGCTTTAATTATGTTTTTAAATAAAAAATCATATTCATTTTCTGGGCACTTATTTAGGTTCATCATCTACAGTCCAATCAGTAGGATAGCTCAAAAAGATAAATAATTTTTCAAAGGAGGTAGATGGGGTAAAAAAAAATTAAATTTTTGGCATAGTATTTTGTGGTGGTTGGTATAACACTCATGTGATGTTGTGTTTTTAGGTAAAGAGCCTATCCCCCGCCCTGACTTTAAAATGCCTGAGCCTGATGGATGCTCCTCTTATTTCTTTGGTCTTCCTGTCCCAGATGGGGTATGTATGCATGTATATGTATGAGTATATGTAAGGTTCTGAGTTGCTATTTGCTATAATTTGCTTTATTAGGCTTTAAGATAATTCCAAAACCTCTTCAAAGTGCTTGACAGTTTTCTGCACAGATGTAGAATGATCTTAATTTATATCAGGACTAGTATGAAACCACAAAATAATGTATTCATATTAAAGGGGCACTACGTAACTTTACTGGTGCAATGTCCACCACCTGCTTGTCTCCATGGAGATGTATTGCTTTGTCTGGAATGCTCCATAGTATGGCAATAAACTTACCTGCATAGAGTCAGGCAGGTGATACATAAACCAAATTTTAATATCATTACAAGTTGGGAGTCACCTCTGTTTTGTGGTTTGTGTTGTTCAGATGGACGTGGGGATACCGGCCATGACTAAATGCTGTAACCAGCTGGATATGTGCTACGACACCTGCGGCTCAAACAAGTATCGCTGCGACTCCAAGTTTCGCTGGTGCCTCCACAGCATCTGCTCAGACCTCAAGAAGAGCCTGGGATTTGTGTCCAAAGTCGAAGGTTAGAATTCGACAAAGAACTGTAAAGACACATTAGGATATTACATAGAGAAACTAGAAAAGCACTCAGAGAGTGCAGACCTCCGCCAAGCAGCTCAGTTTTCAAAGTGATCCAGAATCCAGGATTTCTTCTGGATCATCACCAAAATTTAATCATCTGTTGGATTTACCATTAGGAACATTTCCTGAAAATTTCATCAAGATCCGTCCATAACTTTTTGAGTTATCTTGCTAACAAACAAACAAACAAACAAACAAACAAACAGACAGACTCAGGCGAAAACATAACCTCCTTGGCGGAGGTAATTAAATCCCAAAGATGTAAGGTGAAAGAGGCATTCAAAAAGATTTACATAATTAATAAAATATAGGAATGTAATTTTAATAGATTATAAATGGCCCTAAATGACATTATATTCAGACAGCATGTGTACCAAATATCTAAATACACACTGTTCATTTCCAATAAAGCACAATTAAATATTTTAATAGCTTTTTTTTTTTTTACACAAATTTAGGCTAACTTGGACACTTTACATTGTTCTTTTGATACTGATACTATTTTTTTTTACTGTGAGCAGCCTGGCCTCTCCACAGGTTTAACTTTGCCTGATGGTGTCACCCACCTGTTTGATCAGATATTGTGGAGTATTCCAAGCTAAGCAATAACATCTCTATGGAAATAAACTAGTGGCATATTTTCTACCAGAAAGTTACATAGACATTTTTAAATTAGGCCCATTCAAAAACTTTTATCTTGAATAAATGCATTCAGTGACAGATGTGCACGTTACCTCATCATGGACTTGTTTCTCCTCTGCAGCGTGTGAGACGGTGGCAGACACTCTGTTCAACACTGTGTGGACTCTTGGCTGCAGACCCTACATGAACAGCCAAAGGGCAGCGTGCTACTGTCCCGGAGAGGAGAGGGATGAACTGTGAACTATTTAATGGACAATACGATCCTGACTGACTGTACTACTACTTTTACTTGAGTAATTTATTTAATGGTTTTGTTGTGGTTTTGATGACAATAAAAGTATATATAAAGTATGACTCTACCTTTTGTTTGAGTAAATTACCAGTTACAGTTGTGTTAGTACTAGTTAAAAGGTGCATCATGTACATTTTCAGGTGAGATGTCTGGCTGTCCGCCACCTGCTTGTCTCCATGAAAATGTTGCTTTGCCTGGAATGTCTGCCTGTCCAGCTTGCATTTTTTCAAATGCTAAAAAATCTTGAAAAACATACACCTGCTTCTCCATGGGGATAGATTTAATGCCATACTGGGGGACATTTCAGGCAACATGTTAATATCTCCATGGAGACAGACAGGCGGCAGACCAGGCAACCACATAAGTTACATAATGGACCTTTAAATATTTGTTAAATAATATTGGCATGAGACTTGATAAAATGTAATGCATGGCCATAAAAATGTACAAATATTATGGGTAATAAAAAAGATCACTGCCTTGTACTGTACTTCTCAAAAACAAGAAAAATATTGTGACTACACTATACCCATTAGTTTAAATTTGTTTAGTTAATAAGTTTCCAAGGCTAAACAGATAGTATTAATGTTTTTAATATTATTTACATTAAAATAAACAATAATAAAAATATTATTTGACAAGAAAACTTTATTTTATACAAACAAGAAGTCTATTATTGCACTAGACATATCAAAAACAGGAGACTTAAACAAATGCGTTCTCCAACCTCAAATTTCATCCTCAACCTAAAAAAAATGGAAAAAAAAAAACTCTGAATACTTGTTATTTCCTATTGAAATATTTACTGAGGAAGAACAAACTCTACTCACTTTCATATTTTGTGGCATCAGAGGTTGTGCTGGTTGTGTGGGATTTTTCTTTATTCTGCTGTTAAAGACTTCAAGCTAAAAGAAAAAAAAAAGTTGTAATTAGCAATTTCCAAAATACATTATTTGGGTACGAAAATGTCAACTGAAAACAATAAAATATTCAGTTTTCCAGTGGTCATTTATACAATCTGCTAACTCTGTAGTGTACTGTAGTCAAAATGTCGTGAAATGCATGTGATTTTTGTATTAGTTTAGCAGTTCATGTTTCAGTCTGCTCTCAATGTAATGCTCATGGACTTGTAAAATAGTGCACTTGAACCGAATCTTGATGTAAAAGAAAAACCTTAAAATTAAACACATTAAAATAAAAAATACAACAACTAACATTTCAACACCAAATAGGTCTAAAAGGTTCACAAGTGCCACAAAAGTCTCAATTAAAATGATTATTAAAATTATTATGTCATGTATTAAGCAAGTGTTTCTCAAGCTGTGGCCTCATGATACGTGGGGCCCTATGCAGAGTTTTGAGTATTTGTTTTATTTAGAGAAATCTATTCATGTTTTGCCGTCCTTTGGATTCATCATTAGTACTACCTTATCCATGATTTAGTCTCATTTTAGAGTATGTGTAACCTTAACTTAGGTCCTGGTTTGGATCTGATGGTAATACTCTAAAGCCAAATATTATTTAAGATGATTCTTTTTCGTTTGAGAACCACTGCATTAAACCAAGCAAGACACAGACCTTTAACTTCAAGTTGGCTCTGATCTCCTCCTCTGTGAGCACTGGTTTCTCTTCTTCGTTAGCAGCTATAACATCATTTATTTCTTTGGTCCCATCTTGAGCATTTTTCACATTTGGGTCAATTGGTCGAATCATTTTTACTCCAACTACTCCCCTGCACATTTTTCTTCTCGAAGCTTTCATTTTCTGAGTTCGTATTGCATTCTGGTACATATTGTGTGGTTCAATTTGTTGATGTGGGAGTAAAGGTGGAATACTTTGGTGGTTGAATGCCCAGTAGTTACAATAGGCTGCATATTGTGAATAATGATCAGGATACATTTGGGGTGGAAAATGTGGGCTGAAATATTGGGACGGTGGGTACGGGTAAGGCTGTGATGGAGTTTGAAATTGAAGGAGTGGGTCCCTACAGTCCCTTGGGTGGTGGCTTCGGTGTCTACATGGTGAACGCGAATCTTGTCCTCTATAGGATGAGCTTGAATTTCTTCGTCTGTACGGAGATCTGGATCTTCTATGGCAATGAGGAGAGCTAGAAGGCCTTCTGTACCTACATGGAGACCTTGGACTCCTCGGTCTGTAAGGGGAGACCGATCTTCTCCGTCTACGAGAAGAACTTCGACTTTTCCGTCTACGAGAAGAACTTCGACTTCTCTGTCTATGAGAAGAACTTCGACTTCTCCGTCTATGAGAAGAACTTCGACTTCTCCGTCTGCGAGAAGAACTTCGACTTCTCCGTCTATGAGAAGAACTTCGACTTCTCTGTCTATGAGAAGAACTTCGACTTCTCTGTCTATGAGAAGAACTTCGACTTCTCCGTCTACAAGAAGAACTTCGACTTCTCCGTCTACAAGAAGAACTTCGACTTCTCTGTCTATGAGAAGAACTTCGACTTCTCCGTCTACGAGAAGAACTTCGACTTCTCTGTTTCCTTACCGGGCTTTGCTTACTGGGTGTTTTGTTTACTGGGCTTGATGACGAACTAGAAGTCAAGCTGGAGGAGGAGGATCTAGTATAATGCGCTGGTGAGTATTTCTCTTCTTCTTCTGTCTGTTGAGGCTCATCCTCTTCTTCCTTTGTCCTCTGCCTTTTTCCGTACAAACGTTCCTGTGTGCGATCAGTGAGTTTGCTAATCTCATCTGTGCCTAAACTTAAACCAAGAGACTCCAAAATGTTTTGAAGGTGTTCCTGCTGTTCATCGGAATTTGGTAGTGGTTGTTCTTCTTTCCGCTGCCTCTTTTTTTCTGGAGGAGAGCTTGTCTTGCTGTGCATTTCTCCGTCATTTTGATTCTTTTTTTCTGGAGAACTAAAAGTGCTTATCTCGCCGTGCATTTCTCCGACATTTTGACTCTTATTTTCTGGAGGAGAGCTAAAAGTGCTCGTGTCACCATGCATTTCTCCCCCATTTTGACTTTTGTGCGGTTGCTGTGTAATGTAGTCTGTGTCGTCAATGACCATTTCCGTGAGTTTATCAATGTCCACGCCTTTGTTGAGAATATTTAGGAAGCGCATGAAGCCCTGGTTGCCCTTCTCGCCTTCCTCTGCAGGCGAGGAGTCGATTTGAGAATGAGCGCTGAAAAATGGCATCTCCTGTAGAACAAAAAAGAAAAGGTTAATTTAGTTAAATATAACACTCTACTACTACTATTACATTAGACTTTCAAATCAAATGCAGAGAGGAATACATACGAAAATGAACGAAAGTCTGGTAAAAAATCTCTAACCTAAAATTTATTTTCAATATACATGCTATTCAGTGTTGAAAGTTGAAACTGTACAGATCACACTGTACAGATCACAAACAAGAGACTGCGACTTCCCTTTGTAATATCTAAATACTGTATGATATTACCGGATTACTTTAAGATAACAGAACGTTTATATGTCCCACAATAGGAACATTTTAGTGTTTCAACACCAAATATAAGAATAGCAGGAGAATAGAACATATGAAATCAAAAACAAAACATACAAAATGGTTAACTTGGTTATTATAATATAATTTAAATAAGATACAAAAAGTGTAGCAAATTGTATTTTATAGCTGTACACTATATTTTGCTTGTTATTTTAATGCAAAGTTACACACCTCGAAGTGTTGCTTCTCCACAGGGGGATCCACCACAAATCTCTGCTCCAGAGCCACTTTAACTCTGTGCTTAAGAGGATGATCATGTTGAATACTGATAGAGTTTCTTTTGGCTTTCGCTACTGGACTCTGAGGAATAGAAAAATAAACTACATGACTGTAAAAGCAAACATCATAAAGAAAAATGAACCCAAACTAACTGAAAACACACCTTGGATCTGATCACACGATTCCGTTGCATGAGAATAAGTTTAACTCTATCTTGTAGCGTTTCATTTGATTCTATTGGTCTTACTACTTCACAGCAAAGTCCTGGGTTTACAGTTTCAAAATCTATAGTTTTTAGTACAAGAGAAGCTCTTTTTAGCATTATCTGCTCTTCTATCTCTTGAAGTTTTTTTCGTTTCCTTGCCAGCTCTGGGTCCTCTTCATCGGACTCATATGGCTGTCCATCTGGGTCTTCTTCATCCTCTTGTTCTTCCTTATGACAGTTCTGAGAGAAGCTGCCAGGTCTGTCCCACGCAGAACTTGCCCCAGTGGTACTTCTGTTGCCAGGCGATGGGCTGGGGTACTTTGAATATAGAGGGCATCTATCCCACTCATGTTTGGACCTTTCTCTACCAACACAGGCTGCACTAGGAAAGAGGCTGTGTCCTCGAAAATCATTCATTGTTTAATGTGCATCTAAGTCCATTCAAAGCGAAATCAAATCATTATCTGCAAAGCAAAAAATATATATAAGATTAGTTACACCAATTCAAAATGTTTACATTACATTACTGTCATGTCAATTAGAAATGACCTACTAGCAAAACATTCAAAGTATTCTACAGAAAGTTATTCCCAAACTATTAAAATTCACTCAACATGTAAAAATATATGAAATTATTAAATTAATTATCAAAATACATGGTAATCGAATGTCTGACGCTAAAAAGAGACGCGTTTTGTAGCAATTCTGAGACGTTAGCATGACAGCTAGCAGATTGTTTACCTTGTTTAGGTCGTCAAAAATGCATTTTTTCTGCATCATAACGTGGAAAATTGTCTCTGGAGATGAGCAATTCTTTACTGAAGTGGTGCACAAATAGTAACACTTCAAAATATTAAGTTATAAAGACGTGGTAGTAAAAAATGTAGTGGCTTCGGATCGTGCTACGCTCCTCAAGCAGAACTCAAAGACTACAGAAAACCGTGCAGCCTGGTGGATCGGAGGTCCAACATGACTACAAAATCAGTAACAAAATTTCAATAGAAACGAAATTAAACTAGTAAAGAATGTATTTTAGCCAAAATCAATTCATTTAATGTGTATCCATTTATTTGCATAATGTAACAAAAATATCCTTTCAAACAGGGCTGTGCGATATGACAAAAAAATCGTGGTTTTTTTATATATATATATTGATGGACCTTAATAAAAAAAATAAAATCAAATACTAATAACTTTCAAGATTGATTTCCTGAACATAAAACAACACAGGCTTTTAATCACTGCCATTTGACACACACAAAATTTACTCCAAAGTCAAACCACATGCTTTTATTGACGAGGACTGACTGCAGACCTCTCGATTAAAAATACTGAATCTTGAGTCTAATTAGATTAAGCACGACTTTCAAATACATATACAGATATACTGTAATAAAGCAAAATCCCACAACTGTAAATCTTTTTATTGTTGGTTAATTCAAATATTTACAAAATATTTTTTCTGTGTACACAATCAATATACAGATCAACCTGAAACCTTGAGCATATTCTCAGGAGGACTATAAACTATAATGCTACTTAATTTGTATAAAAGCCCATATCTGACAAATTATATAACATTTAACATGCAAAGAAAACTACTTATACTTTATCAAAACTTGAGCGTCATAAGGTGGTTGAAAAATTGATAGTAACAATGTTACCTATTGATGTAACATTCAATTTAGTGATTCCTTTGCTTCACAAATACCAATCAAGTTTGCAAATCAATATTTTGTTCTAACATCAGGCGTACTGTAAATAAAGTGGCTCAACAGTACTAAAAAGGTATTAATTATTTTATTGTCTTTTTAGTCCTTAGTATATTATATTTACTTTTTGGTTGAAATCACCTGCAAACAGCGAGGCCTTTGCAGATTTTTACTGTTTGCTTTCTGTGTATTTGTGTCCACGGGTAGGTGCTTACGTGGAATGAAAAGGTTGGGGAGGAAGGGATGAGGCATTGGGGGCGGTGGGACTGAAGCATTTGGAGGTACAAATGGGGGGAACATATTGTGGGGAGGGAAAGGTGGGAGAAGAGATGGTTGGGGGTATACGGAGTGATACTGGGGTATAAACACAGATGATGCAGGTGGGTAGTTTAGTATTGGGGCATAGGGAGGAGTGATGACAGGAGCTGAGGGTAGTTCAGTGTTTGGTACGCCATAAGAAGTTGGAGGGACAATCTGAACATTGTTTGTTGTTGTGCTAGGCTGTGTACTGCATTTGTCTGTGTAATAAGAGTAGTCAATTTCTTCTTTTTGAAAGCTGTGTGAGGGATTTTTTTTGTTGTCCTTAAACGAACCTGAACTGGAGTCACTTGAAGATCGACTGCGACATTTTGGAACATATGCACGTCTCTTCTTCTCTCTCTCACGCTCCTCTTTTTGAACAAGAGCATGCTCAGTTTGTTTCTTTCCATACAAACGTTCCTGTATCCGGCTAGACATTTGACCAAGTTCCTCAAACTCTAACTTGATCCCAATGGCTTGTAAAACATCATGCATTTGCTTATGTTTGTTGTCCTCTTCGACACTTGAATTTTTGTTTGTTGGGGATGCAGATCTATATTCGGGAAATTTCCTTTCAGATTGACTTTCCACAACTCTTTCTTCAGACATAGTTTTTCCATTGGAACTGTATGATCTTGACAAGGGAGAAAATGGTGGTTTTGGACTTCTCTCAGCCTCGGGCCAGAAGTGTTGTCTTAGATTTGGTTCATCAGTCCACGGTCTATTGGTGTGTAGAGGAGGGGGTGAGGGTTGGCGGACATTCACATCTGGAGAGCCCTGATTCACGATCTTGGTCAAAGTCTCCACATTTACGCCCATGTTGAGGACATCAAGGAAACGCTGGAAACCTTTAGACATTTTCTTCTCCACAGGAGGAGGAGGAGGAGGAATAGGAGGAGGACTCAAACGGCGATTACCAAGTTCAGTCTGGAAGGCAAATGAACACATGAAAAGTTTAGAATAAATATAATAATACATATCTAATAATAATGAATAAACCATGCATGTACTGTTCATTAAAACATACCTGATGACTTAAACCATTCAGAGGATACATCGTCCTGTGGATACTATGGTCTTCATGGTCCCTGGAATAGCTGCCACTCCTCGGTCTTGGTGGAGTATAACTCTGTTTAAAAAATATTTGCGTTATAATCCATAATCTGTATGCGCCCAATTTCAGAAGGCTGGACCCTGGTCTGGTATGAATAATCTGAACTAACTATCGATTTTACATACATTTTATTTGACAACTGCCCCTCAACATTCTGACAGTGGCAGAACTATGGGCAACATAACAGACAAAATGTCTTTCTTTTTGGGCTGATTTTGTCCATGGAACGATTTTGTAGCTCATAATAATCCATTTCATTTACATAGCGTTTTTTGAAATACTCAAAGGCACTGCTCAATGCTTTATATAGCAAAATGTAAACTAGTATCTCTCTGCTGCTGTGACTGAGTAGAGCTTAGCAAAAAATAGGGGGAGCTAAAGGACACTTCAACTCGCCACACAAAAATTAATCTCCTCAACACACAGACTCAGAAACATTATTTAAGGAGAGAAACGTTCAAGTTCAACTATGTCTGATTCCAAAGTCTGTATCAGTGATAAATGTTTGTGTAGTCTGCAGTGCCTGTTGTTTAACTGTTCACTTGTTTTTAACTACTGTTTACTTAATTTTCTTGTTTTAAAGTTGCACTGTGCATCTTTTCTGGTGAAGGGTCCGCTACCTGCTTATCTTCATGGAAATGTTATTGCTGTGTCTAGACTGTTCCACAATATAAATTAAGCCTATTTATCACAGGGAGACAAGCAGGTTAAACACTATGCTCCATTACGATTCAGATCTGTGGGGAGTCGCCCCTATTCACCGAAGGAATTATGGAATTTTTGAGCAATAGAAACACCCATAATGAATAAATGACAGATGAATATGTTTAATGTCATACCATGGGACATTCCATGCAAAGCAATAATCTCCATGGAGACAAGCAGGGAGCAGACCCTTCACCATTAAAGTTACGCAGTGCACCTTTAAAGTCAGTCACAAACTTAATATTTACCAGAGTTGTACACTTTTATATTTATTATCAGACTGTAGAAGGTCATTCACATTTTGGATGTGTTTTGAACTTTTACAGAAGAAAATGTCATAAGTTCCTTGCACCGATCCAGGCCTTTCAGTTCCGATACCGATGTAGATAATGTGGCTTTAAGTATCTCCCAACAGCCGATATCAACCAATACAATTGATGGGCCAACATTGGCCATCTTATTACACCAGTTTATAAACCAAAATGGGAAATCGACTGAGCTGATATGCTGGAGGCAGACATCTGATCCACCAAAATTTCCAGTATTGGCTCCGATATCCTCTGTACACAGCAGCACGCTAGCTAGTTCACTGTGTCTCAAGGCTAACTGTCACTTTTATTAAAATCGTAAAACATAAAATAAACCTATTAAAATTCAAGTTTATTAAAATAAAGACTACTCAAGTATTTTTATATGTAGTGTATTTCATTTTGGAGCATAACTTTTGTTGTAATATTTATTATGCCTCAATATCAGAATTAGCATTAGCATTGAGACACAAACATCTCTCCTTCTAAACCCAGAAGTGTCCTACACTGAAGTATTCATTTTATTTATGTACTTTTTAATATGTTGTCAGTGATCCACCCACAGCTCCCTGTTTAGTGCCTTATCTTTAAATACAGTACAGAGTTTAAACTGGACAGGAGTCGACAGTGAGGCTGCTGGCGCCATAGTGCACAGAGCCTATACCAGTATCATATCGGTGCATCCCTATTTCCCATTGACACTCGTATAATGTTGTCACTCATTCTAAAAATTCAGAATGCTGCAATGTCATCTGCATCACCTCTATTCAAAACTTGTGTCTTTTGAATGTGGAAAAAGTCCTCAAAATGTCAGGAACTGTACTTTAGTCATATTTACACACAACTGCCAAGTCAAACAAACTAGAATCTTTTACACACTATATTGTAGTATTGTCATAATATATTTTGTATTATTATTTGTTTATCTAGTTATCTAGCTATCTAGGGACAGCCCAAATAGAGCATTCTCAAGGTGGCATGTAGTACACATGTAGTTTCCATGCATGGGTCAAATAGGCAATATAGTAGCATAAAAAGTGGATGTGAACTTTTGAATTTGTTAAATGTTACCAACCTTTTTAAAGAAATCCCGTGAGCGCGTCCCCTCTTGTGACCAGCTCCTTTCTCGACTGTCTTGGTCCTTGTAGTACTCAGTCACTGATCTATAGTGTGACTCTTCTTTATATTGACTGTAGTGAAACTCCTCTCGTCTCTGGCCATATCGGCTTGATTCCTCTGGTGTTCTGTTACGGCTATAACCCTCATCCACTGTACTTTTCAAATCATTCCTTTGACCACGGGAATAGTGCTCTGGGGACTTCCTGTATGAGTCTGCAGATTCAGCTTGGTATCTGCGCTGGTCCTCATCTCCAAATGTCCTTAGTTTTTTCTCAGAGACAGTTCTTTCTGTTGACATTGGGCGCTTTCTTCTCCAGTCTTTATCTGAAGTATGCTCACTTGTATACGTTTTACCATGGCCTCTGCTGCCCACTCTCTCTGCTCTACTATGTCCCTCCTCACTGTATTTAATATAGCTATTATAAATATCTTGCAGTGAATTTCTTGCAGGTTCTGACCACTCTTCTCTCTTCGCTGCTTCTTCCCAGGTCCTGGACTCTCTGCTGTTGTTGGGATGTCTCAGGCCGTAGTCATAGTCAGATTTATTTGAATACATGGTTTCCAAAAATGGACAAAAACAACACTCGCCCCTGAGGGATAAAACAGACAAAACACATATTTACAAATTCACATTTTAGAATTTAACATTTCTTTTATGAACATAGAAAATACATTAAGAGAGTACAAATTTATGGTTTTATCTGATGTGCTGTCAGGTTTGTAAAAGTAAATGTACAACTACTTGTCTAAAAGGCTGGTTTATTATTCCAATGTCAAATCAGCACAGCTGTCCTGCACAGGTCTCTGATACACTTAACAGTCAATCAGAACGCTCGGACAAAAAGTTACTAAGTGTTGAATTTCCCTTGAACACAAGGGCTGTGAAGCCTAGTTTAATGTCCAGTGTCAAGCCCTGCTCAGCTGAGAGCTGATGTCCTGACACACACCTGAACCATACAAGCGTTGTGAGAATACACATTTCTTTGTCAAGACAATAAAGAATCACATTAGGCTCAAATGCAGACATTTGTGTCCAAAACATTAGCTTTGTTCTGAGTTGTTTTTTTAGTCAGTTGTCTATATAGCCCTTGTGGACCAGCCTTAACCATTACAGATTGTGCCTAATCTTAACCAGGCACAGAACCTATAGGGTCCATATTATGTAAAATCAACTCTTTTGAGCTTCAGGCCATGTTAGAATGTTGTTACCGCATCAAAACATACCTGGAATTGTATATTATTACATTCACAAATGTGAGAGTAACCCTTTGTTATTAATCTGTCTGCATCTCCAAAGCTCAAAATGCTCTGTTCCACCTTGTGATGTCATGGAGCAGTGGTTTTCAAGGTAACAGCTACCTTTAATTCAGTGGAGATTGGCAATTCCATGGCAGAAATCATCCAAATGATTGGGTCACATAGTGGAACACTATGTGTCAGATGATATCACAAGGTGGAGTGTTCTCAGTTTGAGAGAAGAACTGAGCCTAAATATGCAAGGTTTATGTGCTAAATATATGTGAATGAAACAAAACACAATTCTGTGGGTATGTTTTTGATGAGGAAACAACATTATAACATATCAGAAAATAGTGCAATATGGATTCTTTAATTTCAAACCAAATGAATTCTAATGGTGATTAAATAGCTTTAAAATGCTTTCTACAAAACTATTTGAAATGAGCTTCAATGATGAAGTAAACTAATACAAATGGTTAAGGGACATGTTGGTGGAGATACATCCTGGTAGAGTCATACAGTTGATACTTGTGTTATTTTCCCTTGAGTAGCTCCCGCCTGTCCACCTGCTGTGATCCTGCTCCTGCAGCCACCGAGTCTTTGCATTTATAAATGCACCGTGATGCTTGGTTATGCTAAACGTTACCCCGAGTTCCGACCTGTGGGCACTCATACACGGGACAGCAGCAATAGCAGCCTTTAGCAGAAAGTAACACGAGCGGTAAGGGCTGACTTCAACAACTTGTCTCTCGGGATGTGTCAGATCACAAGTATATTTGGTATAACGGTGTATCATCTACTAACGCATCAATAATACATAATTAATTGCACATTTAACAGATTTATTCCAATATTTGTACAATCTAAAATAAGCATAAGCGCCTAGAAAACGCTAGCAAGCATCGATTAGCCACATATGACTGAAGCACAACTACGCAAAAATGTCCTTACCTTTTCAACTGGAAGGCTTCAGATTATTCATGAAACAAAATGAACGTCGATTCAACCATGTGAAAGCCTTTGCATGCGCTTGATCCACCAAATGGTGCCAAAACACGTCTTCGTGTTTGGAAAATCAAACCGGAAATCAAGCTGAAAGGTTAAAAAAAAAAAAAAGTCTGCTGACTGAAGCACATCCTAGCGCCACCGTGTGAGTGGAGGATGCACAGCGGGTAATCTATTACACTTGATTACACCACAGTCAGTCAGAATTCCAATGGCTGACTGCCGTGCGTTAATACTGCATAACGCACGAGTAGTTCCGGCAACAGCCAAATCACTGTTCTATATCACTGCTCAGCGGCCACTGCCATGACATCACCATAGCAACAATGTACACTGGAGACAATGTTGTAACTACCATAATTTAAAACACTGAAATAACTGATATTTTGAACATTTGCAGACAGGGAACAGGCTTTTCACACTGACAAGTGAGACATTTCAGTTTGGAGCCTTGGTATAAGCACATTATACAACTAGGAGCCATGCGTTATGCAGTTTTAATTCACTGCTCCTCATTGTTTAATGCTTTTACATATCACTGCTCTGCTGCCATCGCCATGACATCACCATAGCAACGGGTAAACAGATGCTCAACTGTTCTAAGTAGAATGAAGGGACTAGCTTCATTTAAAACACAGAAATAACTTTGAGATATTTACACACAGTGGACAGGTTTTCAGATTCACTGATGACACATTTCAGTTTGTAACCGTGGTATAAGTGCATTAAACAACATGGAGCCATGCGTTATGCAGTTTTAATGCACACCGCAGAGTAGTAGTGAGGCTCCTCGTTGTTTAATACTTAAGGTGCATTATCTAACATTTCTGATGCAGGGTCTGTAACCTGTTTGTCTCAATTGAGATTATATTTTTAAGCCCCAAAATATTTACTAAAATAAACTATAAATCCATGTGTTATTTTCTAATTTTGGAAAAAACACAAGTCCTTACCATTGTTGTGTTGTTTTTGTAGTACAGCTGAGTGAGAATGAAATAAGTGGTCTTAAGTCAAAGAATTGTCTTTGTGGTGATTTTAATTATTTGCAAAAGGGGACAATACAGAAGGAACAATGGTCGTTTAGTGATGCCCTGAGTGGAGCACTCCTAGACCACTTTTCATTCTCACTCACTCACTACAAAAAATTCCACAACACCATCTCCTGACTATTTGGCCAGCAGGAAGGTCTCCTCCTGGTTGTTTCCATGGAATTGTTGTTCCTTTGCCTGTAATATGCCATCGTATGGCACAAAACTCTACGAGTATGGTTTTAACTTTCTGTTTCCATAGAATCATGCAGATGATGTGCCACCTCCAGAAAATTACAAACTTCAAGCTTAACTTTGATCTGACCAAGTTGGCAAGCAAATGAAAGGTTTAATGCAATACTGTGGCACCTTCCAGCAAACCAATAACTACCAGTAACTTCATGGAGACAAGCAATAGAAAAGTTACATCGTAAACAAGATCTTACTGTGAAAATTCAATCTCAAGCATAGTAAAAAACGTAATAGAACCAAAGATGAGACACCTAGTAATCTAGTACAGTTTATAGAGTAGCCTAAAAGTGACTTCAAGCACAAATACCACTAGTAGTAGTAGTTGACTATGAACTTTATTAGATCTTTCTTAAAATAATCAATCAATGCCAAGTCATTCATCAGTAAAACATAATCTACGGTACAGTACAATGTAACTTCTTCACATTTCTAGTAGGCCTATCTCTCCTGTGCCATCTATGTCTCTATGCCAGCCGTGGTGATTTTGATGATAATATGCTTCAATCACAAGTGCGTTTAGTCATTTTTAAAGATGGTATGAGAATAGAGTGAGTGAAGCTGAGGCCATTAGAGTAACAACAGTCTTCAGGGCCATCTCCTGCTGCGATCACTCAGTGCATCCACCTGGGGGCGCTGTAACAGAGCACAATGAAGCCAAACGTTAAAGTGAGTTATTTTTATACCACTGAAGCTTTAATTGTATACAGTCAGAAGGTGCTTTCCCACTGTAAATCATAATTGAATGTATGGAAAAGGAAAATCTTACATGTTTCTTAAGATCTGTGTATTGCCATAAGCTACAGAGATTCTTCTAAACCTACTTGACAGCAAATGGGAAATAAGGGCAAAAGAAATTACATTCTAATGCATAAGATGCCAAAAGATATATAACTATAAAACTACAGAAGGATTTTTATTCATTTTGGATTTTCTTATTGCACTGAAATCTTCTCCGTGGAGAGTGTTTCATATAGTTTTGTCCAAATAATTTACAGGTGATGTGCCACCTCTAGGAAGTTAAGCAGTGTTGCTTTTCAATAATCATTAATTTATATTTTTACTGTATATCTATATCTATATCTATATCTATATCTATCTATATATATATATATATATATATATATATATATATATATATATATATATATATAGATAGATAGATAGATAGATAGAGAGAGAGAGAGAGAGAGAGAGAAAGAGAAAGAGAGAAAGAGAGGACCTGCACACTTCTCCAATCTATTTATTTATTTATTTATTTATAATTTTAAATTTTAATTAAATAAAAATTATTAAATTTATTTTAATTAATCCACCTGGCCCTGGTCACTGGTAGAACTTGATTTCTGTGTCCACACAGTCAAAGAACAGGTCTCCAAGCTCGTCTCCAGGGATTTCTCCATTAAGCATTGCCGAAATCTCGCTCAGACACTGCGACTCCAGCTCACGCAAAATCTCATAAATTACTAACCCCTCGTCCTGCCATCACAAAAAGGGGTAAGTTAAAATATGTAACAAAATTGTAAATCAGGTACACTTAGCTACATATTTACATGACAAGTTGAAAAAATTGCACTTTTAACACAGTATATTTTCTTTTCAAGCAGTAATGTTTGAGATCATCTTTTATGTGCAAATCCACAAGTGACACAAGATTTATTTTGGCAACCATTTTTTCTGGGATAATTTCGATTTTACTATTATTTTGCACTATGTTGAAACTGACATGACGTGTGCTACAAAGAGGAAGTCATTTGTAAAGGTATTTTAATTCATGTGACTATTGTGTGACTGTAAACACAGAAAAATGTTCAAGTGTGATGATGTGTGACCATGCTGTCTAGACTTTAGACTACATGTCGTAATGATAATTATATCACAAAAACTGCTGGTTCTTAGAAAGACAAAAGGACATTAACTCATTATCAATTAAACAAAGCTGAAAATTAGATCCTATACTTAACATAGAAAGTTGATGTTCAGTGAAACTTTGTAATTAAGTTGTACCTAAAAACTATTAATACATTTATACAGTATTCTATTTGAATATTTTCTGTTTTTTATTTATAACTACTATTATTCATCAGTGCTCACCGGGTTGGTCTCCATAGTGTTGAGCGCCACCTGGTGGGCCTTGTACAGGTCATGTCTGCGGTCCACTTTGCTCTGAAAACGTGGCTGTTTTCTGGCCGGGTCATCTGGACCAAACTGTGGGGAGACAACCCTCAGCACTGGAGTGGTACAGTCCGAAAACACAAAAGGCTTGAAGACAGACCTAACCAGGCAAAGAGAGGACAGGAGAGAAATAGAGAGGGGAGAGGAGGGAAAAGAAGAGAGAAAGAGATCACAGACTCAGAAATACCCACTGACCCAAAGACTGGAAAATGTTAACGGTGTATTATGTAGCATGCAATGTCTATGGTTGGAACCTGCATGAATGCTATTTTCAGAAATGTGGAACAGAAACTTTACCACAAATTATACATTTGTGAAGTACTAATACAATTTGAGGCTATGTATTTGTCAGTTTTTTGTAGCAGAAAAGCTGACTATGTTTCTACCCCAGATTTTTTTTTTAATCTAAAGACTTAAAACCTTTAGCTTTTAGATCTGACCTGTCGGTTAATAATCGAAAATACTTCAGTTCTACTACATTTATCCTCCAGTTGCATTCAGAAATTTTGACCATTCCGATATCATGGCATTTTAAAGAACACTGATATAAAATTAAACTTAACATCATGACAAACCTGGATGGGTCTGGGGTGGCAGTGAAAAAGTGCACACAGGGCAGGCTGGGGTCTCTGGGTAGCAGCGAGACCATGCTCCCAGTGGTCCTGAAGCCTCCAGAGTCCATACATATACCACTCGGTTTGTCTCTCAATATGGACATCATCACCTCTGCTGTGACTGAACCTAAGACCAGAGACAAGAGCATAGTCCATTCTTATTATACTCAAAACAGATGTACAACTTTATGTAATAGATAAGCAACCTTAAATTAACATGGGTGCTTAAATTGGCTTAACATTTTGTGCCCTAAAATATATTAAATTAATGTAATGAGAAATCAGAAATCTAAACATGTATAATAATACTGAACTTTTGTAAGCTCATGTCATATAAATGTATTTGGAAGTAATTACATCTTAGAAAAGTATTTGATCCATGGAGGATATTACATTATCACAGTAGTGCAATGGTACAACAAAAATAAAAATGCTTGTAAATAAAATATAAAAATAAAAAAAAACAGACACATAGTACCAAATCATTAAAACATAGCTAATACACTCTCTCTATCAACTTACAATAGTTGCCATTCATTGAATAGAAATGTAACAACTTCCAAATAGATTTTTGTGTATACTACCAAAGTCCAGCCCTGTTCGGAGTGTAATATTTTGCCCCAAAACTCATAAACTGTATTATACACTGCTATATCACTGCTTACCGTCATGTTGCTGCAGCAGCTCTGTGCCCCCTCTGTAGCGCTTTTTTGCTAGCTCCATGCGGGCGGGGGGTTGCTCGGGGGTGAACACCTGAGAGAAGCTGAAGTCGCCCTGACCGTCCCACCAGCCCTGGGCCTGAGCCACAGCCCGCAGCTCTGGGTGCTCCGCAGAGATCTCCGTAGAGATGGTCAGCTGGTTCGAGATGTTCTTTACTCCCTCTGAAACAAGAAGGGACTAGGGTTGTGAAACAAAACCCAGATATCTATAGTATTCTCCCATTCTGTCCATTCCTGAATAGTTAGATCTATATCAGAACAAATACACAACCTATACAATTTTGTATTGAAAATGACATTGCATTGTCTTAAAAAAAGAGTGTCAATATTACTATAGTAGTATTGAAAGCAGTACAGTACTGGGCCTTTAAGAAATTTTAGTTTTGTGACAACACAAAAAGGGGCCATTAATGCAGAGATTAGAGAGTTTGCAGCAAACCTGGTTGTTTCAGTGGTTCATGTGTGGATATTGTGCCTTAATTTTGTCTTTATATAAAATAGATATAAATACACAAAAGTAACTTATGTATCATATACAAATACAAGAAACAGAATAAATCAATACTTCATATCAAAATACTCTTGCTTTTATATGGTATTGATTTTGCACTGTTTTTCTGTTCATGAATATGAATATTTTGCTCCTCACCTGTGATCTTCTGAGCCACCCAGAGCCTACCCGCTGTCTCCAGGACCCAGGCCTCGGAGCGGTCTACCAGGAGGAAGGTGTTATGATAGGAGAAGGGCTCAGGGTCCTCTCTGCACTGGCCTCCCTGTCCGTGCTGCTGCAGTAACTCAGTGATGACAGAGAGGGCGCTCCACGCACTGTCCCCGCGCTCCAGACCCAAACTACAGGACACAGAACAGTAACTACAGGCTGGCAGCCACAGCTTTAGTGCTCTGTTTATATTATAACATAATTTATATTACGTAACATTAAAATACATAGTATATTTATATATGTAGACAATATGTTGGAATTTTGCAATTTGTTTACTTATTTTATTCCTAAGTAATCATGTAATTTAAAGTGAAGTCAAAAGAAGAAGTTAAAATACTCTCACAGAGAAAGTGAGAACTGCACTTGTAGTAGGAGCAGCCAGACTAGTATTAGTTGGTACATTACTAATAGTAATGCTACAGTTTACTTAGTTTCGTTATAGTAATACTGTAAGTCAAGAGCTAAGCTATTTTTTGCAATGTACTCTGAAGGAAAGGCTTACTCTAATTTATTATTTTGACAATTTATTCTTTTAAAATTGTATGCAACACATTATTTATGTAGTGCATTTCAAGACATCCAAAGTGCAACTGTTTTTGTAGAGTTAATTATACGTTTATTTTTTAAATTATATCTGAAGATACTTAAATTCCGTTTACACAGGCAATATAGTCCCAAATGTCTTGAATATCAGACAGTCTCTTGTTTATATGATTTGAAGAAAAGATAAGTGTGACTTCAGTGCAGTTGAATTTCCTGTTGTGACATGCGTTTGGCAATCACCCCACTTAAATAATCAAAGCAACAAACTTCCACTAAAACACAAGGCAGAGCTGTACCAATATAATTCTTTCTTTTTTCAATGACAAAAAGATAAATAAATAACTTACAAAATAAGAGATACAATTTTGTGTATCAATACTGAAAAATAACATTAGAATAGTTTTACAATGTCTATCTGGATCTAAATCAGAACTAGTAAAAAACAACTAGTAAAATATAGCCGCAAGCGGCAATGACAGGCCCTTGCATGCACCCTGCGGCCCACAAACCCCGCACCCTGCAAACATCGCGTCCCGGAAAAAACATACGTTTTCACTGAAATTGGAGTTCAGATGCACAGATGGGAGCCAGTTGTATAGACGCAAAATGCCATAAATTTTGTGCAGTTTTTGCAGCTTCACTGCACAGAGATCGTAAGCCGGAATTTACACTAGGAGCACAAGCAACACGTAACGTCGGCAGAGCTGCATACGCACGTACTTTTAAAAGCTTCAATTTACTCCAGAGGCAACAGAGCTGCTCCTGTGACGCCAGCCTCTGTGGATTCTCACGTTTAAACACTAAACTTTTTACATTGCTTTTGTATTCATTGTTGATTGGATGAATTATGTTTTACACCACAAAACAAAAGCTGACAACAAGAGAGACGATGCTTTGCAGTGAAAACAAGCCGTATCAAGCCTTTGGTTCTCTGCTCCACGCGCCTTTTCCTTCAGAAGTTGTTCTTGTAAAGTTGCTGTTTTATATCTATCCTTCACGGCTGTCAATTTTCCCTAGTCCATCATGAGTCATTCCCCGAGCAAGTGTTTACGCGACTGTAGTGGTTTTAAAGAACGTATTTTGAAAGGGCATCGGAAGTTTATTTTTGACACCACGTGCTTATTTCCTGTCTTGCCCCTGCTAAAAAGCCTGAAAAATTAGAACTTGCCTGAAAAAATTATAACTTGAGCGGCCCGTAGCATAATGACGGGCGTTGGACGTGTGTATCACACTGCTGGTGTAAATTGTCCAAACAGTTAAAATGGAAAGCGACACCTGTGCGTATGCTGTGCTGCTGTGCTTATGTGCTGTTACTGCTTTAGTGTAAATTGCGGGTAAGACTTGTGTCAAAAGTTTGGATAACTTTTGATGCCACCCTTTGAGATAATATGTACCAAATTTGCCCAAGGAGGAGTTTGTAAAAGTATGACGTTTACAGAAAATGCTTTGCACAATTTAATACATTATTGCTGACCCCTGGTGGAGCAGACGGTGTTGGTGTAATATTTTTTACTCATCTTGTCATGATCTACTTCTGTGTCAAATTTCATGATTCTACGTGCAATTTTATTTTTTTTGCCATTGTTCCTTTTTTGCCATTGTGGCCAGGCCTGAAATACTATTACTAGTATTTCGCCCTATGCAAGCGTAAAAAAACTGCAACTTTTGGACGCATATTTTTTAAAAAGCGAGCACAGGCGCAATATGTTCCTGGGGCAGTTCGTAGTACCGTTTGAAAGAGCCCAGGTCCAGAAAGACTGTTAATTAGTGCTTTGAAATTTACTTTTGAAATCCTCGCGTTTGCCATGATCAGCCTTACAGAAGGTAAACACAAGCCTGTTCAGCTGGTTAGTTTCACTGTAGACCTGTTACAAGTGGCTAAACACACCCAGTCAAGTTTGATCGGCTTTCCCATTTAGAAACACAGAGCCAGCATCGCGCACATACGTCCTGCTAGTGCTGCTGTAGTGGCCGTCTTTGCGTTGAGGCGCAACTGTGGTTTCACCTGGATAAGTGTGCAGTGTGGCTAGGCCCTAATGCAAATTTTTTTTTGTGTGGGGGCGCTGATGCGCCATTTTATTGATTTTTGGAAAGTGGAAATAGCCAAAAGTTAGACAAGTGCCAGAGTGTTTTAATGTTGGGCAAATTTTCGTGGGTTTTCGCCACTAGTGAAAAATGGGTGGGTGGGTTGATTAAGAGAAAACCTTTCTGATACGAGAACAATGTTCTGCTTTTTTCTATATATTAAACTATACATTTCCGGAAAGCTCTGGCACATTCCGACGTCATGGTGAGGGTCCCTGGTCACTACAGGCAATTCACTACACGTCAGTTCACTTCCTGGCTACTCTGAGCATCGCATCACTTTGCGATACCAATAGGCACTTCATCAGCTTCTGGAGCTCAGGCCTAAAAACAACATAGTACAAGAAAAAGGGGGCAGGGATATGGGGTAGGTGAAAATAAAAATTTTCTGAGCACTCAAGCTTCAAATGCAGAACAACACAGGATTACTCAGACAACCATGAATACAACATTGACTCACCATATGACGAGGGAACACTGTTATTACAATATTAATGGCTCATTAAAATTGAATAACATATCTACTTGGATAAAGTACTACTATTAATTTGTGTGGAAAAGTACATTATATTGTATAAAAACTATGGTTTCTTAGTATCAAAATTAAGTTTGAAATTTTAGCATTGTGACAAGTTGTTGCATTCTCACTTGTCCTGGTTTAGACTTATCGTTCAATACATGGCAGATGGAACAATTATTTTTGGGGTCAATATTCATATATTTATATATTATTTGTGGATACTTTTTTGTTGCTCTAGTGGGGAACTTTTTGTTATTTTTCTGTACTACACTAAGATCTGAGCTGAATAAGGTTGAATAAAAAACTAATTATAGTTACAAACTGCTGAAGTGTTTCATTTTTATTTTTATTATTTTTTGATAATGAATTAATCTTATATATTTTTAAGTTATTTGTCAGTTGCAGAAATGACTTATTATTACTCAGTATTATCATCTATACCAAATCTCAAAATGTGTTATCGTGACAGGCCTATGTGGTCTATGTGCATGTATGAACTCATTCTTAGTTGATGTCATTCAGTTAAAAGCTCTAACCGTAGCAGGTCCATGCCAAGCAGAGCCTCTCCAGGGTTCACCTCCTCTTTGGTCCACACTGCCTCGTTCCCAATGCACACGCCCTGATCGTTTGCCCCCATCTCCGCCCCCCACATCCAGGCAGGTTTACTCAGCACCACCGCATGAGTTCGCTCCACCTGAGGAATCTGGATGTACGTGCACTGGCAGAAAAGGATTTTAAATAAATTATCACACAAGCAATTTTGTTGGTTGGCTTTACGCTTATATGGGTGGTCAACTTGAAATAATAGTAACAATAAGCATTTGATTTATAGCCTACTTAATCCAATTAAAAAAAGGAAACAAAATTAATATGTGCTATAATAACATGTACTGTGCAAGAACTTGTACCTTCTAATTACAACTTACTAATGCTAATAAAATCCTCTATTGACAATGCCACTGCCTTGACCTGTTAATGTGTAATCATAGTGACCTTTTGGGCCTTTCTTTCAAACATGCAGGCAGGCTTTTCACTTTTACAGAAAGAAAAATATTAACAGTCACTATTTGCAGTCCACTCCTACAATATTTGTTACATATTTATCTTGTAGCATCTAGCACCAGGCCTGCTCCCTTCTTTTGTGGTCAGATTTACCTCCAGTACTGAGCCTGGTGGGTGAGTCGCTGCAGGGCAGTATGTCACCTCTTGGACCTCATCGCGGGGTCGGTCTGAGTTCTTCCCAAAAATCACTTGGTCGTGTTTGGATCCAGGGGGCAAGGATACAAAACAGTCACATGACCTGGGATCCTCCGCCATCCTGCAACTGACACATTATTTCGAGCTAGCATTGATAAGTGGGTAGAGCACGAACACAATTGTGTTAAAATGTCCTCCTGATTGTTTTAACATTTGTTCCCAACAGCACTATATACATTTCAGGAGCTATTATGATTAATTAATGAACTGGATGTGTTATGAATAAGAAAATATCCTATTGACAGATGAATGTATATTCAAATTTACTCAAATTTATAAAGCACTTTTTGGAAACTCAAAAAATACCTTTATATTGCAATTTATATTATCTCTAAAACTACATCAAGATTGACAACATCATAAAAGATAAGATACATATATAAGATAATATATTCATTTGAAATAACTCAGTTGTAGCTATTTGTGTTATAAATTAAAATTACAACAATATTAAAGAGACCTAAGTGACTTCTCAGGTCATAAAGCATTTTCACATATCCTGTTGATCACATTTGAACACTGGTGTCATAAGGCCTATGTTCTACACAATAGCCTACTCAAATACCCACCCAAGTAATTCATTCATTGTATAACTAGTTTTACTTCCAGTTGTGAAGAGCTGTATTATCTAGTAAGCACGCTGTAAATGGGCTTTTTTGGAGGCTTATTCACAACTGTTGATATCAAGCATAAATCGTCCACGCCCTTTTGACCATTACATGAATGAACAGAGAAACCTCACAGCCTGTTACGCTCGAACTGCACAGTGCCATCCCGGTGCACTGCCCATCCCGGTGCACTGCCCATCCCTTTCACACACAGGATTAGGAAGGAGAGCACTTTACTGTCTATAATCTTCACAAATCCGCACGTAAACTATTACTGGTCTACTGTCAAATTTGCGACAATGAAATACGTTTGGTATTATGTGGTAAAAGCGCATAGTCGTATTCCGAGCGGCAGTGTGGTTGTGGAACTCCAGGGGTATGGGGATAAGCCGTGTTCCTTCCCGGAAAAAAGGCCTGACACAGCGGCTTGCCTTCTCACTGTCAGCCCGCTGTCGCTTCACTCTCTCCCGTGGAGCTGCCAGCCACGGCCCGCTCTGTACGCGCCACTGCACATTATTCACGGGGCTTGGGCGACATAAGGTGGAGCAGAGGGCTAGCAGGGTGCAAACTACAGCTAAAGTGCAAAATGTTTACCTTGGATCATTCGTGAGAACAGACGACACACCGGCTGCCGCGAGGAGCAGGTTGGAGATGTGTGTCACGTGAGGTCCGGACTTAAAGGTCTCGCCTCGTCTGGACACGAAGTCTAGACCGGACCCCGTGCGCGGGCAGCAGTGGAGAACCAGCGGGCGCAGACAGGATCTACAGTGGCTCAAAGCTAATCATAGGCTGCATAACATGGCTAATCATAAACTTTATATAGTTAGTCAACAATTAAATCGATATGGCTATTGTCCATGCGTAATAAACAACAAGACTGATGAGCCACTCAGCTCTGTCTGATAAACTGTTTGCAGAGTGATGTGTGACATAGACTATAGGTGAAGCAGCTCAACGCTCAAACACTTTTCCCACTCACTCACGCCTCCTATTGGTCAACCTCTGACATGTTCTGAGCGAGCTACAGGAGGATTTAACCAATCACAGTGAAGTGTGACCTGTCAGAAGAAGCAGATACCTTCATGCCTACCTCTTAAAGACAGTATAGTAAAGCTCTTGTGTCACTTCATTTAGTAGTAAAGCTAAATGAAGTGACACAAGATTTTAATTATAGGTTCTAAATGGTAATATAATTCTTTGGCATATCGCCCACTCCTATATCTGTAAGGTAAATAAAGTCTACTGTACTGTCGCTTATCTTAATTACATCAACAGTTACAAAGCCAGACTTACCTGCATAAGGAAGTTACCGCCTTTTTTGGTTAGGTTAGGTTTTATGATGAGTTCAAAAGGTTTGTACGTTTGTTTCTTTCATATCAAAACTAGAGTCTTTTCATGCTCAAATTTGACAACCTGGACAAACTTGATGTGAGCAATGAATGACAGTTACAGCACACAAAAACAAGGCAGGTAATTTAACAGTTTGCGTCACCTTGTTATTAAAAATAGATTTCTTGAGCTGCGGTTAGGCATGCATAAAACAAATTATGTAAACCGGATTAGTGACATAGCATCATGTTAGCACGTTTGGTATGTTAGTTTTGTGTCTAACGCTGAGTGCGCATTCATTCTTACAATTGATTTATGGATCATCTCTGTCAAGAGTCAGTGATGTAATTAGCTTTATGACAATAGTTCACACGAAAGGGCAGAGTAATTAACTGCAAAGGAAATACTGACATGTTTTGAAGATGTTTTTAAACACTTATTTTAGTTACAGAATTCTTTGATGTTGGAGAACAACATTTTGAAAGGTCTAAATGTGATTGATTTACATCATTTTCAAAACAAAGTTAATGCAGAGAATCATTTCAAGATTAGACTGAATTGATCAAAATTGATTTAAAAATGTTACTAATGATGATGTGGAATTTACACAAACACAAACAGTACTGTATGTAATAGTGTATTTTCTCTATAATATTAATCTATCAAATTGAAGCTTTTTCAAAGTTTTGTTACAATTGGATTATCTTACTAAAAACAACAAAAAACCAAAACATAATATTTAACTACCATACTGTAAAGAAACAATACAAATACTATTAATCAATTGGTGGTACTACTTTAATATGTGACCCTAGAGTAGTAGTACCACGCCACTACTATTACAATGTACAATAATAGTGTTCATCTTTAGTAGTAGTACAAGGACTATTGATATTTTCATTTTATCTTGCAGCACCTGGAGGCCACTCTGCTTTCATCTGATCGTCTCACTTGTACAAAGTGTTGAATATTCTTTTAAGGTCCAATGAGTTTTTGTCATGACTTCACTGTATGCGCTGTGGGCTACATGGACTGACGGGATTCCTCTTGTCTTGCTGTGAGATTTTTGACAACCTGCTAGCTGCTACAATACCTCATCCACACCCTCCCCAGAAGCTTTCATCTCCTCCTGTGTGCTGACAACATTTGCACATCCTGTCTGTTTTACCCTCAACACAAGTCAGCTAACAACTGCGTGAAGCAAGAGGAGAGGCCCCCACCTGAGCCAACGGACACACCCAGGAAACGAGCAGCGTACAGTTAAATGCGCTCACAAATGGCTCTCAAACATGCACAGACAGAGATGAGAAAATGTAAACGCTAAATGTACACTTCAACTGTTGACTTTGAAAAAATCATTTAGACACTGAGTTTAAGTAAAGGTTTTTGCATGAGCAGTATAGCAGAAAATGTATTGGAGCATAGTTTGATAATGTTTAAAGTTTAATTAATTAATATTATCCATGTTATAATGTTGCTACCTCACCTTAAGCTTGAGTAATCCTGAATTTTCAGGCTGTGTGCATCAAAGCTCAAAATTCTCAGTTCCACCTTGTGATGTCATGAAGCGGTAGTTTACAAGTTTCTTTTGTTTAATAGAGATGGACAATTCAAGGCCTTAAATTATCCAAATGATTTTAGTGAAGGTGTATGGAGTTTAAAAACACAGTAGAGCACTTCCTGTATAACCACCTGACATCACAAGGTGGAACAGAGTGTTGAGAGAAGAGTGTGATGTGTGTGAATGAAACAAAACACAACTCCAGGTATATTTTTGATGAGGAAACAACATTATAACATAGATCAGAAAATAGTGTAACATGGGCCTTTAATCATAAAATGTAAAAATAACTTTATATTTTAAAACTATACTTTTTAATCCCATGTGAAGGGAACATATTCTCTACATTTGACCCATCCCTCAATTATGCTTATTATGCACAATAGGCAAAATCCAGATGGTGGGTTGATGGAGGAAACCGGTGTGCCTGGTAGAAACCCATCCAGACATGAGAAGAACATGCAAATTGCACTCAGAGAGGCCCTGGTTGGTCTGGGAGATCCTAAATTATTCCATTTCCATGTCATGCATTTTTAAGAAGAAATAAACCCATTTCATATCATACAATTTTATGGTTTTGTGTATGTAAAGTAGAGCAAAGAGGCCAGGAGCCAGATCCACTTTGAAACAAACAGTGACAAAATATAGCTGAGCATTTGTGATTCAGCAAAACTAAATTTACACTGCTTTACTGGCGCCAAACTTGTGTAATTACAGATTCAAGAGTCCAAAAGATACAAACAAAAACAAAATATTTATATACTTGACAATTGCCTGATTGTTTGACAATGTCAGCAATCAGGCAATTATATACTGCCTGATTGCTGACATTTTTACAATAATGTACAACGCTGAGCTAGCAGGTCTCGATATCACCACAGTCAAGTTACACTTTCAGTTATTTATTTTATTTATTCATTTCTTAACTTATTGGATCTAAAGTTACCCCATGGATTAGCAGATCATTTCAAACCATTATTGTAAAAAGAATCATAAATATCTTGAAATCCATCTTGAAGCCATAATGATCATGATTAAATCCATTCTAACCGATGTAATGTAATATATTTTTGCAGTGGGTAGCAGTTTCCCAGTGAGTAGGCCGCTGTCTGCCTGTGACTCACACTTGTAGTAGGAGCAAATACGTAGTGTACCATCAACTTCTCAACACTTAGTCTGAGCTGAACGATATTTAAAGCTCTATGGACACACAAACATGCATGAGACAACTTTAAACTTAGTCCTAGACCAGACCAGATCCAGACCAGGGCGGACGGGCAGGCGGTTTGAGCAAAGCTGTTGTCTGTAGCCCCCCTTGTGAAATGGGTTGTCCCGTTGAAGATGAGGGGTGTTAGGGACGGAAACAGCTGTGAGGACCTTGTGCGTATTAATCTAAAGGGGAGACAGGATAGAGCAGGGGCCTAATAAAGCATGGTATTACGGCTAAAGGTGTGTGTGTGTCTGACTACCTGTCTTCCTGGGGGATTATAAACAAGCTGTGCGTTGTTGATGGTGTCTAGGCTACTACGTTCACACTGTAGGTCTTGATATTCGAGACCTACTATTTATTTTTTTAAGAAGCAGTTCACATTACAAATAAAATCTGACTAAAATCAGTTTTCGTGTGTTAAACCAATGTGAAAAAGCACAGGGCAAAACCAGGAACTATGAGACATTATGAGCAAACAACATTTGTCAGTATATACTAGATAAGTAATCTTTATTTTATCCAAAAAATGTATTTAGTCTTCTTTTAACAAATCCAACTCAGTTTTTATATAGTAGGAGATAGCCTATACGTCTTTTTGATATTTATACACTGATATTTTGTCTTTGTAACACTTTCTTTACCAAAATATCAATTACATTTTAAGCTTCTCACATATAAATTTTAAGCATCTCACATATAAATTATAAATAAAATATAAATTGTATTACATTTCTGCTTTTTCCAGTTTAAATGTGGTACCTGTAAAATTTCAATGATGTAGAAATCAGATTAATGTGACTTGCGTGTGAAGACTGCAGTCAGTTTTTAACACCACATAAATGGCCTGAGTCACATTTGAAGGTATCTGATTTGGGTTGTTAACACTGGCTATAGTTACAAGCTCACCTAAATCTGATTAATATCTGATTTCTAAACCTTTAATATGACTTGCAAAGGACATCCAAACTGTATGATTTGGTGTAAGGGACCATAATCACAGAAAAATACAATGATTTTGCAGTTTACGTGTAATTTTAATAATCTTTAATCTAAAAAAAATATGATAATAATCAGATTTTGAGTGTGGATTCCGCCAGATAATTAAAAGACTGGAGAATGTAATATACAGTGGTGCAGGACGAAACCAAATGGTGGTGTCTATCAGAGGCACAAAATTATGGAAAATGCCATAGGTGATCTTTTTGCCTTTTAACCTCTGAGTGCTGTTTTTACTTCATAGTCTGTTCTTTTTTTTGTTTTTTTGTAATATCTCATGTGTGCTGTAATGTTATATGTCTGTTGTCTATTGGATTTTATGTTTTATATCAGGTGTGTGTCTGTTGATGTCTTATTGAATGTGTTTTACATGTATTTTTGAGCAAAATGGGTCAAAATTGGCCTGTTGCATGCATCTATTAGAAAGCATTTTATTGTCCAATAATCAGGAAGTGTGCATTAGCATGCTACTTGTTGTTCGCTTTACTGTCACGGCAAAACTCCACTCTGATCTCTGAAAGTTGTGAGAAGCTCTCATAAACTCATTACCATGACTGAGGAATAATTAAGGACCACGTTTTAAACTTTTAATGCACTTTAGTTTCGCAGCTGTAGTCGGGCAGCCATTTTATTATTTCATTGTGTTAAATTTCCTGTTGAATTTCAGCGATGTAGAAGTCAAAAACCATGATCACAGAGAAATACAATGATTTTGCTGTTTACATGTAATTTTAATCATTTTTAAGCTAAAAAAAAAGTGACAATAAACAGATTTTTAGCGTAGATATAAACTCCACTCTGGTCTCTGAAAGTTGCGAAAAGCGTTTATAAACTCATTGCGGAGAATAATTAAAATAGTTCAAATGCATAAGGCAAGTGAGGGACAATTTAGGACCACAAACAAGTTTTGATTTTCATGTTTATAAAATCAGGTATGCACTGTCCTAATTCAAATAAATAAATAAATAAATAAATAAAAATAAACATTTTGGCAAAAAAATTACAAAATCTTGCCTATGTCCACCGATTCAATCGTTTTTGTTTTTTTTTTCCAAATTTCCAACGGTTAGCCAGGGGAATTTTCAACATAACACTTACAGTATGATTATTTCCTGTAATGCATTTATTTCAAGTTTTACAACCCTCTGCACACAAGAAGGGGTTTTGGAAATTAGATAAAATAAAGCAAGTCAAATTCTCGGTGCAATTAAAGATCCGGTTAAAAGGCAGAGAGGCAGCAGCTGGGAGGGGAGCAGACAGTAACTGCGGCGCCATGGCTGTTTAACAATCAAAGATGGGGGTGGGGGCTTGTGAGGAAGTCTCTGCTGCAAAATACAGGTGTACACTCACAATCAAAGCGCAACTCACAAAAAAATGACTGGGTTTGAAGTTGAAAGAGGGGAGAGAGGGGGATGGAGAGAGGAGAGGGGGGAGGCGTGCAGGGTGCAGACAGTGCTGGTGACCGAGAGAAGCCCTGAGAAAGTGGGATGGGCTCTCCGCTTTTGGGATTTTGAATAATTAACAAGGATAAGGAAGTGGACTATACCAGGTGCTTACAGTTTACAGTGAGGATCTACGGAGGGGAAGTGCCGGATTTGGGCGGACTACGCACTCAGGAGGCTGGCATTGGGACAGGATTTGTGAGGGACGCGCCTGTGGTTCCCGTGGGACTATACAAGGATCGGAGCCATCTGACCCACAGTACATAACAGTGCACAATTGAAATATATGTGTACTAAACATGGGTCTTACCAGAGGTGGGAGAGTGGACAAAGAAAGTTCTCAAGTAAAATTAGTCTTACTGTAAATCAATATAATGCCAAAATAGCTGCAGTATATAAATATTTAGTGATAAAATACTCAAGAAACTGTTGGGTCTGGTTTTTTTTTTTTGGTTGTAATGTTTTGTTTTATACTTTATTTTTTCTTTATATATTGGTTGATAGTCTAATGTATTCAAATAAATGGTCTCCAAATGATTATGTAAGTAAAAGTACAATGAATTTGTTTTGTTTTTAAGTCTAGTAAATGTAACCCCAGATCCAGTGGCTCAGACCACCCAAATTTGAGTCTTGCCCGCCCAATCAAACTAACCCGGTCTGTGTTTCCCTTGTAATACCTGAGAATATTTTAAGCTTGCCTCCCCAATTTCAGCCTAGAAACAGAATCAATATACTTTAAAAAGTTAAAAGTAGTCAAAAACACAACAACAACAAAAAAAAGTCTTGTTTTTTCATCAAGGATCACTTAAACACACTTTATATGTACATTAATACAGATATGCAGATGAGATGGGTTTAGTGTCTTGCCCAAGGACACAACAACAATATGCAGTATTGACAGGGCTGGAATTAGACTGCAACCTTTGGATCAGTGAGCCGTATCATTGCTTACACAAGTAACAATATTTCTACCATAAAAGAACTGACTGAAGAAGGAGTAGGGTAAATAAAGTAAAGCAAAATAAAGTTAAAAACAAAAGAAAGATTTGTTGCAAACTCCCAGAAACGAAATATAATTCACCCCTCTATGTTATCTCCACACACCTAAATTTGATGTTGTCTACCCAATCAAAACATAGTCTCTGAATCAAAACCATTACCGGCCTTCATCACATAACAGGTCTATAGTTAATTTAATTTTCGAGTCCACCCTCACAAATCCAGTTGGTAAACAACAACATTCTTCACGCCCAAACCGTCACACTGATGTCTTACATAAACTATTTGACCTTAAGGACCAAATACAAACATGGCTCTGAGAACTTGTTTTGTGCCTAATTACAGAAATTAAAACACAATAGAAAATAATGATGTTGTGGGTGTAATCACATTAGATTCATTGGAAGAATGTAGACAACAGGATGATGCCAAATGAAAGCAACCAGAAGAGATTTAAAACAACAAACTTAATTTACATATTTGACCTTTTTGTAAGGACATCAATTCTCTAGCACCCACGCCTCACAGCAAGAAGGTTCCGGGTTCGATCCCTGGGTTGCCCGGGCCTTTCTGTGTGGAGTTTGCATTTTCTTTCCGTGTCTAGGTGGGTTTCTGGGCACTCCAGTTTCCCCCATCAACCCAAAAACATGCTCCATAGGTAAAAATCCTCCAGCTGAGGTCCTGACCAAGCCTAGAAATAAGATCATGGAGATGGGTCCCCGGGCAACTTCATGTACTGCCCACTGCTCCTGAAAGTATGGGTGACAATGCGGAGGATAATTTCCCTACAGGGATAATAATAATAATAAAAAAGAAACATTTTGCCCAAGGACACAATGGTAATGCACTGGTCAGAGCTAAGATTGAACCTTCATGTTGTAAGAGTCTTATCTGATGTGTAATGTTTGCATTTATCTATACTAATTCACTCTTTTTGGGTGGTTTTACACATAGAAAAGAGACATAGTGACATAGATGTGACCGGAACACGGAACAACAACAACAGAAAAAAATCATCAGTTAAGTAACCAAATTAGTAGTTCATTCAGAAAGTAATAAATCACATGATAAAATGTGTTTATAAAAGTGTCATTGCTGCTTTCAGTTAGTGACATCTGTGGCACCGAAAAGGTCAACCATGACGGACAGCTCTGTGCACACACCCACAACACTGCTGTTCAGTAATTACACAAATGACAAACTTTTAATTTTATTTAGTGATAAAATCATTGTTGAATTCACAAGACACATCCTCGTTACAATTAAATGCATTTTTTCTTTGCAGGTAACGCCTCCCAAATAGGTTGTGTTTATTAAACTAGCGCCATGTCAACAACCACAAACATGTGAATACACAAAAGCATAATTGGCAAATGTTGAACTTGGCACGATTCAGGATCAAACCATGAAATTAGAGTGTAATTAAATACTATTTCTGAGTCTTCTGCATAATCTTGTATTGTATTCATGAGGAAACATAACTGACTGTATTATGTGCTGTAGTAAACATATTGAAGGCATGTGTGTGGTCTACTCCAGTGTTTGCACTACAGCAAAAAGAAAGCAATAAATAGCTACTGGCATGTATGCCTATTCAGTGAGGTATAATAAAACTAGAGAAAGCATCGCATAGTAACCTATAGTAACCAATATCCTACTCCAGCAGCCATGTTCTTGCTAATAGGGAGCATAACTTATTTATAATTAGTTTTCTTGAATACTTTGCTAAGTGGATAAATACTTTATCTAATTACATGTTCTTCTAAATGTTTTGTAATATATAATTCTAGAAATTGAATTGAACTGAATAAATATTAATGTATTGACATTTCTGCATAAAATATAGTGCAGTATTTTAGGGTGAATATTTCATTTCACAATTCAGAGAAAAAATGCCCTGACAGGGACAGGTAGATTCCTGCATTACTAGGATCATTATAAGTTAAATGAAACCCCGAAAAAAATGTCTGGCTCTGATTTTATATATTTTTTAAATTAGAATTAGAGAATGCTCTTACAATCATAAGATGGCTCCTGCAATTACAACGGCAACAGTATCCGCAGTCTCTCATATTAAACCTGATTGGGCCTAGTCCAGTGTACAATACTATGACTAGAATCTGGCATGTCTGACTTGTTGCTGATCTAGACACAATGTTTGTTTTAAAATTTGCATATTGCTTTTGCTGCAGTTGTGTTATTGGAAAGACTTGTTTTTGTGGACATCTTTTGTGTACACATTTTAATTTACATGTTTTTTTAAGTGTAACCTTTTTGAGCACTCGAATGACGCCTCGCCCAATTCAGGATTACTCAAAACATGCTTGGATCAATCACAAAAAAAACACATGGGTCAAGCTAATGATGAGGGAATGTTTAAAAAAAAAAGAAAAAAGAAAAGAAAAGATTCTGCGTAATATGTTCCCTTTAAACTTACATGTGTACAAGAAGACATTTTCTTACTTACCTACTCTAAGTTGTTTGTTTGTGTATTATTTTAGTGGTAGTTAAGTTTTGGGTGCATATGGCTATTCAAGGGTTTCAGCTTATATAGCCTTGCTGTTATACGCACTTTACATGCTTTTTCCCATCCACAAAATTATATATTATTTTGTTTTAAATTGTGAATCGCTATGGGAACGGTCTAAATAAATATAAGGCCAATCTAAGCAATCACAAAAACTGGTGTTAAACTAATTCCTGTGTCCGAGTTGTACCTGGACGTGAGGCTGTGGTGCTGATTCAGTGTTTGCTGTTGGCGTCCACTCGACTTCAGCATTTTATAAAGTGCTGCTTCAGAGAAAGAGCCAAGGACCAGGAAGTGTCTGTGGTCTGCTCCAACAAGCTGCAACAAGACCTGCAAGAAGAGAGAGAGAGAGAGGGAAGGGGCAAGAAAGAGGGAGAGGGGAAAGGAGGGAGGTGAGGGAGAGAAAGAAAGAGAGAGAGAGAGAAAGAGAGAGAAGGGGAGGGGGCAACAGAGGGAGACAGAGAGAAGAGGGAGCTAGAGAGGGAAAGAGATGGAGAGAGATAAAGATTAAATTCACATTAAACTATTAAATGATTAATACAACAATACAGTAATACATTCTGACAGGTTACAAGAAGCGCATAAGCCAAGAAAAAGGCAATGTAAGGTAATATTTTGCATTCATCCTTACTTGAATAAATGTAGTTTGGGTAAATATAGCGTTCAGAAATAATAATTAGATATTAAAGTGATATTATAATTGTGTGTGTCTTTTAGCCTGGACTAAACCACCTGAGGAGTGTCCACAATCAAAGGATTTCAGGTCTCAAGTCTGCTCCATAGGGCTCACTGCACACGGTTGAATACTATAATACAAATAAAACACATATATCTACACTATACATGATAAATATATTTGACGTAGTATTGAAAAAGCAATTCATTATATCTTATCATGTTTAAAGACACACTTAAGTAACTTTTCAGGCGGAGAGTAAATATGCCATCTGCTTGTCTCCATGGAGATGTTACTGCTTTACCTGAAAGTTCCGCACCACAGAGAGCATTAACTCTCCTTAGAGACAAGCAGGTGATGGTACCATGCCAACTTACAGGTCAGATCTGTGAAGAGGAGACCCTGCTCCGAGATTTATTTTTTTCAAGTTAACACACAGTCAACAATGCAAGCAGGTGACTGACCACAAAAAAGTTCCATAGTGCACTTTTGACACAGAATAAGTTATAGGTCTATTCAAATATTAATAATAAAACAAGGAAAATTATGCTGTCAGCTGTGCCAATGAATTCTTACAAAGGTGCACATGTTTTATGCTTAGTCTGTTATGTATTTCCACCATTTAGTTACAGGCCTATATGCAACATGCATGATGTGCTGACCTGGTAAACTGAGCCATATGCTGCTTTTTCACTGGCACTCACTTTAACTGAATGAATGAATGAATAAATAAATAAATAAAAATAACTTTTATTTTAAAAAAAGCTGGCATGGTGGCTGAGTGGCTAGCACTCAAGCCTCACAGCAAGAAGGTTTTGGGTTCGATCCCTGGGTACCCGGACCTTTCTGTGTGGAGTTTGCATGTTCTTCCCGTGTCTGGGTGGGTTTCTGGGTATTCTGGTTTCCCCCATCAACCCAAAAACATGCTCCATAGGTAAAAATCCTCCAGCTGAGGTCCTGACTAAGCCTAGCAATAAGATCAATGAAATGCAGAGGATAATTTCCCTACAGGGATAATAAAGGATAATAATAATTATAAAAAAACTGATTACTGCTACTTGTTTCAAAATGGCAAACAATAAATATCTCTTGGCTGTAAATACATATAGGCCCGTTTTGTCTGTGTCAGTCTTGTCGTTTAGTTATTTATACAGGCTGTTTATTATTGCCTCGTGTTGTTTTTGAACAGAGATTCTTTCAAACAGTTTTCAGTGACGATGAACTTCTTGTGCGTCCTGGGACAGCTCTCTGACAGACACGTCACTGATCCATGTTTTGTCCAAGTGCGCCGGCCGATCTTCGCCTCTTACTTTACCCTAGGCCACCCTACGCATCTTCAAAGGGCCACTCGTACACGTGCACTCAGGAGCGCGCGCACAGAGGGGGCAGGGCCTGGAGGCGCTCAAGACGCAGAGCTTATCCTAAACGTGTGCAGTGCTCACCATGCAGCGCACCTGAGCGCCAAATCCGCACGTTACGACTGCGCGTCTGGAGCGAAGGATGGAGCAGAGCTGAATACGATGAGGATATTATTTATTTACTGCTCGATTTTCTTCACAAACAGAAACAGCAGACTCCAAAGGCTTTACTGAAGGGAGAGAGGGTTCAGTGGAGTGGTGCGGCTGACTAGCAGGTAAACGGAGGAATTTTAATAGGCGCAAGCAAACCAAAAGTTCATCGGCTTTCAAACTGTGCTCACTGATACACGGCAGGGCAAACACTAAGTTGTTCACACCTTATAACGTGAGTTGGCCATGATAGTCTAGAATTATAAAGGCATAACTGTGGCCTGTAAAAAAAAGTTAAATGGGAAACTGGATAATAAATCCAATAAATGTTTATTGTGATATGGTATATATAGGCCTTAATTAGGCCTAACTGAAGCTAATTTGTTAATATAAAGAAATTTTCAGAAGTAAACATCTAAAAACTTCTTGCCCTCTTGATATCAGGGTTGCCCAGGGGTTGCATCACTGAACAGGCCTATAGACTGGGCTTTTAAATAAAAAGTACTTAGTTTTGTTGCTGGATCTCTTCAAAAATAGAAAGGGTGCAGATTCTCTTAATTAATTCACTGAAAATCCTGTAGGCAACTGATGGTAGATTTAGAAAAAAAAAAAAAAAAAAAAAGTATTATGGTTTAACATATAGGCTTCTATTTAGAAAAAAGGAGTTCAAAAGTTTTCTACTCTGAAATTTATTCAAATAATTTTCTGAAAGAAAAATACATTAATTAATAAACTGATAAATATACATATAAATATAAGTATATTTCCCTATATTTTAATTACGTAAAGGAACGTAATAGTATTTAATGCTTGCTGTCTGTATAAAATGCAGTATTGCCTGCATTCAATTACTATAACTATAATGTAGTTATAGTCACTGTAACTATAAGTTATAGTCACTGTAACTATAATGTGATCAGTGTTAAATGAGCTGGCTCTCACCTTTGCAGCAAATTTACAAATTCGCACAACCTTCAGATTTTGTTTGAATAAACCCTTTGCATTATAAATACGTAAAGTTAAAACTTAATTAAATGTACTATGTATGAATATGCATTACAATGATCCACATATAATAAAACTTAAAGTGTCCTTAATGAACTCAGTAGTGAAGTAGACACTTTTCCACTGAGTTTGGATGAATCAGTGTCTGTCAGACTGCTACAAATCACACAGCATGTAAAACTGTCACCTGCATCTTTGCCTTTAAGCCAATACTTTCTATGTACTGACAAAAAAGTTGTTATATCATTGGTTAGACGGTATATTTATTGATTGCCTCCTAAGAGAAGAAAATATATATAAAAAATTTATTTGCTGAATGTGGATATTGAGCATATAGTCTACAATTAAAAGTATCAAAATTACCTCGAAAATATGTTTCATCCTATAATGCATCTTCTTTATATGTGTCAACAGAGAACATACTAGATAAATGTATAGTCCATAGACCTGCAATTTGGTTGATGTACGAAACTAGATATGGACGGTTTATTTGTAATAAAATCAATATTGATAATATCGGAGGATTTCTTCATGTATTTGTAGGCCTTTCAGAAAAAAAAAATCTTCAAAATATTGGGTCAGGGTCAATATTTTAGATTTTTTAATATTTATATGTGTGCCATTTGCTGTTTTTGGTCACAACAGCAAGACAATTTTTGGACATTGGAAAAAGTAGAAAAAAAATCAGATCATAGATTAAACATTTGAGGTGGGTTGAGTCCACTAGGTTAAAATTTATCCAAGTGCGTACTGCAGTTTTTTGCCCTTGACTCTGGTCAAAGAAATGTGGATAGTTACACCAAGAAGGGCATAAGATATAAATCAAACTCTGTCAGATTACCACAAGAATTCATTGTATTGTAATTGATAATGCATATAGATTAATGTTATGATACACTTAGACTTAAACTTGGACAAACTTTATTGATTCACAAGGCTAATTATTTGGACACATATAAACTATGGGTAGATCACATGTATTCTATTTATCAGCAAAAGTTGTTCATTAAAGCTGGGGTCATAGATGGACTGGTGCTGATAAACTTAAGCAATATTTAGTCTGTAGCGGCCATAAAGTTTGCACTCTACTCTTACTGTTTGTGCTTTGAAACCTCTTAAATGGCAGACTTGTAAAGCAGAGTTTGTGCTGGGTCTTGGTCAGGCAGGTTTTATGACCACAGCTCTGTCACTGCAGCGTACCTTCCTCCTCCTCTCTCCCTCCTCTTCCTCAGGCCATCTCTGCCAGCTGTTTCCCTCGAGAGCTTGTAACCCTGCGGCATTCTGGTCAAAAACAAAAAGATGTTGGCGACTTTGGTTTTGTTTATGGTTTTGTCAGCAATGGCCAGGTCCAACTGCACGTCTCAGTACAGCATTCCCTAAAAATTACAGAGCGGTCACTGCTGCTTTGGGCCGCCCCAAAATAAATCTACCTGACCTCTACCACTGGACCTTTCATTAGGGCATTCCAGGCTAATTACTTTACGATTTCATACTGACTAGAGACCATCACTAAGTGGGTTTGCCTCCTCAAAGACTTGTAATGTATCACTTGTAATCCTCTCATGGAGCATACTGACTCAACAAATTGAGAGCTGCGTAAGGGGTGGTTAACTGTCAGTATGGGTGACAAGACATGCCTGCTGTCCCCAATAAATGAAGACGTTAAAAACAGTGAACATGAAGAAATGTTGTGCAGGTGTTTGACAATGTATTCACATGGTAGATATGGATGATTCAAATAGATATTTAGGCAGTGCACAAAGCCAAAGACAACTTTACAGTTTCCTGCAGTAAAGATAATTGCAGAGGCTCGGGACGGGGGCGTGGTGGAAGTCGACAGGACGGTTTGGAGCTCGGACATGTTTTGCAGCTGAGCAGGTTATTACTTTTGTGTCATAAAGAAATTTAACAAGCTTCATGTCACCACTGAGTGTTTCAGCCCGCCCTGTTCAGGACACATACCTGTGTGATTGGGGTCTGATGTCGTTAAAGAGCTTGTGTCCACAATTACATAGAGTTATTCTCATTCACATGTTATTGTTGGATTCTCTTCTTTTGCTTCTGAATGTTGTTAGTGTGAATGTCGCCATTGAGCAGTGGGCGGGTCTTTTATGGGCTCGCTCTATACCTGCCTGGCGGCCTGTTGTTGTAAATCATGTGTGATTCATAAAAACAGGTTCTTCTGTCTGCAAGGCCTCATTTCTACAAACCTCAGAGACGTAGCAAACAGACTCTGGCCTACAGCCATACCTCCCTGCTACTTCTTCCTTTACCAAACTGCTCTCCTGTCAACACCCCCCTCTCTCTCCCTCCCCCAGCTGCTAGAGCCTCCGTACAGACGCAGGATGTTGTTTTCTTTGCTCTTCTTTGACTGTCCTCTATGGGAAGTACCTGGCAGCGGATGCATGTGGCAGGCTGCTGTCTGGACATGTCTGTCTCCCCCTGTCTTCACTCTTCGTGGCCACTCAGCGTGAGAACTACAGTATCCAGGCTGCTGATCTGAGTGTAGACAAAGGGATTTACGCTGAATGACTGCATTAGACTTCAGAGATTTTCACACCAACATGACAGTGATGTGTAAGACTGTAAAGTAGAAAAAGAGGAGCTAATCCAACTGTCTTTCTGTTCAACAGGTTTCATTGGAGCATCACCAACACCATGTGGTAAAGTACACAGGACACAGAGCACCGACTGAACTACACCTTCCAAAGACTTGACTACACCAGCTGTCCTCATGGCTCACCCTTATGAACCCTGGTTACGGACAGCGCCCTCCAGTGGCAGCTCAGAGGACATGAACATGGCCCCCTGGTGGGACCTGCACCGGGACCCTGCGGGGAGTTGGTTGGACCTGCAGACAGGACAGGGGCTGCCCTCGGTGAGTGCGGGAGGGTCCATGGGGCTACAGTCAGGGCTGCAGTCCTCTTTAGGGCCATACGGCTCTGACCCTCAGCTGTGCAGCCTGCCTGCTACTCAGCACGTGCCCCCCTCTCATACGTCCCACCTTTTTCCTCATGACAGCTTCAAAATGGAGCCCATCGCCCCTGAAATGCTCCCACAGGAGCCTTATCCGCTGGAGGAGCCACAGGAAAGGGCCGTCTCAGTGCGTCCCAAACCTAACAGGCGCCCCTCATCTCGGGGTGGGGGGCAGGCCGCATGTCGCTGTCCTAACTGTGTGCATGCAGAGCAGCTGGGGCAGAGTGCAGACGACCGCAGGAAGCACATGCACAACTGTCACATCCCAGGCTGTGGGAAGGCCTACGCCAAGACCTCCCACCTCAAGGCTCACCTGAGGTGGCACAGCGGAGACCGACCGTTTGTCTGCAACTGGCTGTTCTGTGGAAAGAGGTTCACACGCTCAGAGGAACTGCAGCGCCACCTACAGACACACACAGGAGCAAAGAAGTTATCCTGCCCTTTATGTAATCGAGTTTTCATGAGAAATGACCACCTGGCCAAACATATGCGCACACATACATCTGCAGGAGAGGGGGAGGACCGGGTCAATGGAGAGAAGGGCTTTGACACAGCTACCTCTCCTCAACCCGCTCCAAACGTGTCTGCATCAGACGTGCCAGAGCCCACACTGAAGCTGAAGACTGAGCCAGACTCTGCAGTGACAGGGCAGTCTGGGTAATATCTGTAAACAAGCATTTAAGGGCTAAAAGATTATCCTGTGAGACACAGAGGGAGGCAGATCACATCCACTACAGCTTAGATTAGGAAAGTATGAAGTCACTATAAGAGAAAGGTGATTTCCTGTAACAAATGTGATTTTAGAGCACACTGAGATGTTTCTTTGTGTTTGTTATAATAGTAAATAGTAAAGCAAGCAAGAAGTTGCAGCTTGTTGCTGGACATTGCTGCTAGAGCTGCTATTATCCGTGATTAAAAGATTGAGGACATATAAAAATGGTTTGTGACTTGTTTACAGTGAAATGTCTTGACTTTACTGAAATATGTTTTATATTTAATATTATAAGCAAAACAATAAAACTGCTGTGCAAAGCTACTGTGCCAGATTTGGTAAAACAATGGAAAATTTAGGAACATCTCTTAATTAATACCACAACTGTAGGGGTACTTGACAATTTAGGCACACTGCTGTGATTGGAAAGATTATAGAAAAAGGAAATATGAAAAACCAGTATTGTTTTACAAGCCATACAGGAAATGCCATCAATGATAGATTTCAGGAGAAATGTTTGCTGGGTGAAATCAGCCGTGAAGTCTGTTGTGACTTGTCGATGACAGGGACTTGTTACAAACACCGCTCCGATCCACATTGTCAACACTTAAAGCTGCTGCTGAAACCAAAGACCTGAACTTCTAATGCTTTTGTGTCCACTCACCTGGAGTGATGAGATTTAAAACGACATCCATTAAACTATGAGCCCAGAACAAGGCGATACGTGACAAAACATTTCCCAATTGTTTCAAAGCATAGTTCTCCTTAGTTCTACCAGCCACTGTTCAATGAAACAGTATTTACTATTAGGTTTACTGCCACCGCATGGTCCAAAAATACATCAGCACTTCGTGTACAAAACTTGTCTCTAAAATGGATATATTTGTGACTACTTTAAAAACGAACACAAGTAAGGTCAGGTTGATTTTACTTTTGTCAACAGATACAGTGTGGAAATCCTATCACTCAACACGTTTGATTAAAAGCCATTGTTCAAATTGACATATCCAACCTAGGACTAGCAGAAACTTGAAAACTATTTGTGAAGTAGCTTTTAATACAATAAATACTTTCAATAAAACTATAGGCAACTTTAGTGACAGGCTTCATACATTTTTTTTTGTTTAATTAGATGCATTAAAACATCCATAAATAGTAATGTAGAAAGCAATAGAAGATATTCACTGATATAGGAATTATAACCAGCACACAACTACAGCTTACAATGTTGAAGTTACAATTTTGTGGGAATTTATGAGATATAAAGATTACTTATACCGTAGAATAATATTATTTTATTGTTTTTTAGTGTTATCACCAATAGATGTTTTAAATGTTGTTCAGTAGAGCCAGATGAACAATGTATTATTTTCTGTAGTCATTATTTTTGAATAAACATTAAGTTAAACACCATGGTGTAATAATATGTATTTAATCTGTGTTCTGTATTAATTACACTCTGGAACTAAATAAAAAGATAAACCTTTACTGAATACGTGGACCAAATGTGTTTGTGTATTTTAATTGATATAGTCTAAGTATATACAGTGATTCTTAACCAAAAGGGCCCCAAGGACTTCCATGAAAGCCCCACAATTAATATATTATAACTGTATATATTAATGTATTAACGCATTGATATGCTACTTAAGTTGGGTGAAAAGGTTAAGAACCCCTGGTCTAACACAATATTATATGAGGGAAATGTATAATTTGGGATCTTTTTGGTCTTATCTTTCTGAATATATACTCTCTGTTATACAGTTCTTGACAAAAGTCTTGTCGCTTATCCATTTTGTAGAAACAAAAGCTTATAACCTGACTTTAAATTAATCGATTGGTTTTAGAAATGTCTCATATGAAAGCTAAAACCCTCCCAAATTATGCTCAATATACTAAAATAAATTTGCTTCACTGAAGAAAGATTGATCATTTAATGAACACAGAAAGGTCAGATTTTAGCAAGACAAAAGTCTTGTCGCCTACAGAAAATTGAACAAATAATTTACTTCAAATACAAAAATATGTTGCATAACGTCAGTGAATTAAGTAGTGGTGCTGTGAGATCCATATTTAATATCTTGTATGACTTCCATGAGCTTGAAGGACTGCATCCATGCGGTTCGACAATGATTCATACAATTTGTTAATGAAGTCATCAGGAATAGCAAAGAAAGCAGTCTTACATGCCTCCCAGAGTTCATCAAGATTCTTTGGTTTTGCCTTCCATGCTTCCTCTTTCATTCTACCCCAGACATGCTCAATGATGTTCATGTCTGGTGACTGGGCTGGCCAGTCCTGGAGCACCTTGATCTTCTTCGCCTTGAGGAACTTGATGTAGAGATAGAAGTATGCGATGGAGCACCATCCTGCTGCAAAATTTGACCCTTTTTATGGTTGGGAATGTAAGAGGTAGCTAATACTTCTTGATATTTTAGGCTATTGATATTGCCTTCCACCCTGCAAATGTCTCGCACACCCCCATACTGGATGTAACCCCAGACCATGATTTTTCTGCCACCAAACTTAACTGTTTTCTGGGTGAATCTTGGATCCATGCGGGCTCCAGTAGGTCTCCTGCAATATTTGCGGCGGCTGTGATGTAATTCAACCGAGGATTCATCTGAGAAATCCACCTTCTGCCACTTTTCCAGTGTCCATCCTTTTAGCAGGCTGTGGGCCTTGGCAAATGCCACACGGTTTTTTAATTGCCTTTTGTTTAGTGCTGGTTTCTGTGCACTGATTCGACCATGGAGGCCATTTTGAGACAGAATTCTACAAACTGTTCTGGTTGACACAGGGACTTGAGGTGACCAGGCCTGGTGGAGCTCTGCTGCAGTGGAAAAGGGGCTGGCCTTGGATTTTCGAATCAACAAACGGTCCTCCCGAGCAGTTGTCTTGCGGGGTCTGCCGGACCTGGGCTTGTCAAAAACATCTCCAGTCTTTTCAGATCTTTTTCTTATTCTTTGTACTTGACGCTGAGACACACTGAAGGTGTCAGCCACCTCAGCAGTGGATCTGGTCTTCAGCCTCTTGATAATTAACGCTTTGGTCTCAGGGTGGATCTTAGGCATGTTGTCAGAGGTCAAGTTGCAGTTGATGTGAAGGTCTGGTGTGCTGGGGTTCTTTTTACACACCCACTAATTGATTGATCAGTAACTGATCACAGGTGAGGCTGTAATCTAGGATTGGGTGCATCATATGACAAGGCGACAAGACTTTTGTCTTGCCAAAATCTGACCTTTCTGTGTTCATTAAATGATCAATCTTTCTTCAGTGAAGCAAATTTATTTTAGTATATTGAGCATAATTTGGGAGGGTTTTAGCTTTCATATGAGACATTTCTAAAACCAATCGATTAATTTAAAGTCAGGTTATAAGCTTTTGTTTCTACAAAATGGATAAGCGACAAGACTTTTGTCAGAGACTGTATATTATATTGTGATGAATGAGCTATATAGCTGTATCCAAATAATTTCCCTTGTGGCTCAATAAAGTTTGTCTAAGTCTAAGTCTAATATGTATATAGCCTAATTATGTATGTATGTATGTATGTATGTATGTATGTATGTATGTATGTATGTATGTATGTATGTATGTATGTATGTATGTACGTACGTACGATTACTTAATATTTAATTATTCATCTAATGTAAATTCGTTTTGTTTTCTTTTTTTAAATAATTTCATTAGCTACAATCCCTGCCACTATTTTATAAAAACACAATAAAGTAAAAATGAAATAACCATCCATGGAAATAACTAACGTCGCTGGCACATCCCGGAAAAGGAATTACGTAGGACCGGAAGCCTGTCCAACACAGCTGAAGAACAACACACGACAATCGTTTGTGTTCTCGGCTTTTTACAGTCTTAACTCAAAGATTTAAAGGACATTTTTGACTATTTATATTCTTCATAAAGGGGAATCGAATATTCTATCAAGATGGGGGGTGGTGATTTGGTAAGTTTGTTTTATAACCACAAAACGGCATTTTTTTGGGAGAAGGCTAATTGCTGCTGCTAACAATGTTTTACACATACTGTGGAAAACGTCTAATATATGCTCATCTGGAATATACTTCAGTGTAGAGTATTATCTTATTCATCGCGATACATTTACAGTGTTACCCATAGATTCCGGGGATAATATGGTGGCACAAACACTTCACATCATTTGAATTTAATGTAATATTTGTGCAGTATAAATGTCGCTTATTGTCAGTATTTAATCTTTAAGGAGTCTTGTTTGCCCAGTAGTTAAATGTTCATGATAATACAATGGGCGACAAAGTGTAATTTTGTGATGCAAATATAATCCAGGTTCTTTGTTTTTAGACTATGGGCGATATTTTGTAATCTAGGGTGTCAACATAGTCTCTACTATTAATGGCAAACCCTGGATTAATTTATAATGAAATCTCTTTTTACAGAATTTGAAAAAGAGCTGGCATCCCCAGACTATGAAAAACATTGAACGGGTTTGGAAAGCTGAGCAGAAACATGAAGCTGAACGCAAAAAAATCGAGGAACTTCAGAAGGAGCTCAAAGACGAACGAGCCAGAGAAGAAATGACGAGATACGCAGAAGAAACGGGGGCTATAAAGTTAGTAGATTTTAAATATGCACACTATATCATCTCAAATATTCCCCACAGATTTTTGTGGAGATTATGAATGTATGATTAATTTATCAATTTATCTACACATTTTGTAATTGTATTCTTTTCCTCTAGTTGTATCTACTCACACACACCACTGGTGTTAATTTTATTTAGTTGGCACTTGGCAGCTTTTTTAGACTATGTTATGTTATGAAGTAGTAGAGTAGAGCATGATATTGAATAATAAAAACTTTATATTAGTGGGCAAAATATCAGAGATTCAATAGCAAACAATGTAATGTAAAGTCAGTATACTATGTTTTGTATTTGGCATCTTATTTTAGCATTAGGCTAACTGAAAACAACATGCCATTTTATTTGCATATTCATGGGAGCCACCATAATATTTTCCACTATAGAAGAACTCAGCAAGGATATATTTTCAACCTTGTTTTGTTTTCAGAAAAAAAGATGATCGCTTGGACTGGATGTACCAAGGCCCTGCTGGTCAGGTATCCAGAGATGAATACCTGTTGGGTCGTCCCATTGACAAACAGATCACTGACCAGTATGCTGAGTCCGAGAGCGGCCCATCCATGGAAACTGGACTCCTGCCCGGATCCATCTTCAATCCAAACACTGCGACATCCGGACTCGACATGGCTGCCAAGATCAGAGAGGACCCCCTATTTGAAATCAGGTCAGGAAGATCAAAGTATTGAAAAATTAGAAATTAACGTCCATCCATCCATCCATTTTCTCCCACTTAATCCGGCTGGGTCGCGGGGGCAGCACGCTGCCCATTACTCTATGCACCAGACCCAGACCCTATGAACCCCTCTGCAGGTGGTGAGCCCACAGGAGAGGCCTTGATTGTAAACTGTTCATAGGGGTGTTGCATGTTTTTGGCTGATGGGGAAACCGGAGTACCCAGAGGAAACCCATCCAGACACGGGGAGGAAACATGCAAACTCCACACAGAAAGGCCCGGGCGACCCAGGCATCGAACCCGTAACCTTCTTGCTGTGAGGCATGAGTGTTGCCACTCAGCCACCGTGCCGTAGAAATTAACGTCTTTTTATTTAATGTAGTACAATGTGTTTGGTACAGGAAAAGAGAAGAGGCAAAGAAGAGAGAAGTCCTGACTAATCCAGTAAAGATGAAGAAAATCAAAGAAATGGTATGTATTGTAATTATAATGTTTCAATCATTATTCATATTTTGAACAGTGTATATATTGAGACTTCATTGTGTCGAAATCAGATTAGACACACATCTTTAAAACTGATCCTGTAAAGAATATGAAAAGTGTACAGTCTATTCCATTTTCACACACCTTGGTAAAAATTATTTGTTTTGCAGCTTCGTCAGAATCTGGACAAAGACAAGAAGAAGAAAAGAAAGAAGGAAAAGAAAGAAAAAAGAGACAAAGACAGAAAAAAGGAGAAGAAACACAAGAGACAAAGCTCCAATTCAAGCTCAGATGAGGAAGATGACAGAAAACACAAGTAATGGGATTTATCATGGCTTCTTATTACTGCTGTGGCTAATGTAACTTTGTATAATACCAATGAAATCATTTCATTTTTTTCTTTATTCTCTTCTTATAGATCCAATTCACACTATGAATCTTCATATGATAAAAAGCCAAACGGTCACCATCTACCAGGCTACGGATTACAGGTGAGTCAATAAATACTGTGCTGCAGAAAAACACACTAAATAATGAGAAAAACACAATAAATGTTATAATTGGAAATAAATAATAATAACTACTCATGGTGGAGGTATATAAATTTAGCTTGTCAAGATAATTGTTTGGAAAATTATTTGGGAAAAAAACTTTTCAATTAAAGATGATAAAATATACTCCTTATATATCACTTTTTTGATGTTTTAGGTGATTTCAAATTATCTCCCCATCAACAGTAAACCAATATCTTCCTCCTCAGCTTCCAGCAGGCAAAAGTCATCACATCTCTGCTTCCTACAAAAATCATTCTTCAAAGCGAGAAAGAAGTCGCTCCCGATCCCCCCAAAGAAACCACAGGGACCACCATTCCTCCTCCAACAGAAGTGACCGACGAGACAAGCCCAGAGCCCTCACTCCACCGAAAGAGAGCTACCAAAGACACAACCACCATGTCTCCAAGTAAGTAGCATAAAATATGACAATATATTCAGTATAATGTAAAGAGCACAAACTCGACTGATTAGGTCTGCAAGCTTAATTAAATTTGCATTAAAGCTACTCTCCTGATGCAGTGTATAACTTATCTGCTACAAGGCTGACCATGTCTGATTTTATTGTCCAGCTAAATAAAATGATTAAATACAATAAGAACATTATTTAACCTATAAACAATAATTGAATTACAGTAAAATGCTGATAGAATAATTTGTTATTACTATAATTATTTTTAATTACTTGCAAATAGTATCTGAATATAGATTTTTTGTGATAATCAAATTCACAATCTTAAATCTATCCTTAAAAGATCAATGATAGCTGCATAGTTAATCTGACTACAATAATGTCTTCATCAATGCATTTTATTTTATGCAGGAAGCTATCTGCAGATGAGTTGGAGCGTAAAAGGCGAGAGATGATGGACCAGGCCAAACAAAGAGAAGAAGACAGAGAAAATAATGTAAAAAGATACAAAAAACAAGATGAGAAGGAGAAACAGTGGGAGCGAAGCGCCAAACGTGAAGAGCATGCTGGCTTCATTCAGTAAGTTCCTTTAATGTTGAGATGATTGTATTATTTTTTCACAGCTTAAATAACTCACCTTCTAATTATTTTCCAGCAACATGAAACTGGAGAGTGCTGCTTCCTCCTCACTGGAAGACAGAGTGAAAAGGAACATCCACTCAATTCAAAGGACTGCAGCCTCTCAAGACCATTTCATGAGGAGATAAAAATACAGACAATGAGTTAACATTCAGTCTACTGTAGGGATGGATGCTTATTATAGATTGGCTTTATTTTTAAAAGCACATTCACTTATTTTTAATGGACAACTGTTTCTTGTACAGACCCTTAGTTTAACTTTTAGTAGTAATTCATAAATCCATTGTAACTTTGTGCAGAGTATTGTTACTTGTTTTATAATACGACTCATTTACCTATATATTTTCGATGTTGTAATAATGATTGAGTATTGGAAATTTTCCTGGCAATTAAACAATAGTCCAAACAGTTTTGTGTCTTGTTGACAAGTGACATTTCCCACTTTTCTAAATCACTAGATCATAAATTACATAAACAGAGCTACCACTTTTAGTTTCAATGCGCGTATTAGTTCATAGGTTTACAGCTACTAAAACTGTGCCCTTACCAAATCCAATTATCTTGGTACATTGTGAAAACATTTAAAATACTTAATCTATAAATCTACAAATCAGTCTACCGGTATCAAACGGTGTTTCATTTCTATGGTTTCATTTTAGCACGCGGCAACCAAACTACCAACACTCATCGTTACTTCCGGCCTACTTTATCTTTCCTCCAATCACATATTCATATTCTGTGAACTGTCCAATCAGCTTCAAGCAAAATAGTGACGTTTGATATTGGGCTAGATTGACTTCCGTATTTCTAATTCGTGTAGTCACTCTCCAATGCTAGCAGTAGCCTTTCATTAAAGCGCATAAATTAAACAGGATTTTAGTTATAAGGAACAAAACACACGCCTGCCAAAATGGTAAGAGTAATTTCTGATGTTTAATTTTATTGTTAAGAGTTTAACATGGATAATATTAATAGTTTCGTTAAGATACACATGCTAATAATGCTAGCAACCGAGCATCTTTTCATGAGCTATTCATTATACTTATATGGAGCTATTGTTTTATCTGTTTCATTATTGTGCATTCGTCTTTATAAATTACATGTAAAAAGAATATTTAGTTTGATCTAGCGGGTCATTCACAGCAGCACGTGTAAAATTGCTTGTATTAGTACAGAGTTGAATGTTATGCTTTCCTTTGACTAGGTGGCTACTTCACTGCATAACACAAGCAATATTTTATACACAATAGTCACAATAAGTGACCATTTCCTATTATGTTAGAATACATATTTATAGTACAGAAAATGTCAAGTCTTATTAAAACTCAAAAACTATTATATAAAATAAAATTTATGGTAGGATATCTCCACTGAAGAGACCTAAAGCGAAACATCATTTCCAGACTTTGGTTACTGACCTAATCTTTGAATCTAGCATAATTACAAACTAAGTTCAGGTTTAGTGTGAAAAAATATAGCATGACGACTCAAATGAATAAGATGCCATTGCACAGACCTTTTCACTATCTATTTGCCTGATGTTAATGATATTTTGTCTCTTTCACAGTCTATTATGTCATATAATGGTGGGGCTGTGATGGCCATGAGAGGGAAGAACTGTGTGGCAATCGCAGCAGACCGGAGGTTTGGGATCCAGGCACAGATGGTCACTACAGACTTCCAGAAAATGTTTCCAATGGGGGAAAGGCTGTTTATTGGGCTGGCTGGACTGGCCACTGACGTACAGACAGTGTAAGTGATAAGACCCCTAATGTTGCATCATCAAATGTAATGCTACTTTTGGGGATATTGTCTCTGTTGTCTTTGTTGTCTTCTAGCATGTATAAATCATAGCTCTAAATGTCTGAATTATACATGCTATACAAATGAATGGGTTTCCTCACAAAAGCCGTTAAAGCATCAGTTTACAGATCTCTTCTGTTGTCTTTACAGTGGTTAATTTAAAATGGATAGTATGAAGAATACAAGATGTGTTGTTACTGGTTCCATAAAATTTTAAGTTCTTTTGTTATGTTTCTTAAATCAGAAAAAATATATTCTACTTGCCACAGTCGACCTGTCTTGAAATAAATCTTTGATATTAAGCAGCTTTTGTTGTCTTTTTGACAGAGCTCAGAGACTAAAATTTAGACTTAACCTTTACGAGCTGAAAGAGGGTCGTCAGATCAAGCCCAAGACTTTCATGAGCATGGTGTCCAACCTCCTGTATGAAAGACGGTGAGTCATGGGTTTCATACAATGCAGCCAAATGATCTTTATTAGATTTAGCAATAAGTATTGATGCGATTATTTGTATATCAGAATATAATATACACTGCTCTGGCATTGTATTTCCTGGTTTTGTCCTTGTATCATAGATAAATAATTGTATATAACTGTGTCTTTTTTATTTTGACTTGTTCATGGTATACATCATGAAAAAGTCTCTTAAAAAATCTTTTAACTATTTATGTAACTGAAGGAACATTACACTAATGGTCCTCTGTACATATGGGCTGCACATGCTTAAAAAGCTGCACTATTTTTTTTTTTTTTTTTTTAAGGTTTGGTCCTTACTATATTGAGCCAGTAATCGCGGGACTCGACCCTAAGACCATGGAGCCATTCATCTGTTCTCTGGACCTGATCGGCTGTCCCATGGTGACTGAGGACTTTGTGGTGAGCGGGACCTGCTCAGAGCAAATGTACGGCATGTGTGAGTCGCTGTGGGAGCCAGATATGGTAAGTACTACTACAAGTACTACTAGTCGTCAAGGTGAAGAGGTTATCTTGAATTTTATTAATTTATTCCTTTTATTAGAAAACCTTTTTGGTATCCGTTGAAAACAGATTTTATTTTGCATTTTATTGTTTCTATTGTTGGTTATAGATTTGTTTAGCTTATCACTTTTGTTTGAATTTCAGGAGCCCGATGACTTGTTTGAAACCATTTCTCAGGCCATGCTCAATGCTGTGGATAGAGATGCTATTTCTGGAATGGGGGTAGTTGTACACGTCATGTAAGTACAGAGAAAACCTGTTCAGCACAAGATCACTTTGCATAGTAATGTCAAGTAACTATTTTCTTCTTGTTTTATTTTCAGTGAAAAGGATAAGATTACAACCAAAACTCTCAAAGCCAGAATGGACTAGATCTTCTTTGTCCACTGTTCATCAACATATAGGTTTTGTAAAAAAAAAAAAACATGGTTGCTTGTACTGTCTTTTTTCTTATTGCTCAATAAATAAATTGGTTTAAACTAAATTGCTTTTCAGACTCTTGAATTGAAAGATGTAGTTAACTTATTTGCAGACAATTGGCTTGGTTTGCATGTAGTTGTACAAAATGTGCAGTAATATTACTTTATATAATATACCTCCTGTTGCAATAATAAAATTTCATTCTTTCTATTCTAAGGAAATGGCTCAATATTCTACAACAGTTGTTCCCAATTTCTGTACAGAACCCCATATATCCGAAGATTGTACAGGGCCCATCAATAACGATGTATACTCAACCTTTGGAGGCCCCCCTGCAGTGCCTCTGAGGCCACCCAGGGGGACCTGGACCCCACTTTGGGAATCACTGGACTAGAGGGTAACTTTCTCCCTAAATTCCAAATATGTGCAGATGAAAATATGGAAATACAAAACCAACACACAACCCTTTGGCAATCATCACGAATGATGTCTATCAACCAGGTAGGCGTAAATATATACACTCATGCCTCTAGTGGCCACAGCTATTTCAAGAACTATACATGACATCCCACAGGACTGCCCTAATTACAGCCAGTAATCAGTTCTGTGCAGGTTTCTGGCTGCAGGGATGGAGTTTGAAGTGAGGATACTTGTTAGACCAATGACGCTGCTTCTCGTATGTCCAAACCTCAGCCCTGTTTATTATTGTATTTATATCATCTAAAACATGAGTCAAGCCATTGCATAAAAGAAAAGTGGTTTAACTAAATATGATACATGCGCACCTGGATTATAGTTACCCTCTCTGGTATCAAGCCTTTAAGACAGAACAAAGTATTGCTTATTGGGTACAGACTAGAGCAGTCGTTCCCAAAGTCTGTAGAGATGTGCCCCCCCCATTTATCCTAACATTGTACATGTCCCCCCAATAGCAATGCATACTCAATTCAAAACAATATGTAATGTTTTCCTCTCAAATGTACATGCTAACAGTGCATATTATAATGTCTATGAGCTTAATACTGATTTAAAGTAGTAAACAAATTATGTAATGTTAATATCAAACTCAATGTTCTTTTATGCTTGTGTGGATGACCACAGAAGTACTGTATGAAATTATAACAATGGTGGTTACAAAAGCTTCCATAATTATATTTTCAGGTAAATAACTTGAATGAAACGTGTAGGTTATAACTGCTTTCAGATACAATACACAAAATCTAGCTTTCATAAGTGCAAACTGTAAACTCAACCATGTAAGCCTCTGCAGACTTTAATATTTTCTAAAATTAGAATAAGATAAAGCAGGATTCCAAATATTTATTGTCCCAAAAGTTTTTTATTTAATCATAAAAATGGTACTATTTGTTCAAAACCCACTTGTTTCACAAATGTGTTAACAGGACGCTGGACTGAGAAACTAGCATAAATGAGAATATTGGTTTAGCACAATACCATAAGGACAATTAATAAAGACAAATATTGTAACTTCAGATCCCAATCTCATAAAAAAGTGCAGGCCAACAACCAAAACAAGATAAAACTCCCTTTAATATGCAATGAACCATTTTCAAGTAACCTTTTTTTCTAAAGTCTCTTGGTAACAAAACAATACTGTATACAAACACAAAATTGCTACATTAATGTAAACAAGATATAAAAATGATTCTTATGGTAATAAAACAAGTATTTGTTGCAGATTTCCCCTTTTTGTGTGAAGTTTTCACGTAAGACCGACCTCCACCAAGCTCACGGTTAAAATTTCAAAAAATATTCATAAACAATATGGCAACGTAACATTCAAAACACCAATTTTTTTTTTCTTTTTTGTTTAGTCCGTTTTAGTCATAACACTCACTATCATCAGTGTTTTTGATGTTTCCAACTTACGGGTGGTGGAATCTCATGTACACGTCATTGCCATGCATTTTTGATATTGCATTCAGTTACTTAATACATACATTAATGTGTTATTCCCTGTTTTTCCAATTTGCTGTTTTGGTTGAGTGAAAGAGAGAGACAAGACTGATGTCTGGACTGTCAAAAGTGTCATGCAATCTGACCATTCTGTGAAAGTTTACACTGTGTTTGTATCTAACAGAGAAATTATGAAAACGACAACATGAACATAAATAGGTTGCGTTCATGTGACATCAACATTTAAAAATGCCTGTAGTTTAAAAATGAGCTGGAGGACAGGTCAGTTTAACCGTCAGATTGCAGATTTGTTGACCTGGTTTATGGTTTACATCTCTGTAATTATGAAAAAAATACTGGAACCAAGTTTAACAAATACATGGTACAGTATTTGCTGCCATTATTCAACCCCAAGATGTGATTGTCAGTTGGAAGGACTTTAAGCCATACAATTAATATAGCAAATTTGAAAGTTCAATGTTTGTGGTTCATAGGTTTGGATATTTCTCCCAAAAACTGTGAATCTGCCATAGAGCTACATAAGCTTCTGCCCTCCATTTGAAATTATAACATTTAAATTCTTGCACATGAACGCAACCTATTGAGGAGACTTGTACTAATAAACTGTGAACCTCTAAAGTTGACGCACTCATTCAAGGCATTCGTGACAAGGATCCTGTGCTGGCGTAAGGAGAACGACGTGGCAAAATATGACCAATTTCACCAAAAAAGGATAATTAGTTTTCTTATGGAGATGTTGAGACGTAGAAAGTCATTGTTTTTGAATATGGGACTTGTAACAGCCGTTTGCACATCCTGCCTGGGGTAGGACTGTAGTTCATCGTTTTTTGTTTAAAGGGGAACAAAGTTAGGGACAAAGACAAATTATTGAGAAGGAGGAGAAGAAATAAGTGCGTAGTAAGCGACAGGAGCTGGACTGGGACATGAGCCTATGACAGGATGTTGGACATGAATTCGTAGAATCGTTTGGAGTACTGCTCCGGATTCACCGTCGAGATTTCTGCCCCCGCCTGAGGAAACAAAGCAAACAACACATGTAATATCAGCTGACTACATTTAGCTCTGTACCTAAACCACTGTCAAAACTGACATTTTGATAATCTAACTCAAGGGGACAAATGTTTCAGTTCCAAAAGAGATCAAGAGTGATATTGACAGAAATTGGCATCTTAATATTTTTTGCAGAAACTAAAGATATTTCTAGTCTAGTTGAGGTTTAAGTATCAAATAAATGCGCCAGATATTATTGCAACTATTTGGTGTAGTATAAAATTAACATCCATAATATTATTGATATTTCCATGTATTGCCCACCTCTAGTCTGAGATGTATTGTTTTAGTGGACAAGAGTCTAGCTGGCCAGACAGACTCTTTTCATAGTAACCAACTATATGATCTAACCAGCCATACCCATATTTTGGGATTTTAAGAATCTTTACCTCTAGACTCAATAGACTGTTAACGCTACATGTATTAAATAACATATATTTCATAGAAATAGATTATATAAAAGCAAACTGACCCCATGTTTCACAGTTTTGGCAGCATGTGCAGCTTTTTTCTTTGCGTCATAGTGCGTGAGGATGTCGATGATGGCCATGAAGTATACCTCCTTTTTCACAGCTCCTGAAAAAAAACCATACATCATTTTCACTTTTGACCCTTGAATCAGAAGAAATCAGCCAAGCGTTAAACAACAATCTGTGTTTGGTCTACCACAGATGCTTGCTGCATTTCAATTTAAGTTAAGTCTAGTGAGCTAAACCCAGGCCAGGGCAAAAAGACACATAAGTGAACCAGGATGTATAAAAGTACGAAGTTTGAACTTTACTAAGACACAGCAGGGAGCAATCCAAAATAAAATTAAAAGCATTAAAATGAAAAACATTTAAAGGTGCCCTGTATAAATGTTAGTGCCTTGACTGGGATATTCATCAGAATGGTATTAAACATATTTATCTCCACACAGACAAACAGATGACACCACTGGGCCAAATTATTCAGTCAGATCTGTGGAGAAGCGACCCTGCTCACAGAATGCATATTTTTCAGAATAAAAACATCAGTGATTTAACAAAGGCAAAGGCATCCCATGTGAAGACATTTTGTACCAAAGCGAAAAGTAATTATGGATTTTATAAATCTTAATATAGGTACTAGTATTGACAAATATCAGTTAATGCCCGCAGCAAGTCAATTTTCGGTATTGACAAAAAACATATTGGACCATCCCTATCTAGAAGCTATAATTCTTCTAGCCTCCTGCCCAAAGCACTCACCTTCCTGGCTCTTGATTGCGTAAACGTCCACAGAGGGGTCGAACTCGCCGGGGCCGAAGAAACCCCCACAGTTCAGAGGGTTCCCGGGGCTGTCTGGAGGCGTCCCGAACGAGCCGGTCAGAGCTCCGCCCCCCATCCCATCTGGCTCGTACTCGTCCTCCTCCCCCCCTGCCTCCACGTCCATCTCTTCCTGCTCCGCCCGCTCCACGTCATGTATGCCCACCAGCAGACTGTAGTCCATGATCTTTAGTGTGGCCAAGAACTGCAAGATGTAACACGATATGACAAATCTATTTAGTGAATTGATAACAGATATTGTATTTTTGGTTGTATTAAACTATAAAATGTATAGATAATCTTTTGACATTTTTGCATTTCAATGGAAACCACAATATTGATCTTAAACAGCTTCATAACTTAATAACTGAGAAGCCCCTCTTCATTGTGCATTTCACTGTTACAAGCAGCAAACTTATATATATATTTGTTTTATTGTAGAAAAAAACATGCATGAATCGATTCAAATACTACCCTGAGTAAGCTAATGAGGGAAGACGGTTCCTGAACAAGTAGAAATTTAATTCTTGATTTAACATTTTTGATAAGTAAAAGTGTTAAGAGTTACAGAGCTGCACTGTAGTCCACAGTGGCATGTATATTTTTTATAAAGCAGGCTGATAGAAGCTTTACTATTGTTTCAATTCAGTGTTGTTTCCTAAATTGTGGATACTAGTTGTCTTAGTATGTCAGTGTATGCACTCAAAATATGTGCTGACAACATAAAAGCTGCATTGCATAGCTTTAAATAGCTAATGGTTAACGGAGAAATCAACCCTGAAAGCTGTATTGCTTATGAGCAGCAGCCTGGGTCTGACAATGTCATTTCTAACCACTTGGGGGCGCTGTAGTGGGTGTTGTTCAAAGGGAATCCTTCACTGTCTCATCAAAAGCTGCTTGGTTTTGCCTTTAGGGAAAAAGCCAGCTGAGTTTAAAACAATACCACATGGCCTAGTTCCTACTGTTTATTTAAGAACTGTGGGAATTTTGTGAAAAGTAGAATTTGATTCAGTCAAGACACATTTACTATCCATCAATGAGAACTTTATACTGACTTTATATTTTACTATATTTAAGTAACGCACTATGACACAAAGAAAAAAGGTATGCAAGTGTTTACAAATAGTTCATCCTAATAAAGGTTGGGATATGAATTTAATTTTAATCAAGATCGAGATTCAGTCATTGCTAAATGTCATTGCTCAGCTTAGGTATTTTATCAAGGCTTACAATCCTCTTTATCTTAAATTGGATAAAGATACATCTGATATAAACAGGAATACCTGATTACACACAATAATATTTAAAATATTAGAAGCCTCTTACCTCGACGTCACGTTTTAATTTGTCCAAAAATAGTTTCTTATTGTCGTCTCCTATTTGCAGCTTATGGCCTTCATTCAGGAAGTCGTTGTCTTTAAAAGTGGGGAGTTCTTTAGCCTAAATGAAGAGGTGGAAAATATGTAAACATTTATGACTTTGGTAAATCAAAATAACCATTTAGTTATAAGCTTTGTTTGACTTAAGTTTACATAATGGGCCCCTCATGAGTGAGTCGAAGTTATCTTATCACCATCGCTGTACTAAAAGCGCGTACACTGGCAGTGGCCTAAGCACACAAGATAAAAGCACTGCTCTACAACAGTAGTGCTCAAACTTTGCCCATCAAACAGATAGATATTTGGCTTTCAAAATACCAACTGTGGGCTTAAATGACAATTACTAAATAAGAACAAATTATATAACACTAAATCAGGAGTTAGAACTAAACTTATATAAGACAATAATCAGAAAATAATTTACTTTTATTTCTTTATCTCATCTATTTAAAGGTACACTATGTAAGTTTTGTGATGGATCCGCTATCCACTTGTCTTCATGGAGAAGATAAATATTCCAGGCAAAGGAATATTAACAGTATGGAATTACACTTTTCTATTTCAATGGAGACAAGCAGGTGTCACCAGTAGGCCAAGTTACAGGTCAAATCTGTACACAGGAGAATCTATTCACAAGAATGTTTTCAAGATATTTTCAGCACTTAAAACACCTGCTAAAATGTAAGATAAATGCAATTAATGCCATACAGTGGAACATTCCAGGCAAAGCAATGACATTTCGATGAAGGAAAGCAGGTGCTAGACTCTTCACAAGAAACGTACATAGTGCACTTTTACCTGAACTGAACTTTAACCATATCCAAGCCAGAACTAAAAAACAGGACTAAACAAGAACTAGTCTAAGAATAATAAACCAGGTCTAAACCAGGACTATACATGGATTAATACAGGACTAGAGCACATAATTGGGACCCTATTGTATAATGTAAAGCAAAACTCCAGTGTACAACAAGCAGTACCCAAACCACAGCATGTTAACAAATATTTTAGAGAACTACATCTGCAGACTTAATTTAGATGTCATTTGACAGCAAGTTTGTCTCGGGGTGAGCTGGGGGCATTTATTTCTGTCACCCCCGTTCTACCAGCTGTCAACACCAAAATGAAACGCACCTTCTCCTTGTCACTGGCTTCCCTTGAGACTGTAGATCCCTTAAAACGAGAAGAAAAGGAGACAAAATTAGCACAAGAATCAAAGATGAAGATAAGAATACAACTTCAGATATGTTTGCTTAACACTTTTCCCTTGACAGCATCTCGCAGTGATGTTGGATGTTTGTACTTGGCAGAGCATGAAGTGTTCACGGAAAGCTGGGAATAATAAAATCTGTTTTGAAATAGAGTACCGTTTTACACTTTGCTCCTGGATGTGAGAAAGCGACATTTGTTTTGTGTCATTTTCGGGGGGCTGAGCTTTCAGAGAATCCAACAATGGCCTGAGCTCAAGGGACTGCGATAAACAGCTGCATCTGCTCTGTCATTTGGAGCAGAACGCTTCATGCACACTCTGGGCTCCTGTTAGCAACTAAAGTCAAACAAATATTTACCTCCAGAATAAATGTTGTTTTTCACTGCCAAGAGAAATGTGGATCTAGCCTATTTAGTGCAATTTTGCTAGCCTAAAGACCATACACATATTTGCAAATCAAATGTTTGGTTATGAAATAGTTGAGCGCAGCAGACTTCAACATTATGGTTTTGTTGCTGATGTTTGCTCGTTATGAAATGACAGTGCAGCTCAGAGTCACACTGACACCAAACACATCGAAGCAAATCGCAACCAAAATCGTGTAAATTCTTCTGTAGTGTGTGGCGGCCTTTAGTCTTATATAGCACTTTTCCAGACGCTCAGAGTGGCTTTACAATTTTGTGCATTATTCATTCATTCCACACTCGGCGGTAAACTACTACTGTGGTGGTAACCTCAGCTGCCCTGAGGTAGACTGCGCCATCGGCCCCTCTGATCAGCAACACTCACGCACACACCACTTTCATACTAGGCAATGTGGGTGTCTTGCCTAAGGACACAACAACAGTTTTTGAAACTTGACAAAAATAGTTGGCCACAATGTACAGTATTTATAGGACTTATAAAATCTCTTTCCTTCTATTTCAAATATATACAGAGCACATTAACTTGTATTCTGCCCCTTTTACTCAATGAGAATCAGAAAATTCATGCTTTCCCCAAATGCCCCCGACATGTTAGGGGAATTGGTGAGTCTTGTGGTTGTTCACACTTGCACAAATACCACATTAATGTTGGGACGAAGCTGTGACTAAGTCTCGAAATAAACCTGGACTGGACCAGGACTACACCAGGATCAAATAGGAACAAACAATATGAATGCCCCTTAAATGCCTCCAGTCTATGGATGTGAAGAGTTAAGGCTCGTAGTTAGGGTCTGTGGCTCCAGCACTTTTGTAATATATGATATGATATAATATGACATTATAATGGTCTACCATATTCAGGGTAAGAGTTTTACAATTTAATTTTTGACATTTTCAAATCAAAGTGTTTCTTCTCACAATAATTTACACAAACACTTGCCCCTGCGATATGTCTAGTTTGATTTAAGTTTGCATGTGTTTGTAACCAGTTCTTATGAGTGCACTGTTGTTGTTTTTTTTCTGGTAAATATCCAAGTTTCCTAAACGGTGTGATACCTTGAGGTCATATTTGCGGTGCACGGTGAGGCGATGGCTGAATACATTCCTGGTGACCACCATGTAAGTCTCCACTCCGTCCACTGTGAGCCGGTACATGCCCAAGAACTGAGGGAGCAGCGTGTTGCCATGACACTCCACAATGAACTGGACAAAGAGGAGAGAGGGCGGGTGAAGAAACAGAGAGAGTGGGAGGAAAAGAGAGGAAGCAGGGGGGAGACATAGAGAGAGAAGAGAGAGAGGGGGAGATGAGAGGAAGGGAGGGAAAGAACATGGGGGGGTGTAGAAAGAGAGAGAGGAGGATGGAAAGACGGTTGAGAGGGAGGTGAAGAATAAGAGGAGTGAAAAGAGAGGAAGAGGAGAGTAAACTGATTAGAAATTGGCAGGCACTACATCAACAGTGGTGACGTTCCATTAAACAATATGAGATTATAAATAGCAATACAGTGAAATAACTAATAAGAATGGCTCTAATGGCATGTTGGATATTTGCAATGTCTTCCATCAATTTTTTTCCGTTTATGCTAATCAGGCCATGTGAAGAAAATCTTAAATCCCACATGACAGAAGGCCAGGATCAATTCCAAGTTTGTTAGTTTATCAAAGAATAGTATTCATATTTTTTTTTTCTTTCCCTTTTTCAGCTGCAAACAACCAGCCTACATCTTATCTATCCTCTGCACTCATTTCTCTCAACATTAACCATATCCTCTTGGTCTTCCGCAAGCCGCTTGTCTGACAGCTCTACTTCAGCATCCTAATAGTATTTACCGCGTATCTCCACTGTACTAGATCATCCCAATACAAGGTTCATGCAGGTTTCAGCAAATCAAATGTAGTGCTTTCTAGTGCCTTTTAAAATGTGGTATTTTATCATGTCAAAATTAAGCAGAATGACGAGAATATATTCTTTACATTTTAGATATAGTAACATGTCTAGATTTAATAAACCCAATATATTAGTGTTGAATCTCCAAAAATGGACTGTACATGAGCTGTACTTCTTACTGTACCAAAAGAGTCCCATTCAATGAGCATCACCTCCTTGTAGAACATTCCAATTCAGTCAGTCAAGCAGTATAACTTTATTTATCTCAGAGGGGCAATCAAGCGCACTGAGCAGTTAAAACATCATGCCATTCTTACTCCACTCTCCCTTTTCTCTCACTTTTCCAATTACAAACCTGTAAACTTGTTTTTCTTCACAATCCATAGATATTCCTCTTAGGCATCTCTCAAACTGCTGTATTTTGAGTATAAGGACCAAAATCCTGATATCTTACTGCAGTATTTTTCAATCATTTTTGCAACAACAACAAACATACTCAGCAGAGAAAAAAGAAGTGTCAACATGTCTGTCTGACACTAGGGATATAGTAAAGGTGGTCATTTTGTGGCTTTTCTAGTTACAACTGTGTGAATCAATTGCATTCCCAAGGCAATCTCTCAAGGCCCTCTAGTTGAAAATCAATGTCTTACTCTATACCATATTCCTGTCAGAAATAGATAAGCAACATCTCATTTACGTTGATCATTTGATTGTCAGACATGCTAGGAACTGTGTTACTTACGAGTTATTTGCTCTCTGTAGCATACACACACAAAAAACACACTTGATGCTCTGGTAAGTTTAATTTTCACGTTAACATAGTGAGCCAAAACAAAGAAACGTGCTCAGTAGGTGCACATGTGGAGGGACTATACTTTATCATTGCTTCTGATCTAAAACAAGTGAGTACACATCCAAACACATGTCTAATATTTTCCTGGCTGTTTTTTACCCAGTGCAGTTGAACATACACCTAATGTAAATCGACTAAACGGTCACATGCAGCAGGTATCGAGTACAAATTGACTGAGATTCAAATCACGACATCTCAATCAGAGTTCCTGACTTTACATGCATTTAGAATATTTGGTTTAATTTGGTGTGCATGTAAACGTAGTGAGTGTGCATTTACCTGGTGGTATTTCTTGAGGATGTTGTGCATCTCGGCGATGTCCTCACTCGACACAGTTTTGATGACAAAACGATGATCGTAGCTCGACAGGAAGCGGTTCCCAAAGCGCCCCTGCGAGTCGCTGTTCAGGGGGGCACTCCGCGTTAAAGAATTCTGACAAAACAACACAAAAGCAGGACAATAAGATTAGTTCAATGATATTTTATTAATGTTTAATTATTACATTATCAGTGCTTCCCAGTAATGTAAGGACAAGCTGGACAGTAAATTAGCTATAAGATAACAGATTATTTGACTTCTTCCAGAGGTTTTGGACTGAATTTCAGCTCATGCTTGACATTTTTGTACAAAATCAGTAGTAGAAAATATACAAAACTTCTAATCCAAAAACATTCACTGTATTGTCCTGAGAAGACATGAGAAGTTGCTAATACAAAACTTCTGTGTTTACATGCACGCCAAAGATCTGATCATTATTTGGTTTACTTTGTCTCCCAAATACCAGTGCACTTATTCTGAAAATCCACTGATTAGCCGACACAGGCCAGGCCACCTGTTGTTTTTCATCTTATTGATCAGATTTCTTTTGTGCATGTAAATCTTATTATTATGTCTTATTATCTTATTATCTTGGCTTATGTGTTTTTTTTCCTGGTCATGTAAATGTACCCAAAGGGTAGCTTAAAGATCAAAAGATTCAAATAAGCAGACTAAACATACTAATGCCTTCACCATATCCTTATTACACATTTGCAGAAAGCCAGTACTGCACAAGACGTGCAGTACTGGCTTCCGCTTGCAGTACTGACCTGGTAGTCCTGGTCATCGATGCTGAAGCGCTCCCTCAGGTTTCTGAACACCATGGGGCAGTACTCTTTGAACTTAAAGCGACTAGGCAGATTTTCTCTGGAGGACACAGACACAGGGAAAAGGATTTAGTGAGGCCTAATGATGCATACTAAGCAGCAGAAACAATAGCTGGCTCTCCTTCTCTTTGCATGTTTATAAGCCAGTTGTAACAACACCTGATTACGATTATTTGCAACACATTAAAAAGTAGAAAATGGTTCGCAAATACAGTTTACAGTTCAATTAATTGTAAATGTTAAAATGGTTTTACTTGTTCCTTTTTGTAGTAGTAGTAGTAATACTAGTAAGTAGTAGTAACAGTAGTAGTAGTGGTAATAGTAGCAGTTGTAGTAAAACTAACTGTGAATGTAGTAACAGTAGCAGTAGTGGCAGTAGAATTAGTAGCAGTAATAGTAGCATTATTTGGTAGGGACTGGTCCAGATGATTTCTGATGTTTATAATATGGCATATGGGAAAAAAAAAATCAACCAAATTCAAAACCAACCAAAAAATCTCTATTATTTAAAAACATTAAAAATTAAAAGGTATCTGTATTGTCAAAAATCACACAATTTCCTCCAAAAAGACAGTTTTGTAGAATCCACACATTGAGTTGGCCATCACAGATGTAGCTCCAGGGGCTGTGAGCTCTGTTTATCTGATGACTAAGAAACACTCATTTGCATCTGATGCCCACTGCTTCACAGTGGCCATAGTGATTGTGTGGTTTTAAAATCCAGATGCACTTTGTAGAAATAATGTTTACTAATTACTGAAGATTCAATAGGCATAGCAATTTTACACACAACAAAGCAAAAACTTAAGGTGCCCTGTGTAACTTTTCCAGTAGAGGTAACAACACCTGCTCGTCTCCATGGAGAGGTTATTGCTTTGCCTAGAATGTTTCACACTATGGCATTAAACATACCCATCACCGTGAAGACAAGCAACTAGGTCGATTTACAGGTCAGATCTGTGGTGAGACGACCCAGTAAGAATGCATGTTTTTCAAGATACTTTTGCACAATAAAAGCACCTGTAATTCCATAAATGCCAGATGGATGTAATATGCCATACTGTGGAATATTCCAAGCAAAAGAAATAACATCACCATGGAGACAGGGAGGTGGAATACCCTACACCAGAAAAGTTACAGAGTTCAGGTTTAATAACACAATCTACAAAAGGAACAAAGAACACCAAATCTGTCATGAATTTACTTTGAAAGGGATGTACAACAGTCAATGTGTTAAAAACATAAAAGTAAAACTCTGTAGAGGTTTTGTTGAGGTGTTGAAAAATGTGAGAAAAAACTTGTTGGCCAAGAGTGCTAAATAAATATAGATATTTACAGTGATAATTAACTTTTCAGGAATTGTCAGCCAAAAAACACATAATCACTTTAAAGGAATCTTTAAAGGAATCTTTATCAAATCTGGGACTACAGCGACTAAACCTGGACTTAACCAGGACCAAACCAAGTCTACATCAGGATTTAACCGGTTAGTTAAACTCTGGCGTCATTAAGATAAATAATGGTTTTGCACATTAATGTAACAAGCAAGATGAATTCTTATTTTGATTCCTGGTCTGGGTTCTGCAAGTTGCAATAAACGACAAAGTGCCTGGGCAGGTCATATATTTTCCCAATTTTCTACATTACAATTATCCTGTAACATTTATAACTTAATAATTACACCATAACAGTATTCCTAATGAACAACAAACAGTTTATTAAGGATGATTCAAACTTAATACTTAATACACCTAATCCTGAAGTTACTAAACCTGAATCATTCTTAATAAACTAATAAGTTACTTATTTATTATGAATTAGGTCTTTCTTCATGATTTATTAAGGCTTATTAAAGTGTAGTTATTATTGGTGGTTTTCAGATTCTATAATGTGATCTTGTCATACACCCAGAGTTCTTCCTATTTATAACTTAAACTTTTGCCATGAAATACCTAAAAAGTAAATTCTCAGATGTTTAATCAGATCATTTCTATTAATAACTAGACCCTACAACTTGCAACAGAAATCATTATATTAATTTTAGCTAATCCCCATCTGTATTAAATATTATAGGCCTATAGAATGTTGTGGTGTCATCTGGTAATCCAAAGTGTAATCCAGTTTTCAATTAGAGGCCTTCTTCTTGTAAAACACTTTTTGCACAGATTTTATACAGTTGCCGTTGTATTTAAGTCACATGCAGGATATCAATTGCAATGGTGCTCAGTTAAAATGCTTTGAGAAGTGTCATTGTGGAGGCAGCTTAACCTCCGGAGCACGATTTCACTTCCTGTAAAGCCACATGCAGAAAGCAGCAGAGTAACATGCTTAAAAGCTAGAGTCCCAACACAACTGAAAATCTACCATGTACTGGGCTAGGGTTGCACAATATATCACAATTGAAATGAAATAGCTATTTGAGTTGGCGCAAATCACACAGGCTTTATTTAGATAGTATGTTATCTGCAACAAATGAAAGATCTTATTGCAGAAAAATCTTGTTGTTTCAACCTCTGAAACACAAGGTATGTATTTGTTTTCAGTTCTGTAAAAAGTTAATGCTCCAGGAGTTAATTACAATGTAAATCCTACTTTTAATTATAATTGTATTTTGTTTTTTTTCATGTATGTATCACTTTTGGAGACCTGCCAGTGCCAGTTATTATCAAAAATATATTTGCTATACGCGTAAGTGTAAATTTTGCTGCAAAAAGCATGTAAGTATGTATGTATTGTAAAAAATTAACACAGTCCAAATAAAGATATATACTGATATTTTACAGTTCATTCATTCGTCTCATAGCTAAAACCTTTCAACTGTATTTGTTGATGTTTCAAGATAATTTTCTATTCAATGTCTAGTTTAAATTAATACAGTTGTATCCTTGTTATCCAACCCCACACACTGACCTTACAGTAGTTTAAGCTTGGATTAAGGCTGGGGCTGTTGACAGAGTGAGATAACAGAGTACCTACTTGTTAAATAGGTGGTTGTCCACTTTGATCTTACTGTAGGCTTTAAAGTCATCTGGCATCAACATTACTGGTACAGGCACATTACTTAACTCGTTGATCTGAAAGAGAGGAAGAAAATAAGACAGATTTAGCGTTAAACTTCACAATAAATACTGACTTTTAAAGGACCAAGAGGAAACTATGGAGAGCTATGTTGTCACCAAATCGTATCAAATGAGAGCTTATCTAAATGAGAACTAAAAACGACAAATACTACGTAAAATTAACTAATCAACTTTTAACCACGTCATAACAGTATTCCTTTGTCATTAATTTACTTTTTTGTACTTGTTATTATCCAAAAACATGTAGACTGGGTCATACGTATAGGGTGAAAATGTATGGGTTGCTACGGGAAATAGCACTATGAAGAGGTGGTGCATCTCAGTTCTGCAGTTTAGAGTTTCTGGAGTCAGTGGCTCTGTTTCCATTATCAAGCTGTCAATATCATGGTGCTACGGTGGTTTGCTATTAACAAAATGTAGAATTATGATCAACATTGTTACAGTGTAATAAATAAAGAAATAAATGAAATAGCATAATATGACCAAAACAAACTTAGACCTAAACTGGATCCATAATCTTTTGGCCCAGGACTAAACCAGATCTAGAAGGAAGCCAGCATGTAACCAGGACTTCTCCTAAAAGAAGCTAAATGCAACTGTACAAAGCAGGACTAAAACTGGCATGCAGAAGTTAAACCTTTTCAGATTATTTTGAGACACAGTTTATATTGAGTGTTTGAGGGAAAAAAATCCCAAACTTTCAAACTGAACGAGACCACGGTGTGCACTGAAAACAAAGACTTCAAACTATTTACAAATGAGTCACTACATATTAAAAGAAGGGTGATTCACTGATGAGGCTGTATTTTAAATGTCTGCTGGAAATCTTTGCTACTGTCTGTTTACTATAACCACAATCATTAACTTTTCACCTCAACAGACCCCAAAATAAGGACAGGGGCATCAGACATCAGCTCCAAAACATATGGGATACTGTCAAAACACTGATTCAGTTTTAAACAGACAATAGCATTTGCCTTTCAACATTATGCTATGGTACAAGGTATTAATTAGTAGCTGGGTATCAATACTAATACTAAAACTACTAAAATTCAAAACTGGACACCAAAACAAACCAGGAATTAAATATTCATATGTATTTTTAGAATTGTCTGATCAAAACTAGCAATAAGACCACATGGTAATATTGAAGAAAGTACCTTTTAGTAGTACTGAAATTGTATCTGAATTATTAGTATTGTGACAAAGGTAAAAGTGAAAAACAGAGGATACCAGTTTGTGATTGTGAAAACAATAAATCTTCATTGAAAACAAAAGATAATTCTCTTAAAAGCATAGTTGAAATGAAAAACAGCATGAAAGGTAATTTGAGATTTGTCTAATAGAGGCAATGATTTCATGTGCATTGTGGTAACTTGAACTAAATGTCCACTGAAAGGAAGCAATTAAAATGAGACACCAGCCAATAAAAAGGAAAGCACCCAGAATGTACTCATCAATCTGGTGAAGAAAACTGCGAAATTGAGTGTTTAGAAAAGTGCTTTAAAAGTCTTTGTATTATGATTATTATTATTAAAATGTATTTTCATAGTACATGAGAAAAACTTCAGAGCAAAGTGGGCAAAAATTACTATCAGTGATTAGTGATGTGGTTCTGGTAACTTTTTTTAGCCTCTTCTTGTACTTTGAATTGAAATAACGCTTAATACTTTCATTTGAGTATTTTTTTAATCACTTTTCACTATTCTTTAACCATCTACAGTATGTTTCTAGCAGGACGACTGACATCAAACAAGCTGCGTAGAACATGAGCCAAACAGCCAGTGACAGTGTGTGGAAAGTGTCCTCTGGTGCTGAAACTGTGACACAATTAAAAATGCATTCAACTTGTGAGTTTGAGAAAAGTGCTTTGATGAAAGTGTGTTTGATGTCTTGGATCGACTTCCCGCCCACACCTCAAATCAGCGGGCCTGCGTGTAGCTTCCCACACGCACCACCCGAGTTACTGGAGCTGCTGCAGTGGTAGTCATATTATTAACAGGATACTTAGTCCACGCATTTTACACTTAGGGACAGAGCTGTTGTTTTTTCATGGTTTGTGTAGACTCTTAAAAAGCGTGTTATCTTGTTATATCTGAAATAATAATAATAATAATGTATTGTTTTTCTAATGCGGGTTTCTTGACAAAGTCGTTTTTGTTGCATTATTCATTCACTCTCCACACACTGGTGAGCTACTATAGCCACAACTGACTTGCCAGTCCCTCCTACTTTCTGGTTGAATTCAGGAGGATCTGATCATAGAGTGTATCAAACAACTGTTATATTTTAATCACAGCTGCTTATTTGTAGCACACAGCTCTAAAATGTGATGTTTCCTCTCAAAATATCCACCCAGAACTAAATATATATTTATTTTACATCAGATTTTAGTTCTTTGCCAGTTGATTTAACTGAAATTCATGCTGCTTTTCCTCTTGTTGCCTCTTGTTTCTTTTTTTTGATTTTTACTTATAAAGTCACAAAATTTTTTATATAAATGGACTATGCATTTCTCTGTTTGGTTAATTTAATTTGTCAGTCACATCCATCAGGACTGGTGGAGACAGTTCCAGGATATTACGTCTTGGTAAAGTATTGCAAGTGTGTGGTTTTGGCTGACCAGTTAACACAAATTTAGCCCCCATTATCTTCCCTTAATGCCGCCAGTCAATGACACACCATATTCAAACTTGGGTGACGTGGCTGTGGTGTTTTGCTCATGGACACAACATAATGCACTAATCGGAGCTGGGATCTAGCTACCAAACACTTTGCTATATAATAATTGCTAACCCATTTACAGTCTCTTCAACCTGAGTATCTACTTATTACCTGATTATGACTGATTAGTGATGGTTGTGGGTGTAATTCAAACGTCTATCACTTATTCTTACAATATCTGACAGAATTGTTATAAAATCTACAGAGTAAGATATTTATATTTTTTGTCAGTGAGAGGCTGAAGCTGGTGAACGTCCAATCCAAAGGTTGTGTATTGCATAATGCACAGCCTTCAAAATCACTCACTTAAAAAAGTCAATTAGGATTTGACAGCCTATACACATCCTACTTCTATAGACAACCTGGGGAGAACATGTCTACTATTGGTCAGTCAAGGAATCTAACCCACAACCTCTTTATGTTATTGAATGTATTTGATATGGACATATAGTCATGGATAATCTGCACATGCTTAAAACAGCAGCATTATGTTGACCTACATAAGATTATCAGTATCTTGTTACTCTACAATTCATTAAATATACCATTGGAGCCTTGGTATGCCGTGGTTCCCTGATTTCTTGAGTAAGACTCATCTAGGGTTATTAATACCCACTGTGCATGGCTGGGGGCTTCTATATTCAAAGTTGTGTTATAGAGGCGGTATCCCGGTGTGTGGATGTGCGTACGTACAGACAAGCCAGTGCTGAGAGGTAATGCACTGCACAGTGGGCAAGAACACAAAACTGCTGCTGGTGCAAAACCTCCCCATCCATCAACACGGAGCATTCTGTCCTTCAATGTGCTTAAATAGTCAAAGGGTGCCAATGCCAAAAGGCAATGCGATAGTGTACGTCTCTTGAGCTATTTATATTGCTGAGAAGATGCAATAATAGACAGTAGCAATACATAGGCGTGTGTTTTGTGCAGAATTACGTGCAGGTTTATTCGCTACAAGATGCTCCCGATGTGTTCTGTCTAGTCGTGGGCTGTGCATGTGAGCAGCCGTGGCGTCTGCGGTCACACCCCTCCCTGTTGCCCCTTGCAGCTCACGACCAGGTTCCCAAACAGCCCCATACATGATTCATGATGTTAGATTGTTGTCTCTACCCACTCTACAACAAGCACGCAAATCCGAGTCACACCTACAGCTGCGTTTTTGCCTTTTGCTAAAAAAATCTCTGCCATGTACACATGCATGCGACAGGACTGTGCATGAGCAAACTGCACAAACGACATGGTTAACTTCGAGACAGTGCACTCTACTACATGCAAGCTTAATTAAATAGTAATAAACGTTGAAATGACTATATAGGTAACAATCACAGATTTTAGTGCAGTCCTATAGCAGCTGGCTAGCAAGCTAGCAAAATCAAAACAGCAGCACAAACAGCGCAAAACAAAGGATTTTATAACATATTTACCGTGTGGTTGACTCCCCACATTAAAACGCTGAGAATAGGCTCGCTTGCACGGAATAGTTTGACTTTCTGTCCTATAAAATGCTTCTTTTTCGTCTTGGTTTTGCTGGCGCTGACGGGCGCAGCGCTGGTGCAGTTGGATGACATGTCGCCGGATGAATTCAGCTCCGCACGACTATCGCAGTCGTTCAAAGCCTTTACAATAGAAACGTGTGAAATGAAGAGCTTTAAACGTCTATAAGCGCATCGTGCTCGTTGTCCAGCCCGCTGAGTCTCTGGATAAGGGTAAGCTGTGCTGTTGGTCAGCGGTGGAGCATTTTGCGCCGTCACCACCCTTCCTCCTCCGGAGCAGAGCAGGCCGCGGGAGACGAGACTTCAGCCGGCCATGGAGCTCCAGGCAGCGGCGTGGGAACAACCAGCCTCGGCCTTTGACACTCGGCCAACAGCTCCTCTGCGTCGCTTTCGTCCGCAGCCCTGAAAGTGACGTGATGTTGCTTTAGTTGGACATCGGTAACCCCATCATGATGCGCTCCAGTTGTTGTCAGTCACTGGGGTCTCCTCAAGATGGCGTCTGTGCTGCACTCCACAGTCAACAGCGCCCCCGGCTGGCCGACATGTGGAAACACAAGAGGGAAATACTATTACACAGGCCTTTTGGTCAGTGACACAATGCAACGAGGTATTATGAGTTAACGCAATTGTAATCTTAACTTAATGTTTCTGAACTTCACCATTAACCAATGGAATACCAAACAGTAATGTTTTTCCATCAGTTTTGAGTCAATAAAGGAGTTTTGGAAATTGTTATATCACGTAACCTCAAGTTAAAAATGCAAATGTTTCCATCAAAGTCACATATATTTTATGTGCTGAAACCATTAGTTGAAATACAGACAAGACACACACACAGACCAAGCACGGTGAGAAGAGTAGACTATATACCCTATTCTAACAAGTACAGGATCATCAGTTAGTCGACACAAAACATTTTGAAGACAAATTTGTATAGTTATTCCTAGAGGTCTCGAGTTTTAACTAGGGCCTATATAAAACGAAGACACTGAATGATTACCTTCGTAATGAAATTAGCCTCTAAGAATTTTCTCTGTGTTGAGCCAAAAGGCGCTGTCCCAAAATATTTGGCTTAACATTTGGCTATAGGCGTGCTAAATTATGACCATTAGTGGTATTGTAAATAAAAGTGAATAGTTTCGTTCTCATAGCTCCACAGGCTCTGTCTGCCTGCGCAGTGCTGAGCCCACACAGACACAGCTGTAGTAGTGGAGGTCTGTGGCCCACTCCGGGCCCAGGGCCATGAGGCCTGCAGGCCGCACTCAGCTCAGCGCTAAATCAATTACACCGAGAGGAGCGGAGCAGCGGGGGGCGGAGCCACACAGAGGGCCCCTCGATTTTACTCGTAAAATAAAGCGGCCAGCGCCGGTTTAAACGTGAATGTGGGCTGACACAAGAGAGAAATACTGAAGAAAGAAAAGTACAGGGCCTGCAGAGCCTCCCTGTCCCTGAGCCCAAGACCGAGGCGACAAAATAATGTCACGTGACAAAAATGGGCTGTCCTCTGACGGGGCTGAAAAAAGCCATTTTCTGGCGCTGCTGCAAAATCCAGAGAAGTCCCAATAATTCAGCTGGATCTTGAGTGGAGCAGGGGCGGACTTTGATGTGTAATCAGGTAGGAACAACGCGGTAAATCTGATGTTTGTGCGGCGACGCGGCGCTGCTCGCGGAGGGACACACAAAGTGCACGGTGTCACATTTGAGTGTCTCTTGTTCGCCTCTTCATATAGCCCATAGCCCTGTCAGTGAATGTAAGATGGCTGCTTTGTGCTGCTGTGGGCTGTATGTGCGAGCGGCCGTTTGCTCTGGATGTGCCCGGGTCTGTGGTCGGTGGTCGCCGGGACGCGGAAGGCTCTTTGTTGGAGCGATGCTTGGATGAGGCCACACTGGGGCCATTGAGCCGCTGCGCTGCGCTCTGAGCAGCTCGCAGTCTTATCCCCGGCTCTGGCTCGCTCATAACATGATATTTACCACTAGAGTGGCCACCAACGTGTATTTGCTGCAGGGAATATCGACCACAAGCCCCCTTTGTCGTGCTTCACTCACCGGCTGTCCCAAGGACGAGCTGCAGACATTGTCTGCGCGCTGAGTAGCTGCTTATTGACCAGATGGGAGATGGTCCAGACCCTGCAGACCTCTCCGTGCCCTGTGTAACAAGACCTTCTGTGCGCTCTCTCCACAGACCAGTCCAGATGGAGAAAATGCAGCCCAGCCGGATTAAAATCACGGAGCTCAACCCTCACCTCACATGTCCACTGTGCGCTGGCTACTTAGTTGATGCCACCACCATTGTAGAGTGCCTGCACTCCTGTAAGTTTCTTGGCCTGCATGTCTTTATTTACCCCAGGCGGAAATTAGAACTGGCCTGTATTGCCACGGTCCTGTTATAGACGTCTGATAACGGGGCCTATAGGACAGTATCTGAAGGCACTTTCTGATCACCTGATATTCTTTTCTGTTTGTAGTTTGTAAAACATGTATCGTTGCCTTTTTGGAGACAAATAAGTTCTGTCCTCGATGTGACGTCCAGGTTCATAAGACGTGTCCACAGCTCAGCATCAGGTGAGCAACAGTTCCTCTGCACTGAGCCTACTGCTCCCGTATAATATTAGACATCTGATGCCAGTTATTGAAGAAACAGCAAGTTAGCTGTTATTATCCATCCAGCTTTATTGATGATTTGCTTACTTTTTTTCAAGAGCTGACAAAACCCTACAAGATATTGTATATAAGCTTGTCCCAGGGCTATTCAAAGGTATGATTTAGTCTTGTATGATCAACCTGTTTTCAAATCTAGTTTAGAAGGTTAACATCGGCATGTGTTTCTATGTGTTCAGATGAGATGAAGAGGCGACGGGACTTTTATGCAGAAAACCGTGAGCTGGAGCCTGGGGAAGTAGTAGAGACGTTTAATATCGCAGAGGATGAAATCATCAGTCTTTCCATACAGTTCTATGAGAGGAACAAGTGAGTCACTATGACACTGGACTGTCTGTCTGTTGTGAAGATCTGATGCACATTATTTTCTTTCCCAAAGTGTGATTCATGTATACGCACGTTTTACTTTATGTTCTTCTGCTTCATTTTGCAGAAATAAGGACAAACAGCATTCAGAAGTGGACAGTGATAAGGTATGCTGAATAGATTTATTTATTGGAGAAGGTGATAAGTGATACTAAACATTGAATTGAATTATAGTTTTACTGTACTCAGTAGCAACATATTTCTTCAGACTTAGTTAATGGCATATTAAGTATTTGGATATTTATAGGTCTTGTTTGGGTTTATAGTTTTTGAGTCCATACTAATTGTGGATTTGTGGATTTTTGCTCATCTTCAGTCCAACGGTAAACGGTTCCTGCAGTGCCCCGCTGCCATGTCCGTCATGCACTTGGCAAAGTTCCTCAGAAGCAAGATGGACATACCCAGCAACTATCGGGTAAATCACCACTTTAACTACACAAAATTAATTGTGGTTTGTATGAATTGTAACATTCCTACCCAGGTGTATCAGCTTAGTTATCTTTTCATTGTCAAGTTAAACACAGCCATAGGGAAAATATTTGAATGTGTAAGATGTAACTTCAGATTCAGGGTCAGTCACCTGGAATGTTCCACAGTATGGCATTAAATGTATCAATCGACAGTTTTTATGTTTTAACAGATGTTTATATTGCTCAAAAATGCATTCACAATCATGCATTTGTACTATGACCTTTCCACAGACCTGTAACGTAACAGCTTTTTGTCTTCATGGAGATAGATGAGGTTAATACCACCAAACTGTGGAACTTTCAGGCAAAGCGATAACATTTCCATGGAGACAAGCAGACCCTGCACTAAAAGTTACTTAGTTCAACTTTAAGGCTGAATCCCATGACACCCCTTGGCCATACCACTTACTCCTACCCCTCTGTTTTGCGCGTTTGCGTGTAAGGGTAGGGGTGTCCCAGTTCCCGTTATGGCAGAGGGATAGGGGAAAGTGGTAGGGCTATATACCCCTCCAAACGAAGATTTTTCAGAGGCACACTCCAAACGGAGGGTTATGAGCAATTTCCCAGAAGGCCCTGCGAATCACCGGCAAGATGGCTGCTACCACAACCACAGAGACCAAAGAAGTAGACGGCATGTTGGATTTCTGGCAAAAGCTTACGTAAAAGCTGGCGGAGACACGGATGACATATGTGATTGTTGAAGGGGTGTCCCAATTCGTAGGGGTTTACTTTCATCCACTAACCCTTGTTGCTCAGCTTCAAGGGGCAAGGGGTAGGGATAGGGGTAGAAATTAGAAATGGGATTGGCCCTTAGTCTCCATTATGTGTTGTCTGTATCTCCAAATATGTGGTGCAATTACAATTTCATTTAAGTATTTTACATATATTGGTCTGTTAGTATACATGAAATCAGTACAAACTTGATTTCTGAGTTGAGCTATAATAAAAACAAAAGGTTGCCTCTTTGTGTTTGTTGCAGGTGGAGGTGTTATATGGGGATGAACCCTTGAAGGACTACTACACACTAATGGATATTGCCTACTTTTATGAGTGGAGAAGAGTGAGTACTTTTACATTATCATGATGTAAATGGGTGTGTCTTTTGCAAACACTTGACATTACAATCATTGTATATTGAGTAAAGATAAGAGGCACATCACCGAGTATCCCTGGGTTTCAGAGTGATGACAAATTAGGACCAAATCAAAACAAAATATAAATTTTTTTAAAGTCCTCAAAATGGTCCCTATAATAGGCAGCTGAAATCCAAGTAATGGGACATTTTGTCAGGTCAGGTGGGTGGTGAACCCCAGGAAGAGTAGTCTTTGCTCTGGATACTTAATTAAATAATACAGAATTGTCCACAATATTCTGAAGGGTTTAATTTTATAGGAAAATTGGCAAGGTAACTTAAGCATGAAAATGTATGTATGTTTAAGCAGTTGATTTTACAGATCTGACAAAATTGCTTTATTGTGGTAAATAAAAAATCAAACCTAAAAAAGTGCAGTGAAGGGTTTTGAGAATAAAACATTTCCAAAAAAATATGCTGATATGTGCAATCTAAAGTAGGTTGCCATTTATCACTGTGTTGTGAAATTGTATACAACTGAATAGCGTTTTTCTTTTAAAATATTTAACATTGCATTTAGTGTGATGTTAGCATCTGGAAGTAGTTTTTAAGTCTCTCAACTTGCATATGACAAGTTCAATTTGAGCTGAAATCTTTTGAACAAGAGGTGAAAAGTCTAGCCTTAAAAGTTTGCAGATGGTCACTCCTGCATTACTCCAGTAAATGACCATTGTATTATGACCATTAGTATTGTAATAATTTGGCTATTAACTGTATGTCAGTATGTATTTTAAACAATGGAGTAATTTTCATGTTTAATCACCATCACCTGCTTGCCTCTATGGTCAAGGAGATGTTATCATGTTCCACAGTATGGCATTAAAGTGATCAAGACATCTTGCATTGTGAGCAGGTTTGCATCCGCAGATCTGACCTGTAAGATTGCCTGGCAGTGTCACCTCCTTAAGCTCATTGCCGTATGAAACAGTCCAAGCAAAGCCATAACATCTGAGTGGAGACGAGCAGGCCTTCATTAAAAACTGAGTAGTTCATTTAAAAACTCAATTCCTCTTTATGTGCTTGAGGTGCATTAAGCATCTTAACCCAGCTGTTTAATATCAATAGTCCTTTAGCTATAACACTCAAAAGATAACTGATTCTTATCCTTCACAGACTGGGCCCATCCCGCTGCAGTATTTGGTCAAACCCAACCGGAAGCGCAGGAGGCTGTCCCAGTCCGTTGCCGCGGGTAACTCGGACGGGATCAATACAAGCCCCACATCTGAAAGTGACTCCCACAGTGACAAAGCTCTCCACAGCCCCCCATCTGCTACCCCATCAACACCCAGAGGCACCTCACAACAGTCTGGATCTTCACCCAAAAATCAGCCACCCTCCTTGCAAACCTCCTCCAACTGTAATGCCACAGTGCCCAACTCTCAGCGACACTCCCAAGCCTCAAAACAAGGGGGCAGTGGCTCACGAAAGGTGACTGTTAATGGCACGAGTAGTGGAAATGGCAAAGAAGAAGGCAGGGGAGGCGAAAAGAGTGGAGCTACGACTTAACCACTTTATATTCTCATTGGGAGGACAGTTTTTCAATTGCGTCCCTTTTTTTTTTCTTAACGGCAAAATGTCCAAAATTTGAAGGACAAATTTGTGGCAGAATCCAATTTCTATCTGCTGAAAATTACTGGTTCTTTGGCCAAATAGACACTTGTACGTGTGTGTTTCTGTGTGTTAGACTAGACCCATGCACACATAAGAACTGTACAGTATGTAACAAATGTGAGCATGTGTGCATAATATGTATAAACTTATCTTTTATACAAGATATTGTAATTGTTTTGTATTGTATATGCGGTGTGTCTGTCCCATTTCCATATGTTCTCATCTATTTGGCTTTGGTAAAACATGAGTCAAAAAGCTATTGGATGTACATGAAGAGCTAAAATATTTGCCTTTAAACTTTCCTGTTAATAACTGCTGTATAAGTGTCTGGTATAGTCTTCATTCTTCACTGACAATGCACTTTCATAACACAACCAACAACTATTTTCAAGCAAGAGAAGGCATTTATCGTTTAACAAATGTTTTAAGCACTACCACTGTTTTATGTATATTAGAAAATCATGATTTGCTTCTAATGGCAGCCCACAACCTTGAAAGGCACATGTCCAAAATTCATATCCCTATGTTGTAGCTCCTCACATTTCTACATTCCATGCATTTTCTTTACATCAGACATGGAGGCATTTTGATTGGCCGTACATGCATGTTTTAGGTCAATAAAAATGTTTACTTAAGTTATCTGACCTAAGCGTCCTGATTAAATTCACAAAACCGTTATCTTTAAATCATTTTTTCTCAATGACTATTAAAGGAGGGTCAACCAACTTCTTGTTTCCACGGAGATGTAATTGTGATGCTTGGAAAGTTCCATAGTATGGCATAAAACCATTTTTTATTGCTAAAATAAAATACTTTGAAAAACCTGCATTCTGTGAGTCGCCTCTCCACAGACCTGGCCTAGTGGTGTCCACTCGTCTCCATGATATGATATATACACCAGACAAAGTAGTAACATTTCTATGGAGACAAGCAGGTAATGGACCCTCCACCAGGAAAGTATACTTAAATTTTTGTATAGTACAGTATCCACATCTTTATTCACATTAATATAAACACATTTTGGTACATTTGTTCAGATTTTGAAATTGTGCGTCAAGTAAATTGGCCAACTTAATTCCATTAGGTATATTAGGCACAAAAGTATACACAAACTAAATATAATAAATACTGAGGTGAGGTAGTAGGGGAATGGTTGTTGCACATTTGAACACTGAAGCTCCTATTTTGCGTTAAACACTTTATGAATCATGTTTTCAATTTCTTTAAAGCTAACTGAACCATCATCTATGCAAATCACGAGTCTTAAATGGAAATTAAGTCTTAACATTTTACCCATGTACCAATGCAACCATTCAGGACTTCAGGATTTATGAAAGCAAAATCTACAATTGACAAGAAATACTGTACAGGCTGCATTCACACTTACCCTGGTTTGGTTTTGATCCCAAATTAATCTTGATGTATTGTAGACTTCGTTTGATCATGGTCAAATTCAAGTGTAGTACTAATTTAGTCAAAATTTTGATGTGGGGGTATGTATAAGTGTGAACGCAACCTAAGAGACAAATGAACCAGGTTTAGATAGATGTTAAGAGTCCATTTCTTCATACAGGGGAGCAGACACTATGAAATCCTGCTTGTGCGTGCCGTCACAGTATGGCGGGTTATTGGTGTATTTACAGCCACATAAATATATTGTCATGTCTTTGTCAGGGAAAAATCGAAGAGGAGTGAAGGCCGGTGCTTTTAATTTGTGAGCTCCATCACAGAAAGGCTGAAAGAGAAAACGTCTAGAGGGGATTGCAAGAAAGAATACCAATTTTCAATATTAATTAGAACATTTTAACCTTTTTTACCTGCTTTTTGCTGTATCCACATGTGCACCATGAATACCGTTTTCCAGCAACAACATCCACTTTAAAAGGTTTCTTGCATGGGATTACAGGCTCAGGTGGAAACGTGCAGAGCTGGGAAAAGAAATCAATTTCAAATGCCTCACTTCTCACTCACGTCCTGTAGGGGGCGCATTATCAGTTATTCCACAATCTCTGCTACTTATTGAACATTTTTCAACTTTATTGTTCCTATGAAAAGCCTGGTATTTTTATTCAAATTATAGACCTAAATGTCATGAAGTAATTAATAAAATAATGATCACACTGTTTAATAATTTCTTGTTATTAGTAGAAATTTAATGTAATAGCAACAGGATAACGTTGTAAATTACGTCTACAAGCTACAAATGAATACTGCTACTAATACTTCCTATACTGGCCTAATAATGGATAGTTATATATCAAGGTGGTGCTGGTATTGTATGGCTGTCACTGTACAGTATCACTGACAAAAATATGGCTCAGTAAACCAAACCAGATAAGGATAAACAAGAGCTTTTTATTTACCTTGAAGGCTGTCGTGGTCCACGGGCGTTTCAAAGTGACACTTGTCCATACGTGATCTAATCTGGTTAATGTCTGCATGTCTGGAGGTGACAGTTCAGCTGCTTGGGCTCTACTTTGCCACTAGTGAAAACACTTCCTGGATCATGTGACCAATTCTAACCAATCACGCTACGTATTTTCCGTGCCTTACTATTTGACGGGCAACATTTAACTCTCAACTCACAAAATGTTGCGTATAAAAGGCAGCTAAAACACATGAATAGCATAAACAACAACTGTAAAATCAAACACGTGCGATGCAACTTTTCTGATTGTCCACCACCTGTTTGTGTCCATGAAAATATGAATGTTTCTTTTCTATTGCCAGTGTTCCACAGCATGGCATTACACTTATTTTCTGGAGATTTCAGGAGATGCCAGCTCACTCACAGCAAGTTTATCTTTTTTAATATTAATAATAAGTACATAAATTGATGCTAGATAAGTTTAATGTTACTGTGCAATACATAGCGTTAACTCCTGCATGAGACAATTTGATAACACACACAGGCCATTTATTATTTGTTTATACAAACTAACACAGAACAATGAAAGATGAGGCCTATCTTACATACATCTAGCATACAAATACATTCTAGAGTGAGAATGAATAAATTAATGGTGAAATGAAGGTCTTGAAAATGTATGTAGTCAGCTCTCATATTTATACAGTGCAGAATAATGTAAATGCTATATGCAGTAAAATGATTTTAAATGCTTCAGTCTAACATGGTTTTGTCAATGGACTGGAATACTTTGGTACAACTCCACAACACTGTCTTCAAGGATGATTCTCTATGTCTTGAATGCACGTTTCACATAGTTTACTACGTCATTGAAGATTACTTTTAAGTGGCTTCCATCACAATAAGGCCTGTTTTTGGTTTGCTTACAGGCACAAAGGAAAACGGTCCGATCTTTTTCAGCAGTGAAGCGCATTGGTTCAATACTCGGTGCTTTGGCCCGGTGAGTTCCATCACAGAAAGGCTGCAGACAAATATAAGGCATCCATTCATTCTTTTTATTTGATGGAGGCAAAATAGGCCTATTAATGTAGTCACAGGTGTTCTGAGGCTTACAGTCCCTGACAAAAGTCTTGTCGCTTATCCATTTTGTAGAAACAAAAGCTTATAACCTGACTTTAAATTAATCAATTGGTTTTAGAAATGTCTCATATGAAAGCTAAAACCCTCCCAAATTATGCTCAATATACTAAAATAAATTTGCTTCACTGAAGAAAGATTGATCATTTAATGAACACAGAAAGGTCAGATTTTGGCAAGACAAAAGTCTTGTCGCCTTGTCATATGATGCACCCAATCCTAGATTACAGCCTCACCTGCGATCAGTTACTGATCAGTCAATTAGTGGGTGTGTATAAAAAGAACCCCAACACACCAGACCTTCACATCAACTGCAACTTGACCTCTGACAACATGCCTAAGATCCGCCCTAAGACCAAAGTGTTAATTATCAAGAGGCTGAAGACCAGATCCACTGCTGAGGTGGCTGACACCTTCAATGTGTCTCAGCGTCAAGTACAAAGAATAAGAAAAAGATCTGACAAGACTGGAGATGTTTTTGACAAGCCCAGGTCCGGCAGACCCCGCAAGACAACTGCTCGGGAGGACCGTTTGTTGATTCGAAAATCCAAGGCCAGCCCCTTTTCCACTGCAGCAGAGCTCCACCAGGCCTGGTCACCTCAAGTCCCTGTGTCAACCAGAACAGTTTGTAGAATTCTGTCTCGAAATGGCCTCCATGGTCGAATCAGTGCACAGAAACCAGCACTAAACAAAAGGCAATTAAAAAACCGTGTGGCATTTGCCAAGGCCCACAGCCTGCTAAAAGGATGGACACTGGAAAAGTGGCAGAAGGTGGATTTCTCAGATGAATCCTCGGTTGAATTACATCACAGCCGCCGCAAATATTGCAGGAGACCTACTGGAGCCCGCATGGATCCAAGATTCACCCAGAAAACAGTTAAGTTTGGTGACGGAAAAATCATGGTCTGGGGTTACATCCAGTATGGGGGTGTGCGAGACATTTGCAGGGTGGAAGGCAATATCAATAGCCTAAAATATCAAGAAGTATTAGCTACCTCTTACATTCCCAACCATAAAAGGGGTCAAATTTTGCAGCAGGATGGTGCTCCATCGCATACTTCTATCTCTACATCAAAGTTCCTCAAGGCAAAGAAGATCAAGGTGCTCCAGGACTGGCCAGCCCAGTCACCAGACATGAACATCATTGAGCATGTCTGGGGTAGAATGAAAGAGGAAGCATGGAAGGCAAAACCAAAGAATCTTGATGAACTCTGGGAGGCAGGTAAGACTGCTTTCTTTGCTATTCCTGATGACTTCATCAACAAATTGTATGAATCATTGTCGAACCGCATGGATGCAGTCCTTCAAGCTCATGGAAGTCATACAAGATATTAAATATGGATCTCACAGCACCACTACTTAATTCACTGACGTTATGCAACATATTTTTGTATTTGAAGTAAATTATTTGTTCAATTTTCTGTAGGCGACAAGACTTTTGTCTTGCCAAAATCTGACCTTTCTGTGTTCATTAAATGATCAATCTTTCTTCAGTGAAGCAAATTTATTTTAGTATATTGAGCATAATTTGGGAGGGTTTTAGCTTTCATATGAGACATTTCTAAAACCAATCGATTAATTTAAAGTCAAGTTATAAGCTTTTGTTTCTACAAAATGGATAAGCGACAAGACTTTTGTCAGGGACTGTAGAGACAGCAACAAGACAACAAACTAGTTCACAATATCAAAGTCTGAAGTGTAATATTCTGAAGAAAATGTAGAGTATTAACAATAATATTGAAACTAATGGATGCTGATGATAGATCAGGATTATCCATCCAAAATTCTAAACTGTCTAATATTGTTAAAAACATGAGCTGTAATAAACAAACAGAATGAAACACTAGTAGTTATTTATTCTACCCTCTACACAAGTAAGAAAAGCCCTTGTAATGACTGTTGAAGTCAGAGCTGGGATTAAACCGCTAACATTTGACAATGAGACGACCACACTCACCAAAAGTGACTAGTGCATACTGCTGTTGTGCCCTTGAGCAAAACACTTCACCCAAAATTACAGATGTGAAGGTGAGTGATTGGTGATGGATGGAGAAGCTATTGGCACATGTTTCTAGTCTACCCCAGGGCAGCTGTGGCTACAAAAGCAGCTTGCCACTACCATGAATAGGGAGCAAAAAAAGAACTATGAAAAATGTTCAAATCAGTGATGTAATTCATTATTCATTCATTATAATGTTAAGTATAGTTGGTAGCTCTCTGCTACAACTTAAATTCTTACATTTAGCTTTATGGGCTTACTCAATAGCACATGTTTTACAGTCTAAGAACCCGGGACGTGTCTGCCAACAAGCTGCCTCACAAAAGCCAAGTGTCAGGCCTGGAGGAATGTAAACATCAGAGAATGGACTCTAAATGACTTACATCCTGTGCTTTGCCCCTTTTAGGCCCCTGAAATCTGAACCCGGTCCACTTGATTACAGACCTGTTTCTGGCTATGTCCACATGCACACCAAGCATAGTGTTTGCCAGCTTTTAACTTCACTCTGTAGGGTATGCGGGCAGCAGCAATGACTTCTGTGGACTGTAGACGGCACTGCACCTACAAAAACAGATAGAGCATGTAATAGGGATGGGACAAGATCTCATGGCACACGACCTCTTGAGATAAAATTGCCACAAGATTGTTCACGCATGAGAAAAGTTATCTGTGGTTTGGACAAAAAGGATGAAATGCTAGTGAGTTACACCTCTGGAGTAGCTGTAGTTCCAAAAAGCAGTGCTATAATGATTGCAAATCCAAAAATATCCCAAATAAATAAATTAAATTAAGATAAATGAGGTAAAATTAAATAATTGTGAAATAAAGGAATTGAAGAAATGAAATAGCTTAATCCACTATTTACATAGAGTAATTACTTTTGTAAATTCTGTAAAATGTTAATGGTCAAAATAATCAAAGAAAGGCGTATTCATGCACTTTACATCAAATGTATGAGGATATTTTTCGTTTTTGCCCAAATATAAGCCATCATATTTTTTTTTTATTTATTGCAGCTATATCTATATGCAACTGGAGTTCTTGTAGGTGTCGAGGTGATTCAGGAGAAGTTGTGTTTGTCAGTTTGTCTATGATTAAAGTAAATGTGTATAGCCTGCGTTCTTACAGTTTTTAACAACATACTACAATCACAAATGAACATGGGTTGCCAGTATCTAAACCTGACACATACAAGTTTTCTCCTTCTCCACGTACAGACAGTTTATTGTTTATTTATTGTTTATTGTAGCAATAGATGCACTGCAGGTGCTGGAGTTTAACTAGTGAGGAATCTGATCAGAGAGAGTATTTATAGGTCTAAATCATTTAAACCAACTAGATTTCAGCATTGAAACTGGCAATTCAATATCTGCTAATTTTAATATCATATCTAGCGATTTAGGCCCTGTTTATGGAACTTAAACTCAAAATATTCCATAGACTTCCTTTAAGTCATGAATTGCTCCCAAAGCTGCAGGTGACAATGGATCAGTTTGTGTGTGAAAGGTGAAGGGAAGGTGTGTCTGGGCGTGTATAGCCTATAGTTATAGTTATGTCATATATAGCACAATGCACATTTTACCACAATATAATTAAATTTATACTATTTGTAAATTATTTCAACAACAAAAACTAAAATAAAATGCAAGCTGCTGAAATGATGTAAACATTAGGGACTTACCATAAAAGAGGAAGCAGAGAGTCGAGGTCGTCTCAAGGTTTGCAGGCATCCTCTCTGCATCGCCACGATAAAACTGACTGTGTTCATTTGTATCCCCGGATTAAAACGAAACAGATATTAGTAATTTGTTAATAGATGGAAAAATTCAAACAAGAGAAACCCTACAGACGACTAGCAGCATTGAACTTGCCAAACAAACCTAACTTGTCCCAACATGGCCCCTTGTCTACGTCAGCGCCTGTGCTGTGATTGGCTGCTGAGTCTCATGCCCCGCCCAAAGAAGTTTATTTCAGAAAAGGAGGAGGTGACTGCTGGTTAAAATGATAGTTATGCTAATTTCTAATCTATATATTATAAAGCTGTTTTCTGGAGTTGTGTTTAGTTTCATTTACACATGTTCACAAACTCTGCATATTTAGTTCACACTCAGTCACGCCTTGCAGTGTTGTGGTAATATATGAAGTACTCCACTGTGGTTTTTAAACTCCATACACCCTCACTAGAATCATTTGGATGATTTCAGCCCTGAAGTTGCCAAGCTCTACTGAACTAAGGGTAAAAGGTTGGCCTAGCTGAAAACTACCGCTTCATAACAGTGGAACAGAGCATTTATATGTTTGGAGGGATGTTTTTGAGGAGGTAACAACATTCTAACATGGCTTAAAACTCACAAGAGTCAATTTTGCATAATATAAGACCTTCAGTCTGAAAAGAATGACACAGAAGGATGCATTTATTAACAAAATGATGTCTTATTCAAGCCTTTAATTTTTACACACAAAAATATCAAAATACTTTACAGGGATTTTAATCTCAATATTTGTCAAATTAGTTTTGATCAATTCTCTGAAAACAATACACTGTACAATGACAACGTGCTTGTCCTTTTAAATTCAGTGCTCATTTCTAGACTTTTCAGGGAACAATGCATTCAAAATTATGCATAGGTTTACTTGGTAATTAGCAATACATTTGAGAGACTTCACTGCATTACATGCAATTCATATCCCAATATTAAGCTCGCTCTCCATCTAACCTCGTTCAGAACCAGGTGCTTATGTCTTAATACATAAAAGATACACAGTACAACATTCATAACATGGATTTTTCTTGGTCACCCAACTTCAAAGCTCAACAAAGTAAACAACTTTTATCCAACATAATTGAAAAAAGGGACTAAAATGATTTACAATTGGGCCCAAATGCCCCAGTGCAACATAAAGAAACCGCTTCAGAAACCCTTGGCACTTCAGCCAAAGTCTAGGACCTGGTCCAGTCTGGACTCAAATAACACTTATGATAAATTGCAGATCTCCCGTTCGGAGTCGTGTCAAAGAAGGTGGCTCAAGTCTTTCATATAATTTACTCTCCTGTCTCTGCTACAGTATTTATGACCATTGAGTGAGCTGCTTAAGTGCTACTTAAATTAATCTAAGATATATTGTCACATGTTAGGGAAAGGTTAATTGAAAATATTACAGATTATTGATTACATGTATTTATGAGTGACCTACTGTATGTTAGTAAAACTGTGATAATGAAACTGGTGGACAAATAAGCTTATCAATGACTAAACCTGACAGTGAAAGCCAATGTAAAGACAATGACTAGTCACTGCTCTCCTCTCTCCGTTACAGCTAAACTATGAATTATACATGTTAATATTACATCTCCTATGTCTGTAAAAGTCCCATTATATCCTGTTTCTTACTTCTCTGAAACACACACAACGAAAAGCATCTGAACACAAAGAAGTTTAAAAAGACTATAGTTACCACTATATTCACATGTTTCTGCAGAAATGATCAGTAACTATCAAAAGTATAAACAGTTATAGGAAGAGTTCTCCGTGTACCCAAAGATAAAAACACTATCAAAGAAAGACAACATTAGGAGGCCTTTTTACCTTTTCTCTGTATATAACATTATTAAGGCATTGTCTATCCAGTATTGCTAAAAGAACAACTATTTGGAGGACATTAAAAGTATGAACATGAAACGTTTCAGGACAGAGTGCAAAATACTCATGAACAATGAGAAACCGGTCAGTCCCTAATGGCCTGGTGAGCCCCACGTCTCCTTTTAAGGTACTTTGTCAATGGCTAATTTACTTTGATAGCATCTAACATGCAAAAAGTGCGCTATTTATTTTAAAAAGAAAATCAAACAATTAATTTTTTAATAAAGTCCCCAAATGTTTGGTTTGTCTGCATAATCTCGATAGCAACTGGAAAGGTACAAAGTCTTATAAACTCTTGCGGTCTGTAATAAACAAAACTGATTCGTATTAAAAATGCCATTTATGACGCATGTTTTGACTGCTATCTTCACATGCGTAAATGCGTAAACAGCTATTACAGTTTAAGTGGGCGATAATATCCAGTGAAGGCTATCTTGGTAATGAATCATCACAAATATGAACCACAACTGTCTACAACGAAATATTAAGTATCGCAAAGGTAGAAAGTTCTGAGGTAACTATCTTCAGGTAAAATGTCACTAGTAACCACAAACTTCAAAGTAAAATGACCTCCACATCTTCAATATTGTGTGAGGTGAAATTTAAACAAGATTTTGAACAAACACGACAGAAAGGCAGAATATTGAGGAAGACAGTTAATGTTTGCAAGAAGTGGCAGAAAACTGTATAAACAGATTGGTTCAAGCCTAGGGGAGATCCATGAACGGTCAGTGCTAGGAGTCAGACAGACCCAAAGAGTTCACACTACAACCAAAAGCCAGGGGGCGCCATTGGTTGAGCTCACAATTTAGTGCAATTAAAAAAAAGAGACCACATTCATGCTCTCTGAAAGCTGCCTACACAAAAGAAACAAACAAATAAAACTATAAGAAGAAACTCTGAAATTTAAAACATGAAAACATCACTAGATAAAAAGTACATTTGTAATACATTCATCGAGAGAGAAAGACGACAAAAAAAGAGGACCTCATTTCATATAAGTTGCGAATTTGAAGAGTTGTCAGCCATTTTTGTCCCCACCTTTTTCTCCTGGGCCCTGAAAGCACAAGCATGAAGTTAATCAAGTTGCTATTTTGGAACTATATTTCAGACAGCTAACAAATCTGACAAGACTAGCTTTACTCTTGTTCTTGTGTTGGGAGACATAAGACAAGATGGGCAATACATGGTCATATTTATATAGCGTATTTTGGCCTTAAATTGGTGGGGCCAATTGTATTTTTATCCAGACTTTCCAAAAAATTATTTCACTAATGTTTAATCTACTGTGTGCACAACTGTTAGGCGCATGTGGGTATTTTGACCATATTATGATTTTTATGCATATTCTTCAACTCCAAGCTGTATAAACTTGAATTCTTATTATTAACTGACTCTGAAAAGTCAAAAATTGTATAAAGTCTTTCAGAGGGATGCAGCACTCTTGAATTTGCAAAGATGTTGGGGCGTGATCACAGAACCATCAAACGTTTTGTTGCAAATAGACAACAGTGTTGCAAGAAACGTGTTGAGAAAAAAAAGACTAAAATTAACTGCAAGAGATTTGAGAAGAATCAAACATGAATCTACCAGGAACCCATTATCCTCCAGCGCTGTCATATTGCAGAACTGAAACCTACCTGGAGCGCCCAGAAGTGCAAGGGGTTCAGCGCTCAGAGACATGGCCAAGGTAAGGAAGGCTGAAACCCGACCACCACTGAACAAGAAACATATGCTAAAACGTCAAGACTGGGCCAAGAAATATTTGAAGACAGATTTTTAAAAGGTTTAAGGTTTTATAGACTAATGAGATGAGAGAGACTCTTGATGGACCAGATGGATGGGCCCGTGGCTGGATCAGTAATGGGCACAGAGCTCCACTTAAACTCAGACACCAGCAAGGTGGCGGTGGGGTATTGGTATGGGCTGGTATTATTAAAGATGAACTTGTTGGACCTTTTTGGGTTGAAGATGGACTCAAAACAAACTCCAAAATCTACTGCCAGTTTTTGAAAACACTTTCTCCAAGCAGTGGTACAGGAAAAAGTCTGCATCTTTCAAGAGAACCATGATTTTTATGCAGGACATTGATCCATCGCATACACTGAAGTACTCCACTGCATGGCTAGCCAGTAAAGGTCTTAAAGATGAAAAATTAATGACATGGCCTCCTTCCTCACCTGACCTAAAACTTATGGGCTCTTCTTAAACGGGAGGGTTACGGTAAAGGAAAAAAGTCCACCTCTCTGAACAGTGTCTGGGAGGCTGTGGTTGCTGCTGCACAAAAAGTTGATCGACAGCTATATTGGTCACTGATTTATTTTATTTATTTATTTATTTTTTGAAATGTCAGAAATCTTTTGTAAATTTTGAGTTGTTTACTATTCTGGCAGATGAAAATAGTGAGAATGGAAACTGTTCATTTTTCATTTAGTTGCGTAATAATTCTGCACATTATTATTATTACATAATTACATAGTTGCCCAGTTATTGTACACATATAGATTTTCTCCTAAGAAAGCCAAAACTTCACTTTTACTTTCTTAAATATTCAGGTTTGACGTTTATTAACATTTTGGATTGACCGAGAGCACTGTAGTTGTTCAATTATAAAATTTATACTCATACTTAACCTTGCCTAATAATTATGCACACACTGTATTAGTGACCAGATCCTAGAACTTTCTAAACTACAACAAAAATCATAATTTTAACCATATTAAATTTAGCAGTCCTTCGTCTGTATTGTGAAACCTAGTAATTACAGGCATACAAAGCACTTTAGATCAAGGAGCCACTCACCCATTTACACACACTTTGATACACCAGTGTATGCAGATACTGGGCAAGGACATAATGACACTATGCACCTGTGGCACCTGGGATTGAACCTCCAGATCAATCAAATCAGATTATTTGTGGCCCTGCAACTACCACCATGATAACAGATTTTGCTGATGTAAAATCCCAGGAAAAAAGGTCACAACTCTACATTCCACACTACCCTAATATTATGAAAACATAATTTGATACATATTTGCAACTACAACTAATTGAAATGATAATGATTTCTGTCTTTCTGGGACCCACCCCTGTTTTGTGAAGTGTGTTGTCCTGTAGACCGAAAAGGCTGCCCCCCTGTCCTGTCTGAAGGGGGGAGGCAGAGGACGCGATGAGGGGGGAGTTTGGGGTTGAGGAGAGCGCTCCAGCGAGGGAGAGACGCTGTAGCTCCCGCTGTCTCTGCTGTTGTAGCATCTGACACACCACCACCTGCTGCTCCTACGACAACAGACAGATAAGTGAATACATTAGGGTTGTCAATAAATAATAAATAAATAACCAGACGTGAATCTGTACTAAAACTTTAAAACAATGAATTGAACAAGTATCAATACTGAAAAAAAATCACACAGTTTTTTTTTTTTTATGTTCCTGAATATTTTTTACACTTGTTCTTTAGATCAGAACTAGTACAAGACAACATGGTACATGCATTTCTTTCTTAATATGTGACATAAAAGGTGCATCTTTTTGCAAAATGTTTTCTGTTGCAAATCATTATATTACTATATTACCTTCACACCTTTTAGTGAAGGTTACAGTTAGTTCGGTTTCAGAAAATTGCTAAATGGATTGAGAGCTAGTTAGAATAACAGTAATTTATCTTGTCTAATCTCATCTAAGCATCACAGATTTTGGGATGCATTCACCCCGGTGTTAGCCCAGTTTAGTCGTGATGTAGGCTTGCAATGGAACACAATGATTTGGGCCTGTTCTAGTCTGGGTTTAGTCCTGGGCTGGTGCAGGTTTAGATCTGGGTTTGATTCCAGTTCTGTCTATGAAGTGGATTACTAAATGTCAATGTTGAGACAAAAAATGTATACACACACACATACATACATACATTCATACATACTTTCTGAGATGTAATAAAACATAAAACATAATGGTGCAACTCTGTCACAACTGTTTGATACTGAAAACCCCACAGTTTGAAAAGTGCAAATATGCATCTAAGTGAGGTAACAGGATGTGGGAGAGGTGGTGAAGCGCCATTACTGGTGTGAAGTTTTGAGACGTCAGGAACTGTTGGAGCTGCTGCTGTTGCTGCTGCTCCAGAAGAAGCTGCTTCTGCTGCTCAGAGAGGAGAGAAGACCTGCAGATAGACAAACTGCATGAGAAATTATTATTATAACATGTTCATTTATTATTACACTAAGCTTTAGAGGGAAAGAGAATAACAACAAACAAGTTTTTGTTATCATTTTCTCTGTTTAGGTTTTACCAGGTGAAATGAATCTTTCTTTCTCTTTTGTAGTTTAGCAGTAATGTATTATGCCTTAGCATTACAGAGAATATATACACTGAACAATTCCTCCAATGAACAAAAATATGATAAGAAATAATAAAATACTGCATAAAATCTTAGTAAATGCTTATTTAAATTGCATATTACATACGGGCTGACGCTCTTGGGCAGCTGAAAACTCTGGGCCAGTACTTGAGGGTTGAGTGGTGGAGGTTGGGGGCGCAGTGCCGGGAGTGTTGGCTGGGGGGCGCTGTGGACTGGAGACTGAATCACACCATTCAAACTGCCTAGGACCCCGTTCATGCTGAGCTGAGGACTTCCTGTTAGAGACGCAATGAGACCGCCCACCGCAGGAAGACTGGACCCCCCAGACTGGTTCAGGGTCCCCAAACCATCGCTGAGACCACGACCGAGGCCATTGAGCAGCGGCTGGCCGAAGGAGGCGGGGCTCTGCTGAGGCGGGGGTGTACTCTGGAAGGACAGGGAGGAGCTACTGCGGGACGGACTGCCAGAGTGAAGCTCCTAGAAGATAAAGGGGAATCAGTCAATGTACACATTAAAGAGCCTGTACTTGATTTTGTCAAGATAAATACTCTTTACATGATGTATCGTTTGGTAAAAACTGCAACAATTAATTTTACATAGCATTTTCTCTGGAAATAATACAGACACAACTGACAGAGTCACCTTTTTCATCAAATCAGGCACATTTTTGCAAAGAATCAAGGGAAACCAATTACTCGACACTATCCCACACACTTGATGACTCCACATCAAACCACCAACATTTTCATTTCACCAGAAGCAACACTTACTCTCAGATTAGCTATGAAATGACCAAGGACTACAGATGAAAAATATCCTTCTTGGGTTATTCCGGCATATTTACAGAAATGTTAATTAATATCCACTGATCCCGAAATAAATAAATGCAAAAAAGTCATGACTAAACCAACTCTTACAGACTAACACTACCTGCAGATGTTTTGCCTTCTCCAACACTTTGATTAGATGTTGTTTTACTCATAAAAGTGACAGGAAAAATGTCAGTGACAAAAATACAGCAGTACATTTGGCAGTCCTACAACAGAGCCATGTACAGAAATATCTACAGTTCTCACCTCAGAGGAGGTAACAAATGAGGTGTCATTCAGGAAGCAGCTTTTAGACAGGGGGCTCTTATTGGAACTGAGAGGGTCTGAGGAACAGAGAGGTGCACACACAAGGTAAAATGTAAAAACCAGAACATATATATTTGGTAAATTTAGGATGCTTTAGGATTAGAGAAATAGAAATGGCATTACAAGCATGACAACTAAAACTAAAGTAGGTCACAATAGGATATTGGTTAGTATAGTACTCATGTGAAAGACGTGAGATCAGGTAATCAGATAGTTAGTAAGATTTGTATGAGCATAAAAATTCATGCTAGTATCCAAAAAGTAAGATTTAATTTTTGCAATGGTCATGTATACATTTTTACTATTCTGCTTCTTATATGTGATAATCTTCACATTTGATTAAGTGCAACATAATGGTGCAACAATTGTCCACACAGCACTGTAATGCGCTGAATATCATCAATTTATAATAAGACGTAAATTGTATTTTAATAGTGTATAGGGTTGGCAAAAGTATCCAGATACCACTCAATACAAAACTGGTATTGAAACTTGATACTCATATTTATTACCATTGTGATATCAATACTGGTATTGGCTGTTTAGCCTAGTTTAGTACTGAAACTGAGTTTGAAGTCTGCATCGTGACAACTGTAAAAGTGTATAATATTTCTTAGGGAATCTAGCACATATGAATAACTGATTGAAACCTTATGATGGTTTTATATGGAGTGTGGTCTGACCTTGGGAAGCAGACAAGAAGTTGATTTGGGCAGAAGGGTGCAGTGAAGGTGGAACACTGTTATTCAGGGCCTGTGGAGGGAAGGGCACTGCCAGCTCTGTGTTAAGCAGCTGAAGGCGTTCTCTTTTGGCTGTGAGACTGAGGATCTGGTCCTGGAGGCGCTGGTTCTCCCGCTGCAGCGAGTGGAGGGACTGGAGCATCTCTACAACTGCACATTAACACAATACAAGTTTAGAATCTACAAGTCTTAGACAAAGGATCGGACTATTTATTTACTATTATTTGTCAAGATTTTTTTAGCCTATTACAGGTTTGAGACAGAACAGCAACATTTTTCAAAAGCCTAAACCTCAATTTCAATTCATCATGATTCATGAACACAAAGTGAATTTAAATTGTAACTATAATTATCTGTTTCTTCTGAGAGTTCATGCCTCACTGTAGTTAAATGAATCCACTTGTCACTCATAGTGTATTACTGATCAATAGGATGAGTGGGTGGGATTATAGAGCTTCATGCTGCACAAAAGCAGTGAATCATGATATAAAATTATTATAAAATGCAGCAAATTGTCACAGGAAACTCATGCAGAGCCTTAAACCCCTTGGCCAGAGCGCAACACAAGGCCAAGAAAGCATGTACACAATCAGGTTTAAAATTTGACCAAAAATGCTTTTAAACAGAATTAAAACAAGTGTAAGGCAATATTTAAACCATGACTGAACAAGATCTAAACCAGGAGCTAAGAAACAAGTCCAGACTTTGTAGAGCTGTACCAATGTTTGCCTAAAGGCAATTATGGCTACTCCTTTTTCTAGTACAATCATTTGGTTGTGTACTTTGGCAAGATAAACAAAGGCAGGATACGTCAAACTTATTTGGATTTGAAGGTTACAACTGCACAGAAATTCTATTAGATTATTTACCATTTAGACGTACTGACAAAATACCAACAGACTAGATTGCAATTTAAGTGTGGAATTATTATTTGTAGTCAATTGATATATTCTCAGCAAATTGACCTTTTAGAAAGAACCACAGGTAATGATTACCTGTTGAATACCAAAATATTTTCACTCAACTTTATCCTTCCATCAGTTTTAGCACAAACAGGAAGTAGCTAAAGTGTGCCACAAAGCTACAAATGGCTCCAGTTACCTGCCCCCCCCTTCTCAGTCTTTCTTTCTTTCTCTCTCTGTCCTTCTTCCTCCCCCTCCCTCCCTCTCCCTCACACACACACACACACACACACAGACACACACAGACACACACACAGACACACACACAGACACACACAGACACACACACAGACACAGACACAGGTGTTTTTGGTTACTGTGGCTGGTGAGGCTCACATAAGGGTTAACTTAGACCTGAGTTGCAGTGGTCATCGAAACTTGTCTGAGGACTAAGCAACACTAAACTTTTACTACTTATATTGTCCAGCACAATGTAATATGCATGGTCCAGTTGTAGACTTGATTGTAAGATTTGTCTCAGTTAATGATTTTTAAAGGTACAAAGTTGTATGACTACATATTATTATTTGTTATTATTTATTTGTGTAGTACTTTCAATCATTTGAATAATCAATACTACTAAACTTTGCTCCTCCACATACAAGTAGGTGAGGTACTCGGTGCCCACTCGTGTACAGATTTACTCACTGTTGACTCCCATCTCTCCGTTGCCGTGTTTTTCAAGGAGGAGCTCAATATGGGAACTGGCTGGGGGGACGTTTTCGGGACGTGTCCTGGACCCTGGCCCCAAACCATCTCTGTGATCAAACAGCAGAGGAAGACAGCTCATGGGAGACCTGAAGGAGAAAGAGTGAGTGAGTACAAAAAACAGTTTTAATACGGTTTAACATGATCAATGGATAGATACATACATACATATTAGTACACAGACTGATGCATAAATAGAGCCGAAAGGAAATTCTAGGATAATCAAGCACTGCAATTTGTGTGTGAGGGAATGAATTGTCTAATCGTAGTCAGTTTGAGGTGTGACCCTGTGTAATGAACAAATACTAGGAAGAGTAAATAAAAAGATCACCTCACAGAAGTAATGATAATGATTTTTCCAAAACATTACAAAACGCTTCACCCAGTCCCAAGGGACATGATAAAAAATTTAAATAAAATGTAATACATAATGCAATACAATTCTATTATTTTATTCACTGACAATCATGAACATAATTTACATGTTTGATTTCACCAACTGGCTTGTGTACCAAAAATGTGTATAGGCTTAATAACCAGTGTCAGTATGGTGTGTTGGTGTAAAAAAAAGTCTGTGATAAAGTACAGTGTAGAAAGTCTTTTATCAAAGCAAATAAAACAATATTCTAAATGTGCAAAGTAATAAAGTTGGATGTTATACTTACTGCGAGGAAAGACTTTCTCTTGGAGAGTTTCCCTGACACGGGAAGCGACAGTCATCAAGTTCTACCTCTGAAATGAATACATATTTCACTTAAAGCCAAAGAGTGGGGGACAACGCCAAATACATTCAACGTTTTCCTTATTGTCATTGTCATTTGGGGGGTTCTCATCATTTGAGCATGTGTCCTTAATGGAGCTTAAAAAAATCACCCTTCTACTTAGTTATACACAAACCTCCCCAGCAATGTCCCTGTTTAATTGGTGATTTTACTGAGATGCTTTTAGTCTTATGCACAGACATTACAGCTGATTTTAATGTACATGTGGATAAGAGCTCAGTGCTGTCCTTGAAACCTTTAGTCTGACTCATGTGAGCGAGCCCACACACAACACACGGCACACTCTGGACCTGCTTATTACTGAAGGGATATATAGTATCATTGACCTTGACCTTATTCCCAAACCACCGATTGGTCCTGCAGTTGTTCGAAGAAGACACATTACTGACAGGTGCACTGTTCATGGAAATGAACAGTGCACCTGTCATTTCTACAATAAATCTTTATGGAGGAATTATGACTCGGTCAGGGTTCAGAAAAGGGAGTGCCGGAGGGCTGAGTGGAAATGGAGCAAGTCAAAGCTCCAGCTTCATTATAAGATTTATAGAGAAAAGATGTACATGTAGAGCCACTGTTTATGTTGCATAAGGGAGAGGTATTTTTCTGATATTTAAATTTTAGAAACAACCCTTGTGTCCTGTTTGCAACTGTAAAAAGATTAACAAACCCTCATCTCCATTGCTGTTCGAACTGGTTTCCACATCTAAGTTTGAAATTTTGTTTAATGACATAAATAATATTAAAAATTGCATAAATTCCACAACGCAAATAACCCTACAGCCACTAGACTTATGCCTATATCTGACAAAACTGTCCTGTAGGGATCATCACCAGTCTGAGTTCATCTAGATGCTGCCTTGATGTGTTACCCACTAGATTTCTAAAATCTGTGACTGCAATGAACAGTTTGCTATCCACTTACATAGTTAACATGTCACTGCAATATGGAATATTCCCAATAGGACGGATGTCATCAAGCTTCTCTAAAAGAAGAACACTTATTTATTTACCTACTCTCTACAAATGAACAACTGCTTTGATGTTGTTTCCCAGTCAGGTTTTAAGCCCACCAGAGCACTGAGACTGCTCTTATCAAAGTGACAAATGACATCCGCCTGAACACTGATGCAGGCAAAGTCTCTGTCTTTATCCTGTTCGATATGAGTGCTGCTTTTGACATTGTCGATCATGGGATCCTCTTACAGAGACTAGAGGATTGGGTGGGCATCTCTGGTACTGGTTCAAGTCCTATCTAGAAGACAGGAAATACTTTGCTGAAATTGGAAACTGTGTCTCACATCACATGGCCCTGACCTGTGGAGTGGTCCATGGGTCGATCCTAGGACCCCTTTAGTTCAATCTCTCATTAGGCCAGTTAATACGCAGCAATAATGTGTCCTACCACAACTATGCAGACGACACTCAGATCTATGTCTCATTGGCAGCAGGGGACTATGGACCAGTGGACTCACTCTGCCACTGCATTCAACAAATCCGTGTGTGGATGCAAAACAACTTTCTCCAGCTAAACTCAGACAAGACTTGCTTTTGGCCCACAGAAACAAAGAGAAAGTGTCAGCAGTCACCTCCAGTCTTGGTTAGAATCGGTTAGAATCTAACGAGCTGTAAGGCAGCTGCAGTACATCCACAAAACTCCTAAACAGAACCAGGAAATACAAGCACACAAGTCCTGTGCTCAGGTCTCTGTACTAGCTTTCTGTGGCTGAGAGAATAAACTATAAGCTGCTTTGCTTGTGAAGAAGTCTTCCTGAGCATGTTTGACAGGCCTCTGCTTTGACAATGTTTAAATCCAGACTCAAAACAGTTATGACTGAAAGGTTTTTGCTCTGCACTCTTCTTTTTTAATGTTATTTTTATTACGATTATGTATGTTTTTATTTATCTGTACTGTGATTCTTTCTTATTCTGTAAAGCACTTTGAATTACTTTGTGTACAAAATTGTGGTATACAAATAAATTTGCCTTGCCTTATGCCACTTTCACTGACATAAAAAGCCTCGCCCAGAGATCAGCCTAATTTCCTAAACAAATATGATGCGTTCACATGAGATCATAATATTCATGAGGGCAGGTAAGGATTATATCTATTTGCCTTTAAACTGTCAAAAGGTAGAGGTTTCAATATGGTTTATGGTTAACTTATGTGTAATTACAGGGCATTATTAAATTAACCTACGTTTTGTATGTCAGCACAAATTAATTTAAGTATTTTTCCAATGTGGCATTAGAGACAACGATTGTTGAAAAAACTTTAAGCCATAAAATTAATATTGTGAAGAGAACACTCCACAAAATGTGATTACACTGACTGTATAGTAATGAAACAGATTTGTGGATGTCTACATGTACAGTAGATTTCTAATTAATATAGGCAGTTTGTGGATGCAAATACAAAAGATCTGGTTTAACATTTGTGTATTTTCTGTTTGAATAGATACATAATCATTTCCTTCTGAAAATTATGACATTATCAGATTCTATATCATGAAAGTGGCTCTACTGAAATGGTGTGGTACCTGGCAGGGAGGTGTGTGGTTGGCTCAGCAGTGGAGGCAGTGTGGAGGCCGAGGACAGACAGCTGGAGAAAAGCTGAGAGGAAGCCAGACTGTAGGAGGTGCTGGAGACCGGGTGCACCTGTCAATAACACACACAACATGACACACAACATGACACACAACATGACACACAACATGACACAGACATTACAAGTGGAGTCCAGTAATGAGAGGCAATGGGATGATTTTAGAGATGTATGCAAAACAGTACATTTAAGATATTAGCCTCACATGGCAATACTTTTTGAAAAATTATGAAGCGTTTCAAAATATTGAACTATTGGTGGTGCATTTACAACTAAAAGAGTTACAGTGAAATAGGGACCTAACAATATCCAATATTACTGTCTTTTTTGGGATTATTCTTTATTGTTCTCAGAGTGAGAAATTCTGTTTGCAGTGGCAGCATGATAGACACAACTGTTTTAAGACTCCCAATAAATTAAGAAATATGAAATATGTGAGCAAAAAACATGAAAAGTGCACTTTTGTAACTTTTTTGATGGAGGGTGTGCCAAAGCAAGATAAATGTGGTTAATGCTATACTGTGGAACAATCAAGTCAAAGCAATAACATCTCTAAGGAGACAAAGGTGGCAGACTGTCCACCAGAAATACACAGGGCACCTTTATACTACTTCTGTCTTATTCATAAGTAAAACAATTGAACATATTTGTGTGAATCTCTCTCACAACTGTACCACATGAATAATTATTGGCCCCATTAGAAACGGCTCAGGCTTGGTCGGACTAAAATGCTATAAATATCTGTGGCTGGGCTTATTTATAGACAGCCACAGAGATAGCTGGAACAAAGCAGCAGGAGGCAGTGCTATCTGAAGTGTGACTGAATACCTGAGAGCTGGAGACAGAGTTGACAGTTGGGAATGTGAGTGATGAGGCGTGGGACGGGAGCAGTCCAGAGGAGAGAGGGGTACTGCACACGCCTGCTGCCAGAGACAAAGAGGTGCAGCAGACCCCCCCACCCAGAGACAGAGAGCCAGAGGAGACCCCCCCACCCAGAGAGAGCGGAGCAGTGGAGACGACCCCACCCAGAGTGAGAGGTTCTTTCAGGCTGGAGTAGATACCTGGACAGAGGCAGATTAAAATCACATATTTTATCATACTGTATAAAACTACAGTAACCTACACAGTTTCGTACATTCATCCAGAGGCATCTACGTGAAGGTGAGTTGGTCAACCTTATAGCCCCTTTAAAATTTGGTAAAAAAAATAAAATAAAAAAAAAGTTCTGAATGGATGCTACTAGAGACAATAATGTAATTTCAATGGACGAACTGGAATTAGCAGCAGAATATCACAAAATGTGAAAATGTAAGATGGTCAAAGTTAGTTTATTTTTTATTTAATAGGAGATTATTATTATACACATTTAACATTTTTGATGTTAAATGTTTTTCACTGTGTCCTTCACCACAAATTATTCGTTTAATGAAGCTCAAAAAACTCCCTTTTGTCCCTTTTAATAGACTAGCGAACAAATGGACTTTTTGTTTTCTTAAAAGGCACGGACTGTTGCTTTAACACTGAATATATTTGTAGAAGTAGGGCAGGAAATACAGACCTCAAAGATGCTCTGTCAGATTACACACAAAATGACTATTGGGAAAACATGTCTGACTTGTGCAAAGTAGAACGGCATAGAGGACACAGTTTAAATCGAATAATCTAAAATTGTAGATAGTGGGATAAGATTCATGCTGTTTCTGATTTGTAATTGAAAACATTGAAAAGTCAAGCAAAGTGCAAACCACAAACAATACAGTCTTTGTTTTAAAGGAAGCTGAAGGAGGACTATACACCCACTCACGATACAGTGCACTGAAAAAGTATTTGAACACTTCTGTATTTCCAATTTGACAAATGTAAATGATTAGAGTTTAAAAAATATATATTTAGTCAACAAGAAGAGGTATTTTATTTCTGTGGGGTTTTGAAAATGCTTGATTAGCTAAAAAACAACATGGGTTAGAGTTACATTCTCAGTACTTATAAAACAACATGTTTTATAAGTTATTAGTATTGACGCTCTGAGTCGCCCGTCCCTTTGCTCCCCGCTCTAAGTCACTCCCCCTTCAGAGCAATATCACAACACAAGCAATATGCATCCTGCTAACTACTGCACATCGTATCAGGTTTGTCAAGTTGTTGTGTGTACAGTTTTGTGGGAACATGGATGGCGTCAGCTTGAAAACTGAGCACTGGACAGAATCTTGCAGCTAAAATTGTGAAACAAGTTTAAGTAAACCGTGAGCACATTCACATTTGACTTTTGGCCCAAATTTGCATTAACCTGGGTTCTATTCGCTAACTATATTTATGTGGGGAATAGGTTTGGTGAAAAAAATGATTCACTGATTTCATCATACACACTGATCTAAATTCTTGTTTGATACTATGATTTTACACTAATACAAATGGCTTTGAACATTAAATTCCTTAACATAAGCAATGCAGACATTTAATAAGTGCAATTTAAGACAAATAATAGTCAAATTTCTTCCTGTAAAGTAAACTAAACTCTGCTCCAGTCCACATGTTTTTACAGACAGAGAATTGGCTGTAGACTCTTAGATCTTTTCAATAATTAGAAATGACTGAATCTTGATCTCAAAATTATTTTCAATTAATAGCACAGCCCTAATGGACAAATCTTTAAAAACATAAATAAATAAAAATAACAGTTTCACAGAAATTTTGACTCACCAGTGCCTAGAAGTGAATTGCCTCGACTTGTGGAAAAACTGCCTGCTGATGTCGAGGAAGAGAAGACCGAGGGGGAAGATGTTACAACAGCAGTAGAGGTTGTGGTTGTCTGGTAATGGGAATTCAAAGCTGGGGCAGTAGGGGGCGCTGTGTGGTGATGATGGTGCTCCTCGTCACCCCTCCTCTCCCTGTTTTTGCTTCCTTTTGGTCGTCCTGGGCCATGACGACTTTTCTTGCTTCCTCTGTGTCTCCGTTCCCTTGGCAACGACGGAGGGGGCGTGGTTTTACCTTTTTCTTCCTCCTGTTCTCGGTCTACCTCTTCCAAGATAGGGGGTGTGCTCAGTTGGGACACTTTGAGAGATTTAGAGGGTTTGTAGTCCACCGACGAAGAGGAGATCTTTCGGATTTTGGTGCCGGATGAAGATGTGATGCGCATTATGGAGCCAATTGTAGAAATAGTAACTTTGTTTTCGAATGGACTACTAGAGTTACGTTCAGTTCTGTCATGACTCTGTGTAGCTGCTATAGGCCCATCAGCAGGAGTCAAAGCTGGAGGTTTGTGGTATTTAGAGTCTTCTTCATCATCATCGTCATCATCTTTCTCCTCTTTTTCCTCCTCATCCTCCTCTTCCTCTCGCACAGCCGGTCTTCTATGGCGTTCTTTTCGATCTTCGTTGTTGTGGTGGTCGTCGGCACTGCGGTCATGATCGCGGTCCCGTTCGTGTCGAGAGGAGGAAGAGGAAAACTGGTGGAAGTCCTGAGAGGTAGACAGAGAGCCAGCTGTAATAGAAACAAAAGTATACAGGTTTGATTAAAGGAGGGATGCTTTTTATTGACTTTATAAACCAATCTTCATCACATCTAGGAAAGTTGTAAGATACAGCGCAATTTAATCAAAGTAGTCGCAAGGACAGCATTTATTTAGCCAAATTCATTTCTTTTGTAAACAACAAATTATCAGTTATTTATATTGTGTAAAAAAATGCTAACTCCTCTAATTCTACAAACATGTTTCATGACATGATTCTTGTAGTAGTTTATCAGTACAGAACAGAAATTGCAAATCAAATCATAACTGCAATTCTGGTCAGAAAAATTCAGGGAATGCTTTCATTCAATATTTTCATTCAGCCCTACTTTCGATACAATTTTTCGTCACCTCTAGAGCTTAAGGAACCTTTTCATCATTGGTTCTTTTCATATATTGGTTAAACTGCCAGTAGTGATGACGAATTATGTAGTGAAATACTGTAAGATTATAATCTGAAGTCACAAGGGAAACCACAATGAAAAAGTAAAATTAACAGCAGGTGCACAATGGGTTATGGGAAATATGTGAGATGAAATGTCATTTGCATTTATAAATGGCAATGTGTAGACTGTAGTATTGATAATTACTTTGTAACAGCCAAGGTTATTTTACAGGGCAAAAATAGAATAAAACGTACAGTAATAGGTTCAAAACCAAACTGTGTATGCTGTGAGTTTGGCATAACGCCCTCCAGCTTTCTTAGTAAGGAACTAGAAATTACAAGAATAAGAACAAAACAATCCTGTGTACTGAATAACAACAGAGGAAATACATTCTCAGTACTGTAACTCAGGAAATGTGAAAGAGGAAGATATTTTGAAGTTATATCAGTAACTAAACATGACTTTGTTGGTTGGTTGAAAGCTATAACCCCACTTTATGCATTACCTGTGTTGAAAGGGCTGGAGGAGCAGGAGGAGGAGGAGCTTTTCCCTGTACTTCCTGGTTTCTTACTACGATGACTGTGACTGTGTGAACTCAGCTTCTTGGATTTGCTTTCACTGTCTTTGCTGATGTGGTGGCTGGAAGAAATCTGGTAAAGAGAAAATCATGTTGTCATTTAGTGTAAAGGTGCACAATGTAACTTTTCTGATGCCTTACACCTGCTTGTCTCCTCAGATGTTGTTGCTTTGTCTTAGATTTTAACAGTATGGCTAAACCTATCCATCTCCATAGAGACAAGCAAGTGCAACACCATCAGGACAAGTTAGAAGTTAGATCTGTGGAGTGGTGGGCTCACTTATAGTAAGATAAATAAGACTAATGCCATAGTGTGAACCATTTCAGGAAAGCATTAACCTCTCAGTGGAGACAAGCAGGTAGCAGACCTTCACCAGAAAAAGGTAACGTAGTGAATCTTTAAATCTAGCCTATAAATTCATTTAATTTCTTACCTTCTCTATGCTGCTGCTCGTTACAGAGGCGCTCAGACTGTCTGAAGATTTCTTATGACGGTCTTTATCTTTTGGTCGAGTTTTATCTTTGTGACTCTGATAAATCAATGTGCAAAACAATACATATATTTAAAGGAAATACAACAGAGAGATAGGAAGTAATTAAAATTTGTATACACTTTCTTATATATTAATTATTAATATAGGATAGAATGTTGTCCTTCTCCTGATGTGAAGTCAAGCTCCTATATTATGGTTACTTTAAGTTAATGCTGATGAACCAAAATAAAAACATAAATAAAAAGAATCCACAAATTCCACACAGAAAAATGTTTTGTCCAGGAACCTCTTTATCAGAAACTTTGCAACGGCATAGACTAATGTGCAAACTCCATCAGAAATTCAGTGTCAATTTATACAACCAATAAGGAACTAGATAACCACATCTGATTATAAAATTGACAGAAAATTTAATTCTGTCAACTGGACAAAAGTTATTAAGGGTGAATAAGTTTTGCCTCTCTGATACTTGGATGGGTGGGGGATTACATTGTCAATTCTGATTTGGTACATTCTTCCGGACTGAATGTGATGCTAGTAGAAGTATGCACCTATAATAAATAAATAAACACAAACAAAAGCTTTAATTCAGTATCCATATAGTTTACCTTTCTGGGTTTATGGTGATGGTGGTGCTTATCTGGCGGTGGAGAGCTAGGGCGCCCCCTGGAATGACTGAAGGAACTGCTTGTGTTTTCACTAGAGCGTAACTTCTTTTGCTGCCAAACAGGATAAAAAAATGGTTTATTAATGTATTATTTACTGTGACAGTTTTATTTCTTGGTGGAGCCTTGCATCATACCATCTTGTTGTAGTGGTGCTTGCAGTAGCCACAGTACTTCACATTGTCAGCCTCTGGGCCCTCCTCCTCGCACAGTAGGCCAGCCATCTGAGCACTGAGCAGGGTCAAGGGAAAGACAAATGTTACCAATGTAACAAATACTCGCAATGACACTGTTTAACTCTGCTGTGAAATATTAATAAACTAATTCTGGAAAGAGGTTATAAAAATAAAATTGCTGGATTGTTTGATTTTCCATACCATGATTCACAATTTGCCTGTTTACTAATACAAGTCTATGCTCAAACACAGACACTTTTCCATACCGACTCCTGGCCATCTCTGTCACGCTCTGAATGAGTGACAGGTAGCTTTAACCAATCACAGTGAAGTGCGAAGTGATCTGGTTAAAATAAATAAACAACGTGTGATATAAATGTTTTGACATATCACCCACCCACTCCTATTAGTCAGGACAATGAGCAGTGTGAAGTGTTGGTGAAGAGAGGGAAAGACATTCAAAAAACTGGTCAGAGCCGATTTTCATTCTCATAATGGTGAAATTGGAAGAAGTGCTAGCATCTGTGTTGCGACCAACCCTTTGTCCATAGTGTAGCACAACAGGATACAATTAAGTTAGTGACATTTATACGCATTTGGTGATTACCAGCGTGCATTAATTTATTCATTTGTAGCTAGGTTTTTACAACAACAGCAATTACAGATCGGTGGTGTCACACAATATCAATGGTGTAGCAGGGCTGATAAAGACATTAATGTAGAGACACAAATTCCCCATGTCATGCATAGAAGACATAGGACATAGAAAACATAACTGATTATTTAAACGCATTTATTAAACGTAATAGCACTAACCTCCCTCAAACTGCAAATATGTTTGCAATAGGATTTTCACAAGAATTTATTGGCCAGTAGCAAACTCTCTGTGCTAAATTTAGATTTCCTTTTTTAGCCCAGTCAAAAATCTATTCTGTGGATGTAATATCAGAGAATCCAGAGCTTCTGCTGCCAATGTTACTGAATACTCAACAAGCTTGACAGCACACCCAAACATCTACGTCAATATTGTATTATAAACAGTTAATAGTAGCACAATATTTGTGTAACTTTCCATACAAAAAGAAAGGACAAGCCTACCATATTGTAAATAAAGATGAAAGTGATTAAATGATTAAATGATTTTAGTGATTAAATGACAATTGTCCAAGCTAAACGTGACTATATAACTTTAAATAAAACAAACTTGGGACAAAACACAGCAGTTCAAATTCATAATAAACTCTATCACATGGTGGAAATGCTATTGCAAATATTGATGAAAAGTAGAATTGCCGAATAGTTAATGACGTTATTAAAGGTAAAATCATAGTTAGAAACAGACGTACCATGTGACGTGGAAGGCCTGTCTGCAGCCTTGCCTGTTGCAGGTCATACAGGCCCCACATGCAGCTTTGCTCTCTCTGCCATGGTCCTCACAGATGTAACATGTCTGAAAAAATATAAATATTATTATAATCATGAGTGCAATCAATTGGAAGTTGAACTTTTTAAAATGTATAATGTGCATGTTGCCACAGAGAAATATCTACTGTCCAGTGAACTTCATTTTCACTTTCATTTTCACTTGATTTATTTTCTGCCCATCATGCCTCTAACCCCTGCAGGACACAAAGGATAAAAAGTTCAATTTACATTATTTGGTGAATTAAAGTCCAATTGCAGAGGGTGAGAAGAGAAATAGCTCTTGCGTTCCTATCTAACCACATCTATAAGAGATGAGGAAGTTTTTCTTGTCATGGCGACAGATGTGCTCTCCAGCAGTGCTTTGAGCTTAGAGCCTGTTCGCACAAAACTGTTGACCAGATGTTTGTGTACATATGCAGCTGGTAGTGTTCAAGTAGCACCACAACACTACAGAAGAAAGAAGCCACTCAAAACAATTACTGCAAAGGGGCTATTTAAAAAGTTTCAAGGATAGTGGCAGAAAGGAAAGCAACTGCAAAGATACAAAAGTGTAAGAGCATCATTTTATCATATGGATTTTAAGAAATTACAGGGTCTGTCTCTAAACCACACTGGCATATGACCTTCTTTTGAAGATTTGAGACAGGCCTCTGCTTTGGCCATGTTCTGTTTAGATGTGCCTATGAAAGGTTTTTATTCTGCATTCTTCTCTCTTTACTGTTAATTCTATGATGATTATTTATGTTTTGATTTGTTTGTGTTGTGACTTTGATGTCTTTCTTACTCTGTAAAGCACTTTGAATTACTTCATGTACAAATGCCTTGCATTTTGGCTGATAGAATGTTTATTATATGCAATGTGCAGAATAAAGTCATCATTCCTGTCAATATTTCCCTAAATAATTTGCCTCCATGTTTGCAACTGAACTTCAACTGCGAGTAAAGCATTCATTTTTCATACTATACAAACATCCAGTTGCAATACAAGCTTTGGATCAGCAAAAAGATTCAGGTGTATTATGATGTGATGACGGCATGATGGAATGTGACGGCAAAAGAAATACTGAACACTGAACAAGTTTATATGTAAACAGAATCATATTAAGATGTGTTATGGACAACCCAAGCTTTTGTACTTCTTTCTTTGTGATTCCCCAGTGAGCGCTGAGTGGGTCAGCTGGGTCAGAGAGGGCAAAAGAGGCCTAGCAACAGGTGTGGGACAAAGAAACAGCAGGATTTTTACCTTTCTGTCTCTGTTCAAATTCTTCACACTGAGCGCCATCTCTGGAAATATTTTGACTAAATTAGATTCCATCAAGTCTAACAGGGACTAAACCAAAACCAATATAAGTTTGTACTGGAAACAAAAAGTCATACTAAACAGTAGGGCTGGACAATATAATTAATCACAACACATTAGTAATAGAAATCAAAATTAGAATTGGTGCAAGTACCAAACCTCTGTGGATGCAATTTTTGGGTAATAGAAAATCCACTAAAAACTAACTTTTCTATTTGGGGGAAAAAGAAAAGTTTACCCTGAAGTTTAAACTATTACAATCCATTGAACAAAATGAACTGTGCACTGTGAAATTAATTAGGATTAAACCAAGACTAGTCTAGGTCTAAAGTAGGACCAACCTTTTCATCCTCAAGCAGGACTAAACCAAATCTGAACCAGTACCACATGGAGACAAAATCTGGACTGAACCAGATCTATCAAGTCTAAACCAGGACACTTGTGTACTAATTATGCTGGACAAATAAGCCTTGCCTTGCCTAGGGAGGTAAGCCACAACAATCACCATTTGGCTAATTTACTCGGTCATTATTTTTATTTTGTTTCATCAACACTAGTGAAACAGCATCCAAACTTGGCTACAAAAGACCCACTGACACATACAGTATAAGATGTAAGCTCACAGAAATTCCCATAGACAAAACTAGGCTGCACAGGGGACTTGTGAGTGGCTTCTCAGGTTTTCACTGTCCATTGTAACGCTGTCTAGGAATGCAGGCAGCAAAGGACTTGGATGAATGGGCCTGGCTGAGAAAAGCTGCATGCAATTTACTGTAGCTGACAGAGTAATATGAAACCACTCCTCACATGTGTACATTTATATGCAGGCACGCTCGGACACACACAGGAGGAGAGTGGCAGCAGCCCTTGCAAATATTGATTCCTTTGTAACACTCTCTGCTTTAAAAGGCAGCTGAATACAAGGAGGCACTACTCAGTTTTCGTGCCATATGTACAGTACAATACAGTGAAGTAGGGCAAAAGGACATTCAAGATTGTAGTGAAAGTTTGAAAATACTACATTTTACAAAATTACTGACTTATTGGGCATATATTAATATATGTGTCACCTGCTTCCTTCCATGGGGGTGGATAAGTTTGATGTCAAACTGTGAATAATTCTAGATACAATAACATTTCCATGGAGACAAGACGGTGACGTACCCCTCGACTGCAGGCTCCACTGAAAGTGTTGGTTTCTACAGAACGTGTATTTAAGTTGATAGATATCTTGGCCCTCTCACTGCTGCTCTGTGTGAGGTCCAATCATTTTTAAATTATAACTATCGAAAACCAGCAATAGCCTCTGCCGAACATCGCTCTTGGCCCCAAAATCTCTCTCTAATCCAGGTCTATCCCCTCCATCTCTTCTTTTAACTCATATCATTTCAGTGTTTTCTACAGAGACTGCAGTGAAACAGGTGAAACCTTGTTTTTCAATATTTTAAAGGAGCACTGCAAAACTTTTTCTGGAGAGGGGTACACTAGCTGCTTCTCTACATGGAGATGTTACTGCTTTTCCTGAAATTGCCACCATATGGCCTTTCCATGGAGAGAATTCAGGTCAGATATGTGACATCAATGGTGTGGTCGTTTTATTATAATAATAATCTTTATTGTTTTATCAGTAATCTTTTCTTTTTTTTACTTCACATTCCATCACAACAGAATAATTCAAAACACAATAAAAAAGGATAAATCAAAAAACTAAAATAGAACACGAAAATTACCCATTGTCAAATACCTTATGGGAACCATACTTACATTCTTACCACTACTACACACTAATTCATGTGGGAATTTCTGTAAGACTCATCAATTTAATTTCTCAACTTCAACTTCTCAATCTTCCCCCTCTCTCTCTCTCCCCCAGAGAGCGGGCGATGCCTCACTCACCACAGTGCTCTGTGACAGTTCGTACGGGATGCGTAGGAGGAGAGATGAAACGCTCTGCTGTTGAGGTATTTCCAAAAACACATTGGAGCTGCATTGCATCATGGGTTCTTGAAATGCCATGGTGAAGATGGGGGTAAACCACGTGGTCTTTTGTTTTGTTAAGGAATGAAATCTAGATTGTTTGGAATGGGGAATTGAATTTACTTTTTTATTTTGATGTTTTTATATTACATAGTCTGCCCAAGTAAGTTAGATGGAGCTTATCTGTCAGTATCCCAACAATGATATTATGTCAGTCCAACAGAAATGTGTCTTTAACTGTATTAGTTGAGGTTTAAGTATCAGACAAAAGTGAAAAGACTGTAAAGCTACCCACAAAGAAAAATAACTTGCTCTTATTTGCAACAAACCATTTTTATTATTAATCAGCTCTTTTTGATGCATTTTGGCATTATATATTAAATATTTGCAATATTTAGGTATAAAATAATACATTTAATCTATTTTATCTACCTACTTTTTAAACTTATTTTCCTGTGGCCTAGATGGAAGCAAGGGGAGGGCGGGTAGTTGGGGTGAATAACTCTTATTCTAATGGTTATTACCAAATTGAAATACTGAACCAAAGGAATATAGTGTAATTTATATCTACTAAATAGCAAACAATTTGCCTCATATATATTTAACAAGGTTAGTAATCATATGCAAAATGCTTAATGCCTCAACCATTTGAATTCTCCAAAGTAAATCATGATAAAGCCACAATTTTGACATTATAACCTTACCTCTAAAATACTGCATACCTTTTAGACTATCAATTATCCAACATCATGCAAGACTTTGAATGGTCAGAGGAATTCAGAATATTTGGAAAGACCCACAGTAACAAAGGGAGGACATGACGAATCCACTCTTATAGTTTATAGTAGGAATGGGTCAAGGATCAAACTAGGGCTCACAATCTTCTTGCCTCATGTTGATCAATTTTCGATACTGTGTTATGTTGTCATATTAAAAAAATAAAAATAAACATTACAGATCTTTAATTATTACCTTTTTACACCACAACAACACAAAAAGTCCTCAGTTGATCATTGACAATTAGAAATGACTGGATTCGATCATAATTTGATCTATTGCACAATCCTGGAATTTCCCCACTGTGGGACTAATAAAATCATATCTTATCTTATCTTATCTTATCTTATCTTATCCTAAATCAAACCCAAAACCTCCTCCAATTTCCATAATGATAAAAGTGTTGAAGTTATTAGTCAATATGTAATTACCTTGATGTATCTTTCATGTGGGACATACTGCAGGATGATGGGCTCCATTGTGAGGACATTGGCAAACTGCACCTCAGGGATGTAGAGCGCACACACCACATGGGCCCAACCTAGAATAAAACATAACGGTTTTAGCATTTAGAAAAAAAAAAGTAAAAATGCTCATATTTATGTTGCTTTTTAAAATACTTTTAGACCGTAGGCTTCAATAAACAGGCCATTATAATGATTTGTTTTCTAACCAATAATGCTGCTTGTTCTGTAGGATTAGACCTGGAGCAAAACTACAGGTTTAATCTATAAAGCCTTTTAAAACGTAAATCACAAAACATTACTAAAACATTATAATAAAATCTTCCTGAATAGATTAACCTTTGGCATTATGCATAATAGTTTCAACTGATTTCAATTATAACTCCAATACTGGTGATTTTTTTCAGTCATCAAAGTGTACAGAGAATACAGTATGAAACAGGGTGAAGAATGGAGAGTGACATGTGTCAGTAAATAGTTGGAGTCAGTTATCAAACTTGTGAGATGTTGTGACATGTGTGCCTTAACCTAACCCTAGGCTTTCTGACAGTGCTATCAAAAGTAGAATTTTAATAACTTTATTAAGAACTTAAGGGAGATTTCACATTAACATGCATGGGCATAGGGGGAAAACAGGGGAAGTGTCTTGCCCAAGTACAACTGCATGGATTACCAGGAGTGTGGACTGAACCTATTTCTAAAACAAAAACAAAAGAAAGAAAATATACAGGTACACTTAAAGGAGGGATCAAAAATAAACTGGCATCAACACACATACACTCTTATGCGCTGACATTAGGTGATGTGTTTTGCCTAAGGAAAGACGGCAGTAAGAATTGTCAGTGGCAAGAATTGAACCAGCAGCATACTCTGGGTTCAAAGTACTGCAGCACAAAAAGATACTCAAACAAATTGCCATAATTAAACTGTCTTGCTCAAGAAAAAGATAGCAGTATGCATTGGTAGTACCAGGGATTGAACCAGCAACATACTTTGGGTTCTAAATCCTCAAATGAATAACCAAAAATAAACTGGCATCCCTGTACGTACAGTCTCATTCACTGATATTGGGTGTCCAAAGAACGATGAAAGTATTAAAAAAAAGGGGAAAAAGGGATTAAACCAACAACATACTGTACTTTCACTTCTAGATGTTGTCGCACATACAAGTACTAAAGACCAAAGGTACAAATGACCAAAAATAAACTGTCATGAATGCACCTACAGTCTCATGCACTGACATGGGGTGAAGAGTCTTGCCCAAGGTAATAGGGCAGTATACATGACCAATAATAATCTGGCATTTACCCCCGCTGTCCGTCCTCTTGAGGGCACCATCTTTGTGGGGGCAGAGCTCACACCTCTGCGCAGGACAGGACAAGAGTCAGCAGGTGTGATTGATATAAACAAAAAGAGCAACAGAGCCGGGTGGAGACATGTGGAGTTTGGCAGAATACTCACCACTCGTGCCGCCCGCTCCTGTGACTCACACTTCCGACAGAACCAGGGACCAGTGGGCACCTGGACAATGCCGTAGCACGCTGAGACAAACACACGATTATTATCACAAAGGAATATCCACCTGCCTACTGTATTACCTTTTATAGGCATACTGGCATTAGCAATAACACTAAAGCCAACAATGACAACTTTTGTATTATAACTATTGTGTTGGCATTTTCTGAAGTATGATGGCAGATATGAATAAACTGGCCCGCCTTTCATTTGAGTATCTAGATATTCAAATGGAAGGTTTGAGTAAAATTAATAAAAATGTATTCATGGCTTTTTAAAATGTGTTTATAGCCTTACATCAACATTATAATAATAGAAACATTATTAATGACTGACTTAACTGTGAACTGTTGTATAGTATCACATTTACACTGTATTGCATACATGAATAAACTGATCCATCAACTAAATCTATAAACCAACAAGTGTCTTAAAAGCTTTTCCCCAAAGTGCTGTGTTTTAAATAGCATGTTCTTATTTTAGACGTATCAAAGCAACAAAGCAAGTGAACACATGGAAACACAGTGTCCATGGAGGCCCTCTGTCGTACAATCACGCCCGGATAAAGGCAGTGTGTGTAAAAGCCCAAACTAACGGAGCAGACACATAACCTGAAGTGGCACCGCGGCGCCGCGCAGACGGTGTCACCGGCCCTGAGCCTTCATCATGTGCGCAAAGAGGAAACAACAAACTGCACGCCTCCCCACCCCTCCCACACACTGCACACACAAACACGCACGTACACAGACCTTCACCTGGAGCTGTAGCGGCCAGCCCCCCGCTGGCTCAGCCGCAGCTGCCCGGTAAAGACGCACCGGCGGCGGCTACGTTACCTTGGTGAACGGCGACGCTGCAGCCGTGTCCATCACAGTACACCAGCGGATTCTCAGCCCAGCCTCGCTCGTCTGAACACACGCAGCAACCTCCAACCATTTCCCGCATGCTGTTCCCATAAGAAGAACTGGCTTTTCCTCCCGGAACGGCTCGGAGCTGGACTAAGCCAGTCGAGGGGTCGTCCCGCGCTCTGACGACCCTGCGGACATATCGGTGCCCACGCTACGTGCGCAGTTTTCAATCCGCCGCTCAGAGACCAAATCTCGGCGTGAGGTTTGTGGTGTTGCTGCTACGTTTTTTCCGTGATGTCCTCCCCGTCCCCATAGAGCCGATGCAGTGCGCATGCTCATATGTGCTTCATTGGGTCGGAATAAAAGTCACATTAAAGATATAGCGAGATCTTTATGGGCAAAAATGTCTCAATCAGCGAAGAACTGAGCAAAAACATATTGCTAGACTGTCATTTATTTGAAAGTGAAAGTAAACAACCCATGTGTCATTACTGGTGCCTAATTAAGTCATAAAACATGTGGATTGGTCGTAAAACCGCTGGCTGGTGTACGTCAATCGCTGGTCAATCTTGTTACTAAAGCGCCACCTTCAGGATTGATAGAGAACAGCTGGAGAATATTACACTGTGTTTCACCAGCCAGTGTCTGGAAGTGAAAAACATCCTGTACTTTTAGAACACGACCTTTAAATGTCTTTCTGGTATACAATTCTTTTCACCAAAAATTTAGCCTTAGCCTATAGCATAGCGCTGTGCAGGTTATCAGTTATACAAAACCCAACAAGAGTCAATAGGCAACTTTATTAACTACATAATGCATACATTTGGCATGAACGCACTAGTCTGTCTGTCTATATACTATGAAAGCATCAAATTCAAATAGTTTCATTATAAGCAAGCAGAAAAGCTGTAAAACTGTCAAGCTGTCATGAGGTGTAGGCTAACATAGAAATTGTGAAATATATATATAAAAAAACCTTTTCGAACAACTTTTCTTATTTCTGATATGACCAATTTTGCTGATTTATTTTGTATAGTTTGCAGTAAATTGATCAGATCACCTTTTTAGTATTATATGTGGTCTGATCCTGTCAGCAGATGTCACTAGACCATGTATAAACTCATTGCTGATCACAGTGGTAGCTTTATGACTGTTTTCTGAAGTAGATGAGTAAACTCTGGTCTGGTGGTTTTATGTAGTGGAAATGGGACTTCAGTTACACAAGACATATATAGCTGCATGCACTCCATGTCACCAGATCATATCATAAACAGAACAATTAGATATGGGTAAAAAATAATAAGTAACAGGCTTTATTGTTATGGTTAATATATATTTCTAAATTTTTTTTCTTAAGATTTGTCATCTGTAATGGATAATTTCCAAAATCAAGTAAAATGACTGAAATATTCCTATGCATATGTTACATGCATAGTGGGAAATCAGGCATTGTGCATAATGCATTTGTACTGAATGCCTGAAATGGCCAGACAAAGTAGGAAATGATCAACATTCTCTACACTGCCTCTGTAGAATGACTGAAGGCTTTTAGGCAAATCAGGGAAGCTCTGACAAAGTTAAAGTAAACCGTTTGTCAGTCCTTATTTCATTGGGTAAATCAGCTAATACTCTTACCTACATGTCTTACCAGTTGTGTATGACTTCTAAACTATCCTACTTCAAGTCACTCACTGCTATCTCAGTTTTTAGCAGCATTTTCAAGTATTTGATGTTTTGTATTAATTGATTAATGCATTGTGTTAATGGAATAACCACAGACAAGATCATATAAAAATAATATACACATTAAATGCACTTAGAGGACATAAGAGGGCATACAGAGGTCTGTTAGTATAGTAGGGACAGAATAAGATAAGATGCCACAAGATCTCATGTAAGCCTGTGGGGTAGGTTGCAAAACTAAATTGACACAAGACATGAGAAAAATTATCTTGAGAGATTTTTTTCTGTGTGTTTACATTTGGATTTTACAAAAAGTGCTGTCGAGTTACATTACTTGAGAACTTCTTTAGATCCAAAAGGCACTGCTACAATAACAGCAAAAATATTAAATAAAATAAATCAGAGGTGGTGAAGCCAAAATTGAACTGCACTATTTATTTATTCTAAATAACGTCAAAATCTCGCCCTGTCTTACCCAATCACGTGTCTCGTCTCATCTTGTAAAAATGGTATCTCATCCCACCACTATAGCATAGGTTAAATTTAACTTGAGTATGTCGATATTGTGATAGTTCCAATAGTATCCCGATAATGATATTATGTTAATCCAACCAAAAATTGCTGAAACTTGCCTTTAATAAAATAAAATCCATGTATGTCACACATACAATGCCTAAGCAAAGTAGATATTAAAACATTAAAACAACCTACTTTGCCAAAAAAACGCCAGACATTCTACAAAATGTGTAGGTATTTTAGAATATCTGGATTATCAACTTTGCCTGTAACATAAACACTAAATCATTATATTCAATTAATTTATTTAATTTTATGTGTCTTAAAAATATATAGATACGTACTTATAAAACTATATTCAAAATTCAAATAAGGTGACTGATACAATGTGAAATTGTCCAGTATGTTAGTAATTGATTCTTTATTCATCCAGTGTAATTTGAAAACCCGCCTCTGCACGCTTTCAAAAATATACTGGGTTAATTTTTGTTTTCTGACTAATACATCTTGCCCACATACTTACTTATAGTTCAACCCAAAATCATAGCAGTGTAGGCCACCCTCTCTGCATATAATTCTGAGCAGTAGCCTTATAACTGGAAAAGAGAAGCGGTTGTACTTTTGAAATGGATGACTGGGTCTTTTCATCTGACATATGGACATGAAGTTGTGATAACAGTTTGTCTCACAAGTGTCACTTCTGTTGGGCCTCAGAGACAGAAAAGGGAACTGGCTCTGATGGAGAGGAGAGATACTGCACGCTTTACCAGCTGGATGAAGAGCCAGTAACACGCTGCAATGATCTGACAGCAGCAAACCGTGACCAAGCCCTCACTTTCACATTAAGCAATCCACACATCTATAGAGCCAGACAAATTAGTAATAGGAGTAATAGTGTGGGAGCTCGAGATGAGTATGTGTTAAGATAAGATATAAGTCCTCTTTTAAATACTCGCCGCATCTGTCTCTATATTAGTAACTGGCGGTGTATGAGTTACTATTACTACTTAGTTATAAGAAATATTAGTGCAGAATATCATTTTAGAGTACTAACTACTTTCACTATTGGTCATGGTTTATATGTCAGTCATAATACTACTACAGTGCTTTAAGTAGTAGTGGTGTTAGTAAGGCTCTTATTGTTTTATCCCACTGAACTGAGGCACATTTATTCATTTTTATTTCAGAAATAATGGATGTGCTTCTTGTAAAATACATAATTATTGCATACACATTCCTTATAAGTTGATTTATTGAGCATTTAAAGCACTTGACATGACTTAACCGCGTACATATGCTTAAAACTGGAAAATATAATAATATACTGCCATATACTGACAGAACAATGGGGAGTGAGAACTGCTCAAGCTGCAGAACCGTGTTTGAAGCTGTGAGGTGCACTCCTCTGAAAACCACAGATGTGTGACCTTACAGACAATAGGATCTGCAATCTGCCACTTTTAGTCTTTTCACATAAGCACAGTGACGAGAAACAATATAACAATGTTTTATTAGGCAAAAACAACATAAAAAAACATATAAACATTAAAATAGTACGTGTTCAGATGATCATATTCAACTGTCTATTCACATTTAACAGATAAACCTAGGCTTTCTAATTTTGTCTTTTTAAAGCTTTCTCCCCAAAACTCCACCTGTGTTCTTCTCTTTTTGTATAAAGACTAAGTGCCATCCAGTCAGACAAACACCCCGCAGTGTAAAAACTGCTACCTCATTTTTGTTGAATCTTGAGACTACTTAGATGAGCAAGGCTGTCTCTGCATTACGCATATACTCATGTGTACTTCAGATTATTGTACTTCAGGCCATGTTCTCCGCGGGCTATGTGGGATGTGAACTCATAACGGTCTCGGCTGCGGTGCCCACACACGTTGCACTCAAAGGGGTCTCGAAAGCCGTGGCAGCCCATGTGGATGGTGTACATGACATAGTCCAGGAAGAGGAGCTTGCAGTGGCCGCAGGGGTACACCGCTCCTCCATCTGCCTCCATTGCTCGTAAGGCCTCGAGGGGAGACAGAGGCACCGGCTGGGCCTGTTGGTAATGCATCATGCTCCTCATAACTTGTCCCAGGAAAGAGAGGCCATTTGGGATTTCACTGCTGAACGAGTCCATGCCAACAGAGGGCTGGGTAGAAGTAGGGAGCAAAGGAGGGCCCATCTTGTGGCCGTTGGTTATACCTAGGGGGCTATGGTCATTTCGGGTTAAAGCCAAAGGGTAGGGCTGGTGCGACAGCGCTGGGTCCCCTTCAGGAGCTGGAGGCTGGGGGGTGGCTTCAGGAGAGCCAGGTGGAGGTTCTTTGATGTTTGAATGGACCACCTCCTTGTTAAAGCTCAGGTCCAGGCAAACTCCACTGTCACCTACACCCATCATAACATGAGACAACAGTCATTTCTGAATCTGAGGGAAGTATCATTTACTCTGGAACACACAATGGAAGCATGCAAGTAGGAGCTACAGAGGTGCATGCTTTGAAATGCCACAGATGAAGTAAAGCAGAGGGTAGCTGTGAGCAGGTAGCTGTGAGTGTAGAGCGCTGCAAAGCTGGAGCAGGACAGAGGCTGCAGCTGTACAGACACCTGCTCACGTTTCTGTGCCTGCTCTCAGGGTTTGTGGTCGCAGACATGACTTCTCTTTCCCTTGTGGTTGTCATATTGAAAGAACTCACATCATTTATGAACCTGATGGAAATGTAGGAGTGCTAATAGGTTTGTGTTGATCAGCATCTTGACTGGATTGTGAAACTACAACCAAAAGGTGTCAGGACCTTTTCAGAAAGGTGAGAACCACCCAATGTGCCAAAGTGTACCATATACTGTATCATGCACCACTAAAACTATAAGGAAGCGCATGCTGTGATAATTATTCCAGTCCACAAAACATATTTACAAATACCCACCTATGACACACATTTAGGACCGTGCTGACCACATGGTGCAGACATGGGGAAGGTGTTAAATCCTGTTTAAGAAGAAGTGGCGGGCAACAGAACAGACAAACAAATAGCTCAGCTCAGACGCACATGTTCAATTATAATATTGCATATTGAAGAGCAGTATTCTACAGTACAATTCAACACAGCAATAAGCTTGAGAAAAGCCAAGAACATATATATTTATCTGTGTTAAATACAGCATTCTTACCAGTAAACTTTTGTGGCATTGAACTTTTCCTTTTGGCCACATTGTTGGCAAGCCTGTCCAGCAACAGCGCACGCTCAGAGCCCATCTGATTCCTTGACGCAGGATTGTCCTCTGTGTTAAAAAAAAAATCACAAATTTTAGCAACTACAAGATAGCAGCTTTAAATACTGAAAAGTCATCCCACTGTAAAGTGTTAATATGGACTCGTCTTTGAGTTTAAATCAGGAAGGAAGCAGATATTAATTTCAGATGCAGCACTAATTTGACCTCACTTCCTGCTTCTTCTGACTTCACTAAACCAGGAGAGACGCCGCAGGCTGAGGATGTACTTCCTCACCACATCGACTCAGCGAGGTATAACCTACGACACCAGGCGACCACAGGAATAGAACTTTGTCTATATTTCATAACAATTGCCTTGGCGATTGGTAACAACCTTTTAGGGGTGGTTAGAGAAATGTGTGTGTCTGCCCTATATGCAGATATGGCTTCCCCTTTGCTGCCTCACCACCAGCAGCGGTAGTCATTGCGTTGTTCCTCATCACCACAAAAGCTACAACCCATTTAGCGCTAATGACGGGGTAACAGCTATGAGCTCGTTCAGATAATGAGGCCATAAAACTAGATGGGTTTGCATACTGTTGTGTGTGTACGCGTCCAACAGCTTTACTATGATCAATGACACTAATAAGAATTTGGCAGTCTCATGCAGAATTTGCCAAACAAATGGGCAACTAGCTATTCATGAAGGATATGGGCAAATAGGCAAAATGCCATTGTGTAGTTAGAGTATAAAAACATACATAAAATTTAATGTTTCACTTCTGGTTGCCGGTTTCACTGTTCACTGTGAATTTGATATCTTTACATTACATTTCAGTTGACAAAATTTATTGTAGTGACTGCTGCTAGTTTGGGATGATATACAAATAAAATAGCATTTATATTTGTAAGTTGAATTCAGGCAAATCGATAACATACCCCAAGTTCTGTTTCGTCTCATTCACACATGTTTAACACACAAGTCCTGCATATTTAGGTTTAGTTCTTCTCTCAAACAGAAAACACTCTTTGTGATGCCATGCAGTAATACAGGAAGTGCTCCACTGTGTTTTTAAACTCCATCATCATCAAAAAAGTTAACTTGAAAACTACCACTTAGCAACATCACAGGGTGGAACAGAGCGTTTTGAGCTTTGGAGATGTAGACAGTCCAATAATGCAGGGTTACTCAAACATGTGTGAATGAAACAAAATTCTGTTAGGTATTATGGCTTAAAGCTCACAAGTTACTAAGTTAGTTACTAGCCTGGATCGTTCTTTAAAAACATTTATTCATAACAAATTAAGTTTATTAATGAGGCTAATTAAAGTGAAGTTATTATAAAGTTACCGGCAATGGAATACAATTGCGATAAATCTAACAGCAGCATCTTTCTGAGTCACTTCATTGTAGTAATATTATATATTACTATACTGGAGTCACTTTAACTGCTGTTTGTTCACTGCTCAGAATCAAAGACACTTATTGTGCAACGTTCCTGTGCCTTTTAGCTTTACAGTGTTGTGTTTTTTAGTTCATTGTAAATACTTATTATTATTTATCTTGATTTTGATGCATGCTCTTATTTTCCTACTGTTTCTGAAACTTGTGTTGTGACTCTGTAATTTCCCCATTGTGGGACAAATAAAGGATTATCTTATCTTATCTTATCTTATCTTATCTTATCTTATCTTATCTTATCTTATCTTATCTTATCTTATCTTATCTTATCTTATCTTCTTACCTCTGTCGTTGCCCTTGTTTTGGATGTATAGGTGGCATCGGTCTCTGTGCTCTTCCAGGGAGCTCCTCTGCTTGTAACTCCGACTGCAGTGGTTACACTTGAACGGTTTCTCCACTGTGAAATTCATTTAGCAAAATTATTCATACAAGTACAACAACATTGCCCCCAACATCTTTTATAGCACAGAACTTCACATAGAACTACACAAGGACTGAAACTTGATGAGTAAGTTTCCCAGAGGTGAATGAGTTAACACTTAGCATGATGATACTGTTACTGGAAATTTAAAAGGACATTACATGTGTTTAAAAACGAGTTACAAGAACAAAAACCAAAACCAACACAAAGCAATCCTGAGATCTCAAACTTTCCCACAAGAAAATTCAAAGTACTCTTTTTAAACAACATTACTATCAGATACAACTATGAATAGAAACAGGGGGCTAATGGGGATTTACGTGAGACTGAACCTAAACCATAGTCTAAACCAGCATAATTAAGTATTGAACTAAACTAGTAATTACCCAGATCTGAAACAAGGACTAAACTAGCTCTAAATATTGGGTTTAACCAGGTCTAAACCAAGATTTAACAGACTTTACCAATAAATTTAATATAGCTGGGATTAAGTGGGGCCAAAATAGGCACTAGTATTACCTCATTTAGATTAAACCATGGTCTAGATTAGAAAGTAGAATTAAAATGACCACTTTTTTGTTTTCAGATTCAAGGTGATTATTATTAGTATTATAATTATTATTATTATTATTACACTACAAAATCTGCATATCAACAAATGTCTTTATCTGACCCCATTTTCTATTAAACACTGCACAATGTAACTTTTCTGGTGTGATGCTTGTCCCTGAATTGTTTCATAGCATGGCATCAAATGTATCTGTGTTCGATTTATAGGCGTTCCTAGGCATTCTTACTGTGTGCAGGGTCACCTCATCACAGATCTGACCTATAGCTTGGCCTGGTGGTTTCATCTGCTTGTATGAATTTAAAGTCATTGGGTACAACATTATAGCAAGCAGGTGTGTTCTATCATCAGACCCTCCCATCATTTGAGACCCCAAGAACAGTACAGTAGTAGTAGTAGTAATGTTAGTAGTAGTAGTATTTTGTCAGGTGCATGTACAGAGATATGATGGTACCGGAGTGGGTGCGCAGGTGCCCGCTCAGAGCGTCCCGGCGGCGACAGGCGTAGCTGCACATGGGACATTTAAAGGGCTTCTCTCCTGAGTGCAGCTTTATGTGGCGCAGCAGGTTTCCCTTCTGTGTGAACGAGGCTCCGCACTGAGGGCAGTGGAAGGGACGCTCTCCTGGTACACAACCACATCAGCACAGTCACAGTCAGCAGGGTTTGTTTTATGTGTCTTAACAGATCAGTGCATTTAATGGTGCACTACTGATACTTTGCTAGGGGGGAATAGAATGTATGTCTATGGAGGAATGTTCAGCAGTTACCACGATGACACAATGCACACATTTGCACACACAATCTGAAAAGATTGTCTGAAAACATAAGAAAAAAATACAAAAGGGATTTTAAAAACACATTTTCAGGAACCTGTGCTCTATATACCAGTGACCATGGTCTTGTTTAGTTTGATTTTGAGTGTAATTTGCTAAAAAATGCTAATGCTAGCTAGCTTGGGGTTGTTATTTGAGAGACTTGTTTAAGAACACATATCAACTCTTTCAGGTCAGATAGTGTTAAAATAAAGCACAGATTAAAGTCTAACTTGAGTAACAGAGCCTAAGACAGAGTAGTGCCTCAAGTCATCTTGAATGTTAATGACATCAGCTAAAAGGCATCAATTTGTATATTAATCAACATCAGGAAGTGATTTGTAATATTTGTCATTTTTTCTCTCATTGTAAAAATGGTTAAATGCAGAAAAGTCCACCCTCAGATGGAACTTCTGACTTTACATTTAACATGGGAAGTAAACGCGTAGCTTGTTACTCGTGTGGTTTGTACAATGACAACATAGTTTCTAAGTTTCTGATAAGCATCAAGGCATCTCCTGTTCTGTTTTTGCGCAAAGTGATGGAAATGGAGTAGGCCTGTAATGTAGTTGAGAAATACTACAAGAATTTGCATAAACATAAAAAACTGCCCACTCATCAAGCTTCATTTGCAATCACATTTTTCCCACAGTCAATTATAATTCCCATATTAATATTTTAATTATGTGTCAGTAATAGTAAGTTTGTTAGTGTGTCTTTATTTATTTAAACAAACCATGTGTTTCACTTAATCACCCTGTAAATCACGCCCAACTGAAACTGGAGACAGGATATGGTTCCAGACCCACACGTCTTTGTAAACTATGGTCTTGGTTGGCCAGTTAATGTACTCCAACTCCTAACCTTACTACAGTTTATACACAGATTAGCAATCTTTCTGTTTATGTAAATTCTGTCGTCATTCTTTCTAAGAGTGGTGTCACTTCACCACAGACCTGGCCTGTACTTTGGCCTGGTGGTATGATCTGTTGAACTAGGTAAATATAAAATAACTACAGCGTAATTATAGCAAAGGAAAAATTCAATTCTGTCAGCTGAACAAAAGGGTTTTTTTGTTTATATATATATATATATATATATATTTTATCAAAAAAACTTTTGTCCAGTTGACAGAATTGTATTTCTCCTTTGCTATGGATCCTACCTGGGCGACTGAGGGATTTCAGGTATAGCATAATTGGTCTTAGTCTCTAAAGCATGAACAAAGACTTAAATCAGAACTAACATTATATTGTATTTTATTCAGGGTTAGGAATTAGGGTTTTAATTATTTAGTCTAGTTGAATTAGTCATCCTTCTTAATATACAATTAGTTAATTATGAATAGACTAGAAGGTGGCGACCCTCAACCCTCCCTCCTCTAAAAAAGTTACACAGTGCACCTTTAATGTGTTTATCTATGTGCTGTCTACACTTGACCCAGCATGCATCAGGGTATTGTGAGAGTATGATTGCACAACTCTCTTTGGTGTTTTGAGGTGTTTAGCATTTTGTGTTCCTGTGCATTACCCGTGTGGCTTCTCTTATGCACGAGCAGCACGTTGATGCTGACGCAGGACAGGCCACAGATGTCACAGCTCAGTTTGCCCTGAGATGAGGCGCGTTGTGGGGGTAGCTCTCCAGACACATACCCCCCCTCGGAGCCAGGAGGAGTGTGGCCGTCACTGAGCCCGATGTTGTCGTAACGTTTTAAGTAGTCCGCCAGAGACAAGTCCTGCGGTTCGCTCAGGGCATCTTCATCCTCCTCTTCCTCAGTTTTTTCCTGATCAAAGCCCTCCTCCATCCCGTCCTCGCTGCCCCTGTCCCGCTCCTCCTTGGGGACAATCTCGTCATCTTTCTCTGTTTTTATGGAGGGTTCTGTGTCTTCCATTTTGTCCAACTCTTGCTTTATGTTTTCTAAATAAGGGGAAACACACAACAAAGTTATGATAAGAATACAGCTGGGAGACAAATATTGCAATTGTTGTTCTGGAGATGTGCTAAATTAAAATATAAAGGCAAAATGTAATAAAAAGCGATATCTCTTCACTTCTTAATTTTATGTCGCATTCGTGTTTTGTGTAATAGGCTATTTAAACCTCAGCCAAGTCATTTCCAGGCACATTTTAGCACATGCTTGGTGCTTTTTGTTTGAACATTGTTATTATTGTTACATATTGAGATATTAATTTTTGTCAATATTGCCCATAGACATGAATATGTTTTTTTTAATTATACAGTGCTTTCCCACCTAACTATGAACTAACTAACTACTTAAGTGCAAATACCAGCAAATCTGAGGTGCAGTAAAAATATTAGTTTCTTTTAGTAACATAAACCTGCAACCTGTGCATAATCTGTCTTTATCAAGATTTACGCTTCTATTTATTCTCTAAAGATAGTGCAAACCAAAGTATAAGGCGAGGAGACTTGTGCTGTCACTTTTGCATGTATATTTAGGTTGATAGTCTTGTATCAGTACTAGCATATTTACAGCCATTGTATACTGGGCCAGTATACAATGTCAAATACAGATTCTGAAGATGTGGGCTGCAGATAATGGCAAGGCATTTCCTCTGAAGACACAGAAACTAGAACCAGGAGAAGAGGCGCCCCATGCACACACCATTTTCAAAAGGTTTAGTCAGAACTGCTTCAATGTCGCTTCTGTTATGATATGATTGTTAGATCATAGAGCTCCACTGTGTAAAATTTCAGCCAAAAAACATATTGTTTGCACTAATTTAAACTATGTTCAGCATTTGCATATTTGTCTTATGGATATTGCATATGTCAGTCAAATCTATGCAAGAATACTAGAACTCTAGACCCATATAAGAAAGACGGTGACCACAACTTATACAAAAAAACACTAATGTATAACCAAAACCATGTCATTTAAGCAGCTGCAGTCCCTTTGCTAAGTGTCAACCAAGACCTGTGCATGGGCCTCCATCCAGGGCCACTGTGGTCAGAGCAGTGGTGGCTGAAAAGCGTAGTGTGCGGAGGGAGACGCAGTGAGGTGTTATGGAAAGTATGCACGCACAGGAGCAAAAGAGGACAGCTATAGATTCCAGCATGTCATAGTTCAACCACAGAGCCGTTCAGAGAGAAGCTTTAGGAAGTGCAGCCTGTGGTGGAGATGTAGATTATTATGCATCATTTTTAAAGGTAGACTGTGTCACTTTTCAAGTTGTTGCTTCTCCCTGGAATATTCCACTGCATGGCATGAAATGTATCTTTCCTGCATTAACAGGTGTTTTTATTGGTAAGAAATATCATAAAATCATAAATTCTTTAATTTGGCAACCTCTCCACAGATCCAATCTGTATTTTTTTTTTTGGTCTGGTGTTGTCATCTATTTGTCTTCATGGAGCAGGATAAATTTAATGCTATACAGTGGTACATTCTAGGCAAAGCAATCTCCATACATCTCCATACAAACAAGAAAGTGACACTGTGCACCTCTTAAGTGGCATACACGCATAAGTGTTAAAGTTGACATAACTGTGGGGAGAAATAGTAGTTTTATGAAATATGAAAACATTAATTGTGTTTCTCAAAACTGTCTGAGATGTGGTACAGGTAAGCAGTGTCTGGTGGTAGTCAGGGGCGCGGCAGTTCTGGTATTAATCTCTATGTTCTCCTTGTCATCCGTTTAGACATACATAGTGTAGTCCCAAATTAGACCAGAAATAGTTCTGTTATAAATAGATAGGTGGAAAGTATGTGTGTTTTTATAAAGAACCAGTAGGTGTACATTGCCACCAACAACTAAATAGATAAAATTTATATATGTTACTAATTCAACTCAGAATCAACTGAGTCAACTCAGAACTGAACCACAAACCTCCTTTGGCTGCACTCAGAGGAGGATATGGCTATCAGAAATAAACTCCAGATTTATACTGTAGTTCATGGATTATTTCAAAGTTTATACACCAATGACATTTGATGCAATTCAATACAAATATGGTACTAATATAGAATATGCAGTTTCAATGCTTTAAAGGTCCTATATTACATGAAATTGAGTCTTGTGAGGTTAAAGTCATGTTATAATGTTGTTACCTCATCAAAAACATGTGTTTGGTTTGATTCACACATTTGTGTAATCCTGCATTATTAGTCTGTCTACATCTCCAAAGCTCAAACTGCTCTGTTCCACCTTGTGATGTCACAGTGGTAGTTTTTAATGTAACACCTACATTTTATCTTTAGTTCAGTGGAGATTGGCAATGCCAGGGCAATCATTATCCAAATTATTCTAGTGAAGGTGTATGGAGTTTTACCACATGACATCACAAGGTGTAACAGAGTGTTTTCTGTTTGAGAGAAGAACTTATCCTAAATATGCAGGGTTTGTGTGTTAAACACGTGTGAATGAAACAAAACACAACTTCAGGTATGTTTTTGATGAGAAAACAACATTATAACATAGATCAGAAAATAGAGTAATATGGGGCCCTTTAATAAATATTACCAAATGTGTTTAGTTAACTGTATAATCAAATATGAAATCCTAATTGATGAGTACTTATTTACTATTTACCCTATTATAATGTAAGGTACACAGTGTATTGACAGCAAATCAGAAAAAAAATATTCTCAAAAACGGCAGTGCTTTAAGTTGGTGGTTGCCAGATGGTGGAAAAGACCCATAAGTAGGTCGCTTTGAGGTAACAGAACTTTAATATTTTAAATTATGAGAGCCATAAAGGATGTGGTTAAACAAAGAAAGCTACGTAAAAATAACAACTTGTTTTAAATGAAATAAAAACATACAACTAGATTAAAAAAATTGTTTATGTCAAAAGATAATACCATCAAGACAAAGGATTGAGCTCTATTATTGCTATATTCTCTTACCAATTGGATCCTGTTTCTCCTCTTCATTCTCTAGTTTCATATCTGCACCCTCATCGCAGGTTTCTATAAAGTAGCAAATATATTAAATTGATTCCTTTTAAAAAAATTAATCCAATTGATCCATACTACCATTTAATGTTCAGATTTTGCAACGTTGTGTCATGAAATCTATAATTTAAACCTGTATAGCATTGGTTTTAACTGGAAACTTACCCATCCCTTCTTCCTCTTGGGGGTTGACTTCAAGCTTGTTTGTGTTCATTATGGAGATGATCTAAAACAAGATTACTATATTATCTGACACCTTCATCAGCATAAGCATTTGTCTTAGTGTATTCTGTCTAGTACTAACTACGAACAAAACTAAGTGACCATCTTACAACAAGAAAAGGTGGGATTGTGGTTTCCTTTCTTTATACTGCCTGCCTTTGACACACAGTTTAGTATAATGTCCTTTACCCTAGTTCTTTAAAGATCTTTCTGCAAAAAGCATGGCCACAAATAGACAAAACCCATTGCAGAGTACACTGTTCTTGTTAAGGCAATATATAGAAATTTGTTTTTAAAGTAGAAGCCAATGGTTGACTGCTCGACCTTGTCTCTACATTTAGCCGAGTGAGAAAAAATGATATTCACTGCACTTGCATTTCCTGCCACTTCTGAAGATAGGAGCGAAAAGTACTTCACATGCTACAGCTACTCACATCTCCAAAAGCAATTTTATAGACAAAGTTTAATGAAAAAATAATGAAAATATACAAACATGCTATGTGCAATTTGTGCAGTTTTAGTCATTGGGTAAAGATAGCATAATTGCATTCACATAAATTATGTATATATCTAAATATATCATTTAAATATATCATTTACAGCTATTGAAATTAGAAATGTACAATAATACCACATATAAGACAACAAATAATTTTAAGACTATGTCAAATTCTGAAAACCTAAAGATGGACTTACTAAGAAAATCAACAGACATAATTCATACTAACTTAACTTTATATGTTCTTGGTACTGACATGGAAAAGTATTATATCATGAACTATAATATTGTAGTTGTAGTTGTAGTTGTAACTTTTAAAATCCTACCTTCACAGATGAGCAGGTGTCTGTATAGTTCTGTGTAGATTCCTCGCTCCTCGAATGGACGTGATCTGAATATGGAATAAACGCAACATCACTCTTTGGAGAAATCCCTTAAAGGAACAGGAACTGGTTTAGAACAAGGTGGAGCAACAACAGTCAATACTTTACAACTGCATGGTACTCAGTATATATAGATGTATATATATTTTTTTGTTTCATTATTTTTAATGTCTTGCTGAAAACATTGCAATGAAATGTTAGAAAAAGTGTATTCAATGTAAAACAAATAATTAGATGCATAGTTTCATGTAAATGGTTTATACATGTTAGAGTTGCAGAAAGAGCTACACCTCCATCTTGTGGCTAAACATGAACTTTGCCAAGTAAATGTCTTTAATTGCTTTTACAAACTTTGTTGCTATGTATTACTACTATGATGGCTACACTACTTGTACAAGATATCAGTGGGTTTCAGTGTGGTGAAAATTGGCCATCCCAATAACAATTAACTAGACAAAATATAGTATCTTTTGAATGGTGAAAAGTCCTCAAAATGTCACTTGTACCAGAAAGCTGAAATCCATATTACCGTCACCACTATTGTATCTAAATGTGTCACCCTTGTTGTCAAGCTTTTACTATAATGGACTTCAAAATGTACAGAAAAAGTAAACAGTTTATTTCCACTTTCAACTTTCCCACTAGTTTAAGTGGAGTTTTAAAACACAGTAGAGTACTGTGGAACATTATAATCAAAACAATAACATTTCCATGGAGACCAGTGGTGTACACAAATGATGTACACATTTGGAGAACCAAATGTATTTATTTTACATACAAATGTACCAGCTTTCTAACTAACATGCTTTGCTATACACACTGAACCAGCAAAACATGCACATTATCAAACCAATGTAAAACTCTACATTATTACCCCTTGTTAACCCTGGAGTGACCCCCTCTGAGTCCCTGCAGTGCCCCCCTCTGCCCCAAAAACACACTCACACAGACGCAGACACCTCATAAAGTTCAACAATAAACTGGCCCGCTCCAGTCCCCAAAACAGTGGGCTGTCCGCTAACTACCGCAGATCCTGTACACTCAGTCACACAGTCTCATTAAGGCCATTTACTGAAAACTGTCTGGATATAAGTCACTGCTTTCTGGTAAACCTGTCGCAGAAATGACTATGTTGACTTATCCTTCAGTAAATGAGAGATTGATGATATATTCTGATTCTAAACTGGTTCTGAGCAACCTGGTTGTTATTACTTGCCTAGAATGTTCCACAGTATGGTATTAAACTAGGACAAGTTACAGGTTAGATTGGTGGAGAGGTGACTACATAATATGCATGTTTTATAATGTATTTTTTGCCAGTCAAAACATCTGTAAATTAAATAAATGCTAAATATGTGAGCAAGTAAAATATATAAAATATGTTTAAAGCCTTGCTGTAGTAGAACATTCCATGCAAAGCAATAGCGTCTCCATTGAGCAGTGGCAGCCTTGAGAAAATGTACATAATGCATATTTAAGAAGTCTATGGCTCATTATGGTAAAACATAAAAAGTGTTGTTGCACTATTTACTTTTTTTTAAATAGTTTTTTTGGTGAGGAATTCATCTAATTCCTTATTGCTTCACATTTCTGTCCATAGTCTTGCGTATATAGCGTTAAAAAGGCTTATACAACACTTAATGATTAACTTTCCCACAGCAGGTCATTATCAGCACAGTCCAAGTTTGAAGAAACAGACAGGGCTAAAGACAGTTTGTGGTGACTTATGATAACAAATGGAGACACCGCAGACACGCCACAACAAGTCAACAACAAGGAACTTTAAGTAAAACTCACAGTTAAGTACTTCAAATGTGTTTAAATACCTTTCATTAAATTTGATCTAGGATAGAAAAAAAACTTGAATAATTGGTTCTCAAACATTTACCATGAAATACCTCCTTAGGAAAACAAAAAGGATTATCAACCAGATCTGAAACTGATTTACAACATGGCTAAATCAGTTCTAAACTAGGACTAAACCAAGTCTTTAATGGGAAATAGTTATTCTAAATGAGGCTTAACACAAAGATGACATAAAAGATATATAACATTAAGTTAATGATTTTCCAAGCAACCTCAAATTTGAACCAGGGTTTTAACTGGACAAGGTCAGGTCAGAAAATATCACCACAAGTTTTTAGTCTTGTTGTTTCATTTGCTGAGCCATGCAAAACCTAAGTGTGGGTGCTGTGTCATTACCTCGCATTGTTGCACCCACCTGTGTGAACAACCAGACCCCTTTTTCTTTCCCTCTCTCTCAAGCTCTCTCATCTGGCTTCGGCTCATGATCCGCCTATGGCAACGGGCCACCAGCTTCAAGAAGAAAGAAGAAAGCCTTACAGAGAGAGAAAGCACCCTCACAAAAGCATTACAATACATGCTGGGTTTCCATGGCAAAGTGCAGGCAAAGGAACAGAGGAGAGAGAGCCCAATAAAAGCTTATGATTTGGGACTCCGAAGGCCGGGGCGGAGGTCTTAGCACAAGCAGAACAAAGTAGAGCAAGGATTTACACAGTCTTTCATGATCTCAAGTGTGCACACATATTAAAATCTGCGGAAAAAAATACTATACTGCTATTCTTTTAGAGGCTATTTAGAAGGTTTGGAAGGGGGTAGGGAGTTACGGAAGAAGGGGGTATACTCACTGTCCATTTGCCTTTTATAGCTGCGTGCTTATGGCAGTTGTGAGAGAAGAAGAGAGAAAGATACAAAGCAAGAGAGAAAGATAGAGAAAGATACAGAGAGGGAGGGAGAAAGAGAGAGAGAGAGAGAAAGCGACAGAGAAAGAGAGAGGAGGTATCTGGGAGACAATGTAATGAGAGGTGGTGGGGGGATGTGTTTTTTAAAAGGAGTTGACCACTTGACGAGGTTTTTGCCCCCGGAGGCAATTACAGTACATGTGTGAGCCAGTTGGACTTGATTAAAGGAGGAGGAATTTTGTTGTTGCTAATGACATGCTATTTTTCCAGAATTAATCCAAAAGCTTAGAGCGATCATTAAAAAGACATCTGAGGTTTGAGAAAATAATAAAATGCATGGTTAGATGATTATGCATGTGAACAAGTGTTTTTTTTTTTTTTCTCTTGCAGCAGTGAGACAGAAGAGAGGTAGAGGGAATAGGCTGCCTCTCCTCTCTCACTTCGTACAAAAGGGGCGTGTCCTTAGACCAGTATAAAGTCCAAGCAGATTCACTCACACTGAGCCAGTCCTTTGCTCTGGATAAACCAGCAAGACAACTCACCCACAGCTATTGCAACATTAACAACTGGACTTTGATTTCTGCAAAAAGCTGACTTCAAAAGCAAGACTATTCTGTGGATGTCGGATAGGATAACCAGTCTACAACTGCCCATGCCAAGATTAAAGAAGTTTGTCAGCCAAGTTTGATCAAACGCCGGGTTCACTTTCAATTGTGTAACTGAATCAGTGGAGCAAAAGTGGCAGTACAGCAGTGGCACTGTGTTCCTGCAATTGAGACAGCAGATTATATCAGAGATTCTAGACAAAGCAGTGCTCTATCAAATGGTGTTTTAATAGTTTTTGGTGCAAGAAGTGGTGACTGTTGAAGAAAGAGGAAAAGAAGATCTACTTCATTTTATTTTAGGTTTGAGTGCAGGTGAGGGGCTACCATGATGCGTGGAGCTCCGTCCTGCTGGAGCTTAGGGGCGCTGTGGCTTGCTCTGTCCCTGGCTGCTCTGGGCTTTTCGGACCAGGCTATCCGCTGTCCCATCTGCACAGAGGAGAAGCTAGCCACCTGTCGCCTGCCAGATGGGTGCGAGGAGACGGTGAGGGAGCCCGGGTGTGGGTGCTGCCCCACCTGTGCCCTGCCCAAAGGGGCGTTCTGTGGGGTGTATTCTCCCCGCTGTGGCACAGGGCTCCGCTGTTACCCTCCTCGAGGAGTGGAGAGACCACTGCACTTGCTCATGCACGGTCAGGGGGTGTGCACAGACGAGAGGGAGCTGGAGGACAACTCAGGTGAGATACACATTCAGATAATCAATAGTTTATTGATCAAGTGCATATGATGGGTTTTCATGTTTTTTTGTAATAATTACTTTATTTGCTTAGAACATAGCTGTTAATTTTTTTCAATTTTCTACCGGTCAAGCGTTTTTTGCAGAAAAGTTGTAAAAAAAAGTTAAAATTACATTAAGTATATTGATATTAGGTATTCGATCTAAACAGAACAAAATTACAAGTCATGTGAAATGTATGCGCCAGGGACACATTTCTCTGACAGTTTAAACATTCATTTAACAATATAAATGTGATGTCATATATTCTGGTTCATAAAACAGCAAATACTGTGTAAATTAGACATGTTTTGGCCATTGATTACAGTATGGTTTCTATAGGTAACAGTTATTGAATTACCAAACTTCACCAGAAAACTAGGAAAAGTTTTAGTGAGTGTGGTAGTGTAGCCTGTCATATGCACTGCAATCAAGACATGCTTCAGATTACTATGTGGATTAAAGGGTAACAACATATCAGTATGTGTTCTGCTGCTCCACACGTTCTTCATAGACAGCCATTGTCTGGTATTCTATCCATGCAATACTGGTTAGAGCATGTTTTCAAATTTTGCCAATTTGAAAACATTTGAACTATTTTAACATGTGTATTTGTATTCTTCAAGGTCATTTCATCTGTATTTGCAATTCACAATCAGTGTATTATGCACTATTTAAAGCATCAGAATAATCAAAGGTGCAGGCATGATTAGGCTAAGTAGAACCATTAAAAGTATATTTACAATGAAAATAACTCTTTACAAAACAACAAACTACATACCCACATCTCCGCTCTCAGCTCTGTTTTTCCTGCCTTTACTGTATATGGCCCTTACCTGCAGCACTTAGGGTTCAAAGTTCAGGGGGTGTGACAATGTCTTGCTTGTTTACCCTAATCACAGCTTAGCTCCTAAACAGAGCGTGACCACACTCCAACCCCTATAATGGTAGGTCAGCTCTGAGCCTTTTAAAGGTTATGAGAGGGGGGCATGTAAAACTATATTGGCTTTGCGGACAGCTGTGGTCACCCTTGTATTTTAATATGTCATGAAATTTTATGAGTGTATACATTTTAATAACCTGAGTGTATTTGGTTAATAACCCCTTTGAACTTTATGTGCAGGTAGAGGCATTGTGGTAGAAGTATGAGGCTGTGTGTGTGTGTGTTGGTAATGGGAGAGGGTAATAAAAGCTGCCCTATGAAATGGCTGTAATGGAGTGTGGCCAGTCTGGGGCTATTAGAGCTCTCTGCAATCAGTAATTCACTTGTGCTCCTTCAACAATGCTGTGTTACTCCCTCTCCCTCCTCCTCTTTTTCTTTCTCTTACTCCCCTCTTCACCCCTCCCTCTCTCTCCCTCTCTTGGCTGTAACGGCACACGTCCAACTCATAATCCTGTGTCATATCTTCATTAGTCGACTCTATTCAAGGCCAGCTCTCTATTATAGCATTCCACTTCTTGCAAAGGTTTCTACTTTTTTCCACTGTGGAGTGTCTTATCTGAATTTAATGAAGTTGCAGAACTCCACCGAAACCAGTCCATGACCTTTAAGATGCACTATGAAACTTTTCTGGTGAAGGGTCAACCACCTGTTTGTCCCTATGGAGATGTTATTGCTTTGGCTGGAACGTATGGCATTAACCTCTTCATAATGACGTGTAACTTGCAGCCAGGTGATGTTGCCTTTTGTCTCTATGGAGCCAGATAAGTTTAATACCATACTTTTTATAGTGGTACATGAACCATCACAAGCATTATTCACCCTGTAATTTACAATCTGACCTTCATTAAACACAATACGTCAATAGTTGAATGTGTTTCCTACAAAGATGTCTCTTTCATATCTTCCATGTAATCTAGTTTGTGCTCTCCCACACACTTGCTAATGGTTTTGGTGCTATCCCTCGGCAACACAAGAACACCAGAACATAAGAAAGGTTTGGCTCAGCACAGGCCATATGAAGGTCCCAGGGCACTCATCTCCACTGTAGCATCTGTTCCCCTCTGGCTTATGGATGCACCCCCCTCTCACCCTCACCCATCCCGACAACCCTAGCCCTAACTAACAAGGCTTACAACATGGTCCAGCCCATTGAAAAGGATGAGCTCATCGCCACTCTCGCTGCCAGAGTTGAAATGAGAGCCTTCTGGTCCGTGCGCAGGGCCGGGGTAGGTTCGGCCGGCACATAGCGTGACTAAATGGAATCAGAAAGAAGAGGAAAGCTGTTTAGAGACTGATAAAAACTAAAGGCTGTGCGCACTTGGCTCAGCATGGAAAATTCACGCTTCTTCAGTTAACATAAGAGTTTTGAATTAAAGGTCTCATATGTAATGGGTTTCAATACAACTATTCAATGTTACAATGTGGTAGAAATTGCTATAAATGGTTATGTGTGCTTGGCGAGATAACGTCATAATAAGATGTTTGAGATTTTTTTTTGGCTATAGTTAGTCAACTCTTCATTTAGTGGGGCTCACGCTAAACTTACAGCTAATTATTAATATTGGTATACATATAAATACAATAATAATAATAATAATAATAATACCTTGAGATATACTCAATGCAGTTTACTTAGCATTATTCACACAATGCTTTGTGGTGGTAAGTATGTGCCCACAGCTGCCCTGGGGCGGACTAACTGAAATGTGGCAGGCAGTCTTTGACCATGGCCTCTCCAACCACTGTCACTCACACACCTACACACACACACACACACACACATACACACACATATTTATACATGAAAATATGGGTGAAGTCAAGCATCTTGGCCAAAAACACAAGTCGCCTACTTCTAAACCTTTGTCCATTCTTTCTTTAAGCTTTCTGCAGTCTATTAGCTAATTGTTTGTGTCATAATTTGCTCTTTTTTGAAAATGTTACACCTGTTGTTGTCTACTAACACCTTTAAAAGCCTAACCAGGGATGAGGGCTGAAAATTAGCCTTAAGTTCAAGCACATGAATATCACTTATTTGCCTTGTACTTTGACACCACATCCCTGGATCAAGCTATTTCTTGCTAGAACATTATTTTTATTAGCATTACGAATGTCATAACTTAAAATAAAACTTAGCAGTCAAATTGTAAATGAGTGAAGTAACTTTTCATACTGATTTATAGCTTTTATATTGCCACTTTTGGGGTTCATGAAGTTGTCAAAAATCGAAACCACAGTATTGGGTTTGTTGGCCTCAGTGCTGCTTCTCATCCGTGCAGTCTGTCATAACAAAAAACAAAGAGCTCTGCCCATTAAATCGCACTGTAAATGTATTCTTCTGGGCACCACTGTATAAGAATGTAAACCAATGTAAACCAATGTAAACCAGTATAATGTGCACAGGCTGTAGACAATCAGAACGGCTCCGCGGATAAAGGAGAAACTCCATTCTGAAGCACTAGATTTCCTTTGTGGCACATTTCACCAGTACTTATGCATTATTAAACAAGGGGGTGCATCTCCTGAATACACACTGCCCCACTCCTAGCAACAGTGAGTGAACGGGAATAAAAATAGAAAGAGTGTTTCTTAAAACCAACAGAATTCGTAATGAAAAGGACAGAGAAAAACAGGGAGAAGGAGAATTTGAAATGGTGAATTTGAATGTGGGTTGGTGAAATGAAACACTACTTGAGAAACCAAAAGTTATTAAAAAGAGATAAAAGTGTATTTCTAAAACTTTTCACACCAAGTACAGCCTATGAGAGTCTAAGCTATTAAACTTAACAGTATAAAGCAGAAATTCACCAGTCCAAAAGTTGGATAAAACCGGTCCAGATCCAAACATTAACTATCAGGATCAAGCCAGGACTAAACAGAGCTGAACCAGGTTTTTACCAGGACTATGCCAGGACTAACACAAGTTTGTCCATTACAAACTGTGACTAGGGATGCGTCATTACAATACTGGTATCAGATATCAGTGCCGGTATTGAACATTTTGGTGGATCGGATATCGTTTTCCAAGATATTGGTTCATTTGATGTCCCATTCTGGTCAGTAAATTGGTATATTAAGATGGTTTACTAGCTACTGTTGGTCCAAAATATCTCATAATATTTTCTAACTATAGAACAGCTTTTTAAAAACAAATTTCTATCATTTTGTTTAAAGGAAATAAATAAAAATTTAGTCTCTGCCCTAGTATTGGTTGATATCAAGTATCGGCAGGTACTTAAAGCCAAAGTATCGACATTAGTATTGGAACAGCAAAACCTGGATCAGTGCATCCCTAATTGTGACTAAATAAAATGACATATAGAGGATCAAAGTAGATTGAAACAAGAGCAAAACAATACCACCTTGTCAATGCCCAATCACTAGTCCAAAGCTAGGCAGAGTTGGGCCTGGTTAGTACTTAGATGGGAGACCGCTGGAAATACCACGGGTGTCACAGTGGAGCAGTGGCTCAATAGTGAGTACAGTTGTTGTGTCCTTACAATACACTTCACCTATCTTGTCTAATATGAATGTATAATAGTCTTTGAGTAAATAATTGGTGATGGTGGCACAGACTGGCAGCCTTGCTTCTGTCAGCCTACACCAGGGCAGCTGTGGCTACAATAGTAGTTTACCACTACAAGTATGAAGTTAATGAATAATGTACCAAATTGTAAAGAGACTGTCTGGAACAGTAATATATTATTATTATTGCTAAAACCAGAACAGAACCTGTGTAAAATCAGGTATAAACTATGCCATGACTAACACAGGTCTAAACTTTACTGTGTGAAAGAACAATTATTGAATGAGATGAAAGAAAATAGTGTAATATGCCCTAAACCAGACCTAAACAAGGTCAAAAAGTTCTAACCCAAGACCAGTACTTGAATTAAACCAGGTCTAAACTTGATTTGCACTCTGCACTTGGCCTCGCTCTCAACTTTTTAACTGTATTTCCATGGTACCACTGATCTCTCCTCATGTGTCTATGCGTCCCATTCACTGACTCTTTCTTTGTTTTGGTTCTAAGTATAAAAATGTAGCGCAATCTTTTTGGTTCAGCCTGCGTCCGCTCCGGTGTCGAGTTCACGGACTTCTTCCTCCTTCCTGATTCATGATATTATTTACAAACTGATTCAGATGTCAGATATCCCATCCACTGCATAAATAGTGGAACCTATAGAGAGTCAACTTTGCCTATACAATGTCTATTAGAGTATAAAGTATACATATTAAAGGGACTGTATCAGACTGTTATTTCTTCTAGTTAAAAATGCCCTTTACATAACCAATGTATTTAAAAAGGTATTTTGTTGAATGAGAACCATATAAAAGCTAATGCCAGGAAAACCAGTGAAAATATAGTGAGTGAAGGGACTAAGTGGTAGGGAGGTAGTTTTATATATACATTATAGAGGAATCAGGAGTCTATAATAATACCAAAATTATGAAAATAAATAAATGGGAATTTCTTGAGATTTAAATAGCACTAGAGCAAAAAGCATTAGTTGAATTCAAAACATGTTAAATTGAAAATTTGAACTATCTGAGCAAAAAAACAAAACACCCAAACACAAACCTCATTACATTAGAGGTTAAAGACATGGCCTCCTGTTAGTTCTTAGAGAGGAGTTTCCTAAAACACAGTGCACAGATGTACCACTGTCTGTTTGCTTACATTGGATGAAGAGCTGGATTTGTTCAGCTGGGCCTCTGCTGCACGAGATAATGTGATTAGCTAATTGCTGTCCTTTGTGAGAGACCCTAAAGCTGGAGCGCAGAAAGACGCAAAACAGCCAAACATCATCCCTCGATCACAGGGAGCTGGACAGTTAATCCAGGAATTTTGGAAATTACCTATTTCCTAAACTAAAACAAGCAAGAACAAATGTGCCTTGAAGATCATTGCAATTTGGTTATCAAGATGAATCAGTTTCTTTAGTGATCAATCGTGACCAGTTTTAAAACTACCATAGCCATAAAATATTGAGAAATAAAACATAAAAAATAACTAGCAAGACGCACAATATAGTATTTTTCCTTTTGATCAATGAGAATCTTAGACGATGAATAGAAAACACATATTATAAAATCAAAACATCTAATCAAAGCTTTCAAATGCAAAGTGGTACAACACATTATTCATATATAACAATACAAAGGAGTCATAAATTATTGTTGAGTATTAGAACAATATCACCAACCCATGTGAAACTAATAGGTCTATTTGTCTGTATATCTACATTTAATGGACATCAGTGACCCAAACACAGCCATTTTTATTAGTAGTTTATATATGTAGCCTATTATTTACCCAAAAAGTAACCTTTCTACTGATACGTTGCAGTGGATTTAAACAGCACATTTCATCTTGTAATCAATACAAGTGTGCACGGTCCTGTTTAGGCGTTTGATTTTCAACAAAAACGTGAGAGTGACTAACTGAAAAACTGTTGCTGATGTTAGTGTGTGACAGTAATGTAATATGAGAGGGACTTGTTTAACAGAACAAAGCAGCTCTCCTGTTGTAGTTACAGCTAATTCAATTCTTTCTGGTCAGATTGTGTTAAAACAAAGCTCAGGTTAAAGTCTTAACAAGCCTCAGATATAGCAGTGCTTACGGTTAGCATCACACCCCCAGGGAATGTTGATGACACCAGCTGCAAAGTATCAAAAAGAGAATGTAACAAAATTCCCTGGCTTACATTTGGCAAAAAGTAGAATTGCTATTACAAATTGCTAAGATATGTGCGCTTGCCTGTTAACACATTATTCATGCCCTAATTTTGCACTATTGATGCTTTCAAAACCACAATAACAAATCAGTTAATTGTGTATTTGGCACAAAGTTTAAAAAAAAAAAAAAAATTAAAACTTTTTTTGCTTAATTGTGACCCACAAAAGCATAAACGTGTTAGCAATAGTGTCAACAACTTATCAATTTTTAACTGAAATCATCATTAATCAGAGAATATGTACAGTATGTTTCTTCCTCTTGATAAATGGATCGCTTCCAATAACATGCTCCAATTTACCAATCTCTTTGTAGAAACTAAGAAAGTGATTGATCTTGAGCCATTATTTGTCAGTGCCAGAATTTCCCCAATTACTACAGACAATAAATCTGTAATTGTATAGTTCTGTGCATATTTGGAAAGCCTTCTGTTTAGTTTCAGAGCTTGTGGACTGTGAGCGATCAAAGCACATTTAAGAGCTAAATCAACCATATTGTATTGATTTGAGAAATTCTCCTAAACTCTAAAGTTAAGGGGAGAGGCTATCATGTTTCACTTTATTTTCCAAAACAAGCTTTGTTTTGGTCCAGCTGAACCACACTTGACCCAAAACATTCTTGCTTTGAGTATAATAGCTCAGTTATCTGTGGGTTAGGTCTGAGTCATGGATTGCATAACAGTAAAGGCAGCACCTTTGCCAGCAAAAGTAATATGCACAATTTAATAATAGTTGAAATTATGTGTATCCAATTGCAATGACTGTGACACAAATGCTTATCCGTTCCTTGAAAAATGATTTTGCTTCCAGTGAAGATCAGAGGTGGGTAGCACTCATTTTACATTTACTTTTTTAACACTCAAGTCATTTTTAGTTTGAAGTAACGGTACTATTACTTGAGTAAATATTTTGATAATTTTGAATTATATGTGACAAAGTATTTACGCTGATAATATGAAATTGTGTAAACATTTGGATTTCGTGCGTCACGTTTAGGTTTTGATTTTGTTTTTGGGATCTATTCTTGGGAAATACCAGAATTATACCAGATTATGTCATGTTTCAGCTGTCCTACACCTAAATCAGATGTTACATTTTAATCAATATTTTTGGCTAAAGTAGTAGTAGTAGTAGAGTACACATTTTGGTCACTTTACCCACCTCTGATGAAGATGTTAGCTGACTTCATCCTGAGTTACAGCATTGTTTGAAATGTTATTGTGGTATTTTTCAAAGAGAAAGACAATTCCTCCACTGTTTCAATTTCCTTTGGATATGTTTTGCACAGAGGGATAGTTTAGATTGGCACGTCTGATGAAGTCCTGAACAAACTAAACGCGGACCACAACAACAAACGTATGATGATTCGCAGATACAAAGGCTACTCCTGTCTGGAAACGGTCTGACAGCTCTGGCTCTGTCCACTGTTGATGGAGGAAAGCGGAGGTTTTGGTTGTAAGCCGAACCAACTTCTGTAGCAGCAGCCAAAAGCATTTTAAGAAACCAATATTAGAACTGTGCAAAACATTTTAGAATAGTCAAAATGGCTGATGGATTTTTGAAATATTAATGGAAATCTTCCAGGTTACAGAGTGTTCTTTCGTTTTGGAAGCTGAATCAGATTCACTTTGTGTGAACTTAGATAAATGAGGTGAAAGCATTTTTTCCATTACTGGGTCAGCTTGGAGAGGGTTGGTAGGGGGTGGTAGTAAATCACAAAATTATCATCATAATGAAATATAATGGTGAAATATTGTGGCTAACAAAACAACATTGATGCTTAACTAATCCAATTATGTGAACAGAGGCAAATTCTCCTGTACAATAACTTGAATTAAAATGACTTTGCCAACTATTTCAGGACCCCCTTGGAAACAAGATGATGCATCTCAGAAAGACAATCCTTAATAAAATATTATATATTTCGGCATTACAATGTATAACTTGCTTCTAATAAATCTTCAGATGAAAATATCAAAGGTCCACTATGTAAATTAGCTTGTGGGTGGTCCGCAACCTCATTGTCTCCATGGTTGTTATCCCTTACCTGAAATGTTCGACAGTATGACATTACAGCATTTTTAAAGTAGGTAACAGACCTTCCATAAGAAAAGTTACACAGTCCACCTTTAACTATATTATTTATTATTCATTTCAGATGTTGGCTGTGTGTGGTAGAAATAGCAAGCCAAAAACCTTTCAAGAGACCAATATTTTATTATGTGCAAAACAAGTGGAAACCTTATCCTCCGAATGTCTGTATGACTTATGAGATATCAGAACACATCTCAGGCACCACACACTTGTTCTTTTGGCTCCTGCATCAAACTCGTACATTATATAAACTGGAATTTGATAAAATGTTTAGTGTTATTTTAAAATATGAGATGTCAGTGATATCTTCAAGTCTGAGGTGTGAGTCTTTCCAGGAAGCTTGAATGTGTGAAGTTAGAAATGAAAACACTAAATTACCAACCAAAATTGTAATAGTATAAGAATAAAACTACATTACCAGTAGCTGCCACAACTTTCTATTTTATGATTTCTGTTCCAAAACAGGCTTGTGTAGCACTTTCAACTGGGTTACCTTAATATAATGTAAATATAATGATAATTGTGTTATTGAAATACAGAAATTGATGACACCGAGACAATGTCAATGGAATTAAAAGCAACTACAGTATGTATACAGGGAAATACAAGTAAACAGCATCTTCATTAGCGAAAAGGCAGATTAAATGGTCCACTCCATGCTTCCTCCTCTCCACTGTGGTCCATATAAATCCTTATTTTGTTAATAGAATAATAATTTGACTAAAAGAAAGATTCCATTGACCAATGAATCGACAGCTCTATTTGAGACAATATTTTCATCATTGCAAGATATGGCCACAGTCTTTGCATAGGATTTCGCACCCTAATGCTTTTACATTTGGACTGACTAGCCCACATTCCAGGCTGTGAAGGCCTTGCCCAAATACCCATTACCCTCTTGAGCAGTTATCTTCTCCATGCACCTGTATCATGGACCACACTATCAGCATCAACACACGATAATAGACTGAGGTATGGCAGAAACAAACAAACGAAACCAAAGAGTTCCAACTTCCTTCATGGAAAAACAGCAGCAGCAGAAAACAGGACATGCCACCTCTGACCCACAGCGACTGCTCTGAGATAGCTTTGATCTGGAAGAAAACGTGAGCAAGCAAAAGACATAACACAAATATACAAGGATACAAGGTTATTTGCAATGGTCATAAGCAAACCCGCTCTTCCAATCTGGACCACAAGGAGGTTTTTTATGTTAGCACTTATTCCTGGATGATTATCTAATATTTGGAATACATGGCAAACATAACTTTTTTTGGCAAACATAACTTTTTTTTCCCAAAATTGTGCAGCTCTACATAGGACAATTTGACATACCCTCAATATCACAGCTAATTCAGTCGTGATTAAAATACAGTTTAAGCCCACTGAAGTGAATTCTACTTTACCATTAAAAGTGCACTATATGTAGCCTTAATTTAGGAGGCTGGAGACAAGAAACGCTCAGTAAGAATGTATGTAGAGTTTTATTATAATTTATTCACTGTTTGTTATTAGGCTCGAACGCCAGAAGCTGGCATAGGACCTATTAGTATCCTATCCTGCTCCTAGTGGGCGGGACGTGAAATGATGCAATGTGACTCGCTCGTAGGAATGTGCCAGAGCTTTCCGAAAATGTATAGTTTGTTGTTAGTTGTTGGCCAAAAAAAAAGCAGAACATAAGACAACTCGCATCAGAATATTCTGCTTTGTTTGTTTCTTTCTTTTTTTTCCTAACCAACTCACCCATTTTTCACCCAGTGAACAATGACGAAAACTCACAGAACTTTGCCAACGGTTAAAACTTACACTTCTCTAACTTTTGGCTATTTCTATTTTCTGAAAATAAATAAAATGGCACGTCAGCGCCCCCAATCACCTCGGCATTAGGGTATACGAATGAGGGCAAAAAAATGGCACGCAGAATCATGAAATTTGACACAGAAGTAGATCATGACAAGACAAGAAAAAAATATTGGATTAAAGTTTGCTAAGCATGAGTCAGCATTTTTTGTCATTTTCATACTTTTACACACTCCTCCTAGGGTGTTAGCACGAACGGGCTCAAATTTGGTACACATTACCTCAAGGGGTGGGACATGAAAAATTACTCCAAATTTTTGACACACATCACGCAGTGAAGTGACAAAAAATACACACAATTTTTGAGATTTTTGAGATTTAGAAATTGCTCTTATTTGCACAAACAGTTGTTAAACTCCCTACTGAATGTGAAAAAACTGAATTGCGTTAATGCCCCTCTACAGATTGAAATAAAATTTAATATGGGGCAAAAAAAAATTTGTTTTTCAAAAATTTCTGAAATGTTGCACAAAATTCCATTTTGCCATCCCGATCCAAAAAGTCAATGACACCCATGCCATATTTACGGTGTCGCCATAGCAATGACATAAACTCTCCATGTTATTCTAATGGTAAAATCAACCAAATTCACAAATCTTGGCCGATTTCATTCAAATTTTAATCGTGGGTACACAGACCCTAAACAGATTAATATAAGAAAATACAAAAACGGGTGTGCCCCCTAGACAATTTGTATGGAATGATAACATGTTATCTGTCATAGATACACAAAATTTGGTACGCATGTTTGTGACATGGTCTCGATCAAAAACTCAATGATGCCCACACCCCATCTCACATTGTGTTGCCATGGCAACAAGCCAAAAATCTGTCTTTGCCAATAGGACGTCCTTACACAAACTTTTGCATAGCCAAACCAAATTTGGTAGTCAGATACATCATACCAATAGGAACAAAAAATTATATTGTGACCACGCCTCTTTACAAACAGGAAGTCCGCCATCTAGGATTTTTTTTTTTTTTAATAAACACATGCAAAAATGTAAAAAAAAATGCCAGGGTTAGGATAGGAGTTAGGATTAGGTTAAGGTCTAAGGTTAGGGTTGGGGCTATGGTTAGGGTTACGACTAGTGTTAGGTTTAAAGTTAGGGTTGCATTTAGGGTTAGGCCTAGCATTAGGGTTGGGGCTAGGGGTTAGAGTTGTGGTTTGTGGCTGGGGCACGGCGTTTGCAGGGTGTACCGTTTGCGGAGTGCAGCATAAGCGCATGCGAGGGCCAATCATTGCCGCTTGCGGCTATATTTAAGAACTATTCTTATATTGTAAATTGTGAGGTACTGTGTCAGATTCCATTCAATGGCATGGATCAACAATGTGTGTCTAAGAATGCATGTTAATGTTGCAGACCCCCACCAGAAAAGTTACGTAGTGCATCTATAATAAACAAAAAAAAAAGTGCTGCTGATAAGACTTGAGTGTGTCGGAACTAAAAACACAACAACAAACAAGACACACTTCCACAGCAACAACTCTCATAGGACAAACTCAGTCAACCCATGTCTCCAACTAAAGAGTCCTGACGAGGGGAGAAAACACAAAACCTTGCCTGTCCTTCGTTAAACTTTGCACACATCCGAAATCACTGCAATGCTCAAGATTAAGGGAGAAAACTATCCGCTATTACTGTTCTTGCCAGCAGCACTGAAGTGGATACAAACCAGTCACCTCGGATAAAAACCAGGGCAGGGATTTGGATATGTGGATCACAATGTACAGCTTCAAGATGGTAAAACTGTCAATGAGATTCTTTGAATTTAGTGCCAGCTTGTAAAATCACCGCCATAACAAGGATGGAGTTGCCAAGTTCATAAGCTGCAGGTGAGCAACAGAATCATTTTGAGAGAAAGACAGAACATAATGGAATCTTTAGTTGAAACGGTTTTGAGTAGGTCTTGGGGCAAAACCAAAGCTGTACCCACTTGTGACAGGGCAAATAACAGGCTCCATCTGGTACTGGGGCGGGGGCTGTTGTGGAGAATAGAACAGGAGGAGGGGGGCATTTCCTGTGGATGCAGCTGCTTGCCTCCAGGCTAACTTTGTATGGGGTTATAGGTGAATTTGGCTCAGACCAAAACATAATGTGTAGGTTTATTTTGCCAGTAGGTTGTGTTCAAGTTGAGAAGACATCAAAAAGTCAGATGGAGGGAAGGGTCATGAGATACTAAACTCTGACTTTCTTGGACTTTCTTGTAGGGTTTCACAATTTTAGATAAGTATTGACATTTTATTTATATGATTTATATGTTTACATTGCACAATGTAAATCACTCCAGAGGCACTGATATTTGAGAGAAGACTGAAAGATTAACTAATAAACTAGTACAAGAATCCCATGCATTTCAGAGAGGGCTAAACTACAGGAACAAATTTTTCAACAAAAAAATACAGAGTATTGTGTTCTTTGTAGAGAACATTCTGTTATAAATAATAACAGCCATTGCAGTTTCATAATTGCGCCAACTCAAATTGCAAATCGATTGTGATCGTGATTATGATCATTCCTCCAGCTACTCCGGGGGGACCCCAAGGCGTCCCCAGACCTGCTGAGAGACAAAGTCTCTCCAGCGTGTCCTGTTCCATCTGGAACAGATGCCCGAGCCACCTCAGCTGGCTCCTTAAGGAGTTGGGTTCCAAAGCCCAAGCTGTGCATGGAGGTGAGGCTGACTATATCTAGTCGGTAACGCTCAACCTCCCACACGAGCTCGGGCACCCAGTAAGGTGACATTCCATGTCCCCAGAGCTAGTCTCCATGTCCGGAGATCCGGTCGTCGAAGCCCCTGCCTTCGACTGCCGCCCAAATCTCCCTGCACCTGCCCCCTATGAATCCTCTTGCGGGTGGTTGGTCCACAGGAGGACAGCCCCATGTAGCTCCTTCGGGCTGTGCCCGGCTGGGCCCCGTGGGGGAAGGCCCGGCCACCAGACGCACATGGTTGAGCACCCACCCCAGGCCTAGCTCCAGGGTAGGGCCCCGGTAACGCCAATCTGGGCGACGTAACTGGCCTTGCTATGTTTCTCATCATGGTGGCTTCTGAACCATAAACATATATATTAAACCATATATTTTATTAGCTATACCAAAACCAGCTTCAATCATAGAAGCTAGTGTTTTAGCCTAATTTAAATTAAAAACATAATTTCATCTATGTTTTAATAATACTAAAGGAGACAATCCATAAGTAATTTGAATAACACTAAATATATGACATTTAAATGGCTGGTCATATTTTGCATTCAACTAGAACATTATTATGCATGGCATAAGTATGAAAGGTATACTTTTCATCTTCAGCTATAAATGCAGTGTGCCTCAGGAAACATAAACGCAATAGATGTTCTTGACTGTCTAGATTTCGAGAAAAGATCAGGAGTCGGCCAAGGAACAATGGAAGATACATGGAGCTATGAAGTCCTGATGTAGATCAGGATTAGTACTGCTTCATGCAGTCCAGATATTGAAGTTATTTAATGTCAATTGTATTTAGTTAAACTTAATCTTAGCTGTGTATGGAAGTACTTAATGAAAAGGGCAGGTCCTGGGATACTTTCAAAATGGCTTATTTTAAAGGCAGGCAACTTGTTCTTGTTGTTTTCTGTGAAGGCTTAAGAGAGAGTTAAAGTTAGATTAATGAATGAATGAATGAATTAATTAATTAATAGCAGTAGAGATGCTACAATATCAATTATTTACACCACGACTAAACAACAGTGACATCATTCATTTTCTGTCATATTCCCATTGTCTAATGGGTCAGTATGTGTCCAGCATTATGAAATCTGAATGATAAAGTATAAGTGACATAAAAAGACATAAAATGCACTTATAGGTTAGGTTATTCAGTATAAATTGATTTGAAATTCAGTATAAACTGAATTGAAATTACTTAATTTTCGGTTTTAAATTGTCATAATTATTATTTTTTTAGTTCTACATAATATTATAGATAATCATAGCCACTAATTGCACATAATAGTGTTGTAGCCATGTATATTTGCTGTACTGCACAGTGTTTTTAGATTTAAGTATTTTGTTAATAGTTATTTATCTTGATTTCTGATTGCATATTTATATACTCCTGCTGTTCTTGAACTTTGCATTGCAACACTGAAAGTTCCCCATTGTAGGACACATTAAGGTTTTATTATCTTAAGCAGCAGAATAGGTTATTGCATCCAAAAGAGAAGCAGCAAATTGCATGCTTTTCTAATATTCTGCAGGCCCTAGTTGTTACAGGGTGGTATTACCGGAGCAGACAGCACTCCTCTGTCCTTGAGGTTAACCTAGCCTCATTCGTGGCCTATATTTCACAGGGCTGGTCTCTCGGATGTTCCACTCAAGGACACACAAGGATCTGCTCTATATCTCCCCCATTTACCCTGGCTGTAGTGACACTGAAATTACAAATGATCTGCAGAAATTAAAATTTTATCATTATATTTCAACATGTCTTTTATCTGCTCCCATAGCGCAAGAATTTCCTTCCAGATTAATAAAGTGGGATCTTATATTATCTGTATTGCAATAAGTGATCTTGTACTATGCAAAGGCACAACCTACAAACATACAATCATTCTCTTGAGAAGTTTAATTTGCATTTGACCCTTTTTTCAATGCCACTCAAACAACCTGCCTGAACAGTGTTTGACTAGATTTGCTTCTTTCTCTGTTGAGCTTCATGGTCAGCCAGGAGTACCTATCCGGAGCCTATTGTGCATATTTTTAGAAACTGAAACACTTGGAGGAAACTTACTCAGATGTGGGGAGAACATGCAAAATACTACACAGATGGACCCTCTTGCTGTGTTAAGTGACTTTAAAATGTGAGAGTGAATTATTGTCTTTCAGCTATGAAAATCATAATCGTAATCATTTGGTTACAATAATCACTATATTGACCGATTATTCAATAGTCGAAAGACGAAACAGTATATTTTAGAATGAGTGTGTGCCTTTTCTTAGTACTAGTGGGGAAATTGTTGTATTATTTTTTGTATTACAATAACATTTAAGCTGTAGAGATTCAAATATATATTCTATGACTCATTGTAAATTCTTAGTATTTTATTTGGCTATTTACTTGCAGCTCATGTTTTTAACAACATTGAACACTTAGAAAAGACTTAACTTGGAATATCATGCTATAGTTATTGTGGGTATAAATGAGTTTAAATATTAACATTTGTCATGATTAACATTTGTCATGATATGTGGCAATATATTGCCATTAAACATTTATTATTCCAAGTGTCCTTATCACATGATATCTTTTAAAAGGTACTTGCCTACTGCATAAACCTCTATATTTCCTTTTCTCTCTCTTCAGCTTTGGAACGGCAGGAGGAGATCATCCCTGAGCATCCAAACAACAGTAATATCCGCTGCAGCCCTCAAGACAAACGCTGCATACAGAAGACCCTCGCTCGGCACCCGTCTAAACCCACAAACCAGAGGAACATGGGCAGAGAGGAGGCCAAGGCTGCACTGGTGAGAAAATCAAACGCACCTCTTATTGTGTTTTTTTTGTGGAAACAATGCTATAATAGTTAATGGTTTAGCCCATGTCTACAGCAGGTGGTTCAGATTAGAGTTTATCACTGTAGACTCACATAAGCATTGCAGTCGGGCTATAAATTGTACAAATTACTGATTTAAAGGCCGTAACATTTAATCGTAGCAACGTGAAACAAAATACAGGTGCGCTTTGACACCATTATGGCATCTGCGGGTTTAACGTGGGTTAGACTGAAATCCCAACATTCCCATTAATAAGAAACAGGCCCATTTGAAACCACAGCACTGCATTCCTGTAACACAGTAATATATAACATAAACACACATATGTCAAGCATAGAGACATTATGTGAGGTGGCCACCCAAGAAGATTTCACCTAAACTTGTCTCAATGTAGATTAAGTGTGAATTAAATAGCTGCAATGGATACATGTCAAGTATGTTGAGAAATATAAAATGCATATGCTGTGTTTTTGAACTGAGAAAGAATGGCAACCTATACTAACCTATATGTGGAATAGTATATGAAAATTACAATTGTCTTATTCATTGCAAACATTAATTCTACATGATACAAGTTTTGCTAATTTAATAGCTGGTTACAGTTGTTGCTGATTATATGAGAAACTTGGTATAATAGTGTGGGTTTGTCTAATTCTTAAGTTTCTGTGCATTATAGTGCATTATAGACAGTAAAATATATCCACAAATACTGTATCTTACCAACTTAGAAACTAGTAACTAATAAATATTTGAAAATGTAGTCAAAAACAAGCCTTTAAATATAAGACAACTTTGAACAAAAGCAAACTAGTTGGCTATGAATGATTATATCAATAATACCGTTTTCGAGGAAAGGTCAGTTGAATGCCAAGGAGCAGCAGAAGTAGAAAAATGATGAAAAGATTTTGATGTAGGTCCAAAACATTTTTCAAATGAAAGATGTGAAGATGTTTCCAAAGAGGCTAACTCCAACCACATGGAGCTGGTACAGAAACTTGCACAAGGATTTGGGGTTAGAGCCCCTTAAGGTCATTAGAATCCAGAATCCAAAGTTCCAGGTCACTTCATTAATTTAGATGGTGATGAGACAGTAAATACCTGTACGACTTACATTAAAGGTGCAGTATTTAACTTTTCTGATGGGGTCCTCCACCTACTAGAGTCCTTTAAGATGTTATTGTTTTGCCTGGAGAGTTCCACAGTATGACATTACTGTAGAAAAGTTAATTTACAATCCTGCTTTTAAATATGTTTTTCAGTTCAATTATTTATGCTTTGTCAGTTGAATTTACTAAATGATGTTGTTGGGAAAGACACTCCAGTCACATTCTGTCAATATATCAGGTTATTAGTGTCAGGAAGGTCACCTGGCTTTAACCCAGAGAGAGAGAAGCCAAAGAGAAAAATAGATTTTCAATAGCTCATATATCTATTTTCATAGTGATAATTTAGAAGAGAGTGGATACAAATGACATGCAATTCCTAGAAAACGGCAACATTTTACAAATACACAAAAACTAGTTTAGACAAGACAGATATTGAGCCCACTTAACTACGTTTACACTGCCAAAAAAGAATACCTAGTTAAAAGGTGCACTAGGTAGTTTTCCTGGTGGAGGGTGCACCATCTGCTGGTTTCCATATAAAAATTATTACTTTGCCTGGAATGTTCCACTTTAGGCATTACCCATCTAAAAACATGCATTCATTACTTTGAGTAGTCTTGCCTCTCCACAGATACAGCCTATAACTTGGCCTGGTGATATCATCTGGTTGTCTCCATGTAGAAAACTAAGATTAATGCCATATTAATGTCCAAGCAGGTGGCAGACCCTTCACTAGAAAAGCTGTGTAGAGCACTTTTAGATAGCGTGTAGACCACATAATTAAAATTAAGTCATTGTATCTAATGCATTTCTTGATGCTCCTATGCAGGCCCCATGTCGTGCTGAGCTGCAGAGGGCGCTAGACCGACTGGCCTCGAACTCTCGTACCCACGACGACCTGTTCACCATCCCCATCCCAAACTGTGACAAGAATGGAGACTTCCACACCAAACAGGTCAGCAACTATCATAATCAAACTATCAAATAAAATAATAAAAAATACTGCATAAGATCATATATATATATATATATATATATATATATATATATATATATATATATATATATATATATATATAGATATAGATATAGATATAGATATAGATAGATATAGATATAGATAGATAGATAGATAGATAGATATAGATATAGATATAGATATATAAAGATAGATAGATAGATATGGTTAGTACTTGGATGGGAGCCCATTGGGACTTTAAGGTGCCACAGTGGGGGCGCCAGTGGCAACAAAAACTGTCATTGTGTCCTTTGGCAAGACACTTCACTCATATTGCCTAGTATGAATGTGGTGTGTGCGTGAGTGATGGTGGTGGTTGGAGGGACAGATGGCACAGATTGGCAGCCTCACTTAACGTCGGTCTGCCCCAGGAAAGCTTACCACCACCAAGTGTGGAGTGGATGAATAATGCACTGTAAAGCACTTTGGGTGTCTTGAAAGGTGCTGTATAAATCCAGTGATTAATTAATTAATAGATCTTTCTACACATAAGAGTATAATTGGTGAAGTTGAAAATAGCTGCAAATTGTATTGTAACGTATTTATGAACTATAATGATGGCCACATTTTTTTTTATGATAACACCAATCAAATAGAAAAAAGTTGTAAGAACTGTCCCATAAAACTACTTGGAGCATGAAGATTTATCTCTGCAGAACGAGTTTAAAGACTTGACCAGATAATGTTAATGAGTCAGCACCAATATAAAAACAAAGCAAAAACTTTCATTTAGTTTGTTAAACCCACTACTCTTTGACCACATCAGTGTCTGGGGTCCAGAAGCTCAAACGCAGCAGATGAAACTATTGTCTTAAACTCAGTTCAAGATCAACACAACATGTTTCAAATGGCTGCCTTATGAGACCAGCTAATGCCAAGACCTCTATTTATCTAAGCTCTCATAAAACTATGATTTATAGGCGAAAATTGAGAACAGTGACGTGCGTATGTGCAAAAGACTACTTCCCCTCTTAACTGTAATGGCTTCACTGCTTTGTTGCATGCAAAGAGTAAGATTTTAGGCGCAGTTACTCCTTTGCAAGTTGAAGTCTTGAGATAACGTCACAAGAATGGGATTGAAAGGCTGTAGATAAGGCGTAGGCATGGATTTGTGGAGCAATCAAAGAGTCAATGTGATAAAGAAAAGTTCAGTGGTTGGGTGGTGCACGAGTGGATTTTATAACATGGTTTAAAGTGCATCTGACAGTTTAGGCTAAATACGAAATATAGAATTATCCTTAAGATTTTACTAAAAATATTGTCTAGTTGTGTCTATTTTAAAATTTTGGTGAAGTTTATCATTTTACTTCCTGGATGGGCAGCATACGCAGAGTTAATTCCATCTGTTAACCAGCCACTATAATGTTAACATGGGCCAAAATGTGTCTACATTTAAATAAATGAAGATTTAGGTCCATATCTTGCAAGCAGCGGTACAAGACACAGTGCACAAAGGTGTTTAGGGCATATACTGAAAATCTAATGTAAAAAAAAAACAAAAAACAACAAAATAAGTGTTTAAAATGCCGTTAACCACCATCCATTTTAGAACTCACTGCTACTTCCTGTGTTTTGCACTTTTCTTTTCAGCTTCTTTTTCTTTTCAACTTTTTTCCCCACAAACTATACTTGACTAATGTAAAAAAAAATATTTAGCTCAGGTACTATCCCACCAAACCAAGTAAGATGTAAAAAACCATATAAACCTGGCATGAACCTTTAAAGATTGTATTCACAAGCATCTGTTTACGGTTTAACTTGCTGTGATAAAGACCATTGGGGAAAAGCAGGTCACCAGGGACAACTGGGAATCATTTCACGGCAGAGCAACTATTTAAACTGTTAACTTCTCAGCATAGTTTTATTGGTTAATGAGAAAATTTTCCAAGTGCAGAATGGCTGTGAGTCAAGGTTACAAAATGTTTATTGGTAAATAGAAAATGCAGCTTTTTGCTTAGATTGCATTTTGTCCTTCAGCTTTCTCAATAATCTACCATAGCCACTGGCTGCACGTGGCTATGGTAGATTTTTACACCCACCCTGCTGAAATCATTACTTGAACTGGTTGCAATTTTGGTTACTAGAGTTGACAAAAAACAAAAAATGCTGTACTGAATATCAAGTACAGATATCAAGTTTGAAACAGTCATGACTGTGCCACTTAAAATGGACAAATTACGCTGATGTGACATATATGTTTGATATTTGATCTGAGGAGTGGAAATAAACATATTTCATTCTGTAACAGTGTAAAAAGAGGCCTACAAATAAGCCTTATAGTCAAGTCTGTACACCATTCCATTAATCAGCTCTTTACTTGCAACACCAACACACTCAAATTTGCTTGTGTACTTGTTTGACCTTCTCTAATAGTCCCATATGGTTCCTCAGCCGACGGTGTGAATTTCTGTTCCCTTTTTCTCGACATGGGTATTTGAACTTTTTGTTCCAATGGAACAAATAAGGCTTACTTAGACTTTAAACTTAACTGTAAAACTCTTTTTTCTTTTGATATTTTGGCTTCTTTTTTAAGATTGATCAGTTGGCTGAGATTTTTTTTTTATACTAGTTTGTGTTTAGATGAGTCATGAACTGGCAAGCCTCAGGTTAGGGGGGAACAACCCACTGCACCAGAGTATTGATTACTTCAGCATATTAAATGATTATATAAAACATGAAACAACAGACAATCAGACTATTCAGTTCAAAAATATTGCAGGATAATTTTACCAGGTGTACTCTATTAGTAACTACTTCACTGACATAATACTTGAAAAGCAAGTGATTGGGAAACAACATCTTTTATAACATACTTCCTTGTATGTAGAAAAGTTACATAGTGCACCTTCTAAACAAAGAAGACATAATATAATGGGAATTCGGTTAAAGCAAAAGGCTGCTCTCAGATCCCTCAGACATCTTAGCATATGATTTAGTTTGCAGTATTATACCAACCTTCTTTTCTGTGCCCTGCTTTAGTGCCACCCTGCCCGCGATGGCCAAAGGGGAAAGTGCTGGTGTGTGGACCCCAAAACTGGTCTGAGGATCCCGGGACCCCTGGAGCTTCGGGGGGACTTGAACTGCCACCAGCTTGTGTCAGCTACACTGAGGGACTGACCTGTAGGGGTCGCTGTGGAGAGAGCAGAATCAGCTAAATTCTACTGGTGCTTATAGGAGCTATACACTTGGAGAAGGACTTCGCCGTAAAGCCCGATTCACGGCGGGGTCATGGTACCTGTGCTTACGCAACAAAAAGGAAACCATAGACTTTTTTTGCTATTTTATTTTTCCTGTGTGTGAGAGGGTGCTGTGAGTCTTTTGAGCACTTGTTGTGTATTGTTTTGGCTCTGTGAATTTGAGGATGTTTTTAGAGATGTGCTTCTGAAATACAAGTGAAAAAAAATGTAAATAGGCTAAATGTGTTTGTCTAGTCTAAACTCTCCAAAAATATAAAAATAAAACAGACGACATTAGTTAAGCCTTTCAGAGATTCTATGTGGTTACTGGTAAGCTTATAGATAGCAAAATTGTTATCTAAGGCGATTTTTAAGTATTGTAGCTAACAGCTCCACGTCATGACCCTTTCATGCTGAGTTACATCTAAACTGGTCTCCACAGATCCGAGGCTGCTGTGATGAACTGATGAAGAGTGGAATATGAAAACCACAATCTCCTGTGTTAAACTGCCAAATGCTATGCTGTTGCGTTTTACTGCACCAAAGTGAAAATGATATCCTTGACAGACATTTGGTTAAAAACCCAATGGAGACACATTACAGTTGCTGTGAACAGTTGTTGTCCAAAAGCCTGCAGCAGAGCAGGGCTCAAATGCTGTATACTGCTGATAGTCTAATCATATTCCCACAGCTTCCACTGGATGCCAGTTTCACTCCAAATGTTTTATGACACGCCTTGACACATTCTCTGTATCCATCTAAAGGAAAAAGTGCAGATTTTCTACCAAGGAACTGTGCCAAACCTGAATATAAAACATGTCTATGATGTATTTAAACAATGACTTAAGTGTAAAAGGTTCTGTGGAGCTGGTCTGAAGTGATGAGCACATGTGCAAACATCTGCAACAGCCCTGGGTAAAACATGCCACTTACAATCACCTTAAATATCATCTAAACAGAGCAGCTGTATACATGCTATGGAGCTGACACTAGGCCTGGTGAATAAAAGCAGATGTGTGTAGAATCCCTCAGTCATCCAGGTAGAATTCATGGCAAAAGTAGAAATTCAATTTGTCAACTGGACAAAAGTTTAAAAGCAGAGTTAAAACTAGAGACCGTTCAGTTTAAACTCTGCATCATAGTCACAGTAGAGGTTTAAATGATAAACAACTGGCTGGCAACTGGTGCTATATTTAAAACCAAACAAGGTGTAGCTTAACCCCTTAGGCACATATCATATTGTCAAATTAACTGCAGAATGACTACAGATGTGAACTAGGGGGATGCTTAAATCTCATATATACAAAGATTGTAGTCATGCACACAACACCCATATGAGACAGCAAAGAATGGTAAACGCTGGGTAATTCATGTAGCTTGAGCCAAATGTTCTCTTTCCAAAGACTAGAAGAAAATAGTTCTTTTTATAAATCCAGGCATGTGTAATAAGTTTTAGAAGAAGTTTTAGAAAAAGCTATATCTCTAAGTTGCCGAATTGTTGAGTGAATTGATTTTTTTTATTAAATATGTTGATTGTTTAAGCTACAGTATTTTGTGTTTATTGTTGCTGAATATAATGACGTTCTCAACATTTCTGTACTATGTTATCACTATATCTGTTATGTGTACAGCGAATGAAATTGTGTCTGCATGAATACAAATGAAAATGGGTTGGGACAAAACAGTCTTTGTAAAGATTACAACAATAAATAAAAACATTCTTAACTGAACTATGGATAACAATTTATGTTGTAATTGTTTTATATATAATATGTAGTATATGTATATGTCAATAAAATGTATACAAAGCTAAAGCATTGCCTACATTTTGGGATTAAATATGATAATAGTGGATAAGAGTAAAATATGCCCTTTAGGTTTTAACATCATATTAGGCCTACATATGTATTAAAAATGAAACTTGTATGCCAGGGCTGTGGTTCTCCACCGCCTTCAATAACTGGATCTTGAGAAAACAAATAAAATGCAGCACAGAGGAAATAAACAAGAAATAAAATTTATGAACTAGTGACTAGAATGTATGACAACATTGAAACAGTCATTGAAAACAGGTTTAAGGTCTATAAAAATAGCGTCATTTGAGTCATACCAAATAAATAATTTTGTGTAAAATGTCACTTTAATGACTATATTTAAGATTTAAAATCTTTGGTCTTTGTTTGGCACAGTATATTTTGAGTAATAGAAGATAAGATAAGACTTTATTGATCTCACAGAGGAGAAATTCACTCGTGACAGAAGCTCACAGTCAGGGGACAGTATAGTGCAAAAAGTTGTGAAAAAATTGTGCAAACACTCAGAACAATAAGTAAATAAAAATAAAAATCACAATAAATATTAACATATTTACAACATAACATAAAGAAATAACAAATTTTAGCTTCTGGGGGAGACTACGCTGCCCTGTGCTTGTCTACTGATGGGAAAAATTATACAAGTTCTGTAAGATACCTGACATGCCCTCCTTATTATGAACGGGCCAGTGGCAGAACATATGCCTGGAATGTGTCCCAAAGAACATCATATCACATGAATTTAGCTGCTAAAAATACCTCAGCAGAGTAAACTTTCAGCTCTGCTTACTTCCACTGCCTGCGTCTATTTTGGTGAGTCTTACGGGCTTAAGGAGTGTATATGAAACTGCATTAAAAGACCAAGCTTTGCAAGTTCCTCCTTGATTGATTCAAAATGTGACAGGACATGTTCTGCTCCTGAGCCCCCACAATCCCCCAGCTGTGCCCCGGAGGCCTACATACACAGTAGCTTACCGTAGACATGTGACCTATCCACAGGTGTCCAAATCCACGCTAAAGCCCGGCTTAGTGGACGATGCAATGAGAATGGCCCTCCGCACCTGCGCATAAGATAACAACAAGTGTCCACATGCATATTATACAAAACACAGGTCAAGCAGAAATCACCTACACCCTCAAGTGCCCCGGTGAACAGAAGCGAAATGGGGTCACAATGAACACAATCAATTAACACACCCAAAACAAGGTGTATCGGGGTTGAATACACAGAGATGAAGGGTGAATCCCACTGGCTTTAGTTTGTTATTTTTTAGGGAACACACTATTACAACCATTGACCTGGGCGGCTCTGGAATAATGTGAACAAGAATGCTAAGTATTTCTCTTCAGGCAACAAGGCAACGGTGAAAAGGACATGCACAGTTTGCACAGAAGGAGAATGGGAGTCAATTTTGATGCAGCCCCTGCAACAATGACATAATAAATTTTCTAATATATTTGTATAAATATAGGCCCAGTGGTTTGAGTTAAAACTAAACAATATAGAGAATACAGAATAATGTTGACAAGATACATTATAATCCTTATTTTTAAGTTTTATTAAATAGCCTACACTTTACATTGTGTGCTGGAATGGAAGCTCACTGGCACTGACAATAATACTTGCCTGTCTAAATGTGTTTAGGACATTTACAGGAGAAAAAGGATAAATTATATCACTTTATTTAAGGTATGTGCATTATTAATGACATAATGTTGAGTTAACCTAGAAATTCTTGACTATTATGTCATAGAGGGCAATATAATTACTCTATAAAATGGCAGAGTCTGCAGGTGACAGATTCATTGGATTGAACACATCATAAAACAATGTTTACGTACATAACAATCTATTTAACAGGCTATAATAAATTTTAATAATGGGCACACATTGCCAGTAAAGAAGGAAATAGGTGATGTTTTGGTTGAACATATGGGTCAACAAATGACTTTAATATGGGTTATAAATTTCACAATAGGCTATACTATTTACTATTGAATTATTGGATGAAGTGAAGGGCTATAGCCAATAGTATTTAAGTTTATATTTATATAGCGCTTTTCACAGACATATGTCACAAAGACGCTTTACAGATCATTATTGATTCACTCCATACCTGGTGGTAAGCTGCTATTGTAGCCACAGCTGCCCTGGGGCACACTGATGGTCTGCCCAGTCTGATTTCATGGAGCCTATAAAAAACCTATAAAAGCCAATGAAATCTTATGAAATCTATAGTCAAATCATTTTAGTTCAGTCATAATAGGTTTTAGGTCAAGCTGCCTATTCACATCAGTGAGACAGCTTCATCGTCACCATAAGATACCATAAGGCTACCTGACAGCTACGCGCCAATAAATCAAAATGAATGCATAATAAAACACCATCTATTATATTTACAGCTATTCATTTGACAGTCACGACGAATAACAACGTGGCATTTTGCAAAATCATGAATTAAACCAAAGGTATTATCGTGTAAAGATGTCATTTTCAGTGCTTGTCTTTGCTGTATTTCTATGGCCGTACGAATATAATGAGACTGCAGCCCTGACAGCTCTCCAGGCTCTTGGGCATCCGTGTTGTGCAAAGGCAGTGCTGTAATGAGCGGAGGGTGGGGGTGCACTTCTGGAAGATTCTGCAGAAAATCTTACGAGTGGACCCCATTTCATCGTATATTGTGGGGGCTGCTTGCTTCTCCGAGGAGCAGTAGTAGCCCAATTTCTGCCCAAGCCATAACCTTCACGGGGATGGGGGCTTTTCAGGTGAGTTACTGCGCACGCCACTTCACCTTCATGCCGCTTATTACCAAAATCATTAGAAATCGATGTCATTTCTTTGACGTTGCCTGGCCGTAATGTTTTACAGATGGCATTTTTCTTTTCATAGAGCCAGCTAACGTTGTCCAGCTAAGAGCATGCATAGTGACACGATGACAAATTAATCACCCCAGACTGTCAAAATAAACAAATAGGAGCAGTCTTAATGGTGTAATAACAAAGGCAATGCAAATACTTTTAAAGCTACGGCTGGACAATCAATGTACTTTCATAAGCTAACTGGCTAACGTTATCTTAGCAGCTGTGGGCTAGCCTTGATACACTGGATAATGTAGTAGATATATAACCGAGTTAGCAACCACAGTGTCAAATTCACAATATGACCTTGATTGAATCGATATCACGTCTCGGATTTAACTACTGCAAATCGTGTAAAACGCCATCGTTACTGATATAATCCAGACTGCTGTCACGAAGTTTACGCGTTTGTGCGCATCACAATTTGCAGGCGGTTGTATTGTGACAGTATGCTAATGTGCTAAGCTAGTTAGCCACAGTCCCGTTGCCCTTACCGCAGCACCGGCTCCTCTTTTGTCTCTATGGTCCTCACTTTTCTCTCTAAACTCAAGTGTCAAACTCAAACTGATTATTGTCCAGACATTTACATTTATGAATTACATGGTCAAAGGTCAATTATGCGTGCAATAAGTGTTTATTCTTTGAAGTACAGATATAATAAAACAATTGATCATTCTGATTCTGATCAGTGAACTTGCCACTGGCTGCCTTTGTCATATTTTATTTGCATAATTTGGGTTAGTTTAAGGTTTGATTGTGTATTTCTGTTTAGTAATATAAGATGCACTTAAAAAAAAAAAAAAAAAACAACAACAACAAAACATTTATTTATTCTGTTATGATTCAAGCTCTGTCCCTAGTCATATTTGTATATTTGCATAGATTTATTTCTCATTAAATACATTAGATTTGGACAACTGCAATTATAGTATACAGTTGTCCAACTCTAACATATTATGTTTTTTTTTTTTCTATATATTCATAAAGGTAATCTAAAATTATTATATTAAATTACTCAAAAACTGTGATAAGAAAGAAGAATACAACTAAGGCACGACTACTGCCTAATATGCCCTGAGTAAAAATGTGTAATAGGCCAACTTTACATGTCCACACAGAACACTTGACCCCTTGACCTTCTTTGATATGTGTTGTGTAACAAAAACAAAACCCAGTTCTGTCTGTCCTCCTCAAACATGTCTATTATTTACAGCGTAAATGATTGGAACAGACTGATACCAACCTGCCCCTCCTAAGATGTCAAGTAAGAGTGTTTTAGTATTTGTTTGGACTTGTTTTCTGATTAATTGTGTTTATATTATAATTGTTGTTTTATTGAACACTAATATATCCTGTCTGGGCCTGCACCCTTAAGTTGTAAAACCTTTTTTTCTGACTGTAATATCTTCTTTTTGTCTTATAACAGAGAGGCCGTCCTATGCCCCTCCCCCACCCCCTGCCCCTGCTGCTGTAAGTATCATTATTTCTAATATAAATAGAACAGTTGTGAGATTAACAGTTGTTTACTTATTAGTTTTAAGATGACTCTTTTGTGTAGTTATTTTATATAACAATGATTAATTTCACAATCTTTTAAGTGGAATACTGTCGTAGCTTCTAGTAAAGATTTGATTGTCACATGACTTGCATCGCATGAATGCAAGTGTTTGAGTCATTGAATTATATTTATGTTATTTTTGATTTGTTTTTTCATCAGCAAATTCCCAACACCCCTGGGTTTGTGGGGTACAACCCTTACAGCCATCTGGCCTACAACAACTACAGACTTGGCGGGACCCAAACCACCAACAGTCGAGCAACGGTACACAGTTTAATAATATACACATACATAGGATGAAACATGTAATTTAGTATGATAGAAAAGTACAAAGCAGAGAGCTTGGAGATACAAAGATAGATACAAATAGAATAGCAAAAAACAAGTTGTCATTGGCAGACACTTGTCAGAAATTGAACTAAAAGATCCAACTAGGTGAATGTAATAAAAGCTTAGTCTTAAAAGCTTAAAACATAACATAATTGTGTAAAAGAGATATCTGTTGCATGTCATTTCAAACTCTCATTCCATTATAGTCAAATGAAGCCATCATTGTGTATTCAAACCACTTGCCTTTCAAGGTCTGCATTTCTTTCTTAAGAAACTCATGCCAAGTGTTGCCATGGCATTACAGGCTTCTGCTCGGCACGCCACTGGCTACTCAGCGCTAATACAGTCATTGCATGAACGCTGTGGTTGGACAAGCAAGGGAAAAAAATCATATTTAGTCATATTTAGTTTTTAATCAACTCTAGCAGTGTCAAAATTTCAAAATTGTGTTTATACATTTAATTACACATTTGAAGTGGGGTGGCTCCTTCACAGATCTGATCTCTGATTTGGCCTGGTGGTGCCATTTACTTGTCTTTATGTAGATAGAAAAAATGTTCATGCTGTGGAACATTCCATGTAAGGTAATAATAGACAAGCAGGTGTACCTTTAAATGATAATTAATGATCCTTTTACTATTATAAACTGCTATTCACAATCCTCCATAGATAAAATCTTATACTATTTCATTTTACATAATTATTCAACACTGATATTTATAATTCTCTATAACCTTTTTTTTCTATTTCAAACTAGAACTCCTCCGGCATAAATATCCCCAAACCACCCAAACCACCGGACAAGCCTCTGATGCCATATATGAGATACAGTCGCAAGGTAAGTGCCCATTGTGTATTGGTACATTTTGCATCATCATTGTGCTTTGTTGGAAGAAAGTGGTGATTTGTTTGATAAATTCTGCATAGGGCAAGTTATTTAGTTTTAGATAGTGGTAGTTTAAGGTAGGTGTGAAGGCAGATTAAAGGTAGCTAGGCCAGGCCACATCACATAGTGGGATGTATCAACTTGGAGATGGAGCATAAAGCACACGGCCTCCTCTGGTTTGTGACCTCTCTGCAAAGAGATAACTACTTATAGCCCCCTCCCACCCAACCCAACCCCACACCCATGTCTGGTTCTCATCACCAGGTTTGGGATCAAGTAAAAGCCTCCAATCCTGATCTGAAGCTATGGGAAATTGGGAAGATAATCGGTGGCATGTGGAGGGACCTCACTGATGAGGAGAAACAGGATTATTTGAATGACTACGAAGCAGAGAAGGTTGGTTGTTTTACAAAGGGGTGTGTATGGGGTTCTTCTCATGGTTGACCAGTAGATGTGTCTCCAACAGTTGTGGGTCCCTCCCGTCATCATCCCTACCTCTGTAACAGTCCACATCTGTCCTGTCCTAGTAGGGCTGCAAGATATATCACAATTAAATCAAAATTGCAATTGAAATGGCCGCAATATGCATATTGCAACTAAATAACCCATATTATTCTGTATAAAACCTGCTAACCCAGTAGTTTAAACCTCTACAAACATGTTATGAAATGCATGATATTCTTGGATTAGTTTAGCAATTCATATTCCAATCTTCTATCAATAGTTAATCAATAGTTAATGTTCTGAACCTGCTTCAAATGTTTGTTTTATGTAAATCCAGCTATTAAACAATACATTGCAAAAATAATTGCAATTGCAATGTTTATCAGAGAAATCTCTATTTGATTTTCTTTTCCAAAATCGTGCAGCCCTATGTCCTAGTTATCAAGGTTTTCATGCTGCTTGCCTTTTCTGTGGTCTCCTTTTTTCCTTGTCATTCCTGTCATCTTTTCCAACCCTAGATTGAGTATAATGAAAGCTTGAAGGCCTATCACAACTCGCCAGCCTACTTGGCCTACGTCAATGCAAAAAGTCGCGCGGAGGCTGCTCTGGAAGAGGAGAGCCGCCAGAGACAGTCCAGACTAGACAAGGGTGAGCCGTACATGAGTATACAGCCAGCGGACGACCCAGATGGTAAGACTGCTTAGATAAATGTCTAAATGTCTCCCAAGGTTTAGACACAGTCAGACGTGTAATTATGACAGCAAGACCACACACCACTGACCACTCGCACACCCATTGCCGCTTTTTTGGGTTGCACTGTCAAAAACATTTTTCTTTTAAGATGGGAAAATAGTCACAACAGCAACATAATATAAACATGTTTGTAGTTATTCTCAGTTAATTGTTGATTGAAACAGTGATTTAAAATATGACCTACACAACTCCAATTTTGACATAATTCAAAACAAGCATGTAAAGTTTGCGGTCAATCTTCATTAAAAATAATTTGTTTTAGCAACAGACACAAAGGCAAAACAAATGAAGGGCATTTCAGTTACACCCACGTTTAGGAAATGAGTCTGGTTTTGGGCTTGACGCGCTTACAGTAGGACATAATGATGCACAGGAAAAAAAATGCAGATAAAACTCAAATTGCTATTTAGAAACACCCCAGACCATAAAATCCCTGTATCCCAGTGGGTTACATGCTCAAAAGACTGCACGTTTGGAACATTTAGGATTAACATGAGTTAACAGGAGGCTACATAACTAAAAAGACGATTTTGTGTTTATATATAATCTAATCTATATTCTGTCATAACTGCAAAACTAAAGCAAGTAAAGTGTCTATACGTTCAGGACATTTTCTGGTCAGTTGAAATTGCAGGCTGTTTTCCAAACTACAAACAGTGAGTTGTAATTGATGTAAAAGTTTCATTTAAAGATTTAAAGAAATCGACTTTTAACCATGTTGTTGTTGTTTCCCCTTCTCATTTACCCTTTCTAAGTTGTATTTGGAGTGATTAGTGCATGTTTGAGCAAACTTTTCAGTACTTATTTTCAAGATGCCATATTGCAGATAACCCTTAGCTCGCTAATGTGATGTGCAGCTATCCATCATGGTGCTGATAACTTCACGGCCCTTTGTTGCGATGATGTTTATACCAACGTCTCCTCCCACTGAGCACCGCATTTTTCTAACGCAGAAGTCAGCGGACTTGTTAACTTGTTATTAAGTCATTTTAGATTGATTTAACATGTGCAAATTATAGCATAATGATCCATGGGTGTCATAGATTATAATTATTTAGCAGACACAAGCACAATAGGTCTTCTTTAAGTCAAACATTGTAAGGATTAAGTAAATGGAGGCACACTTGTGACATAATGATACTACATTTTTGCTTTGCTAATACATTTTTGCTTTGCTAATACATAGAATCACATAACTTGATAAAATACTCTTTACTCTGACTTTGTTGTGATTTTAGATTATGACGATGGGTTTTCCATAAAGCACTCGGCTGCTGCGCGTTTCCAGCGTAACCACCGTCTGATTAGTGAAATCCTGAGCGAGAGTGTGGTGCCCGATGTGCGCTCTGTCGTCACCACGGCCAGAATGCAGGTCCTCAAACGCCAGGTCCAGTCTCTGATGGTGCACCAGGTCTGTGCAGCTTGAATTGCATAATTTAAAGATTAATTACGTGTAACTCACAAAGTCATGTTTTTTTTTGTCACAGAGGAAGCTGGAAGCGGAGTTGCTTCAAATTGAAGATCGCCACCAGGATAAAAAGAGGAAATTCATTGAAGCAACTGAGTCGTTCACGAATGAGCTCAAAAGGGTATGTGGAGAGTACACACATCTCTACAGGGTCTAGGTGCCACTGTTTAGAGTGCAGATTGTTTATGTGCCAGTCTGTATCCAGCTGCTGCTAATTTTATTCACATGTTTCTCATTCACTTCTCATCATTTCAGAGCCTTTGGATGTGTTTATGTGAAACTGGATTCTGTGTTGTGAAATCACAATATTTACAAAAGGGGGCGCCATTTGTTCTGTAGAGTTATGGCTACACTGAGAGACAAGAGACAAGTTTAGTTATTAAAGAATGAGACCATAAATCCATTAGCACAAACTTTGAGCGTTCCTGGGTCTGATAATTGTTCCCTCTGCAGCTGTGCTGTATGAAGGTGGAGGTGGACATGGATAAGATCTCTGCTGAGATCGCTGCAGCAGAAGAAGCAGCTCGCAAACGGATGGTTGATCGAGAGAAGGACTCAGGAGAGAGAGGGGGCAGAGAGGGAGCGGGCTGTGTTTTAGCCGAAGAAGAGAAACACGTCTGTTCTACTCATGGGAGCAAGTCCCAGAATACTCCCAGTGACATCAGCAAGGATGGCGAGGACACAGAGAGCAACTCCACAGACCCACCAGGTATTATTAAATAAAGCATTTATCTTTTTTAAATATGTGTAGTTGTAATATACTGACTTGCATTTGTTCTGGTTTGATGTAGGAAAGCCAAAGGCGTCAGAGGAGGTGGAGGGTCCCGTGGGCAGTGAGGAGGGGGCTTCTGAAGACAAAGAGAGTGTTCCAGAAGGAGCCATGGAGGAGGGCACCAGCGACAGTAACACAGGCTCCGAGACCACCTCAGCTCAGACTGAAGATGCCCCCAACAGTGAGGCATCAGAGGGGCCGAGCCGCACCAGGGCTCACTGATCCACACCTGAATGTCTGAACTGTCCCACAGTCCTATTACACATATTGCACAGGTTCATCTCAGATTGTCAAGGTTTATTGAGTATTGCCATCTTTTCAATGTTTTGCATGTTACGTTTAAAACACCAAGGCTGCATTTGGAGGCTGTACACATAAGCACTTAAAGCCACTAATAAACAATGGTCCTGTCTAAAGTATTGGCTGCTCTGTGCTCCACAAACAGCCATGTGAGAGCATTATATAATTTATCTGGAATAAACAGGACGAGTTTAGCCATATCTTATCATTGCTCTCTAGTGCTAAATCTGAAAGAAAGTTGATTTTAAATTTAAATAATATTGTTCAGTGTTTGAATTTTATATTTGTATTGTAATGTTATTGTTGCTTTTATTGTTATTTTTGCATGTTGCAGTTTTGTTGACAAATTTGTGAAAAGTGTGGTGGTGGTCAACCTTCTTTGTTTACTCGGTATCAGTATTACAGTGGCAGTATTGTCTCAGGAGTTTGTAGTCTTCAGTAGTAATAGTTTGTTATTTATTATCAGCATTTTATTGTACTTGTGTAATGGCTGTCCTTGGCTGGAGCCAGGCCCATGGATGAGTGTATCACATGATAACTAATGCTGTACAATGCCAACTACCAGTGTTCTCAAGTTTGCTGGCTGTCAATCAAATCAAAAGCAGTACGCTTAGAACATGTGTGTTTTATCAATATTGCAATTTAACAGAACATTTTTAAATGTACTGTAATTGTGTATACAGTATTACAAGGTTTGCATAAAAATGAGATTCATGTCATATAAACAGCTTGAAGAGGTATTATAAACATGCAGTCTTAAAAAGAATTTCCTTTTTCATATTTATATCAATAAACTTTTGTATACGAAATAACTTTTTATATCAATTTATATTTTGACAATATCTACAGATAAAATATAAGCCATACGCATACACTCTATACTTTTACATGTCCAGGAAAATCAGTTTAGTAGTAGTATAATCAGGCAACCCAATAATTATTTGATTTTTGTTGTGTGTTTACATGCATAAAATACCCCAGAAATCAAATAATGATCAGATGTGGTGTGCATGTTATATCCCCATTAGCTGCTGCCATTGCTGTAGTTGCTTTATTTGACCTGGTGCAGATACAACTTTTGTTTTAACCTTTGCTAGGTTGCAGGGAGGGGAAGTGTACATGGTGGGATCCGGTCTCAATTCTGGTTTCACTACAGAAGTAATAATCTATCGTGTTCGTGTCAGGTCCCTGTGATGAAAAAAAACTTTGGAGATAAACTTTTAACATGCTCATTTTGTTTCAGGTGCATTACAAGTGTAGAAAAAGTCAGATCTTGAAACTCCTTTGGCATTAGCAAAACAAATGTTCCCCTGAGGCACACTTTCATTGTGGTTAGTACTACTTTCGGTGACAACTAAAAACCATAAACCTCAAAGATACAGGTGTGCAAAAGAAGTCTGAACAAAATCTGCAAATGTGTGAAAAGAGAAATTAAAACTGTACAGTATCTTTTGCAGAGATAAATACATTACATCTTACATATGAAATCTGTTGCCCTCTGTGGTCTAATTGAAACTGGTTCTTTAATTAGTTTAGCTGTATCAATATTTCAGTATTCCTTTTAATCCTTGAAAAAAAAACTATTCACAACTACAATACCTGTACCTATTCAAAAAATGAAAAGTAGTTTCACATTTAGTTTACAATTAGTTGTAAATAAAATATATTTATTTCTAAGTTTATATTCTTTCTCATCAAATAATTACAGGGTTTGCATAACATTAATTAAACAACTAATACCAATTCAAAACAATATGCACAATTCATCATTGGATGCATCATTGGTCTACAAAATGTTACTGAAATAATCGAGTGCTTTAACTTAGAAAAGTTAGTATGCAGACTCTGTATTACTCTATATTAACTGCACATGAACGTAGGTGCACACATTCATATACACAGTGTGTATATATATGAATGTGTGGTTAGCTTGCCGATGGTTTGTGGTCAGAGCTCTCTCACAAAAGCTGCAGAGATAACGTGGTCGAGTCTACTTGCTTTTTTACAACAAAGGAACTCACCATCAAACAAGACGCTCCTCCGCACGCACTCAACATGACTTCAATCAGGGGTAAGTACCTTATTTAAACTAAAAAGTACTACAGTATTATATTTCTTGTTAATTACTGACTAATATTAATTCATGTTCTTGATGATGGCATTATTAGATTATAAAGTTTTAATTAATTACTGAATACTTATAGTGTCTCAAATTAATTCAACACACATTTGGAATAATTGTTATATTGTTTTTCCAGGGCTTGAATATTTTCTGGCTGTTGTCCTAAAATGGTGCATTATGTACAAGGTATGTTAAAACATGTCTTGGACCAAACCTATTGAAACATCTTATTATTATAGTGGAATAGAACTATAAGCCGTTCATATTTCAGGAACTCTATTGCTCAAAAAAAAGTACCAACGATGCTAATTTGCATCTGCTGTCCCTAGGGAGGTGACACAGAAAACTATTACAAAATACAAAACAGTTTCAAAGAGACTTAACACTGAACATTAAAAGGCCGGATTATAAGTGTTCACAGGCTTGTTTTTTCTTCCTTTGGCTATAATAATCCATATGTCATAACCAGTGTTGGGACAGAGGCACAAACTAAATTTAAACTTGAACTTAATTTGTCAGGTGGTTTGAACCTTGCTAGAATACATTGCAATCACAGTTAACATGGTAGCCCATAAGAAGGGCATCTGTCTTAAAACCATAACTGTGGAACTTGTTACAAACATCTACAAAAGAAAAGCAGCAGAGCATAGACATGTGTAGAAATACATTCATGTTTTCTATTGTGACTCATTCATTAACCTTTCAGTAAGACCAAAACTTTCATTTTCTTTCTTACTGACAGACATGTTTGGCACAAGAAACCGAGAACACCACTTTTCCAGATGACTACAACTACAGCCCCAACTATACCATTGACTACAGTGGATTTCCTGAGCTCTGTTCCAAGGAGGCCAATCGTCACTTTAGGCAGTGGTTCATGCCAACTTTCTACGCCCTCATCTGCTTTTTGGGGCTCACTGGAAACCTGCTCGTCGTCCTTACATACTTTTCCTTCAAACGCTCCAAAACCATGACCGATGTGTACCTTCTCAACTTGTCATTTGCCGATCTCCTCTTTGTCATTTCTCTCCCCTTTTGGGCGTTTAACTCAGTGAGCGAATGGGTGTTAGGTTTGCCTGTGTGTAAAATCATGCATACCATCTATAAAGTTACCTTCTATAGTAGCATGTTCCTCCTCTCCTCCATCAGTGTAGATCGGTACTTTGCGATATCCAAGGCTGTTTCTACTCATAAACACCGCTCCCAAGCAGTGTTTTTTGGCAAGATCGCCTCCACGGTTATGTGGGTGTTAGCGCTAATCTTTTCAATACCTGAAATGAAATTCACCGAAATCAATAACAACACATGCACGCCTTATACAAGCAACAATGATATGCTTCGTGTGAGGCTTCAAACTAGTCAGATAATCCTTGCGTTTCTCATACCACTTATCATCATGGGTTTCTGTTACAGCAGCATAATTTTTACCCTTAGACAAACTCGTGGATTTGAAAGAAACAGAGCTATCAAAGTCATTTTAGCAGTGGTGGCTGTATTCCTGGTTTGCCAAATGCCTTACAACATTGTGCTATTTTGGACCACTGTTGTCACATTTAAAGGTGGAAACACTGTTTGCAATAATGATAATAGTCAAGTTTACGCCACAGATATCACCCAGTGTATAGCCTTCTTCAGGTGCTGCCTCAACCCCTTTGTGTACGCATTTATTGGGGTTAAATTTAGGCACGATGTCCTGAAACTGCTGAAGGACTTGGGATGTATGAGCCAAGAAAGGTTTTTCAAATACACATGTGCTCAAAGAAAGTCATCACTGGCTACGGAAACAACCACCACCACCTTCTCGCCTTGAAGATGAGAAGAATGGACAAGAGCTTAAATGTAATCAGTATTTGTACGTAGAATATAGTTATCGTTGTCTTCTAGGACATCTCAGCCGGTATGGTAGCCTGGCTTTCCAATCTCGTCCTCTTACTTTCTGTTTGAAAGCAGCAGGATCTGGAACCAATAGAGCATGTTGTCCAATTTTAGGACAAACCAATAACAGCCACTTTAAAGTGTCTCTGAAATGCAGACTCTTGAAAATTTTGGTATATTCAGAACAAAATTAAATATAAGCTTTGACTGTCAGTCCTTGTTTTCCCTCTTTTTTAATCGTAAGTTGCTATGCTTGTTTTGACACAAACTGACAAGTGTTTCTCTAATTGGTTAAATGGAAACTGCGGAAACTGGATACAGTTTCAGCCTATATGTCTTTGTAAAGTATTGTAACAGTGTGTGGTATTGGCTGGCCAGGCAACTGCTATGGGCCTTGGACACAGTGAGTTAGTCGCAGGGTAATAGTAAATTCAACTGCTGTGTATTTGTCCACTAACGACAAGGTAGCTGGTTCAAACTTAATATGATTGTATATTTTTGTTGTGTCATTGTGTAAGACATTTCACCCACATTGCTGTGTCCAGTCACAATAATGAGGATGGTAGGGCATCTGACGTAAAACAAAACAAGTGTGCAACTCTAGTTCAGTCAGAGACTTTGGTTTGGCTTTTTGTGTGTGTGTGTGTTAATAGTGATTGGCAGCTCCTCACCAAACATCTGTTGGTACATAGGGTACATATCATTCAGTGTGTTCATTGTTTTATATGCATATGAATGCTGATGCTGTACATAATATACATACTTGAAATAATATCTTTAAAAATATTTTTATTCACATTTAACCATTGTTGTGCTCAGTGTTTTGCATTATTTGTAGTTACATGCCTGTATATGGGGCCATACCCAATGTAAAATATGTTTGTAATATGCCAGTGGGTATTTAATTGGATGTTAACAAGTCAAACTCCCACTTATATGATGAAACTGTTAGTACTGCATTTTTGTAATGTAATGTAAGAAGCCAAATGCTATCTTTCGTAAGCCAATAAAGTATATTTTAACCAGTCATTGTGTATTGCTAATTTAATTTAGCTTCCATTCTCCATTTTTCATCATCGTAACAGTGATTCACAAGTTACATTTAACCAGAGGGTTTTGCATAGCCAGTTTTCCATGTAGCCAGGCATAACTGTATCTATGAAATGATGAAAGAGCCTGCCCTGGAGACACAAACTATAAAAATGTAACACAGTGTGTAAAACCTGCTTGCTTCCAAGGAAATGTTATTCCTTTGGCTATAATAATCCATATGGCATAACCTTTGCCCACTGGCCACCAGTGTTCATTTTGACAAGAAATTAAAATTTTAGTTTTTGTCTAGATTACTAGCTAATTTTAGTCAACTAAATATATAATAGTTTTATTCAGCCAGAAAATATATTTTCATATAACTATAGTTATTGCTCTATGGAACATGTGCTCCTTGAGCACATTTTTAGCTGTCAAAAATGTATGTATTTTAAGTAATTTTGACTACTTTTTATGAAGTTTTCAGGTTTAATCAGCCAAAATATTGTTCATTTCACACTCAGTTACATACTGCTCATTGACTGTGGTTGATGATTTAACTTGTTGGGTCATGGAATATGGCATTTCCACAGAGGTATGAGAAGAGCAAATAGCCTGGAGACACAAACTCCAGGCTATCTCCAGACTGTGCAGTGATGATGACATCACTACAAACAGTCATTGGGTTACATTGCATTAGAGTCTTCCGGCTCTGCTCATAGGCTCAAAGAAAAGGGGCAGGGAGCAACTAATAAAAGCATGTGCCACATCAAACCAGGAAAGCAAGTCTGTTTAAAGAGGAAGAAAGCAGAACTATCTTCATTGAAGATAAACAAGGTAAGAGCTTTATACAACTTCACAATTTAACAACAATGTGGGGCTTACTGAAACTACTGTCATTCAGATGTCTATGAAAAACTTTGAATACTTTTTAGTGATATGAACTAGAATTTCAGCAAACTGTATTTTAACAACTGAAAGGCATGTATTTGTTTTTGTATCATATGTGATCAGTAGAGGCCAATAAGGTCATTTAACTTTACATTTAAAGGTGCACTGCGCAACTTTTCTGGTGGAGGGCACGCCACATGCTTGTCTCCATGGAGATGTTATTGTTTTGGAATGTTCCATGATATGACATTAAACGTGTCCATTGATTCATTATGGATGTTTCTATTGCTCAAAAATACAGTACTGTGAATACGGGTGACTCTCCACAGATCAAAATTGCTTGTCTCCCTTGTGATATATGGGTTTAATCTACACTGTGGAACATTCTAGACAAAGCAATAACATTTTCATGGAGACAAGCAGGTAACTAGAAATGTTACACAGTGCACCTTTAAATTACCCTGTGTATAGCCATGTATTATTATATAGTATGTGTCTTACATCTTAATACAGTTACAAGGTACAAACATATGTTACTGTGGGCAGTTTAGAATTAAAACCTGGATGTGGGTCATGAGCTTCTCATGACCCACATCCAGGTTGCAAAAGTTGAATGTTAACTATACTACATAAAAACATAATATTGCAGGAGATGCTATATAATTTGGTCTAATTGTCTTAAGGATTTTCACAGTAAATTATTTGCCTCATAGTGTGCAGTACTTTGCCTGGGATCTAGAATACACACTTCTCCATTGCTTTATAACAGAGATATCATTCTACACTGATTTGTAAGTATGGGTCATACACAGTGATAGATAACATTATTTCTATTCCAATTCACTTCTTGAATTATCTTGATTTTGGACCTGCTTATACAGTACACAAGTTACATACTTGTTTTCTTATATTTTGATCTTCTATTTTGATCACCTTACAGTGCAACTTTTCAGAAAATGTAACTTGTTGAGGGGCCAAATAAAAGTATGAACAAAATCTCCAAAGCTACTCCCAAATGTTTATAGTGTTTTCTGAAATCAGCAGTAGCCATGGTAACCTCTGTGCCAGGTGACTCATGTCCAGGACCAAACCTTCGTCAGAAAGTTAATATAACACACCCAAACTCACACTGATAAGAATGGACATGACTATTTAACAATTATTCATTTAAAGGCTGTTCAAGCATTGGGAAATAAAATCCCCAAGGAGAATGCCCTCAAGTGGCATATTAATCCAGTGTTTTTACTAGTAGTGCAAACTGTTTAAACTGATGTTATGACAACAGTAAAATGATGCTCATGATGACAGCATGAATAAAGCTGTTCAACATAAGAAGGATTTTCATCATATTGACCACATTTAGTTAAAGGTGCACTATGTAACTTTTGTGGTGCCCAGCTTGTCTCCATACAGGAAAATTGAACTTAACCATGGAGACCAGTAAGTGACTGCATGCGGCTAAATTACAGGTCAGATCACTGGACAGAGGTGACCCCACTCACTATAAGAATGCATGTTTTTCAAGATTTTTGAGCAAGAAAACACCTGTAATTGAATACATACAAGCCTGGTCACACATGGTCCAGCTTTACCCCCACTCCCCGTTTAAGATACAAAGTTAAGGTTAAAGATCCCAAACTGAAATTCATCGGTTCATGGACAGGAGTACCTAGCTGGAGGATCTGTTGTGCATGCTTTAAGTTAATGGGATAACATCATGGCACTATAACCCGTCCAGACACAGGGAGAACAAGCAAACTTCATAAAAGGCTCCACACAGTCCACACAGGACTTGAACCCATGACTCTCTTGTGATAAGGATATACTAACCGCTTTGCCCAGGCCTGAACTATAGGCTAAAGGAATTTTAATTTATTTGTTCTACTCTGTCAAATATTGATTTTAAAAAGTAACAAAAAATTTAGTATTCTGTTGTTATTACAATATCTTTACTATCTGGGAGGTTATACACTACACAAAAGCAACCCTATATTTCCATTATAGACAGTGTAAGTAATCCAGTTTTTCTTCATTGTGTTTCAGAGTCTCCAGGGCGGTATAACTGTCCTAACATGATGCCTACAGCTAAAGGCCTGTCACATATGATACCTGCTCATGTTCTGAGGGTGGGGCAGACCATTCAAGTGGATTCTACAGCTCCAGAGGCCAAGACCAAGCACCACCTCCCCAACACTGCAGCTCTGACTGTCAGTCAAATCGACAATGAGCTTGAGAATTCCCTTGAGAATCTCAACCAGCTAATCCTTGAACTTGATCCAACTTTTGAACTGCCCCAGGTGCCAAAAAGTCCATCCTCAGGTACAGTGGAGTGTTTCTTACATAAGTCAAGTTCTTAAACAAACATATATGTGACAAGGAAAATTGTTCTGAAATCATCAAATCACTCCACAACAAAGCCCGCGGTTAAAGTGGAAATTACTAGGGTCTTACAAACAGCGATGTAATAAAAATATTTTAACATATAGGAGATTGTATAATTGAATAAATTGTTATAATAAATTATTATAAATCATTATAAATTATTGAATAATATGTTACATTTAAAAATAATAGAGAAAACAGTTGTGTTTGTTGAGTCCAAGGCACAACTTGCAAGTACACTTCTCTGCTGGACACTAATACTTCAACTTCAAATGTTAAAATAGCATCAAAATACTTACATATACTTACACTTTAACACAAGTTAAATTGTAATAAGACCTCAGCTTCTCATGTTAACAAAAATATTGCAAAACTTTGGTGAACTTTCAATTGTGACTCATAACAGGACTGACTGTGTACTGATTGCATCCATTAGTGACAAAACAAACAATTCTGACATAACACATTTTTCCACCTCTTGGCACAGCTTCACATTTTCCAGACTTATTTTCTTTTTCGTATCCATGCTACTTCTATTGTTCATGTTGCTGCAGACTTGTACCACACCCTGCACAGCTCTCACACTCATTTGAAACTATATCTGAAAAACTCAGACTCCGAGCTGCTTTGATCAGGGGCTAGAGGTCAAATGTATGAATAGATTTCCTGTTGATCTTTGTTCACTTGAAATACGTATTTGAAACTGAGAGTCGAGTGAGACCATCAAACTATTTTACAAAGCAAGACTAATGTAAGACAAAACAATGAAAAGGAGAAACTAAGTACTTATTTTGAAGTTAAAGAATAGAAATCTTAAAAGTGCAATATGTAACTTTTCTGGTATAGGGTCCGCCACCTGTCTGAGAGGTTATTTTTTATTTTTTTGAATATTTCCACAGTATGTTATTAAACATATCAAGTGACACCACATCCCTGGTAACAGGTCAGCTCTGCGGAGAGGAGACCCTGCTTAGAGTTAAGAATGGAGGCTTTTCAAAGTGTTTTTGAGGAATAAAATACATGTAATTAGATAAATGCAAGATAAATGTTTAATGCCATACTGTGGAACATTACTGATAAAGGAATCTCCATGGAGACCATCAGAAAATATACAAAGTATTACCCAATGAACTGTGGAAGTGCATCAATGAACAGTGGAAGTGCATAACTTTTGCTGTAGGCAGTGCTTTCCAATGATAAAATCCACTTATGAGGACAAGTTGAGACATAATGTGTTGGTATTTAACAAAATTACAAAACATAGTTAGACTTAGACTTAGACAGACTTTATTGATCCAAATGGGAAATTACTTGGACACAGTAGCTCACACATCACATCACATCACATCACATCACATTATATTACAATAACACAGAGTAAAAAAAATAAAAAAATAAAAAAATTGTGAACCCAAATCAATGTTTAGAGGGAGGTGCGTGTGCTACAAGCTGCTACCTGCAGTAGAAATGTGTTCCATGTGAGTTTTGACGTCTGTGTTTACTTAATGTCCCAAGAACACACCCATTCTGCAGGTCAGATTTTCCTTTGTGCTGATCTGGGGTTTTGTAGTTGCACATTGCACATTAGATGGCTGAGGATTTTTGGAAAGTATTACTTGTGATTTTGTTGCATTTTGATATTGAGAATTAGCTAACCCTTCTCCATTGGACTTGAATTTACAAGGCCAGTGGAGAAGGGTTATTTAATTCTATGCCAAGGTTGCATTTTGCCTCTAATTGTGTCCATTGAAATTGCAATCTCTTTATCACTTTCTATAGACCCCAAGTACACATATTTATTTTGGTGCAGTGATTTCTTCTAGTTGTACTATGGAGTCTTAAGAAGTCAAGAAATGTTAGTCATGGTTAAATTATAAGCATTTAAGGATAGCTAAACTATGCTTATACTTGTTGTTTCCAGATGAAGATGTATCCAGTCCTGTGCTGATCCCAAGAGGTTGCCGTGCTAACAGGTCACCTAGTTCAGTCATCAGTGTCTCTCCCAGTATCGCCATCCCGTCTCCGTGCGGTCTGAGCTGCAGTCCCCAGGGGGCACTGGTGTTCTCGAGCTCACCCTCCTCCTCCTCCCTTCCTCCACTCCCCTGTGGTAGTGTAGTGCGCAGAAGCCCCATCCCGAGACAGGATGGAGGGGCGACTCAGAGCTCCTGTTGCCTCTCGCAGCCGAACCGACACAGTGCACTCTCTCTCCTCTCCACGTCCTCATGCTCTGATACCAGCTACATCCTGGGCAGGTAAACAGTCAAATGGATTAAAGGTGCTTTTTGGTTAGGGTTCTGTCACTTGCTTCTCCCAGTGTGTTCCACATTATGGAATTAAACATATTTATCTTACATCCATTCACAATAATTATCTTACTAGTAAAGTAAAAAAAATATAGCATATCCCATGCAACTATGAACCAGCTAGTAGAAGGGCCCTTATAGATTTTAATAAAATATAAATATATAAATGATTGATTATTGATCAGGGTTGGGTATCAATCAATCAGTCAATAAATAATTGCATTCATATAGTGCCTTTCAAGACACCGAAAGCGCCTTACGGTTCATTGATCATTCACTCCACACTAGGTGGTGGCAAGCTACTATTGTAGCCACAGCTGCCCTGGGGCAGACTGACTGGAGCAAGGCTGCCCCCCTCCAATGTAGGTGGAGTGTCTTGCCTACGAAGAGGTCTCCCATCAAAGTACTAACCAGACCCAGCCTTGCTCGCCTTCTAAGATCTGATGAGCTCAGGCTTTGACAAGCCGGTATGGCCACAGTGTAAAAGTGAGTGAGAGATATTATTGCTTGGAAAATAATATATAGTAAATAAGTAAATAATATTTAAAAAATAGCAAACGTTTCCACATGTATGATTAGAGCAAGAACTGATTAATGGATATGATATGATACATATGATGACTTAAAGGATGACTTTACCCAGAAAGTAATAAATGTATTCAAATCAAATGTATTCAGTTTTCCTGATGTATTTTCTTTTCTTTTTGTCTATAGCACTTTGTCTCTGACCAGTGAAGATGCTGATTCTTCAGAGTTCAATATCACTCCAACTGGGTCTTATGTTGGTCGCTCTTCAGAAATGCCTCTATCGCCAAAAAACAAACATTTAGCAGGACTCCACCACAAACAAGCCCACAGCAGCCCTGCGTCCCTCTCTGGCTCCTTCACTGATATCCCTGTACTTTTGATCAATGGAGCACCCCAACCAGAAATACAGTCATGCCCTCCATCTCCAGGACTGCAAATGAACTCGTCCCCTACAAAACCACCCTCACCTCACAGTAAGTTAAAGTGAAGTGAAAATAGTGAAATCGTTTGATTCATTTTGAACACATTTTCAATATTACTGTGCGTTTTAGGTCCTCTTTTCTTTGGAAGCCAACCAACAATGAAGTTTGTAATGGACACATCAAAGTTATGGTTTCGTCCACATATCAGCAGAGCAGAAGGTACTTTGGCACAAATTATTCTTCCAGTAACTGCTCAGCTGTACTGACTAAGGTTGATTTGAGTATGACTCAATATATTGTAGCATCAACAGAAAGGAAAAGAATATTACCTATAATAAATTTCTATAGAGATGTTACTATTTTTCCTGGAATTTTCCAAGTAGGGCATTAGACTTACCTATCTCTATCTATGGAGACAAGCAGGTGACGCACCAAGCCAAGGTACATGTCGGATCTGTGGAGAAAAAAAGCAATAAAAACACCTGTAAATGAATAAATGCAAGATAGTGCAAAGGCCTAAATCTCCAAGCAGGTGGTGGACTCTCTACTAGAAAAGTTACACCTCATGGATTTTTAACTAAATAGATGCAATCCAATTTGCTTATTAATGAATTGTCCTGTCCCCATTCACTCCCCATTTTAGCTGAAGCCATGGTCAAAAACAAGGAGCCGGGAACATTTGTGATCCGAGACAGCACATCCTTCAAGGGAAGTTTTGGGCTCGCCATGAAGGTGGATCAGTCTCCAACCACGTTTGCTGCATCTGCCTACCCAGGTAATCCATTTTTACTTTATCCCTAACAGAGAATTGGATCACACATTTACTTGACATATAACAAGTCTTTGTTATATGTTTAGAAGGGTCAATGGATATACCTAGAAACAAAATTATAAGTGATAATATTGCCCTAAAAGTGACGTTAAAGAATACATTATCCACACTGCAAATATATGTTACTGGCCATAGCACCAAGATAAATATTGTATATCGTATCAGCTGGAAAGATCCATGGCGGTCTATCCCTAGATTTTACTATTCACCCACAAACTGGAAGATTAACAGTTAATAGACAATGTATACTCCCTTTGTGTCATTGGGTAAAAAAAGAAAAAACAAAAACAAAAAAAAAACATTTGACCCACCTTCCATGACAGGCATCTACGTGTAATGTGATTATGTGCTCAGAATGGTACGCCTCAGTCTGCCCCTGGTCTATTGAGGCTACAGGTTACAACAGGTTACTACCACGGTGGGGTGAATCAGTAAATCAAGGAAAGACTCACCTTAAGTCATTTGTGAAATTTGAAAAGGGGGTATTAATCACGTGTTATTCATTTCAAATTATTACATGTAACTAAGGTGGCCTCACAATAGTCTAATACATAGTATAAACAGGAACGTAGACTATAAGAAGGTATGGTAAAAACAGAAGAAAAAAAACATTACATGATAAAAAATGCCAGTTTTTAAGACTAAATACATTTCTACAATAAATGTTTATACAAAAATACAATCAAATTATTCAAGCATCATCTGTGCCATGAAAAATTAAGCAGGAATCTATGGCAAACACTAAAACAGTAAATGCTACATTTTAAACTCGGAAAATGTACCACTTACAAGAATCAAAAGCAAAAAAAAAAAAAATATGAAAGCATGTTAGCCTATACACCATAAAAGAGGACTACATGACCAAATGCCTTACTTGACCATTCTGATGTTTCTTTGTGGTTGTGTGGTGAGGACAGAGTCTGTGTCATTTTTTCCATCCGCTGCAACCACTACTGTGTACAAGAGGAAACCAGCTGTTTATAGCACTGTAAGCAATGACAGAGACAGCATCTTATGGACAACTTGTTTTGCACTATATTTCTAGACAAAAGGTTAATGGTAACGTTTCTGGTGAAGGTTCAACCTATTTGTCCCCATGGAGATGTTATTATTGTGCATAGAATGATCCACAGTACGGCATTTATCATATATCTCCATGGAGACAGTAAGTTACAGGTCAGATCTGTAGAGAGACAGACAAGCTAAGAGTAAGCTTGCATTTTGTAAAGTAAATTCTTTGTATTAAAACTGAGTAATTGAACAAATGTAAAATAGAGAAATTAAATAGTATATTGTGGAATATTTCAGACAAAGCAATACATTTTCTGACAAGCCGGTGGCCTACCCTCCTTCAGAAAAATTACATTACATTTCATAGGTTTATTCTTTGTATAATTGCTTCTAACTAAGAAACACTTTCATTCATATTTTCACAGGAGATAATAGTTCAGATTTGGTCAGACACTTCCTCATTGAATCATCAGCCAAAGGTGTTCGAATCAAAGGCTCTTCACAGGAACCGTACTTTGGTGAGTGCTCAAACAGTTATTATGAATGAGGATTTGAGTATTTTTCTACTGCATAATCTCCAACCACACCACGGTGACTAAACCATGTCTAGTCTAGGGGATGTGGGTGGGCAACTGAAGGCGGGTCTCCTTTGAATCAGTGGAATGACCTCATAAGGAGTGTTCTTTGACATAAAAGATCGCAATCCATATCCATCCAGGATGGGAATGTGAACTCTATACAGTATATACAAATATAACAGTGAGTAATCATGACCTACTGTAAAGATGATGTAACTTTTGTGTTACAGATTCTTAATATCAAACTAACCATGGTTGGATTTAAAATTTACTGTAGTTTCAGTCAGGCAATTCAATAATAAATGCCTTTCATCTCTAGATAATGAATAGATAGAATCTTGTCGTAATAATAATAATAATAATAATAATAATAATAATAATAATAATAATAATAATACATTTTATTTATATAGCGCTTTTCAAGACACTCAAAGACGCTTCACATTTCATAAAAGAATAAAATATCACAAAATTTACAACATAAAAGCAATCATTAAAAGCAATTTTGAACAGGTGATAATAAATAAATGATAATAATAAATGATAAATGCAATTGGTTTACAAGTAGGATGGAAATGGATCAGTTTAGATCAGTTAACTTAGAGAGCTGAAACTTGGCAACATTTGCATACATTTCTACAATAAAAAATATATATATATGTTCATATTTCTTATTGTTTATTGTACAGGAAGTCTACCAGCCTTGGTTTACCAACACACAATTTCAGCCTATGCCCTACCATGCAGACTACTGCTCTCCTCTCAAGGTAAAGTCCAACATATTAAGTTAGGGTGACCAAATGTTCCTGTTTTGAGCCCTGTGTCCCCTGTCCCAGCAGATTCATCCAAAGCCAATGATTTGTCCCAGTTTTATACAAGAAATGTCCAGTAAAGGGGGCAATATAGCTATTTGTTTATCTAAAATACAGAAAACCGTTCTTGAATATGACCACAAGGCAAAAAAATAAAAAAATAAAAAATAAAAATGCTCGTGAGTGGAGATTGGACAATGTTACGTGTTATTTTCACTATTTTACCTACTATCCCAACCCGGGTATGTTCCAGTTTAGAATTTTGAAAATCTGGTCACCCTATATTAAGTGGCCTTATGATGATGATTAATAAATAAATAAATATATATTGACAAAATGCATTTCATTCCTTTAGCGCTGGGTGCAGTAGAGAATGCCAAGACATCAGGAGAGGACAAGAAGAAATCAGGTAAACTTACTTTGTGCCACATTAGCTTGAGTTTGGTAACCGAGAAAGCCTGCAAAAATAACTTTAAACATATTCTACTGCTATTTAAAGTAGCTCTATTTCTATACAATTACATACAGTTCCCTTATATATTTTCTTGTTCTTTTGTTTTTAAGGAAATAACATGTTTTGCTGAATGAAATGATGTCACAGATGTAATGTATGCTACTGCTAACTGGAGGCTGCGATGTGTTTACCTATTTGAGTTGGCCACAACAATGCTACCACAACATATTTTCAGATTAAAAAGCTTTGCCTGTCGAAGTGCACATTCCTTCTGCATTAATAGTACCACAAATATTACCACATAGGTTTGCACAATTCAATTTGATCATCCAGTTAGTAATGCTTAGCTAATGCCTGACTTATTCAGCTTTTTCTGTGGTTCACCAATGAAATTCCCCAAGTCACTGTGACCAATGGTGTGGTGAAGACTAGTAAAAAATGATTATAGGCCCACATAACATCCTGACAATCAGCTGTGTAATTTTCTGTCCAGAGACACTGAGGAAATAGGCAACTCAAAGGCTTGCGCAAAAAAAAGTCCAGTCTGGCTCGTGTGTTGTTTTCTTGGCAATTATATAAATTACTAACACCTATTAGCCAATACAGTTTTTAGACCAAATAATAGATTTTTTTCCCCAAATTAATGTTAATAACTTTGAATATGCTATATGTTAGAAAAAGCACTAAAACCTTTTAAAAAAATGTGATTATAGTACCTTTTTTAAAACTGCAAGAGCGACCAGTCTCAAAACCATAAAACTATCCCTACACATTATATGATTTAGTTGATTTATTTCTTGCCAAATTAGTTTCATAGCTAGATATTTACAATACCATTTTCTCTCAACAGCCTCCAACTTTGTCTATCTGAACGCCGTGCCCACTGAGATGCTGACTGGCCCATGTGCGGTCCAGAAGGCAGTGACAGTGACTTTTGAGAAGGCCCCTGGCTCCTTCACCCCTGCCATAGTGAATTTAAAGGTCTCTCCGAAGGGCGTAACTCTCACAGACATCAACAGGAAGTAAGAAAATAAGACACATCCTGCCTTGCTCCGACTGGGTTATGGTCTTCTTACAGTAAATCAGTAAATGTGTGAAAAACAATTTGGGGTTTTTTCTTGCCAGGCTTTTCTTCAGGCGCCATTATCCCATCCACCTCCTCAGCCACAGCGGGGAAGATCCAGACAGTAGAAGGTCATTATTTGTTCACCGTATACCGCTTACTAAACAAAAATAAACTAATTAATTATGTATAAATATGTCCCAGTAACTACTATAATTTCTTTCTGTAATTGTTAATCATCTAAACTGTTTTCTTAATCCAACAGGTGGATGAGAGGCTCAGATTTTGGTGCAAAGTAAGTGCTTGTAAACAATGGTGGAAGAAGTACTCATTTGTGTTACTTAAGTACAGATTACCTACATTTCTTTACTTAAAGCACAGTACTTTACCACTGCTTGTAAATGACAGCACATTTCTTCACTGAAAGTCCCCTCCTTCAGATCTAAGTGATTTTTTTTTTTTTTTTTTACCTACAGGATGTTTGGTTTTGTGGCCAAAGGTGTTGAAGCAGGAATGGAAAATGTTTGCCATGTTTTTGCAGAGTATGACCCTCTGCAGCCCTGTGACAAGATTGTTCAGTTTATTCAAGATGTAATAACTAAGAACAGCAACTAAAACTTTAAAAAATCTGTACCATTTTGTAACATTTCATTTTGCATTGACTGATTTTGCTATTACAGCCAAACAGATTTCCTGGACAGTATAAGACAAAATATCATGAAAATTGGACGTTGCTAGTTTACAATAGTGCTTAGGCTTAGGGAAATGCACAACTGTTTAAACTTTAGATTATAACGGTGTATTTTTATTATTGTATTGTATTATTGTATTGTAATTATGGTAGCATAGAAAGGAAAGATGTGCAATGTATTTTCTATCATTTTATTCTAAATGCGTCACTTTTTATGAATGCTTGACATCCTATCATATCAAAATAATGACTGTAGATACTTGAGATTTAGCTTGTATTGTATATTTATGATTTGCCACTGTGTGCAATTTCTTTGTATAGTAACTAATTTTGTAATATAAAAAAATAAACAGATTAAACCCATAGCAATTAATCAAGGCAAGTCTTTGTAATAGCTGAAGTTGAATTTATACCTAAAACACACAACGCTACTTCAAAAATTGTATTTGCATAATTATAAGTAATAAGGACTGTACCAGACACAATCAGAACCTCTTGAATGTAAAATATTGTATTTTACTTTAAAATATTAATGTACATTTACTTTACAAATAATATTTTCATTATTTTACATGTAAAAGTATCACAATATCATAAAGAAACAGACACAGGGAATGCAGGTATATTATACACATACTTTATTTAATTTCAAATCATAAATCATTAGATAAAAGCAAAAGTCTTTATTCTGAAATCACAGAGCTCCCAAATGTAAGAGCGTGCTAGTTGAAGCAAAAATCAGGCATAAAACTGCATAGATATATATATTAGGCTTTAAATACTCTTTTTGGCACCAAATGCATTATATAAAGCTTAACCTCTTTTTCCTTTGGTGCCAACTTAAATGTTATAAATAAAAGCTTATTCTGTGTAACCAAAGCATGACAAATACACAGCGCTGTCAACTATTTACAAATACTGCCCTCCACTGGTAAAGACAGGTCTACATTCATTTCAGGCTTTCACGTGTTCTCACAGTGAGCAGTTTAAAGAAAATATATCATAAAATATGAACTACATTGTCTAGTAAATTATACGTTTGTAAATCAGATCAAAAGAAAACTTAAGCATAGATAAAGCTCTGTCTGAACAATTAATGCTAACAGTATTTTACCCAGTGCTTGGATCAGTGCAAAGCAGTTTACACATACACACTGTCCAACTTTCAATAACTTCAATAACCTTCAGTAACTTTTTATGTAGTCTGTATACCCCATCAGATTGTACTAGAATTAAAATATCTCCATATCTATAATTAGGATTAAATAAAATAACAATTTCCTGTTACTTTGCCAACTATATTTATAATATTTCATTGTTGGGAGATATTTATTGCTTGGTTGATATTCATTTCTTGCTTGGCACATGTTTGAAATTAACCAAATAACAGTGATACATTCACAAAGAAGAAATCATATTAGAGCTGCAGCATTGGACATTCTCTTATCGTATTGTCCAGTTAAACTTTTAAACTGTTCTCATGTCACTGGAGGCATTTATAAATCACTACGCGTGGTGTAACCTGGACTGCGATACACACTTAAATTTATTCACAAAGGCCAATACAGAGTCACCAATTCACCACAGTTAAAGTAAGTAAAACATGCGGAGGACAACCTGACAGGACCCCTCTTAAGAACCACTATACTTAATTTTTATTTGCACAACATGTATTAGGTACGGATTTAAACTTATCTATCTTGCATAAATGTCAAGGAGAAGTCACCTCTCCACAGACCAGTAACGTGGCCTGTTTGTCTGCATGGTGCTAGATAAGTGTAATGTCATACTGTGGAACATTCGAGGCAAAGCAGCAGCATCTCCATGGAGAGAAGCATGCGGCAGAACTTTCTCAAGAGAAATTAGGGTGTAGCTTTAAGTAACTTGAACATTTATTACATTTCGACTGCATGTGTAACACTTAATGACACTAGAATATGGATCCAGTATTAGTAAAATAACATGTAAGGAAAATATCAATGAAAAAACATAAGATTAAAATGGAACAATCAAATGTGGAATTTAAGGAGGCATATTATGGGTTATTCTAGCTTTTTAAACTACCTTGCTTATTATTTATAACATGACCCAAGCAGATGTTTTATATTGTGAAGGCATTTTATAGTGATTTGCTGGTGATGATGACACACAGGATTACCTGAACATTTTCGTCTTCCCCGAAACGTGTGTGAACAAAATAAAACACTACTGTAGGTTTTTGATAGGGAAACAAGATTACAATGCAGCGTTCTTTCAATTACATTAACTTTCAGTTTTAAACTAGATGTTTCATTCAGACTTTTACTCTTGAGTACTTTCCTCAAATACTTTTTACTCTTACTCTCCTAATTTCTTGATCTTCTAATGTGGCACTTCTACTTGAGTAATTTTGAAGGAACATTACTCTTATGTACATTTGTGGCTACTCTACCCATCTTTGTCCTTTTTGTATAGCTACATAACAGTGCTGGTTCCTACTGCGTAATGGAGGCGATGCTGCGTGACCTCTTCATGATTAGACGTACTTCTACATCTGGGAGGCTGTCCTGTTTGGTCTGAGCGCACCCCTCGTCTGCTACGGCCATGTGCAAGTCGAAACGCAGAGATACAGACTTCTTCCTCAGCTTTGGGTTTCCTCTGAAGAAAGAGCCCTCCCACTGCTTGATCACTTTGTCAATTTTTTCAGTCCTGGTGAAAAGAAAACATAGAAAATGCATGTGACTTTATTGGTAGATGTAATTTGCAGTGATACGAATCAAATCATGGTCTCACCCCAGTGACATCTGTTTAAATACTATGTTCTATTAAAAACAACAAAACTTGGGTAATTGCACACAGTAGTCATATCTGATTTACAAGTCAGTGTGTGGTTTAAAAAATGTAGGGACCCACCGATTGGTGTTATTTGAAATAAACTTTAAATTAAATATTGGAAATAGACAAAGTTACAATATTTTTTAAGTAGTTGATATTTCTTCTATAGTAATATCGATGATTAGAATGAATGAGTATTTGAATTTAGTTACATCTGCTCCTGATAGCTTTTAGATTTTTGGTATTACACTTGCTAATAAAGTTTTGCAACTGGTATGTGAGTTATTTTATTCTTCTTCTCATGTAGTCCTTGTGATACATTCTCCAGCTCATTGCATGACAAGCTCAGTTAACTTGACTCAGACATCACTTTAAACGTAATAAATAAACCACTGTTCACAATGGTTATGTGGCCTGTAACACCTGTATTTCTAACAAAGGACCACGCCCTGGTGTCTGTTGGGCTGAGTCTCCACATCAAACACTGAGCTACACAGGAGGAACATTCCCATAGACGGCGATAATGAGCATGGGAATTGTGCTTGCAACTCAAAGTCGAAACACACAAAAGTGAATCTACATTTTTGTATTGTTTCCTGTAGCAGACGTCTGTGAGGTGTGGACGACATTAATTATAGTGTATGATTACAAAACTAATGGCTGTAATGTAATGAAGTGTTTTCAAACAATGATCACAAGACGTCTTAGCATTAGGCAAGCACATTTGACTATTACAACAGTGTAATTGGGGCGCTGTTAATAAAATGTTTCCAGTGAAATCTGGATAACCTCACAGGCAAATATTAGATGTTATTATTATAATATCATTATATTAAAGATGGACGGCAGCAAACGTTCAAAAATAATTATTAAATCTATCTCATATCTTTCATTTCATAATAACATAATAACCAAAATAACACTTCAAGATTAGCTAAGTGAGAGTAGCTAAGTGGTTAGAGCACTCATCCACCAACCCAAAGGCCAAAGATTCGATTCCCTCTAGTTGCGTCCTTAAGCAAGACACTTCATCTACCATACCTAATATGAATGTGGTATATGAATTAGTGATGGGTGATAGAGCAGATCGGCAGCCTTCTGTGAGTCTACCTGAGGGCAGCTGCAGCTATAAGCAGGTTACCACCCCAAAGAATGAGTGAATAATGACTAAAGTGCAGCTCTTTAAGAGACCAGCAAGTCTGTAAACAACAATATGATCCTTTTCAAGTGCAAGGGATTATTGTGGCCAAACCTGATCTCATAAGATCTCAGAAGCTCAGCAGGGCCGGGCCTGGTCAGTACTTGGATGAGAGACCACTGGGAAAATCAGGTTCCACATTGGGGCGCCAGTGGCAAAAACTGTTGTTGTGTCCTTAGGCAAGACACTTCACCTACATTGCCTAGTATGATTGTGGCGGTAGTCGGAGGGGCCGGTGGCGCAAATTGACAGTCTTGCTTCAGTGTGCCCCAGGGCAGCTGTGGCTACAATAGTAGTTTACCATCACTGGGTATGAAATGAATGAATAATGCACCAAATTGTAAAGCGACTTTGAGTAAAAAACACTATATAAGACTAATGCGTTATTATTAAATTGTGAGAATGTTGTGTTGTTATAGACATCACTGTCATGGATCGGCAACTTCTCTTCCAGCAGTGTATGCAGGGTGGTTTCAGCTACCACTATCAAGTCAATCTTGTAAATATTGTAGATTTTATGAATATCTAAAATGATTGACAGTTGCTATTGCAATATTTTGATAGTAAAACAAGCTTGCCACTGAGCGTTCTTTTGATATAACATCAATACTGAACAAAATATTGCTTTGACTAAGATTTAAACCATTTAAACTGTATTATGCTGAACTGTTACCCTCACTTTTTACTGCTGATGTGTCTTTGAGCAAGAGCCACCAGCTGTCTCCTTTGTCTTTGTTATAAGATAAAAAGACCCTTCACGTAAAATGCTTGTTTTGTTTTAGCACTAAAGAGAAGCAGTTGGCGCCTGCTTGTACAAAGTGCCTACGTTTTACAGCAAAGCAGGGGTGCTGACTTCAGACCAATGGGGGAAATCAGGATCAATACTCACTCAATGGTGCCGTGACCCTCTGCACTCTCTCGCACAACGTTGCCCTGAAGAATTTCCTGGGTTTTTATTGTGGAGATGGGGAGGTCCTTATCGAGCTCAGGTTCTACAGAAACAAATTATGAACCATAACCAGATGTGTATGCCATCAGTGAGATTCTTATATACCACCAAGTAGCAGCACCTCTCATTGCTCTTGTAAATCATTCAAGGCTTTTAGAGTTACTTTTGGACACCTCAGAACTTTAGGCCTTGGGTATTGAACACTTTACACAATAATATGTGTACAGGAAACACATTTATCAGGCCTGAGCATACAAAAATGTTGTGGTTTCCAGCAAAAGAGGGTAGAAATATGTTCCCAGTCTTAAAAATATTTAAATTAAATTTGTGGCCATATCGGCTTGTCAAAGCCTGATCCCATCAGACCTCAGAAGCTCAGCAGGGCCGGGCCTGGTTAGTACTTGGATGAGAGACCGCTGGGAAAATCAGATACCACAGTGGGGCGCCAGTGACAAAGTGATGTGTGCATGAGTGATGGTGGTGGTCGGAGGGGCCGATGGCGCAGATCGGCAGCTGCAGGGCAGCTGTGGCTACAACAGTTGCTTACCACCACTGAGTGTGGAGTGAATGAATAATGATCCGTTAAGCGTCTATGTCTGTGAAAAGCGCTATATAAATATAAACTTACTTAAATTAGGTAACAAAAATAGATGTTTGTATCAAATACATCTTTTTGACCGCTCTTATGAGCTGTTATAAACGGGACCACCAAAATACATGTATCCATGTGAGTTTTATTCAATTAAAGGTGCTTGTCTCCATGGAGATGTCATTGCTTTGCCTGAAATGCTTCACAGTATGGCATGGAATGTATTTATCTTGCATCTATTCAAATATAGAGATGTTTTTATTACTAAACAAATACTTTGCTCAATACATTTTTACAGTGAGTGGGCTAAATCTCCACAGACCTTCACAGCTGAAACTTGACCGTGTGGCTTCAGCTGCTTTTCTCCATGGAGCTATATATAGGTTGGAGTAGACAATTCAATAATATTTCCATGGAGAGGTGGGAACTCCAGAGAAGTTATATACTGCACTTTTAAAAGTCACAACAAGGTCTAAATACTGAATATAACAGACCAGTTGATAACAGTATTCCACACAGATTTGCAACTCTGGAAGAACTTGTTATACCATGAATGTTCCCATGCCATAGAGCCTCCCTCACCTGAGAGTATGACGAGGCTCTGCTGTCTGATGAGGACTGAGCGTTTCTTGAGCTCGTTCTCAGGGGGAAGCAGAGGAGGGATGTCAGGCAGCGGCTCTGATTTGGGCTCATCCGGAGTCAAAGCCAAATCACTTTGTTCGTTCTCTGATCCGCTTTCCTTTGAGTCAGTGCCAGGAGACTTCCACAAACGCAGGGATACTGGAGGCACATTTCGGCTCATGTACCTAAAATCACACAAATATGAAACCTCTTATTTAGCATACATGTTTGTTGAGAATTTGTTGATATAAAATCGAAATATCTCTTTGAAAGTGACAGTGGCTCTTGTGGTAAAGTGGTGGTCTTATAACCATAAAGTTACAATTTTATTCAAGTCCAAACTAGTCCATTCTGCTTTTGTGTCATTGGGCAACACACCACCTATCTTGATTAAGCATGAAAGTGGTGTCTGATTGGTGGTGCTTGGAGACACTGTTGACAAAGACTGAAGTTGACAAACACCTACTTTACAATGCAATGTTTTTGAGTTATTACCAGTTGACTTAAATTGTTATTTTAAGCGCAGATGTAGAATGTTATGACAGATCCTCCCTTATAATGATTACGCATTAGTATCACTTTAGCAACATTTAAACTGTACAAACACAAACCTTTTACATTGTTTATTGAGTGATGACAGATGTCACATTAACAAAGGACACTGCTTTGTATTGGCCTACAGGCATATAGAAGTGTTATTATAAGATTATCATAAACCAGACTATTAGTTTGTACACACTAATATACAGCACTAAGGAATCTTTTTATGTAACAAATACAATTATGTACACAAATATAGACTAAGGATAAGTCTCATTTATAAAACTTTATGTGGAAGTCTTACTAAAAGTCCCCAAATTTACTCCCTTCTTATGAGAAAGTCCTGAATGATGCTCAGAGTTCAGAGTTTTTGGACCAAACCACTAATTTTAATTTTAAGATATCTTTTGATAGATCACAAAATTAGTGTAGAAAGTCACAAATGTAACATTACATTGTAACATTAAAAACTAATCTAGTTGAAAGCCAGCTACCACAACAATGTCAGCCCTGCAATAGTAGCATTTCAATTACCCTGAACATGCTATTCTTCTTGTGCATTTCCCTGTCTTCCGGCACAAACATCTCAAAACAGGTCAGTTCAGGCCAGTAGGAAATTTAAACAAGATGTTGGATGTTTACAGTATAAACAGTCAAACAAAGCCATAGGTGTATAGCACGGTTGCATTCAACACAACATTTGTACACACAAAAAACAAAAATGAGCCATTACAACCGAGCTGTAAACTGTAAGTATAAGAAGAGCCCCACATGATCTGGTCATTCTAAAATATTTATAGAAGCAAATTTATAGAAACAATTCCTTAATTAGAATTCAGTCTAATATGGACTTCTTTCTAGAGACCCATAACACTCCCTACAAAGCTTTAAGGACCCAAAGTAGATGGTTCTGTTTCACATTAATAGACCAGGTAATGACTGAAATACAACTTGTTAAAATGTTAACTAAAAAAAAAAAATCTCATTTCTCATTTATTTTGAGCTTTTCAAAGGCTTGGTCACTTGTTGCTCTCTGAAATCTGGCAACCTCGGGTCCCGACTTAGTTTTGAATAACAGTTTTAAGATCTCAATGGGACCTTCCTCTTTTAGTCTATATAATCCATATATACAGGTATATATAAGTCTATGTATAAATCCAATGGAAACACAGAAATTTCTAAATGTTATTGTAAATTGTCGATAGTATCCTTTATGGTGGATTGATGCTGACTTGTCAAAAATAGTTTTGGACCACCCTGAAAGAGCAAACAGCCTTACACATACAATATGAGTAATGTCTCAACACCACATGTGCTGGTTATGGCATGCTATGGGATTTCCATGAGTGGCATCAAAGCTCTAAGCATTTGCGTAAAAGTGTCATCATCCCTACAATAGTACAAATAGATGTTTTGGGAGTATTAAAAGATGTAATGCTAAAATCCCACCGTAGTTCTCCTTCACTTCTTTTCTGAGAAGCTTGCATTGTGTTAATGAAATTTAAATACAAATATCTTAACACTTTTTACTGTATAAAAAAGCTCCATCTTAAACAATAATGTTAGCAGTATAATCCATAATATTTGTTTCATTAATGGAGACAATTGGCCACTTACAGTTAATAAGAATGTAAGTACGCATGACTATAACTATTGGTTTATAAATTTATTACTGAAAGGATCGCTTATGATTTAATTGTAAATAATTATTATCTGGACTATAGATACACTGAGAAAAGAGGTTTCATAAAAGGCAATATAAAATAAAAATGGCACAAGGAGAAAATGCATTTTGTGATTTATTAGGTAAACTTTTAAAACAATAGAAAAAAAAATTCTATTGAAATAATAATAATAATAAAAAAAAACAGTACAAACCCCCTCCTTGAACCACCACCTTAATGTGGTGGAGGGGTTTGAGCGTCTAAATGATCTTTGGAGCTATGTTGTCGGGGGCTTTATGCCCCTGGTAGGGTCACCCATGGTTAACAGGTCCTAAGTGACGGGTCAGACTGGACTGAAAGAGTGGTTCAAATGCTATTTACAATGAGTGTATAAACAAGCCCAGTTACGTCACCTTGGAGCCAGGTGCTCGATGGCGAGCGCCATCACTGTAAGGGTACCAGGGGACTTGATTGTTCCACTGGGGGATTTCAGCACCTACATTGGGCCAGACCTATCGAGCCTTATTGGTTTATGAGACTCACAGAGTCAAAAACTCAGGGCTGGGAGGAGTTTGGGGAGACCAGGAGGACTATCGGTCAGACTCAAAGAAATCCTGGCAAACTGTCAGGCACATTAGGAGGGGGAAACAGTGCTTATATCATCAGTTTTGTGAAACTCTGTGAGGTGACCACTGTTGTGATTTTGGCCTCTATAAAATAAATGGAACTAAAACTGAATTAAAATTGTAGTTGTGCTATATTTTATACAATAGCCTTAAAAAATATAACATGTCATGTCAGACAACACATTGTCCAAATGACTCACTGCGCCCATCTAAACATTGGCTCATATCCCGCTCTGTTCAGCTCCTTAAAATAAAAATAAACAATAGTTGCACTGCCACGTCTTGTTTACCCTTGTGTGGGGAACATACATAAATGTCTGAATGAAATCGTCAAGAAGAAGGCTGCAGGCACCTGTCTCATAAAACTAAATGATGTTTCCTCGCACTATAAAATGTAATTATTAAGCTACAACAGCAAAGATGTGAAAAGCTATGGAGTTTTTAATAGTTTAAAACACCCCAAAGAACAATTAAACGTTAAGTCAAAAGTGCAAAATATGCCCATAAGAAACAGATGGAAAATGAGCACGAGGCTTAGTTAAAATGTTGAACTGTTTCCAACTGTTGCATGTCTAATAATTCAATAGTATGGTACAAATTATAAGCTACAGGTTCAAAATTACAAATAATAACTACAAATAACTACAAACATTCATCAAGTTGAAAGTAGCAATATCTAACTCATGTCATGAAAAATAACAATAAAAATCTACCGGATTCACTTGTAAATTAAAATATACTAAATAAACTTAATTACCACTGTATTACTATTACTTTTTTGCTCATGTTATGTAGCATAGCCTGTTACTTTGAATAGTGTTTTGATGTAGCAATACAGATTTTTAATTTTTAAATAACATATATAATATATAAATGATAAGAATGCCATCCTACTTCAGCCAGATGCTAATGGAAGTTTATTGATATGTTCTTTTTTACAGAAACATACCATATAATCAACTACGGGGGGCCTTATTAAATTAAATACCTTCCTCCTGGTGGACTATAAAACTCACTACGTGTCTGACCACTCTTCCTGGTTTGTAATTACCCCCACTGTTCGTCTCACCTGCCCTCCTCCCGTTCCAGCAGCCGTCTGTAGGTGGTGATCTCGCGCTCCAACCTCATCTTGGTGTTGAGAAGCTGGTTGTGGCGTTGGCGTTGAGTGGCCAGTCCACTCCTGACCTGCTCTAGCTCTGCCTCCAGTCGGGTGATCACCTGAGAGAGATCCTGCAGCTGAGACGAGTATAAACGCTGAGTGTGCTGCAGTGACGTCTCCAGGCCTTTCTCCTACACAGAAGGAAATACAGGTGGAAAAAAGGTATATATGGTACAGTATATGCATGTAAAATAATTGAAACTGTGTTCATCCAGTCCAATCTATCTACAATACTCTTCGAGCACTGGCAGTCGCCTGTTTACCACCGTCCTTTTGTTAAATCACCGCTGATAGGTATTGAGTGTAGACTGAAAAAAACCACAAGATCTGGCACCAATATTGGCCCGGATTAGACCCATCTTTACTGCATTTAACAAGTCAACTTGGAGAAAAATGGCTGCATGATAAAATCCACTCATTGCTGATGATATTTGTTATTCCTTTTAAACTACGTGGTTATTACGTCCGCCAAGGAGGTTATGTTTTCGCCTTAGTCTGTCTGTTTGTTTGTTAGTTAGCAAGATAACTCAAAAAGTTATGGACGGATCTTGATGAAATTTTCAGGAAATGTTCCGAATGGTAAATCCAACAGATGATTAAATTTTAGTGATGATCCAGAAGAAATCCTGGATTCTGGATCACTTTGAAAATTTCGTTAGCATTGCGTTAAATGGGGCTTGGCGGAGGTCTGCGCTCTCTGAGTGCTTTTCTAGTTTTTTATACCCTTATTAACTGATGACTAACGTGGTTGGTGAGGCAGCCCCGCCCTACAGTGTTCAAATACGTGCAGTCTGGAGCAGTAGACACCTGTTCAGTTTTGGGACAATCCAATTACATCTTATTTGTAGAGTATGTTTCATGGATAAGAAAGACATCTTCCTTGAAACACTGATCTTTGACATTCAGACTAAAATCATCACCTACTTCAGATTTTCAGAGTTTAGTGCTTCACTCATTGATTCTATAGAAACTGTACTATGTTTGTTAGGCATAAGCTGCCTGTCAGTCACGACCATTGGAAATGGGATACAATTCCAGACTATCCCACCTTTGCAAAATGTAGTAAAATTGTGTAGTCCTGTTGCCCGGTTAAGTAAGCTAACAACCTGTTTGATCTACCTAAAAACAATAAGCAGTGGCACCTCTTTAAGTAGCTTCCAGGGCCAAAAGCTGCACGATGAAATTTCACATCTCCACTGTCTGATAAACCTCTGAACAAACATTCAAAATAAACTCAAAACAAAGCAAGATTTAATGTAGTATTTTTGTGTTGTTGTAGTCTCTTTGTTTATAAAGCGATGTTGTTTAGGGGACTGGAGGTAGACATGGAAGCAGGACATACTGTATCTATCACTAAGGATAAAGCCAATCCCTAAATGATAAACAACTGTAGAAACTTGTACTGCATGACAAAGGTCAAAAGTAAGTGAAACTGTTACTGGTCTTTTCCCGTCTGGTTGTCTGAACTAATCTCATCCATCATGACCTCATTAAATTAGAAAGCCGTGTTGTTTCTTTCTATTAATTTCAAAACAAAACAAGCATTAAAAGCACATATAAACGCTATGATGTAATCTGTATAGGGTTTATTTTATATTAGCTGTGAATAGGGCCATTCAAAAAAGTATTAAGTGTCAACAATGCAGAAAACTGGTTAGATAATATGTTGTAACGACTATAATTACAAACTACAACAACTATGTCCAAAAATAAAATGGATTTAGTGACACTATTTGGTTTAGAACCACACCAACTACATGTCTTCTTTCTCTAAAACACTGTTCTCCTCTTTCATTTTCCTCTAGGCTTTCTGGTTGGTATTGCAAAATTCAATACCTATTTATTCACTAGTCATCCACTTTAATCTGTTTTTTTCAGTATTTGATACCACAGTATAAAAGTCAATACCTTTGCAAAGTACTGAAACAATCTATGTTACATTGGCAAAGCGGTATTTCCTACTCATATGTGTTGCACTCATAGACTGTATACATAAATGGACGTAGCTAAGGTGCTAGCCGCCGCGTTCTAAATAAGAAGTTCGCATGCGGCTCTTCCGGCTCCTACTGACCCTGGCTACCATTGAGTTACACTGGAATATTGTGGCCCCTCTTTCTGTAACTGCTGCAGTGAACCTCGTCATTTTGTTCTTAAAATGTTCATATTAACCTGCTCTACATGATCCTTGTGCTTTTATTTCACTATTTTGCCCGTTTAAAAAAACCTATTCTAATATTGTAACCGCTAGCATCACAAGCTTCATTTGAGTGGAGCCGAACACTATGGGCGACGTCACACTCGCTAAGTCCAGTTCTTTATACAGTCTATGACAGCAATAGTTGTTGTCTTTTATTATATTATATGAGCCATGTTAGAATGCAGTTACCTCATCAAAAACACCCTGGAGTTGTGTTTTGCTTTACGCACACATGTTTTTACTCTGTCTATATCCCCAAAGCTCAAAACTTTATTTAGTTTAGTAAAGATTGGAAATTCCAGGTCTGAAATTATTCAAATGATTCTAGTGAAGGTGTATGGAGTTTAAAAACACAGTGGAGCACTTCCTGTATCACCACATGACATCACAAGGTGGAACAGTGTGTTTTCTGAGAGAAGAACTCTAAATATGTGTGTTGTGTGTTAAACATTGAAATATTTGTTGTATGTTTTTGATGATTTGAACATTATAACATAATTTAAAAGTGCACAGTGTAACTTTTCTGTTTAATCTACTTCCCTGGAATGCCTATCTTGCATTTTTTCCACTACATGTTTTTCTTTATTTATAATTACTCACAAACGTGCACTTTTACTATAATCAGATTCGCCTCCCCACCAATATGGCCTATAAGTTGGCCAGTGGTGTCACCTGCTTGTTTCCATGGACAAAGACAAGTGAAATGTCATACTGTGGAACATTCCAGGCAAAGCAATAATTTTATTAATGTAGGTGGTTGACATGCCACCACAAAAGTTACATAAGTACACATGTTTTTTATACATAAATAAATAAATCTGTGCAACCCTTTAACTATTCTTTAGGATTTATTTTCATATGAATAATACGTTAGTAGATATTAGTTATTTTTCTTACCATAGCATGAAGGGTCTCTATCTCGACCTGCAAAGCGTGCCACTGTTTTCGGGCTTCGGTCAGTTCTGCTCTGGCCTCTCTCAGCGCTGCTCCGCCCATGTTCACCTGCGCCCATGCTGCCTCCTCCTGCGGGGCAACAATTGTGTCAGACATAGGAATGAATACAAGCGTTCACTTTTGAACCGTAATCCTTAATAGTACCATGCACTACCAGAGATAACTTTTATAATGGCAGAGAGCGCAGTCCCAGGTGGGGTTAGCCTGTAGATAAACAGAGAGTGTGGGCACAGCTGTACAGGCTGTTCACACCTTTGATATCTATAATGACATGACATTGCCTTGACACAGCTACTCTCACTGCACTGTGGGCGTTTGGAGAGAGAGTCTCTAATCAATAAGTTGAGTTCATGTCAACATAATGGCAGAAAAATGTCAGAAGAGATTATCATTATAATGCTCATTCATATAATACTGACATTCAGAAACTGCAAGTAATACAACTAGGGCTGCAACAAGTGAATCGATTAATTGCAACTAATCGATTATTAAAATAGTTGTCAGTTATTTCAGTAATCTAAAAATCTTTCACTGGTTAATACAGAGGTTCCAAAACATATCATGAGCTGTAATCTGCTGACCGGACATGTCAAAGCAACACGTGACCACTCTGAAGAAGACCACTAGTGAGCAGTCGAAACTGTCAGGTATGAAAACAAACTTTTGGTCTGAAAAAAGAACCTTATCGGAAGACCAAATTAACCTCATTGGACTATATCATGATCAGAAATGACAACTAACCAACTAAAAACTAACCAACTAAATGTGTAAGTTTTCTGTTTTTGACACTGTTTCATCTGTAAACGTGTTCCTCCAGCACGGCCTCAGGCTGCTTCACTTCAGCTTTATCTAGATAGGATTTAGGAAAAATCTTATATTCACAAGTCTTTTGCAATCTTCATTTATCGAAAGAATAATCACTAGATTATTCGATTAGCAAAATAATCGTTGGTTGCAGTCCTAAATACAAGTATTTTAAAATAAATTGCCAAAATCAAACATTACTGGCAAAATTTGTCCTCTTTGTTGTAAGGAATTGGCAACTCCATAGTGTTATCATCAGCCAAAAAGGTTTTTAAAAAAGAAGAGCCGAGGATAAACTATTTCAACTGCTGGACCACTGCAGGTAATGAACGCTATGTCAGAATACAGGAGTGAATGTTAATTTAAGGTTTAAGGAATCTTAAAATGTCCATTGGTAAATTATTATACTAAATAACAAATGCTGTGCTCTGAAAACATAATCCAAATCTATATTGTTTTACATTGGCCTACATTAAATCTAGTGAAAGGATCATATCATGAAGACAAATAATGTTACACTGTATTAAAAACTACAGTAACAAGTACAGTTCAGATACCATTTTGTAATGTATTGTTTTGGACAATACTTTAGTGAGTATGAGTCTGATGAAAACAAAAGTGTATATGTGATTTATGTAGTATTTAAATTCTGCAGCCTGAGCCACTCTGTGAAATGAAAGGCATCCAGGCTGGATTTCCATTTAACAATAATAAAAATGAACCAAACTAAAGCAATCTATGCTTTTCTATTTAGAGGATAACAAACAGAAGAGCCTCGCTGAGTATGAGTACTTGAGTACTACAAGTCCTCATACATTTTTAAAAAGCACCCAGGGATCTTTTTACACATTGTGATGCCAGACCGCGCTGTTACTCTGCATTAATCAGATGCACAGCAGTAAATAGGGAAAGTGAGAGCATGAAATGTAGAGAAACTAAAACCTGCCTCAGTAAGTTATAATCATTTGACAGCTATTTCAGTGTCATCATTTACTCAAGTATGTTGCATGTGAAAACTGCTAATGTTGTTGTTATTGAGGGTGTGTCAGATCGGCAAAGCTCCAAGTTGATATTACACGAGTCCTTGAGGTGATGTGTTGCGTACCTCTGCAAGTGCCGCTCTGCTCGTCCTGGAAGCTGCTGCTGCTGCTGATGTCGCCCCCCCTGCTCCAGAGTGACTAGGCCCGACAGATCCAGGGGATAGATGTGCCAAGTTGCCCAGGCTCTGGTGCCTCTGTCTGGGGTTGGAGGCTCGAGTCTGGTCGCACTGTGTTCGGATTTCGTGGAGCAGTCGGGTAAGCTCCATCGCTGTGCCATCCTCCTTCTCCCCTCCTCCCCTGGCTCCGTGCACTGCTGCTGCGGCTGCTGCTGCTGTATGTGTGGAAGGGGCTAACAGAGCATCAGTGGAGTGCAGAGTCTGGGCAGCCTGTGACTAGATAGACAGAGGGAGGAGGGGGACAGAGGGAGAGGGAAAGGGAGATAGAAAACAAGAGGGTGGTAACATAAAGAAAAGTAACTATTAGATTTTTTTTTCTTCTAAGATTAACCTTGATAAAACAAACACAGACAGAGACAAAACTGAATGTGTAGCATAGGGATGTCACCATATCCAGTTTAAATTATTGAGAAGAAACCCAGCTATTATATTTAAACTCTTATCAATTCGACTGATTTTACCTAAAACACTTGACTAAAATGTCCTTAATTTCAAAACGGAAAGCCTTCTGAACCCTTTAGAGTACAAACAAATGGCTGGGCTCTTTGTGAAGCTGACACTTTGTAGTTTTGGCCTCTGCTGTCTCATGTAATTATAAGGAGTATTAAAATATGCACAAAGGAAAATCTGACTTTAAATCCCCTCTGGATAAATATAAATAGGAGTAAAGCCACTGGACTTACAGATGGTAGATTGAGCATTTGTTGGGTTTTGACATTTCTTTTTTCACAGCTGAAGCCAGAATCATTAAAAATAGATTAGAATAGACTTGAAAAAAGTCCAGAATTCATATAAAAGAACTGTTAAAATGTGCAAATTTTGGATTTTTTTTTTCCATTTGTGGCTTTGGAGTACAAACTATATCTGATTTTGACCAGAATGCTTTTTGACTGTGGGTTTAAGTGGGTTGCAGCTTCCATTTTTCTGCATAACATATTTTTATATTCTGTTACATTGATATTGTTGTTTCCTTCCTAAAATGTCAGTATACATTTTATATATTGGCCATTCCATGAAAAAGGCAGTTTCTCCAAATGCTGCTGTTATGATTTACGCTGTTATTTGAAAAGGTTTGGCGTCATTTGTGCACTGCAGACTTAAAGGAAACAGATGAATCAGTGAGCCTGTGGGTCATGTGTGCTTGTATGTGTTAAAACAGTGTAACAGCAATTAAATAAATACAGCTGTCAGCAAAACAGAAAATTGAACATAAAGAGCAAGATTATGAAAATCCAGCTTGTATTACCTCTCTAATCAAAATATTCCCTCTCTCCTCCTTCATTCTCCTCCCTCGTTGCTTCAGTTGCATAGTGTACATCCTATTCACATTTGTCCACCGCAGCAGCAAAACCATCAGCCACCTCAGCCTCCCCATTCTTCCTTAAAGCTGCACCTACTTGTTCTCATAGACTATATATAAATGGTCATAGCTAACGCACTAGCCACCGCGTTCCAAATCATGCGGACACTTCCGGCTCCCATTCACTTACATTGCAATATTGTCACCCCTCTCCCTGTAATTGCTGCAGCGAGCCTCGTCATTTTGGTTTTAAAATGTTCGTAATAACCCGCTCATCCTGGTGTTTTTATTCCATGAATGTGTCCGTTAAAAAATCCTTTTCCTAATATGGAGTTTGGCTCCTGTAACTTTCATGTGAGTGAAGCCGAACACTATGGGTGACGTCACACTCGCTTACTCCACTTCTTTATATAATCTGTGCTTGTTCCCAGAAAATAGCCCATAGTACACTTTTTCTGATCTATGTTATAATGTTCTTTCCTCATCAAAAACTTGCCTGAAGTTGTGTTTTGTTTCATTCACATATTTAACACACAAAGCCTGCATATTTAGTTTTCTGTTTGAGTTTTTCTCTCAAACAGAAAACACTTGGTTCCACCTTGTGATGTCATGTGGTAATATAAGAAGTGCACCTTCACCTTTGTTAGAATCTTTTGGATAATTTTAGTCCTGGAAGAGCGTTTTGAGCTTTGGAGATATAGACAGTCTAATAATAAAGGATTATTCAAACATATGTGAATAAAACAAAACACAACTCCAGATATGTTTTTGAGGAGCTAACAGCGTTCTAAAAGTTCACAAGAGTCAATTATGCGTAATATAGGACCTTTAAGTAGTTTACATGCACTCTGTCCTTGATTCCTGCTCAGACCTGGTATTCCTGGTGCAGTAGCTGTAGTTCTGTGATGGACTGGTGCACATCGCTCCTCAGGCTCTCACTGCTCTGCTCTGCTCTCCTCTTGGACTCTCGGAGCTGCTCCACCTGCTTCTCCAGACGTTTTGTGGTCCTCTCCTCTGTCTCACATCTAAAATAAATAAAAAAGCTGTTATTATTACTATAGGGAAGCCCTGTTGTGATATGCAGCTATATAAATATTATTTAAATTATTTGATTCTATGAAAGCTGTTTGTGTAATCCTTCAGTCATCCAAGAAGGTTCGATCGCAAAAGAAAATTAACTTTTGTCCATGTGAAAGAATTCAATTGTCACTTGTGATTGATTATATGTTTTTTTCCCCAACCACATTTGCATGCACGCGATTTGTACAGCAACACATTTCAGACATGTTAAACATTTTTCTAATTCCTGTTTTATTGTCATCATTAGTCATGTCTGGGAAGGCGCCGCTCAAAATCACTGGTATGACTCAACAAAATACATTGTCTGGCTATGAGAAAATGTATTGTAACTGGTCTTATCTTTTGATATTTGCTTGCATAGAAAATTACATGTTACCAAATCCTTTTTCATTTAACTTACTGTAACTGAACAGAGGAGTACTGCCCCAGTTAAACTAACACAATAATCACATACATTTTAGAACAAGATTATAGATGTCCAAACTACATGGTTAGCAATTTAGCATTGTTGTAATTTAGCATTGTAAATAGTCTTATTGTGATCATTCAAATTGGAATTTTGATATATATACTAACTGCTGCGTACCACTAACGGGAAGCTGCCTCCCTTATCAGGACAAAAATCTAATTCTCATGATGTAAACTCTTCCTTTTATTAGATCAAAAACATGGTTTTAAGTTCAGATGGGGCTTAAAATGGCTTAAAATGAGATCTTAGTTAAGGTTAGGCAATTAGGTTAGGATCAGCCTCTAAGAAATGAAATGTCCCCATAAAATATGTAAACCCAAATGAGTACTTTGTGTGTGAGGTACATCGGTGAGTGGGGTGGTGGGTGAGTAGAGGTGGGTGCATCAGGGCTGTTGGGTGGGGGCAACACTCTGTATCAGTCCATAAGTGAAAGTGCAAACACAGCACAAATCCTGGCCTGGATTTGTATGCAGGTCTGTTCACAACAGCAGGAACAGGCCAGATTTAGATAAGAGAGAACTAGAAAAGACGTGAGAATAGGATGATAGCAGAGACTGTATTTGTCTGCCATTTATTGAAGATGCATTTAATAAAGTGTTGATAAATAAAGTGGATAGATACAGCTTTTGTCTCTGCAGTATGTGTCACATACACACAGCACATTAAATGGGACCAAACCTAAACTAAACCTGGATTAGATCAGGACAAAAACATTCAATCATTGAGCTTTAACTTATAACTGTTAGTTCGCCTCCATACATAACATCGAATCCCTTGAGCCTTTTATAGAAAAGTGCAGTCTGACCTGGCCTGGATTTGAGCTGCTTTGGATTTCATGTTTTCAGACTGAAGAGCGAGCTCAGCATTTTCCACCAGGAGTTTCCCAACCTGCAGTACAAGCACATGATAAAAGCAACAAAGGTATGTGCAATACAAAATATTGTAACTATATTTCATTTATCAGTAAAACTACATTTATTGTAACCATGGACTGTATATATAATTGGACATAGCTAACTGGTTAGCCGCTACATTCCAAATAGAAAGTGAGCATGGGGGCCCTTCTGGCTCCATAGACTCTGGCTCCAACAACAAAACAACAAAAACTATTTTGTCCATGTCATTTATTACTAATTTCTAACACACCCTTTGCCACGTTCCCAGAAAACGACACACCTGAATGGTAACACGGAATATTCCATAACATTTACCCCACTGTATAAAGACTGTAATATATATCCTTTCTTTGTATAATGGATTAAGTTTCATTGGGCTTAAGTAAACTTTTAAAACATGAATCACTGACAAAAAACATACTTGTACTAATTATCTGTATTAAGTGCTTGACAGCTATTTGAGAGGTTAATCACTGAAAGTAGACAGATAAAAAGAAAAAAAATCCTTCATAATAAATTGAAAGCAGTTGGTGGCTTAATGTACAATGAGTCTAGCAGCATCTTCTCTTATACCTGTCATGGAAACCTGAGCCAGACTAAGACCAGACTAAGCAACGAGCCGAGACCAAAAAAACCTGAAACTCATTAAAATATCAGACAAGGAAATGTCACTAAAAATGATGTTAAATGGTCCATACCATCAGGTCAAGTATGGGTGGATCAACAATAACAACAGTACAATAAAAGTACTTCCTGCATCAGTTACTTTACTGCAACTGTGACCTGATGACGTCATTTGTTATAACTATTCATGTTTTTGAATGCACAGTCCAAGTAGTCCAAGAATTAGGGCTGGGCAAATAACAGAATTGTAATTTCTTTTTAATAAAGAGTTCTACAACCAGTCCTCTGTAAAAGCATGAACTTTGGAAGAAGAAATTTGAATATCTTTGTGTTAAATGCTGAAAGTCTGTAATGTTTTTATTTAACGACTTGCTACTGAAAGCCATAGTTTGGATTTTACATGACTACATACTGCATTTCTTATTATAGCCTTGGTCATTGCCTAGAGAACAGCCTTAACTCCTTACACTCCTATCCTTTATAACTATAACTGTAATCAATGAGTCATGTCTAATTAGATAATTATACAACAGCAATGTAAGTAAAAACTCGAAGCTGCTGAAAATAATGGTCACATGGAAGGTGTTCTATGTGAATCTTAAAATCATAATAAAATATATCATAGTATAAAATCATAGTAACGTTACTCTGACTACATAGAGTAGTGTCTATAAATGTGGTACTGTTCCTTTAAGTGAGTGTATAGTTCAAGCAGATCACATGATGTCACATGTGGCTCAGTCCTGTTTACTCTGACCCACCACCTGCTGCTGCTTCCACAACATTACATTACATCTAAATGACTCAAACATTGGGATTAAACAAGGTCTTAAGACGGAGTAAACCACAAGTAAGCAAAGAGATGCACATTTTGGTTGAATGATGGAAACATAATAAGCTTACTAATAGAACCAAAACCATGTCTAAACCAGGTCTAAAATGAATTAAACCAAGCCCAAACTAGGACTAAACAAGCCTAAAGTAAGTATGGATGCTCCCTTATACTGGTATCACAGTTTGACAACCTCATAAACCCACAATATCAAATACAGCTGCAGATGATAATGACTTTAGCATGTTCCAGACCTGTTCCCGTAGCTCCTTGACAGTTTGCTCTTGCTGGGACCACTCCTGACACTGTGAGCTCCTCTGGATCCCCCATGCAGAGATTTGAGACTCCAGTCTGAGGTTGGCCTCCTGGAGACGGTTGACCTGCTCCAAAAAGACCCTGAGCCTCGCATTCAGACCCTGCATTGTTTGACCAGCGTCCTCTAGCATCCTCTATAGACCTGTGGACACCCAGAAGTTCACAAATTGTGATTTACATACAGGCAAATTCAAGCAAACCACAGAGGATGGCACTTGTCTTTTCTATATACCAACCAGCTCACTATAAGTAAAAATACATACAATAAATATAAAGAACTATAGCAGCAGTTGTCAGACTTTTCACATTAAAGGAGCACTATGTAACTTTTGTGTTGATGATTGCATGCTTGTGTCCTATTGGCTTGCTTGGAATGCTCCACACTGTGGCATTAAGCTTTACTATTTCCATTAACTCAATTACAGGTGTTTTTTTACTGTTCACAAATACCTTGAAAAATATGCATTCTTACTGAGTGAGGTCACCTCTCCACAGATCTGACCTAATGCTTGTATTCATGGAGATAGATCTGTTTCATGCCATACTGTGGAACATTCTAAGGAAAGCATTAACATTGCATGGAGACAAGCACGTGGCAGAACCTCCACCAGAAAAGTTACATACTGTACCTTTAAATATCACCTGAGATAATATTTGGAAACCTGGACTATATCAGAACCAAATCAGGACTAAACCAGTTCTGAAATTAGACTAAACCGGGTCTAAACCACGGATAAGGCCGTTCTAAATGATCATAATGATTAATCCAAAGGATGACAAAGCTTTGTCTCTAAAAAACTAATACTAAAACTTGGACACACTGTGGACACACAATCAGAAAATTACAAATTCTGATATCCAAGCAAATACAAAATAGGATATTTTCATACTACAACATTCAACTAACAAGTTTCTTATCTTTGAATATAAAACACTTTTACAATCTACCATTTACATATTTCAGGAAAGTTCGAATCACCCGAATGTAACACAAAATATAGGCATTTACAGACCTTGGTAGACATCCAGTATCTTACAACTCCTAATATCCATACAGGTAACCCAAGCTGCACAGGATAGCCGGCCTTCTCACACTTTGCACACTCACTTTAGTGCTATCTTTTAATACAAATATGCCTGAACACATATAAAGTTACAGCCACCTACTAGATATCTCACACAGCTAGAGGCGTTTACAAGGTAAATGTTTACCCAGCGATACTCACCTGAGGCAGTGTGACTTGCCAAGGCTGGATAAGGTAGTAGTAGAGACAGGATAGTTAATGTGGTTAGTGGCTGGTCACACTGCGCCAGCCCACCACTCCCCACAGCTTAGCCACATTCCTCTGTCGTCAACTGGGCTTTGATCCCTGGTCAGAGTTGAATATGGTAAACATAAATTATATTCAACAAAACTATTACGTAAAAATAATGTTAGTCAAGGAAAAATATCGTCCAAAGAAACAAATTAGCTTTATGGATCAATCTAGGGCTGTAGTCGACTAAAGATATTCTCGGTCAACTAAAGACCTTCCCTCTAGATTAATAAACACAAAGCTGGCTTGATATGGCAAAAGCTCTTATAATTATTAGGATCTTGCTCAAACAAACAACTTCAGAGATGCACTAGAAAACATTCATAAGTGAAAATACAGATTATTCTAATTCTGCAATAATTGGTCAGCTAAAGAAAATGTGGTTGACTAAACCCATCAACCTATTAATCGAAAAAAGACTACATGCCTATTGTTCTATCAAGTTTAATATCAAAGTTTCCAGTCCTATTATATTATAGCACTTTTCTAAATGCGTTTTCAAATAAAGGTGACATCTTCAACTCAGCTCCAAGTCCACAGTTTAGTAATGATGTGGTCAGACAAAACATATTAAACCAAACATAAATCAGACATAATGAATGCAATTTTTAACTCAAATTTAAAAAACAAAATCATTTGGTATCTATCAATTTGGGTATAGGCAATAAATGTCTATATGTAAGGGTATTGTCATTTTCTAGAGTCTACCATCTGCATATCTCCATGGAGAAGTTTTTGTTTTGCCTTGAATGTTCCACAGTATGGCATTAAACGTATGTTTCGCCATGTAAACGTATGCTTCTCTGTGAAGACAAGCAGGTGACACCAACATGCCAAGTTACAGGTCAGATTTGTCCAGAGGCGACCCCACTCACAGTAAGAATGCAAGTATTTGGTGGCAATCAAAACACCTTGACAAATTGATAAACGTGAGATAGATAGTTTAAAGCTATAATGTGAAACTTTCCAGGCAAAGCAAGCTTGTGGCCAGAAAGTTTACCTAGCAAACCTTTAAAGTAATGAAGAACTATGAAGGCAAGGCAAGTCGACGCTTTGAAATACAATTTGTTCAAAATAAATTGTAAAACTACTCACCACTGAAGTGGCCCAAGTCATCCACAGACCTTGAGAGACACAAAACACAGTTAGCTCTTGGTAGCAGTCTGTCTCTAGCCAGAGTTTAAGCCTGTAAAGAGGGGTGTAGCCACTCTCCCTGTTCCACCTAGCCCCCTACCGCTCGGAGAACAGAGAGGGGCAAACTGGACACTCACTCCTGCTTACATCACTGCATGCTGGGGCCCTTTGTACTCTATGATCCAGGATTATTGAGCTGCTTTTGAAAAAGGCAACAACACCGACTGTGCAGGGAATGTTCAGGCAGACACACACTAAAACTGGTGTGTGTGTGTGTGTGTGTGTGTGTGTGTGTGTGTGTGTGTGTTGGGCTAGTGCTATTTTAAACCAACAATGAAAGGTTACCTAGACTGCAATCAAATGTGAATTGTGTCACTTTGCAGGCTCTTAAGTGTCATGTAATGCTAGCTTTGTGCAGGGCTGGTCATTGTAAAATTACATAGTTGGATATTTTTGCGTCATTTTGTCTGTCTTAGCTAAGTCTCAGTTTCTAAGTATTTGTCTATTTCTTAAGAACTCCCTCTGCAAACAATTTAGTCACAGCACTGTATATGTTATAATATTTACAAGTATTATACATTTTTTTGATAAGTAGAAATGATAATACTCAAATTTCAACTTTAATGATAATAAAAAACACATCAGAATGTAATTTTTAACTGTAAATAATAATAGTTCGTTTACAATGTGTCTTATACTAGACACAACCCTTTATATAATGGACCAAAAATATGCACACAAAATAAACAAATCATTAATTACATAAGCTACAAGTCATGCTGTCAGGTTAACTGTTGCATAATATTCCTGTGGTATGTAGGGCTAATTTTTCTAATATTGTTAACACTGGTTTGATGCTTTCTTCACTACCTTTGTGCAATAAATTAATGAATAAAACGTAATCTAATATAATCTAATATGCAGGTCTGACTTCTATAGTTTTGATATTTCTTTTGTCTTTAAATTCCTTTGAAGTACCTTTGAAGTACGTTAGTAGGTTAGTTTAATGATGCGGTATAATCTATTAAAACAACATTGATGGGCTGTTATCAAATGAGCATGTGAACTAAAACAACATCTTGCACGCCCCACAAAGGCCAACATTACTCACCAGTTCTTTGGAAAATGCTGTCCTTGTGAATTATGCTGAAGCTGTGAAAGAAATTGTTGAAAGATGTTTTGTTTTTGTTTTTTTACTGTAAATCTACCATGTGAGATTTAAAGGTGCACTCTGTAACTTTTTGGTTGGAGGTCCATCACATGTCTATGCCATTATTCTGCCTGTAATGTTCCACAGTTTGACTTTTAACAGTTCTACATTACATTTATCCAATTACAGGTGGTTTTATAGCTCAAAAATGCCTAGAAAAACAGGCATTCAGGCTGTGAGCGTGAGGACTTCCTCTTCACAGATCTGACCTGTAACTTGGTCTGGTTTGGTCTCCATGAAGATAGGAAGGTTTAATGTTTTTCATGGAGAAAAGCATGTGACAGACCCTCCATCAGAAAAGTTACACCTTTATCCTTTAACTTGGATAACCATACATATGACAGGTTAGATTACTCACTTCACTAAAACACAGTTAAATATATGATTTTTATTATTTATATTTATGTTAAATGCATGTCCGTATTACACTATTTGATCTATGTTATAACATTTCCTTATCACAAACACACCTGGAGTTGTGTTTTGTTTCATTCACACATGTTTAACACACAAACTCTGCATATTTAGGCATTTTAGTTCTCTTTGACAGAAAACACTCTGTTCCACCTTGTGATGTCATGTGCTAATACAGGAAGTGCTCCACGGTATTTTTAAAGTCCATAAACTTCACTAGTATCATCTGGGTGACTTTTTTGGTGTCTGAAAAAAATCTGTTCCTTGTTAATAACTACTCCATGCATTTTGGATTAAATTGTGTGCATTGATGACATAGATAGAGGGATTCCTTTTTTAGAATTCAGCTCTCTACTTTTTGTCATTTTCAACTTTCTTTCAACTTTTCTTCAAAAACTGCCACATGACTGATATAAATTCATGATAAAAGTTTGCACTTTAAGGTAATGTATATTCTTTAATAGTTTTATGCATTAGATGGCAAAAGAAAACGTTCATTTAACAGACTGGGTGTGTATTTGGAGATGTTTGGACAATAACGTATAAAAGGGAAAGGGCTTATAGTGCAATTGATGTATTAAGAACAGAAATGTGCCTACGGGAATCATTATAGATTTGTAAATTTGAATAAAAATGTTATTGTTTATCCAGGCTTGGGCATGGCAGGTGTAGGTGTATCAGTTACATAATATCTTAGTCTACAGCCCCTACTTATTGGGTTATTGAGGCTATGGCTTATAGGCTTATCCCCAGGAAATGTATGCAATACAGTTACTAAAAGACACTTTCACATTGACTTTCTATTGATGTTTTGTAACTAAAGTACTTGAACATAAACTAAAAACTTTACTAGGAAATACATATACATAGCCTTAGAAATTATGATTAAGCGCTGGTGTGTGCATTAAAAAAAGGATATTAGAGTTTGTAGCAGGGGATTTGCTCAGTTCTGCACAGAGCAAATATGTGTGTTAGCTGAGAGACAGGATACAGGGATTACAGCAGAGACAAGGAGCTGTGTTAAACTGGCTGAAAACAAACAGCAGCCCTGTCTGGACTTTTATGTTTCTCCCAGAGGGAACACAAAGGAAGAGCAGCAATGGACTGTCTCGTGGGCATGATCAAAGGGATGTGGCTTTTATTCAAATAGCAAAATATGTTTAAAGAGAGAAAGTAAACTGCAAATGTAAGTTAAAAAAAATAAAATAAAATAATAATAATAATAAAATAAAATGTTTGTTTAGGTCGGTTTTGAGATGTTTTTTTTTCCACTGTAGTATGCCTCTTCAAACAAACCTGAAAGACTCTTTTGAACCATTGTAAAACCGTTAGAATGACTCATTAAATTATTAGACTGGGAAACAGTGTCAGTTAGAGAAGGAAAATATGAGTAAGACAAGGTTGAAAGTTTGAGTTAGGTTTTTGTGACATCAGTGTGAAAAAAATACTGTGGAATAAATGGGTACCTTACATGCAATGTCTTGTGTTTTTCTTATAGAAAAAATAGTGTAGTTTTAGAATATAACACCAAAAATTGTGTATCACTAGCCCTTTGGTGACCTTTTGCTTGATGTTTGCTGAAAAGTAGGTGAAAATGACCAAATTTTGGTGACAAAATAATTTGAATACAAACATTAATCCTGTTGCTGCTTGCAAATTATTGGTTACTTGCTTACTATTAACCTTAGAATAAGAGCTCAATGTTGTGTTCTTTTGAATGAGTATCAGTTTCAGTGGTTGCAATTATAAATGATGTCATACCAGCGAGTTCTTCCGAAGATGTCCGGTGACAATTTTGTTTGGAAATTTTGAGACTCTAGGTAAGAATTTGGCTTTTGATTCACCCTATAGAGTTGATTTAACTGTAAATCTGCATATACTATACATCAATCTCTTTGTAATTTAGTTGGGAATAAAGCAATACCCAACACATAAGTGTATTCTAATATTAGTTAAGTAAAATCATAACTTTTACTAACCCTACCCCCATCAATTTTCAGTTTGTGAAAAAAATACATGCTGTCGTAAAAAAAACTTGCATTCACTCAATTGTCAATGTAGAGCAACCAAAATTGAATCACTTATACCCATTTATATGGGCTATAAGCAGTTTACATTGTTTAAGCCTAATAACTTTAATAAATTGAGATCAAGTTTTTTTTTACGGCCAAGTTTTCATATTTGTTTTAGAAAACGTCTGAAAATTTTGCATGTATTTGCGTACTTATTCAATGATAAGCCCTGTGGAGTGGAAATCATAAAAGATTTTGCATAAATGATCCCATTTTCAGATTCCTGAGAAAATTTGACCCTAGATTGATTTGCCCTAAATGTCACTAAAATGTAACTAGAACCTTGAACCTTGTCGTAAGGAAATTACATCTCATCTTCCTTATAGCATTAAAATTACCTGGGAATGAGAAATAATCAAAATATCTATTGCAGTAATAAATACATAATCAGAAAATAATGAGGTTGGTTTCTTTGTCTAAGTGAATGGAAGTCTGTGTATTATGCCTATGTCTAAACCCTGCGATTAACAATGACATTCTAGTGACCAGCAAGAGGTCTCATCCAAAATGTAAAATACATAAATAAATAGAAAAACATATTGATGTATGTGTATGTAACTTTTCTGGTGCGGGTCATAGGGATATTATTGCTTTGCCTGGAAAGTTCCACAGTATCACAATAAACATATCTATCTTATACTTATTCACATATTCAATACAATTTGCCACTCATCAAGTAGTCCCTCCAATAATATAATTTAACTCTCTTTTACTATCACAGCCTGGAGTGACTTTCCATTGGCATGCTGATATGATGACAGTACTGACAAGATTAATTGTGTAACTGTGTAACCCCTACGCAAACAACTCATATCAATTTATCAGGGTGTAGTACCCTTCTCAACGGAATATCTGAACAAATTATTTTGTCAATGTAACTGAACCGGTTTAATCATCTGCCCATAACCACAAGACTGTGGCAATGCTGTAAAATATTGGTGTCAAGTATCAGCAGATTGAATATATATAAATCCCTATCGTAAAAATGTGCCGTTTACATCTCATTTTATCATCAGTTTGCAAATTTGACTTAACCTGAGTTTGATCTCTGGCCTTTGTCCTTGCAAAATCCTGGTTTAGGTCTGATTTAGTCCCGTTTTATCGTTGTATAGCTGCATTAGGATCTGAGTTTTGGACCTGTTTAAATTTCTCGCTGTTTTGTTCATATGGATATTGGCAACAGCAAAAGGAAAAATAAAGGATACTGGTATTAGCTGAAAAGAAAAGCCATATAGGATCATCCCCTGGTCCAGTCAAGTACATCCCTGATAACATGACGACGTCATGCCAACGTTGGGCCAACGTATGTGTGGACGTTGGGCCAACGTTGGCAGTTGACGTTGGGCTGACGTCATTTTGCTCATTGGCAAGTGGTTGGGTCAACGTCATCAAAAGACGGTTGGCTAGACGTTGGCCCAACGTCTTGCCAACATTTAATAGGTGAGTGGGCCAACGTTAGCAGTTGACGTTGGGCCAACGTTAGCAGTTGACGTTGGGCCAACGTTAGCAGTTGACGTTGGGCCAACGTCATTTTGCTCATTGGCAAGTGGTTGGGCCAACGTCATCAAAAGACGGTTGGCTAGACGTTGGCCCAACATCTTGCCAACATTTAATAGGTGAGTAACTGGTCAGTTTCAGACGTTGGCCCAACGTCTAACCAACTATTAATTAGGCTTTTTATATACTGTATATATTGTACTACTAAATTGCATACTTTATGGAAAGTAATCACAGGTGAACAGTGCATGTAGGTTTTGTTGCAGTATTGCAACATTTATTGATAATACTTGAATTCATGTACACACATATTATCAAAATATAATGTTCAAGGGTGGTTCTTAATTACAATGTACAAAAAATGTTACCAAAATATATTGCTGAAGGCTGATTTACAACAGAAAAAGTTAACTACATTTCAAATGCATTAAAATGCACTACAATTCTACAAGTTTCTGTGTACCTATATAAGTAGATGGAAATAAATGTAATGAGATCAACTTCTGAATGTAAAAATAAAATACTAACAACATGTCAAAACATACCTGAACAATCATGAGAAATCATAGCACCAAAACATAGCATATTTGTATACTTTTATCAACTAAACACACCCTAACTATGCATACACCGTGCGTGTGCCAGCACTGGATGGAATTACAAAACAAAAATAACAAAATAACAACCAAAATTACGAACCCAAATCTTAGACAATATATCTAAAGTGAATTTCAAATACAAGCCGATAAACCATGTGGGACAAAATCCAGTTGGAAAATGGATAATTAGTCAATATTCAGTGAGTAATCTAGCACTTTTCACGGGTGACGGCACATACTTGAAAACCGATGGGATGTAGTCAGGTGAAAGCGGGTTGTCACTCTTTTTACCTAGGACACAAAATAAGTAACGTTAAGTAAAGAAACCACTAAGATTACACTGAGAAAAAATATTCACTATTCAATGATACAGGCAGTTTAAAATGTTGCGATGTCACATGAATGCAACCCATTAGCTAATACGTTTTTAGGTCTGGACATTAACCACCGTAGTGAGGTTTATATCGCCAACTAGGCTGGGTTGGTAGATTAGGTTGAGGACGTTTCGGCTCGTCCGACTGAAATACAATCCACCCAGTTTAGTCGGTGATATTTATTGTCCAAAACAATAACTATCAGCACCATTTAAGATAATATTAAATGTATAATGTTTACGTGAAATTACCTGATATGAAATGGTCACTGCACAAGCGAAATCCATTAGGTGACAGGTTCCAACGCTCGGTTTTCTTCAGCGCGCTTCTTGCCCGTTTTATCGCAGAAATCCATTTTTCCCTCCGAGCTGGATCTTTGGGAATGCGATAAAAGGTTCTATCTTTAACTTGTCCTCGGTGGTTTGTACATCCAGGGGCACAGCATGAGTCTACCATCGTTGTAAGCTGGAAGTTTTGTAGGCTCGTTAGTTTGTTTGTTTACAGTAATTCCTGCCAAGATGGCGCCCGGTGGTGCATGCTGGGATAGCGTGACGTCATCTCCCGGAGCTCTATTGAAACGAATTGTCATTACAAACGTCGGCTCGACGGTCGCGCCAACGTCGTTAACCTGTGTCAGATATGACGGAATACCGAAAAATCGCGAACTTCAAACAACGTCGGTTCGACGTTGCGTAATGTTCGTTGGCTGCACGACGTCGTGTAGACGTCTGCTCGACGTCTAAGATTATACGTCGGCAACGCCGACGTCGGCAAGACGGATCAATGTTTTCAGGGATAGTTGTGGAACTTCCTTAAATGCTTGTTTAAACTTGATTTAGCCCTTGTTTTGCCCTTTATAGACATGATTTTTCATAATTTAGTCAGGGTTAAGAACTTGCTTAACCCTGGTTTGGTCACAGTTTTGAGTCATTGTTAAATCAGGCTTTAAAAACATTGCATTAGGTAAAAGTCAGTGATACCTGGTTTTAAGAATTTCTGCACTAATCAACAGTAACAGTCTACATTACCTTCGGCCCTTATCCTTTGTCTTATCCTGTGGGGTGGTCTCTTGGGTGCTCTTTAATCTCAAATCATGTGATGTAGGAATTTCTAAGACAAGAAGTCACAAAACACACATTTCCTTCATGAAAACATCTACAGTGATAGCAAATCCATGGACTAACTTTAGAAAAACAATACCTCTTTACCGATATGTGATTTTTAGGGAACACCTTGTTTCAAGGAGAGGACTGTGGTTGAATCTGTAAACCACAAAAGGTATTAACTCCAACTTAAAGTCATTATTGGATCTGTGGTTGGAATAAGACTCAGCTTAAGCATGTCTAAAGTGCTTTGGAACGGAAAATGTTGTTGAAGAAGAAAAGCACAAAAATACAAATAAAATTGCATGTTGTTGGTGATACATCAGCCTGTGCATCGAAGCATGTTAAGCTTTATATGAGTATAATCATTACATATGTACCCATTGACACCAAGCAGAGATTGTCACTGTGCCAACAAAAAACACAGGACTCTGTGAATTTAACAAGATACTATTAAAGAGATTACTATTAAGGAGTTACTATAGGTCTACTACAGCTTCATACAAAAATAAATATCTATTTTTCTTTTATAAAGAAGCATTTTATGGAGCTAAATTATTCCCTAATTGTGGGAAAGATGGACTGGCATGGGCAGAGTTGTGTTTTAGTTTTAGTTTTTCCTCGAGTGTTGCAGAAAAGAGGGAGCCACTGTGTGAATGTTCATGTATCTTAGTTTACACGGGTGAGTGGACAACTAACAAAGGTCACACTTCCTCTAACTATCAAAGGTCTTTTAGCACAAGTGATGAAATAAGAACATAATGGATTTTAAATGTACTGCAGCTCTATCCTAGTTGTATTTTTTTTTGTATTTTTAATCCATCCATCCATTTTCTTTCGCTTTATCCAGGGCCGGATTCCCTTTATGCACTTCCTCCAGCTCTTCCAGGAGGATCCTGAGGCATTCCCAGGCCAGCTGAGAGACCCCCCAGCGTGTCCTAGGTCTTTCTCGAGGCCTCCTCCTGGTGAGACACGCCCATCCAGGAGGCATCCGGAACAGATGCCAGAGCCATCTCAACTGCTCCTCTTGACGTGGAGGAGCAGCGGCTCTGCTCCAAGCTTTGTGTGTGTGTGTGTGTGTGTGTGTGTGTGTGTGTGTGTTTGTGTGTATTTTTAATCATTATCTAAAATAAGAAACCATACCAATACTTTTTTATCATTTTAACTATTACTTATCATTTGTGTAGTAACTTTTATATAATACTGTTGTAAATTAACATGTTAATTGTTTCATTGCAGCATTATTGGCCAAGCTGTAGGCTTCATATTCATTTTACCATTACTGTCCCAATAAAAACCCATCTTCAGTTATGATTCGAATACATTTTATGTTCAGAGCGCATGCTACATAAGTTCTTTTAATGGGATTAATTCACTTTTGAATATTATGTTCCATTGCTTTCACATTAGTAGATACATATTAGTTTAGAGCAGAGGCAACAACACTGAAACCTGCCCTTTACACAGAATTAAATGATAACACTTTTCTGTCTCCATCTCCACCCTCCACGCCCTGATGCTAATCATACCTGAAAACAACAGTGTCCCTATCAGAATACGTTTGTCATACCACACATACCATTATGACAGCGAGACAAAACAAACATTCACAAACTAAAACTATTAAGGTGTTCTCGAAAGGCAAAGTACACAGGGCACTTCCTCCAATAAGTGAAAGTTTGCAGAGCTTCATTCAATAATTCTTTAATATTTATTATGTATTTGTATTTGTATAAGTCACAAAAACAAGGTATGTTGTTGCATTAGTCTTGTGAGACTGAGTCCTGATAATTTGATGCATTTGATGACAATATCCTGAATGCCCTTCTAAGATATGGAAAAACTGATGTTAGCATGGATGATTTTTTTTTTTTTTTTACTATTTGTGTTTGCAAATGAAAATGGAAAAGAAAAAATGATGTTGTGATCAAATAAAACAATTTCTACTTGAACCTCAGCTACAACATTTTAGCACATTACTGATGTATTGACAGAAACTCGTCAGGATATTGTGACTGGGATACTAATTTAAATAGAGACATACATTTTTGTTAACATCGACCCTCTGCCACACCAGTGTTAATAAGGGCAGTTATGATGGTAGCACAGTGAGCTGCAGTGTGATAGTAGTATGAAAATGTTTGCTCCAACGGCAGTGATAAATGCAGTAGAACAAGTTGGAGATAAGTAGTAGGCGTACATAATGAAGGATAGGTGAAAACGGGAATTTTCCGAGCAGTGGCCCATCAAATGCGGAACAAGAACGATTACTCAAACTTTAACTGAACTGTGAACCAGTGAATAAATATTGAGTTTAAACCAGATGCCCTCTCTCTCACATCCTTAATATTCTAATTGACTGAAGTTTCGACATTTTCGTTAAATTATTTCAACTTTTGCCAGCAACCTGTATAAACACATTAAGCAGCCAGATAGTTATACAACAAAACAATTACAGTATTCTCAAGTGTCATCATCTGTTGTATGTCATGAAATACACCCGAGGTTACAAACTCGTAAAATACTTATACTAGGAGTGCCTTACTTCAAGAAAGGATGGGCACAGATGCCAGGCAAGTCCAGACCTGATTCGGATCGCTGTTCCCGGCATTGTCCCAGGACGGTCTACCCGCAGAGGGGGCCCTGGGTGGGGTATGGGTGTAGTCCACATGGGTGACAAGGTAAAGACAGATGTGTTTGATCTCACCTGTAATAACACAAAACATAAACAAGAGAGTTTAGAATAAGCTAGACAGGCTCTCTTCTCAATCAAAAGGCCCATTCACTCATTCACTGTGGTCTACTTTAGCAAGTCAATACTGAAGTTAATTTATGACTTTCACAAATATAATGGTTTCTTTAGACACAAAAGGCACAGAAATGTTGTATGTTATATGTTGTCAAAGCAAATGTATTAGTAATCTAGGCTTACTAATACTTAATTTATGTGCCAATGGCTACAAAGATCTATAAATATTTTTTAAATATTGGATTTCAGCATTCAAAGAACTTTTGTACTATTGTATATGTGATCTCTCCTCTTTTTATTATTACTGACATGTGACTTATTGCTTGCAGCACAATCACCTCTGAATGGACACTATGTTTATTTTTTTTTAAATTTACAGAATTACAACAAAAACTACTGCTGTTGATGGATAACAATGTAACAACACACACTTTTATGTATGGAGGAAATCTGTGTTGTCACTATACGAGAATACGGAATCGATGCTACACACCGCTTCCAATACCACAATGCTAATAATAAAAAAAAAAAATCTTCTTTAGACAATAGAATGCAATTTTCAACATTAAATTTTAGTACTTTCTTTTACATAACCATGTGGCCTTATACTGTATATCTATAGCCCCTCAGTCGTCCAGATAGGTTCCATAGTGGTCCATGGGCGCATACTAGTCTTGTGGTCTTATACCTGTTCTTATACTTGCTCTGACACAGCTCAAGATAATTCAAAAGCTATTCAGGAAAGGTTCATTTCTGTCCAGTGAATGTCACTTTTTAGTATCAATATCTGCTCAAATGAGAGCAGTCGATACTAGTTTTATTTTTTATACTTTTGACAGTCCTAGAGGAAATTTAACATGAGTTTGTTGAACCAAAAGTCATAGTTGACATGTCTTATCAAACCATGGCCATTGTGAAACATTTTTCAAGGTTCGTTGTAATGTCTACACCTCTGAAACCTTTTCTACCATTTCATGACACTGTTTAATTTGAGTCACTTCCACAAGGACAGAGCTATCATCACATTTTAATTTTTTTGACAAAGACCTCAGCCAAAACCTTGAGGGTAGGATTTTCTAAATCTGGATTTTCTGGCTATTACGTACAACACCCAGGTAAAACATTTTTCAGTTTTACCGCAAAGTGATTATTGCTGTTTTGGCAGCAGAATCAGAACTACAAGGAAGAGAATTTAGTATTCTCTGGAAACTTCTTTTTTTTTTTTTTTTATTTGACCTTTATTTAACCAGGAAATATCCCATTGAGATTAAGAACCTCTTTTTCAAGGGAGTCCTGGCCAAGAGGCAGCAGCAAACACAAAACAGTTACATATTTACACAAATAAAACATAAAAGTTTAAAAACATTATGAAAAACAAGTGCAAATTGTGGAATTGGTCTCAAAAGCTCTCAGTTTGGATTTAAAAGTGCTCAAAGACATTAAATCAGTTAGTTTTCAGTCTTTCTGTAGCATATTCCATGTAAAAGGTGCAGTGTAAACAAATGCCTTTTTACCCAATTCTGTACGCGCATAAGGAACGGAAAGCAACAAATAGTCTTGTGAACGAAGAGAATACGATTCAGCATTTCTCAGAGCAATTAAGGTGCAAATGTACGAAGGCAGTAGTCCCAATATTGCCTTATAAATGAAAGTGTACCAGTGACTAGTCCTCCGCGTGGCCAGAGCAGGCCATCACACTCGAGAGTATAATTCACAGCGGTGAGTGGACATCTTACAGTTTGTAATGAACCTCAAAGAAGCATGATAAACAGTATCAATCATTCGAAGACATTGAGCAGCAGCATTCATGTACAAAAGATCTCCATAATCCAACACAGATAAAAATGCTGCATTGACAAGACGCTTTTTTACATTAAAAGAAAAACACAGTTTATTTCGAAAATAAAATCCCAATTTTAGCCTCAGCTTCTTCACAAGATTATCTATATGTGGCTTGAATGTGAGTTTGTCATCAATTAAGACACCTAGGTATTTGTACATATGAACCACCTCTATTTCACTGCCTTCAAGAGTGGACACTGTGGGAATCATTTGAGGCAACTTTTTACAATTAGAAAACATCATAAGCTTTGTCTTATCAGCATTGAGAACAAGTTTCAAGTTAATTAATGAGTGTTGGACAGTTATAAAAGCTTTCTGCAAAGATTCAACAGCCTGAACAAGAGTTGCTCCACAACAGTAAATAACTGTGTCATCAGCATAGAAATGCAATTTTGCATCTGACACATTTAAACCTAAATCATTGATATAAATGATAAATAAGAGGGGGCCCAATACAGACCCCTGTGGCCCCCCTTTGTAGACAGGAAGAAACTCAGAACACAGACCATCATATTTAATATGATGGTCTGTGGCTGCTTTTTGACTGTGGCAACGATGACTGTCATGCAGACGTAATTACAGATAGTCTAATGTTTTTATTGTCATCATCATATGTCATTGTCATTGAATATGTATCATATTCAATGACATGTTTATGTTCAAAATAGAAATTAAAAATTACAATGATTTAGCCTAACGGTTTGGAAAAGGCTAGGGGTTTATTCTCCAGATGTAATTCTCTTTTCAAAATTGCCTCACTCTCCTCCACGAGACTGGGTACAGTATTGAATTTCAGCATTCAGCATGCGCGCATATATGTATATATATATACTGTGTAGCAGCTGTATTGACTCACTATGTTTTTCAGATTTCTTGATACCCAGTTTAGGGCATATACTTGCACCACTGTTTATGTGATCTCTTCTCTTTTTATTATTACGGCATGTGGCTTATTACTTAAGGTGTGGCACAACCACAGCTGAATTGACAATGTGTTTATTTTTTGAGGTCGACACAAATTCAGTTGGTAGAGCGTTTGTCCACTGATGCGACAACACATGACTTTTTTGTATGGAGGATATTAGTGTTGTCACTATTGTATAAATCCATTCAGGAAAGGTTTATTTCTGTCCTGGGAATGTTGCTTTTTTAGTATCAATACCTGCTGAAATGAGCATCTAGTTTTGATACTAGTTTTATTTTTCAATACTTTTGACAACCCTAGAGGAACTTTAACATGAGTTTTGTTGAACCAAAAGTCGTGGTTGACTATCTTATCAAACCATAGCCATCATCAGCCAACATATTTCAAGACACTAGGGTCAGTCTAATCCTCATTAGTCCAAAAGTGGTCCATGGAAGAAAATGGAAAGTCATCTGGACAATGCTTTTCAAAGGACATGGCCCAGATGACTACACCTCTGAAACCATTTCTACCATTTCATGATACTATTTAATTTGAGTCGCTTTCACAAGGACAGATCTATCGTCACATTTTAATTTGTTTTGACAACAGCCACAGCCAAAACCTTGATCTTTTTTGCCTGGTGAAACATTTTATCATTTTAGCGCTCAATATTCAGGAAGAGAATTTAGTATTCTCTGGAAAAGTGTCTTGGTGTGACAAAAATGAAAGTCACGCAGAGGTAATTACAGCCTAATGTTTTTTTTATTATTTATCACCATGTATCATATTCAATGGCAGGTTTATTATGTTTGGCTTCGGTTTGTACTTGGTCTATAAAAAGGCTAAGGCTTCATTCTCCAAATGTAAATCTGTTTTCAAAATTGCTTCTTTTTTCTAGTGCAATAACTAAATAAATAAAAAAATAAAGTCAGCTCTATGTGTTGGTATTCAGCAAATCTGCCACCAAACACCACCAAAAAGGTAAAAAATGTGCAAGAAAAGTCCCCAATCAATTCCTTATCTATTATCTAGCACAAATTTGACCCATTCAAATTTAACGAGTTTATTCAATCAAAGTATGACTACATATCTTAGTCTATATTTCACAGCCATCATAAATTATCTTATGTAGTCTGACTCAAATTAAATGTAGGTTGGCAGACAGACCGAATTAAAGATCAGATGTCATGTGGACACGCCTTGACATTTGGCAGTGACCGTTTCACAGATAGGCTACACCTGAATTCCTGGACCACTCCCTATCAACAGAGCAGTAGGTTCCCCATAATTCTCCTTCTCTTCACACCTGCCTTCTTTTGAGCATCCACCCACCTGTGACACCACGGGACACTCCCTCTCCACGCTGATCTATAAAGCGCTCCACTCGGCCTGCCTCAGCAACATCTGCGCTTGGACCAGAGACCAGTCACCGCCAAAAAAACAGGAAAACTAGCCGACATCATGGCATACCGCACTGGATTATCATCCCTGTCGCTCTCCTCCATGCCCTCTCTCTCCTCCACCAGACGGAGTACGAGCGTGTATGGAGGCTCAGGGGGGTCAAATGTGCAGATTTCCCACGGGACCAGACCACTCGGATCCGGGTTCGACTTGTCCTACGCGCTGCAAGGAGGCGGTAGTATGGACAACGTGGGCATCGTCGGTAGTGAGAAGTTCACCATGCAAAACCTTAATGACCGTCTGGCCGCGTATCTGAAGAAGGTGCGGTCACTGGAGGATGCCAACGCCAAATTGGAGAGGCAAATCCGGGAGTGGTACGAAAAGCAAACCCCCACGGTCCGGGACTACAGCAAGTACGAGGCCATCCTTGCTGACCTGCGCGCAAAGGTGAAGTAACCTTTTTTTTCCCATTCAAGAAATATAATAAGCCTATTTTGTTGTCAATTCTTAATCACTAAGCCTATAGATAAATGGTGTATTAGACTACTTAATACAGGCATCTATCAGTATATTTGCATAAACGGGAACACTTTTAATAAAATAAAATAAAATCAATAAATAAATAGTTAAATAGTTAACTAAATACACAATAAATTGATTTCCTCTGCTTATAGGCCTATTCTAACACTTAAACTAGTAGGCTAATGGCAGAAATATCAGTCAGTAAAAAGGACATGGCAAAATCTGACAACTTTTATTAACTATTTTTTTCTTATATTATTTTGAGATGAAAAATACTATTATTAGCTTTAGTGTATAGTGTAAGAAGCACTATATTAGACAGACTTTCATGTCCTTATAAGTACTTAACAGTCTGGTAGCCTAGCTCCATTCATTGAGGCTTGTCTGGTTTATTCAAATGATATTAAGCAAATGTAAAAAAAATTCATGGTTCTATTTTTAACTATGCAAGTCATCTGCAATGTTTTCTTTTATTCTTCTTTCATATTTATTATTTATTTTATTGTATATACAGAGACATAGTAACGTCATGATTTTTTTTTTTATTATTATTCTTTATGTTTCCAGATCGGCCTTGCCACACAGGACAATGCCAAGCTGATGCTGCAGATTGACAACGCTAGACTGGCCGCAGAGGACTTCAGAGTCAAGTAAGCATAGAAACAGAAACTACCTTTAGAGACGTAAACTATAAAAACTCCATCTAAATAGATACATGTCCACTGTGCGATGGGACAGGGGCGTAACAGTCAACATAGGGGACTTGTGTAACAGGTTTCAGTGACGCTTCACCCTTCTGCTTGTTGATACGAAGTCAATAGTGTCAACAGCATTAACCCCTCTGGCATGTCATTAGTACACTGTTTAGGGATGGGACAATATTTTGTGCCACATGCATTATATAATGAGATTTCTTTTTCCATGCATTTACATTTGGCTGGAACAAAAAACAGTGCTAGTGAGTTACTCCTCTTCAGAAGCCATAGTTCCTCATTCCTCATTCTTGTGGACCCAATCTTGTGTCTCATATTGTCGTGTGAGAAATTTAGCTCATCCCAGGTTTATACATATTGGCCAATTAACTATGACATATTTTTACTTCTTTTTTGACAGGTATGAGAATGAGATGGCTCTCCGTCAGTCTGTGGAGGTAGACATTGCTGGTCTTCGTAAAGTCCTGGATGAGCTCACCATGTCCCGGTCTGATCTGGAGATGCAGGTGGAGGGTCTCAAGGAGGAACTGATCTACCTCAAAAAGAACCATGAAGAGGTGAGAGGACAAGACAAGTCCAAAATTCTGGTCAAAAATCAACAATCAACTCAAATATTTGCTTGTTGTCATTAGGGCTTAAATATGTAGCGTTTCAAAACCAGTTGACAAAGATGACTTAGTACTACGCTAACAGGTGTTGTTATCTTGGGATCTTAAGACCAAAGTGTTGGTCAAAAAGCAAGTCCCAAATGGTGTCATAACCAATTCAAATTTATTTGAATATAACATTTTGTAAACAAGACTATTTCAGCACATAAAATCAATAAAAATGATCAATCAACCAAGGTTCACAAGGAGGGTGAACTGTCTTGCCAAAAGATGACTGAACTTTGTCCGAGCAGGATTCAAACCTCCAACCTTTGGGTTGGTGGTTCTCTGTCCTCTGAGCTATTACACTCACAGTAACATTTAAAACATTCATTCTCAGTCAGTACATGTATTACTGTGTTAAGCATTACTGCTTAGTAATGAAATCAATGTTTGCTGCATAATTTAGTGAATTTGTGTGTTGATCTTACTCTCTTCTCTTCCAGGAAATGTCAGCCTTGCGTAGCCAGGTGGCTGTCAGCTCTGTGAATGTGGAGGTGGATGCTAAACCTCAGCCGGACCTCAGCAGGGTCATGGATGAGATCCGGGCCCAGTATGAGGCTATCAACGAGAAGAACCGCAAAGAGATGGCAGAGTGGTACAAAGTCAAGGTGAGTTATTAAATATTAGATGTAACAATAATGGCTATTTAAAAAGTCTCAGATCATTATTGCAAATTGTAATTTGTTACATCAGCATGATAAAAATGAACTGCATAAACCATGATCCTTTACTTTATTTCATTGCAACTTGAAACTAAGGCTGTAATCGACAAAAGAAATTCTTGGTCAACTAAACTTCCACTGTGCATGATTCAACCATATATTTGACCCAAAGTGCACTGACAATACAAATTCACAACTCTTTCTCACTCCATGACATCCTTGACCGATTAATCAACTAAACCATGGAGGGACTGCAGCCCTATGTAAAATCCAACACAAAAGCAATCTGTTTTTAAGAATAATTAGTCTAAACCTTCAAACAATACTGACTGAAATACTTACAATTTGTTGATTTGCTTTAATTAATCTGTCATAGGGTAATACTGCTAAATTGTGTTTAATGGTACATTCCTTCTGAATATAGTATGTTCCATATTCCTCATGATATTATAATTTACGTGACATTTTTCCATTTTTTAGTTTGAAACCCTGAACAAGGAGGTGGCAAGCAGCTCAGAGTCTCTCCAAACATCCCGCACTCAAATCAATGACCTCAAGAGGACGCTACAGAGCCTCAAGATCGAGCTACAGTCACAACTCAGCCTGGTAATGTGATACTAACCTGCATATACTTACAATATGCAGTAGGTGACACACAGTTATAAATAAGGTAGTAAAGCAGGCTAGGAAAGGACAGCAGAGCAAAGAAGTATCTAGGTCGATTATGAGAGTTATTATAAAAATATGAAATAAATGCTTTGTAACATAATTAAAATGAGAAGAAAATTAAAATATAATGTAGTAATCATCTTATAAGGGGTTATATTCTGCAATACCATAAAACATTTGTTACGTAACCTGCCTGCTTATCCTGGTTTAAAACAAAAACATAATTCAGAGAGCCAGACCTTTAGTAAATGTAACTCCTCAAACAGTCAATGCACTGACCTGAGGCAACTCAAGTGGGAAGACAAGTAGGAAAAGCAATTAGCAATGCAATTAGCCTGTAGTTAACAACCACCCTCTCTCTCTGTGTGTTTCTCCCTCTCTTTCTTTCTCTCTCTGTCTCTCATCCTCCCGTCCTCTCTCTCTGTTTACCTGTCTCTCTCTCCTTCTCTATCCCTCTTTATATCACACACATGCACACATCATCTTTCTCTGTGTTTCTCCCTCTCTTTCTTTCTCTTTCTTTTTTCTGTTTGTTTTGTGCTAACAGAAAAGTGCTGTGGAGGAGCAGTTGGGTGATACCGAGGCACGCTACGGTCTGCAGCTGAGCCAGCTTCAGGGCATGGTGGACTCTTTGGAGCTTGAGTTGGGCCAGGTGAGGGCGGAGATCGAGAGGCAGGGCATAGAGTACCAGATGCTCCTCGACATCAAGACCAGACTGGAGTTGGAGATCGCAGAGTACAGGAGGCTGCTGGATGGAGAAGATGTTGGGTAAGAGAACAATGGATTTATAATTATCACCGTAAAATCAGTATGCAGTAACTATGACAGGGAATGTGAATCTGCATGTTATAAAGTTTATTGCCTATAAAAATTTGTCTTAAAGGCCCATATTATGCTATTTTCTGATCTAATGTTGTTTCCTCATCAAAAACATACCTGGACAACTCAACTCCTGGTATGTTTTTGATAAGGAAACAACATTATGAAAATACTTAAAGCTCACAAGAATTCATTTGGTGTAATATGGGACATTTACCTGTTTGATCATAATAATTTTGATGTGAACCTGAAACCAATATACTAATAAAATCGTTTCTCTTCTTCTACTTTTAACAGAAAAGCAAAAAGTAAGTTACATTTTAAGAATCAAATTTGTCAGCATTTACTACCTCTTCAAACATATTGATATATTGTTGTTTTGCAGGTGAGTCGATTAAAACTCAAAGAACAGTGGTAGTGGTTGAAGAAATCGTTGATGGAAGGGTAGTGTCCCGCAAAGAAGATGTCAACACAGCTCGACTGAAATGAAAAACTAGCCCCCGGAGTCACAGTCTGATTGAATACTGAACAATATCTAAGGCCCATTAATTGGTGGTTTTCAGATATCATACGCCCAGATGGGGGGCAAGAACTAGTTTTGCTTATTGACAACAGTGAATAAGAAATATCCAAATGATAAAATGTTAAAGTCTGAACCTGTATAATGTTTTGATGTTATCTGAAATCCAGCAACAATGGGTGGGTTTTTGTGTGCATTTACTAACCAAAAAAAATTTAGACCTATAGAAGGCAAAAGAAGTCAGTGTAATAATAATTACAGTTTAACACTGGGTGGCACTGTGTGTTGGTTAAGCGCAAAACTGAAAAGTAAATGTAAAATTAAATCCTAACTTATTTCAGAATTATGGATGAAAAACATGGAGATTTGTTGAAAATAATAAATATGTTTTGTCATTAATTTTGTTTGTTTGGTTTTGGTAATTGTAATGAGTCCTTTTTCTGCCATTCCTAAACTTGTGAGTGTTTATATACATAATAGAACAGAAAGATTGTACTATATGGATTGTATTAATAATATAGGAGTACCGTAGGCCTGGACCTTAATATAAAGTAAAAGTACCCATTGATACGTACATCACATTTCATTCTATGAAATTATTTAGGCCTATAATGTAATAGATGTAAGATGTGGCCGTAAAATCAAGAAACTGAAGTGGATTTCAAAAATGTCAACTTGAACACATGCAGTGCTTCGTTTGTCCACTAGATGTCGATGCTTTTACAGTTTACAATTTTTGTGCTGAACCTACTTACTTGATTGACCAAAATTACACACATGAAACCCATCATCTTCTATATTTATGTTAAATCTTTAAGGCAAAGACTCAAGTGTGGACACATAATCCATAAACTAGCTAATAATAAAAATGTAAAACCTCTCCCTGGTGCGCACCCCCTCCCCTCCGCTACATGTCTATGATAGGGGGCGCTATAGTGTTCACTTTTCATATGCTCTATAGTGTATTATAATCAGGCCGAAATCACGCATTAGTGAATCAAATATCAGCACGATCAGACTAAGCATGTGCATGTAATAATTTTTTTTTAAATATTTTAATATTGTTTGTCCCATGTCCATAATATTTTTTTGCTTGTTATCATGCATATAATTTAATCTCCAAATTTGGTCCAAATCCGATAATGCTATGTTCATGTCTATGCTAGGGGGCGCTATAGTGTTCACTTTTATTATATTTCATATTTCATTACGTTCAGGCCGGGTCACGTGATTTGAATTTGAGCTCTCTAGGCCAACGCCTGTGGCCGTGAGAGGTCATCAAAAAAACAAGAAATGAAGGCGTTTTTCGCCGGCGTGCTACGGGCAAACCGTAAGGAGTATCCCAAAAAAACTGTTAACTTTTGTGAAACTATGTCTGTAGATGTGACATGTCAAACCTGAGCTTATTTGGACCAAAAAACCGGGACTTGAATCGTTTGGCTAACGCGCAGTCAAAACGGCGGCGAATTTGTTGATTCAATATGGCCGACTTCCTTTTCGTCATAGGGGCGTGCTCCAGTTCATCTTTAGGTTTGTCTCATTATTCTCTATCACTGTTCCGAATTTCGTTTGTCTTTGTTCGTGGGCCATGTGAGACTTCGTCGTTTAGGCCCTCAAAATCGCAATCGTTAGCAAGGGGGAAAAAAAAAAAAAAAAAAGACTGGCGAGGGCCAAATAGAATATCCTACTGCAAATTCAGTTACAGCAATAATGACCGTATAGTTTAGTCTTCATTCAGTCGTAGTAGTCCAGTATGTTTTATAATCAGCCACAGCCCCATAGCTTTAGACTATGTAGGTCATATTAAGGAATACATTTGCCCACACCTTTTCTTTAATACAGCCAACTTGACAAGGGCTATATAATGGGACGCTTTTCATTTCACTGACTTGGCCAATGCTATAGTTGAACTAATTAAGCTTATTTCCCGTTTGATGCGTGTTCACGTGGAATGCCGTAATGGGTCACGGGTATGGCGTGTCCTTTGAAGTTTTGCACACGTCCGCATTAAACAGCGCCTGTGCCAGTCCACGCTCACGATGATCCATAACAGTCACGACTCCATATATGATGACAAAATCCTGCACCACGGATGGAGCTGACGTCACCGCCGTACAGTCACCCCTCTCCGTGACGTCAGAATCCCGGTGGCCGGTGGCAGGTGGGAGAAGACTGGAGCAGACTTGACTTCTGTGTGACGCACGGGTGTAATGATGCCATCTGCTGGACGCTCTCCGCCACTCCGCCGCCATGACGTCACCAGGAGGAGAGGAGCCCGCGCGGTGCCAGCTCGGTGTAGCCCGGGAGTCTGGTCCTGCATGTTAACGAGCCGCTGTAGTAACTCTCTCTAGGCTATTATTGGACTCTCCGTTTGAGCACGCACAGACCTCTGCTGCATGACTCACTCAACAGCACTCTAAAACTATAGCCTACTACTCCCCCAAAACTTCAGGTACAAACATAGAAAAGGGAACCATCTCAAACTGAGGAAAAAAGAAGGACACGTACTGAAGGATAAGTATGGAAGGACAGATTGGGGAATTTTAAGCTCATTGATGATAATAACTCCAGACCATTTGCAGTTTTTATGAATTATCAACAAGTCTTGATTTCTACGTAAATATTTTTTTTTATTCGGTTCATGTGGCCTCAATGAAGACTCTAAATTAGTGGGGCAGGGGATCTGATGGTATAACCAAAAACAGTCACCACAGATTGATCTTAAAGTTTAGGTATTTGAGCAACTTCACTGTCTTAAACTTTTTTAACAGTTTTAGCCTCACAGAAGGTTACGATTTCCACTACTAAATATAACTATTTCGCACACAGTTTTACTACGGTGGTTCTGTCTAGTCTCAATAAATCTCATCCTTTGACAAAACGCTGCTGTCCATGGTGCTGAATCAAATAACGTCCTGTTGCTTCTACACTTCTTTGACTTAAAGTGAGAATATAAAATCTGTGTAATAAAGTCTAGTTAAATAGCCTGGTCATGTTCATTTGTCTTTTTAGGAAGTGATTATTAATATTTAGAAAGTACATCGCGTGGGAACTCGGTGTTCCTGGTGGCTATAGTATTCTAGTGGAGCTAGTGCCAGGCCGTCATGAGGTGAGGGTTAAATGCATGCATGTGATGCTGATGTGAGGACCCCATTCTCAAATGAGTAAGCTCGCCTCCGCAAAAAAGGAGGAGAGCAAGGGCTGCGCTCCCATTGACTGAGTGAGGAGAGAGAGGAAGCGAGCAGCGGGCTCCGCCTATCGCCTACCGCCCCACAGGCATCCACAGTCCGTACGACGCGGAGGGAGGCAGCGCGCGCAGCCGACTAAACAGGGGCCCTTCATCTCAAATCTAAGGCATGGACTCCCCGTGATTGAACCCGGCGGTGGAGGGGACAGGAGGGCCAGCGGGGGGTGGGGGGGACCGACACCGCCAGAGAACCGAAGGAGAGCAAACTCAAGCACAACCGCGGGTGCCTGCTGCCATGAGCGACTTGCACTATTCGGCCGAGATGTCGTGAGGTGTGGTTGGTAACGCTCCGGGATCCTGTCAGCCGAAACGACACGCCGAGGAGGAGCCGGTGGAGGTGGAGGAGGGGTCGTGGTGGAGAAGATGTCCGCCTCGGTGGGGCCCCAAGGCGGCCCTCGCCCACCCACCGCGCCGCCATCCATGCCGGATTTACCGGACCTTAGCCACCTCACCGAAGAGGAGAGGAAGATCATTATGGCTGTGATGGCTCGGCAGAAGGAGGAGGAGGAGAAAGAACAAGCCATGCTAAAGTAAGCGCTGTCTTTTCCCGTTAACTTAATCGATCCAAGTGTTTTAAAGCGAGCTGCCAATTACAACCAACAGTAGCTAATGCCTTTGTAGTGAGCCCTCAGCCATCAGCAAAAGCGCTTCATTTCCTCTGCTCTGCCATCACTGGTGAGCGTCAGTCTTGAGAGGCACTGAGATGTAGCCTTCCAATCACAGTGCAGCCTAGCCATACGGGCCTATAATGATTTATCAGAAATACCACTGGCTTTGATACTGATGCCATCGATCAATAAATGAAGACGAATTCCTGTCAGTGCATGTGGAGATGACCTGAAACCAGGTCAGTTGTGTTACAGGTGCAGCAGAGGGGGCTTCTTTGGGTACAGCCTGTGACCATGTCTAGCTATGAATATAGCTATTACACATGTACAATTGAGTCAATACCCACTGTCAGTAGCTGTTCTAAACCAAGCCAGAGCTTAGGGTGGAGTAGACAGTTGGAGGTTTGCCTGCTCCCCCCTTCTCTCTCGTGTGTGGGGGAGAGATGGTCAATAGTGCAGGCTACAATGACATTATGGTCCACATAGGCCCCTGATGAGCGCTACTGAACAGGTTGTTTGGCCGACAGACGGTGGTGGTGGTGGTGGAGCAGATCTTTTCACTGTGGAGGAAGGAGATGGGGTGTGGTTGGAAATCTTAGCAGGCCTAAAGCTGTTATTCATGGGGAAAAACTGATATGAGGTAACTTGGCATCTCTGTGGCTAAAATGAGCAAGGGTCAAAACAGTTACAATTCAAATGCTGTGATACAGTACATGGGGTTGGTTGTGAGGCTAGACAGATGTGCAGTGAAGTAGCTTTGACATATTAAAGAGCCCATATTACACTTTTTTTCTGATCTATGTTATAATGTTGTTTCCTCATCAAAATATACCTGGAGTTGTGTTTTGTTTCATTCACACATTTAACCCATAAACTCAGCATATTTAGGCTGTGTTCTTTTCTCAAACAGAAAACACTCTGCTCCACCTTGTGATGTCATGTGGTAATAGAGGAAGTGCTCCATTGTATAAACTCCATACACCTTCACTAGAATAATTTGGAAACTTTCAGCCCCTGAATTTCCAATCTCTACTAAACAAAATGTAAAAGTATTTGCACCCTTCCTGATTTATTACTTTTTTGCATGTGTGTCACACTTAACTGTTTCAGATCATATTAAACAAAGATAACCCAAGTAAACACAAAATGTAGTTTTAAGTGTTGATTTTTTTTATTAAGGGCAAAAAAAGCCATCCGAACCTACATGGCCCATGTGAAAAAGTAATTGCCCCCTAAACCTAATAGCTGGTTGAATCGCCCTTAGCAGCAACAGCTGTGGAGGATTGTTTTAAATCAGCCACATTGGAGGTTTTCCGAGCATGAACCGCCTTTTTAAGGTCGTGCCCCAGCATCTCAATTGGGTTCAGGTCTGGACTTTAAGTAGGCCACTTCAAAACCCTCATTTTGTTTTTTTTAAGCCATTCAGAAGTGGACTTGCTGGTGTGCTTTGGATCACTGGCCTACTGCAGAACCTAAGAGCGCTTCAGCTTGAGGTCACAAACTGATGGCTTGACATTCTCCTTCAGGATTTGTGGGTAGAGAGCAGAGTTCATGCTTCCTTCAATTACAGCATGTGGTGCAGGTCCTGAAGCAGCAAAGCAGCCCCAAACCATGACACTACCACCACCGTGTTTTTTTTTAATCAAATGCTGTGTTCATTTTTCGTCAGATGTAACAGGATGCACTCCTTCCAAAAGTTCAACTTTTGTTTCATCAGTTCATCAGAATATTTTCCCAACAGATTTAGGGATCATCAACATGTTTTTTGGCAAAAGTGAGATGAGTCTTTATGTTCTTTTTTGTCAGCAGTGGCTTTTGCCCTGGAACTCTGCCATGCATGCCATTTTTGCCCAGTCTCTTTCTTATGGTTGAGTCATGAACACTGACCTTTACTGAGGCAAGTGAGGCCTGCAGGTGTTTAGATGTTGTTCTGGGTTCCTTTGTGACCTCTTGGATCAGTCGTCGCTCTGCTCTTTTTGTACACCAGCCACTCCTGGGAAGGTTCACCACTGTACCATGCTTTCTCCATTTTGTGGATAATGGCTCTCACCATGGTTTGCTGGAATTCCAAAGATTTAGAAATGGCTTTGTAACCTTTTTCAGACTAAGACTGAGCTCCTGAATTTCTTTGGATCGCGGCATGATGTCTTGGGTTCAATATGGCCTACTTCACCTTATCAGACAGGTTCTGTTTAAGTGATCTCTTGATTTGAAAGGTCGGGCAGCAGTCAGACCTGGGTGTGCCAATGAAATTGAACTCGGCTTTCCACAATAATATGATTAATCACAGTTACCTCATCATTTAACAAGGGTGGCAATTACTTTTTTACACAGGATCATGTAGGTTTGGAAAGTATTTTTCTCTTAACAAATAAATTCATCACAGAAAAACTGCACTTTATGTTTACTTGGGTTATCTTTGTTTAATATTTAAATTTGTTTGATGTTAAATGTGACACACATGCAAAAAAGTAAGAAATCAGGAAGGGTGCAAATACTTTTTCACACACTGTAACTGTTAAACTGACAACTACTGCTTCATGACATCACAAGGTGGAACGGAGCATTCTGAGCTTCAGAGATCGAGATAGATAAGGCATTACTCAAACATGTGTAAAGGAAACAAAGCACAACTCCAGGTATGTTGTTGAGAAGGTAACAATATTCTGACATGGCTTAAAGCGCACAAAAGTCAATTTTGCATAATATACCAAGTGACTATGAAGAAGGTAATGCATGAAATGTCAATAGCCTATTTGGTTCTAGTCAAGTGTCCTAGCCTAGTCTTTTATCTGATGGTTGAGGCTCGACATTCTTCTGGCTACAACATAGACTCAATAGCATCTGTCACAATGCAAAACAGCATACATGTTAGTGGCAATGATGCAAAATATATTGGCTGTAGTGGCAGCACGAAGACCAAATTGTTGGTTTAACATTATGATATGGACCTAGAGTACATATTTTGGTCGGTTTCCTATAAAACATAAAAACTCCTTCTAAAACTTAGAACTTAAAATAATTCTATGAACAAAGACGACACAACACATTCATTTTCTATATACTGTATATTTAAAATAAGTAGTTACAGCTAATTTTTTTCTTTACATATGGACACAACTAGCTATTTTCCTATAGCTGAAGCTCTCTTACACAGTGTATCTCAGTAAGCACCCATGTTTCAAGTGCTAAAAGCATATAATGTAGACCAACATGCCTCCATGGTAGCTTTGGTGTTAATGGCTGTTTGGATTTCCTGTCTGAGGCAGGAGGGAGAGGCAGGCACGCGCTGGCCTCTGGAGGGGAAGTGATGTATTTAATGTTCCATGAGGCTCAGCTCAGGTTCACTCAATAATGGCTTCATCATCAGGCTAATCATTGATGGGCCGAGTGTGTGGATTGGACACCAAAAAAAGGAATGGGCTTTTATAGGGGATTATGCAAATAGCAGGGAGCAGTCACAGAGCAATGCTACAATCTGACATGTTTACTACAAAGCATTGTGGAGGATTATTATGCAAGATGCTGAATGGAGATGGGGAGAGTTAGTGCACTATAGTGATTGTATATGCATTCAGATACTGTCTCAGTACGCTGTGGGTACTACGAGAGAGGATTTGTTTTAGACGTCCTGTGAGGACATGCTTCAAAACAGTACACTTGCTTATATCAGTACAGAGGCTGCAGTTAGCATTAGCAAAGCTGTAACCATTTGGTAATGATATACTGTGTGTGTGTGTGTGTGTGTGTGTGTGTGTGTGTGTGTGTGTGTGTGTGTGCGTGTGCGTGTGTGTGTGTATGTATATGTATATATATATACACACCCATATATTAGTGCTGTCAATCAGTTAAAATATTTAATCATTTATTTAATAATTTATCATTTATATTTAAATTTCTTGTCAGAATAGCCTCCCAGAGCTGCTGTTTGGATGTGAACTGCCTCCCGTCCTCATAGATCTTTCACTTGAGGAGCTCCAGAGGTTCTCAACAGGGTCAGGGGAGGATGGGGGCCACACCATGAGTTTCTCTTCTTTTATGCCCATAGCAGCCAATGATGCAGAGGTATTCCCTGCTGCATGAGATGGAGCATTGTCATGTATGAAGATGATTTTGCTATGGAAAGCACAGTTCTTCTTTTTGTACCATGGAAGAAAGTGGTCAGTCAGAAACTCCACATACTTTACAGAGATTTTCACACCTTCAGGGACCTTAAAGGGGTTGACCAGCTCTTTCCCCATGATTCCAGCCCAAAACATGACTCCGCCACCTCCTTGCTGACGTCACAGCTTTGTTGGGACATGGTGGCCATCCACCAACCATCCACCACTCCATCCATCTGGACTATCCAGGGTTGCACGGCTCTCATCAGTGAACAAGAGTTGAAAATGAGTCTTCATGTATTTTTGGGCCCACTGGAGCAGTTTCTGTTTGTGAGCTTTGTTTAAGGATGGCCGAATAGAAGGAACGTCCTTCTTCAGTCGTTCTTCCTTTAGTTGGACGCACCGGGTAAACTCATTGGTACAGGTGTGTGAGACACAAGACCATCCATGAGTTTCACTGGAAAACTAAACATTTCACCTTTATGACACTTAAACACTATTTGCATAATCATTTGGAACGATGTGTAAGTTACATTACTCAAGTACCTTTAGCTTTTGAACTTGTTGTTTTCCGATCCAAAGACCCGTGCCCCGTCCCAATCCATAATGTGGTTATTTCTTTTACAGTGGTCTGATATGGTGGATTTTAGGTTTTCCTGCTCTGCTTTGTCTTTTTGTGTTCTGGTGAGGCTCCCTGATGTTTCCTTCTAGCATTCCTTTTGATGTTCCATTTTTCGGGTGTGAAAAGTCCGACCCGTTTCCCCTATGTATGATTTATTGCTTGATTTGCATTGGATTTCGTAGATGGCGTTGCATTTTTGTTCTTGTGGGATTTTATCTTTGGGGTGTACTAGCTGTTGGCGGAGTTTTTTGTATGGTTTGACTACAGTGCTTATGTTGTATTTTTCCATGGCTCTCTGGATGGGTTCAGTTATTCCTCTAATGTATGGTAGTGTCACTGTGTACTTGTGATCATGCTGCCCCCTATTGGTTTGTTGTGTTTTTCTGTTTTGTTTTTTTGTTGTTTTTTTTTCTTGGGGTTGTTGGTTTTATTGATGACCTGTTGTCTGCCTTTGTTTATGGCCCAGTTGGGATATTGACATTGTTTGAATGCTTGTATGTCTCTCCTCCTCTTCCATGTCGGTGTGGTCTGTGAGGAGTGTGGATAATAATGTCCTTAATACTAAAAGTTCATGTGCAGTAGGATGTTCGGCTGTCCAGAGCAGATATTGGTCAGTGTGCGTGGGTTTCCTGTATTTTAATGCTGCCGTCTGCAATGTGGTGGATTTTAATGTCCCAAAATGATATTGCTCCATCTTTCTCCTTGTAAAGACTTAAAAAAAATAACAGCATTATGGATTGGGATGGGGCATTGGTCATTGGATCGAAGAACAACAAGTTCAAAAGCTAAAAGTACTGAAGTAAAAGGTTTGGTTACTCTTCATACTGTGAGTAAGTCTGTTTTTTTGTTTACAACATTGTACGATTAAAACATTTGTGTTTTTCACACCACCATCATACCAGATTTTGTGCATTGTTTATTGTTGTGTCCATTAACTTCAAATTGTAAGTCACCAGTGTACTGGAGTTACTATGATGCAGTAAAAAATAATTTTGCAGAATGGGACTGGTAAAGTTATCAAAGATAATTTAAATAAGAAAATATAGTCCTCCTCTCCCCCTCCACCGCCGGGTTCATATCAATGAAATTCTAGTCATGGGTTGCATTTGTTATGATACACAAAAATGTACAATGAAGTAAGCTTTCACAGCTTAGTCATTACAACTATATTACCACTGTAGGGTCTTCAAATTGGTGAAAATAGATAGTATATATGGCATGTAATGTGTGAAGCAGAATAATTGGCTTTATGTGCTGCTTTAGCAGCTGTGAGCCTGCCCTCCTGAGGAACATGCTGTACTCAGGCTGTGTGTTGTTGTGGTTCTTCCTGGTCAGCACTGTCCAATCTGAGACCTGGGACCCGAGCAGCTGTTGGAGATAAGATTGTGGTGATAAGCACTGTCTCTGTTGGGTTTAACACCAAAGAAATACTCACACACTTGGTTTTATACACCCCGTCAGACCAGATACGAGTCTGGCTTAAATTTTGACATGTAAACATTAAATTATCTTAGTCAATTTAAAGTGTCCATATTATGCTCTTTTCTGATCTGTGTTGTATAATGTTGTTTCCTCAGCACAAACATGCCTGGAGTTGTGTTTTGTTTCACTCACATGTTTAATACACAAACCCTGCATGTTTAGGGTTCTTCTCTCACACTCTGCCCCACCTTGTGATGTCATGTGGTAATACGGGAAGTGTTTCACTGTGTTTTTAGAGTCCATACAAAAACAATCCAGGACTTGATAATGCAAGTTTCAATAAACATTCGTCATGTTTGTGCTAATACCTCTTTCTAATCCAAAGTTAGCTACCTTTGTCAAATTGGCTTCTGGTCAGTCCATACAAAGTCAATAGCTGAGCTGTTACTTAATGATTCCCGGCACTAACAAACACTGTCTATGCCTAATACATTATAGACTCTTTCCATTGACATACTAAGCCTCAATTGACTTCTTAATCCAGAGACAGGTAGTGCAGGAGAGCTGAGCAAGTGGAACAATGATCTGACGTCAAGAAAAAAATAAATTAAAGCCACACTTGATTTTTAAGTTTTCACAATAACATTTAACAAAACATGCCCACCTCATCAAAAGTCCTGTAGCCATTTTTTTTTTTACAAATTTTCTAGCATTTTCAAATTTACAAACTTATTCTTCACTTTACTCATAACTGCTAACCTGCAAGCAAGCACTTTTAATTAAATGAAGACACTGACATACAAGATAAACAAACAAACAAACAAGCAATACATAACATTTCTGGATGAAAATTTGCTCCCTGCATGTCTCCATGTAGATGATATTATTGCTTTGCCTAAAATGTTGTTTGGCATTACTTCTATCTCCATCGAGACAAGCCACGCCACCAGACCAAGTCACAAGTCAGATTTGTGTAGAGTAACCCAGCCCACTGTAAGAATGTATAGATGGTATTTTGCAAAAAAAAACATTTTACATAAATGCAACATATAATTTTAATGCAAGCAGACCACCAGAAAAGTTACATAGTGTACCTTTACGTACAGTGCACATGTGATAATATATAATTATATATAGAGTTAGCTTCACTAACTGAGGAATATACAATATATCAAGCATATAGTGTAAACTAATGTGTTACAGATGACCGTTTTTGAGGTTTTCCAAAATGTAAATATAGAACTGATGTGTAAAATATTGATAGAGTCAGCAGAGAGGGGGCAGACGCTCACAGACAGAGGAGCAGGGCCTGGAGGCTGGTACTGATGCTGGTGTGTGGGTTTAATGGAAGCACTTAAAGTAAACACAAAGTTGTAGACTGTTATTTTTAGCCCAATCTTCATGTACAGTAATGCGCCAAGCCATATACTGTATTGTGTAACACTATCAGGAACCAGGATGGATTTATATCTGAATATCAGGCTATCTACATTTTGTTACATAATAGAATATAATATATAGTACTGCACCTTTAACTGTGTTTAAGTTTAATGTTTGTTTTTATTTGTTTGTTTGTTTGTTTGTTTGTTTGTTTGTTTTTTACATCTGATTGAATGTACAAACAAACATTAGATTCTGGATTATTAACAATGCAAAAAGTGGCCATGTGATGCTTTGTAGACTCACACTTCCTTTTTAGTTTGCAGTTATACACTAAATGTGGATGTCTATCAGTTATAATATACAGTGCAGCTGAAATAAAGACAGATGGGGCAGAACATTGAGGATGGGGCCATAGAAGGACACATAGAGGATTTAAAGGTTTAGGATTAAAGTGATAAGAATGAGGGGTGCGCTGTAATCTCTGTATCTCAGGCGCACCTCCAGGCCTTGGCTTCAGGGGCATCCAGGGGGCGCCACAGAGCAGCTCCTGTCTGATACCACTGTCCACTAAAGGGCATGCAGGGGTGGAAGGTCAAACGCACAAAAACTACAATGGATATGTAATTATTAAATGTATGTTATGTTATACATGCAGTCAGTAATGTTTAGTAGCTACAACCAGGTAAAAGACAAACATTTTCTGCTGTGTATTGTCAGTGCTAGAACTTGTTTATCCAATTATAAATAATGTTTGGGTACCAAGATCCTTGATTCAGCTCTTGACGTTATACAACTTTACTTTTCAACAAAGGGTCAAAGTAATTTTATATAATTTCTCGATAATTTAGTTCTGAAATTAATTGCAAGTTACTGTAATTAAAAGATCCTCTTACATTTGTTTATTACTTTTTAATTTTTTTTTTCATTACAGGTGCATTATGCAACTGCTTGTTTCGAAGGAGATGTTATTGTGTTTCCTAGAATGTTCCACAGTATATATTAAACAGATACAACACGAATTTACAGGTCTATGGAGAGGTTGACTTGTTTTTTAGTGACATAAAACACCTGTAACTGAATAAATCCAAGATTGAACATGACAGACAAAAACATATCTATGGGACAAAGTAGATGGGCCCTGACAGTGATTTGTTTTCATCAAAGGTAACTCTTGGCTCTTTAATCAACAAAGCAGTCACTTTAAACATTAGCCCAAGAACTATATTATGTTTTTTTTTTCCACTAACATAAGGAGACTTGCACTTTCCAGGGCCGTTTGGAGGTTCCAAGGTTTCTGAGAGAAAAATGCTAATGTTGAATTATGGATCAGCTCTGAAAATAGCACACTTGGAAGTACTTCCTGAAATATTTAAATATTCACTCCAGTGGCTACTGTTGATGCTCTCAAACATGTTTTTCCTTGTTAACCTGCTGGAGTTTCTTTTCAGACTACCTCATTATGAAATATACATTGTGGAAGTCCATGCATACTGTGGGATAAAAATGGAAATATTGATAACATTGGAAAGGTATTTTTGAAGATATGAGAAATCATGTCTATAATGCATTATATTTGTTCTTGTAGGTTTGACTCTAAAGCCTCTAAGGTGAGTCTCTCTAAATTAAGTTCACAGATTCTCACTTTGGCAATGAGTACTCATCCTGTATGTATGTGAAATTAGTCATACAAGTTATTTATTCAACCCTCCAGAGTTCAAATCTCATAGTACAGAAAAATTACAAAAATAAAATTTCCCACTAAAACAATGAAAAAGTACCCACAATAAATATTGACCCCCTAAAATTATTGTCCCATCTATTATTTATTGAACAATGAGTAGATGTAGTATTGTGACAGGGATTGGCAAGTTTGATGACATAACATAGAGTATTATGACTTTTAACAAGGAACAAAAATACTTGAAAAGTATTACAATATGACTATATGACTGAGTATTTTTTTTTCTGTTTGCTCTCTTTTTATCTGGTCTGATCTGATTTGTTTTTACAGCTGTGCCAGTTTGAGATGTGGTTAATTTTTAGCCCCTGTATCAAAGACGGCAGGGCTCAGAGCGCAGCATCTGTGGCCTCTCTCACACCTGCTCAGGAGGAGGTCAGGGGGAGAGCGCAAGATATATATATATATATATATATATATATATATATATATATATATATATATATATATATATATATATATATATATATATATATATATATATATATATTCTATGATATTTTGTTGGACTCCTGACCCCATTTCAGAGAGATACATCACTAAACCATGGGTCCATACCCAAAACTGAACTAAAATAGTTGCTTCTGAGCTACATACTTGAGAAACATTGTGAATGTAATGCTCTCAGACCTCTCCTGTTTAAAGTTTAATGAGAAGACGATCATTGCTCTGACCAGTACCACTGTCTCTTCCTCCTTGTGCTGTTTTGTGTTTGTCTGTGGTCAGAGGACGTAATGGCAGCCAATCTTTACATCCACTTCTGCTCTCAAAGTGATCCTCTGTATACAGTACTATGGACTGTTTAAATTGTTTTCAGTGCATCTCCCCGAGTATTGTAATGTCAGAAATAGTTTGTTCCACTTGGTCATACTGTTAAAAAGCTTTGTGAACTGTAGAATATAACTATAAGCAGTATTGTGCTTTATTTCACTATTGGATGGCTTGCTAATTTATTAAAGGTGCAATACATATCTATTTGTGGGAGGGTCTGTCACCTGCTCCTTTGTAGGACATTAAACTTAATTACTAAATCTAATGGAGGTAGAAAAATTTTTTTGAAAACAAAACAAAGGCTTATTTACTATGTTGGCATGGGTCTCCACAGGCATAGTAGACACCCACCCTTTCAGAAAAGTTAAGAGAACTTTTAAAATGATATCACGTCAAGTGTGGGAATGGGCTCTAATCAATATCAAAGAACATAAACAGACACAGCCAACTGCAGTAGATGGACTTTGTTGGTCAGACCCCGGCAGATAGAGACATAAAGGCAGGGAGAGTATGGCAGATTTAAACATGACAGGGTGGTTGATGGTTATACTAGTACAGGGGAGATAGAGATGTCTGTCTCAAATGGGTACGATGTGCATAAGAAATGTGTTTGTTGTGGTAGGATAAGATTCTTCCTACTCTCATTTCAAACTTACTGGAGTTATTGATGGCATTCCTAAATTAATGCTCATTCTTCACTTTGATTTATTATGTATTTTTCCAAATGAAAGTCTTCACATAAAATCAGATGTAATAGGAGAGGTAACGCTGTGATTGGCTGACAACAAGAGACACACAGTAGTTTTTCTGAATGAATATACACTTCGGCCGTGTCCCATTTCTGTTCTTCTCAGTTCCTCAGTTGTAAACCCGGCCCACTTGAGAAAAAGTCCCATAAAGGAGCAATGCAAGCTGCTTACAATTGGCTCTCTCTTTTCAGTAGCGGTGATTGACAGATGAAGAGTCAAGGAGTCAAGTGCAAAGAAATGGGACGCAGCCTTTAGCTTTTTTCAGCAAGCAGAGAAAGAAATACAGTAAGGAAGGCCTGTCTAGTGAAGGGGAGAGGCGTGGGCTGCTCAGGGATTAGAGGTTGCCTGTATAATTACTCCACTACTTCAGCATCTCGAGTCCTGGCTTAAATGTCACCCAGCAGGCTACATAAGGCCATGTGCTTAGAGTGTAATTACAGACAGTTCATATGCCACTGTTTAAAGACAATGCTTCAAATAGAAATAATGAGTTAAAGAATATATTTCATGAAATATCACATCCAGATGTGTAGATCACTCTTATAGTTTATTCATTGTAAATCGTTGTAAAAAATAATAATAATTATATATATATATTTTTTTAAAGTGGTCTAAAACAGCTATTTAACTAATTATAAATACGATCCATTGACTACCTGTTTAAAACTACAGAACAAATTCAACCTTTCGAATCCAGAGAGCTGTGTGTGAAGATAGGGGGCAGGTGCAAAAGGGAATTTTCTGAGCACTCAAGCAGGACAAAATATGGTTACTCAAATATGTGTGAATCACTAATCACTATAGCTAATGCTGAGGAATAATTATAACATGGCAATAACTATGTCAACTATTATACATTTTTCAATAGATATTTTCCTTAGCATTCCCATTCTCATTTGAGTTTGGGGCTAGCTCAAAGAATACAGTCAGTTGGATTAAATCTTGGTATCAGTTACCCAAATAATCATGACATCCCTACCATCACATGCATAAATCTTAGCCATATAGCTGTCTATCATAAACATTGCATCTTGGAGCTCTGACAGCTCATCCCAGTCCCTCCATCACAAAGGATTGAGAAAGTGCTCAGACTGAGCCTATAGACGACACACAGGCCATCTGCAGTGGGCTTTATCTGTGTCTGTGGTCCGACTGTTTATAGCTTTTTGACAGAGGAGGGATTTCACAGTATTGTTGTGTTTTAATGCAACATGGCAGATAGAGAATTAGATAAAATGTATGTTTTTTTGTCTTATGTGAAGTTAAATTAGTTTAGCTGCAGTGTAGATATATTGCATAAGCAGCTCTTAGGGTCAAAATAAGAGTGCTGTGTGCTCTCTGCATCTAATCATGAAGTGTTTGTCCAGCATTGCTTGTGTGCTGTTAGCATGCTAGTTGTTGTTGCATTACTGACAGCTCATCTCTGCTCTGGCCTCTGAAAGTTGGAAAACATGCTCATAAACTCAACATGATGATTAGAACTCTTGAAATGACGTTTTTGGCGAGTTCGGTTTTTCACATTTTGAAGACGGTAAAATCAGGGACATTTTTACTATGGTTACTGCTTTCTTGGGCTGACCACTGCTCTAATTATACTTTTAACATTTAACTTTTAACAATAGTTATGACATTGTAACGCAGACCCAACTCAGACTCTTATGCAAAGTACAAAAATACAATTTAGAAACTACAATTGCTTTGAGAACACAAAACGTGTTACAAAACATTACTAATAAATTATCCATTCTTTCTCTACGGGTTTATTTTGATAATGTAAGAAATTGTTTCAATTATGAACCAAATAATCATGGTTGTGCTTTTTGGCAAAATGAAGCAGCTCTAATGCAACGTCTGTGCCATCCAGGTTCACAAATTCATATTCTTTTCAAACATATTTAGTTTCCTTCGGTTTATTTAAGTATTTACTGGTCTTCTTAGTACTGACAGAGTGATTGCAGTTGCCAGTTACCACAGCACACCTCCTCTTTCCTCCCTGACGTGACGAGGCTGCGTTTAGGTCTGTGTCATTATATTGTCTGCTCCTCTCCCTCCTCCTCTTCTTCACACGTGTTATTATTTATAATCGGTCCCAGGATGTATCGGCTTCTGCTCCGTGGCCCACTCTCACTTCCTGTTTGGCTCTGTTTGGTGCTCCTCCCCAAAGACATCTGCTGCTTATATCCTCTGCCTTTGAAGAGGAGAACAGCAGAGATGCTTTAAGCACTGTACACAAATATTTCCAGAGTACAGTTTGTGTCAAGAATAGGTGGTTAAACTTTGATAATGTTGTCTGTTTTTTGACCATAATACTCAAAAAAATGAATGCTGACAATTCATAAAACATTGGAATGTGGGGTTAATATAAAGCCAGTTTCATAAGAAGGTGCCAAAAAATGATCAGCAGAGAGAGACAGGAATAGGTCGTTTGTGTATTCATAGACTTGTAATTAACAACTCCACACAAGTGACTGGAGAGAGAAATAAAGAGACAGAGAAAGAGAGAGAGGGAGGGAGCCATCAGTTTCAGCTTCCTCATATATGGTGCCGTTTTGAGGACAGCTGACCATGCAAAAGTATGGCAACAGTTCTGACTTTTCATCATTCTGAAACTCATGGGTAGCCAATTGAGCACCACTTTTTGATAGTTGTCAGGACTACAGCAAAAAGGTCCTTATGTATGTTTTTGTGTTTTTCAAAAAGTGAACCTCAAAACATTTAGAGAGGCCATGCAGCTGCCAAATTTACATCAACCCAGAGGTAAATGGTTAGAATAATAGGACATTCTCACAGTTCAACCATTCCCTTTTCTGCTAGATGACAGAATGAAACTCAGAAACACTGTGAAATTGAGTGAAGAGAGTGTGTCTGTTTTTGGTACAATATTTGGGTTCCACAGCTGCTGTCCAAGCTGGTGACTGACCCCTGGTGGTTGCCCGTGGGGACGCAGCAGCATCAGACATGTGACTGATGAGTGCACAGCAGAATGAGCCTTTCTTAGCCTTATATCACAACGAGAGTAGGATCAGAGGGCTTTAAAGGCTTAAAGGGTTGCGCTATTTTTTATCTGTCATAATGGTGTTTCTTCATTATACCTGGAGTTGTGTTTTGCACCTTGTGATGTCATGTTCTAATACAAGAATTGCTCCACTGTGTTTTTAAACTCCATACACCTTCACTGGAATCATTTGGATGATGAATCTCTGAACTAAAAGTAAAGGGTAGCTGTTAACGTGAAAACTACCACTACATGACATCACAAGGTGGAACAGAGCATTTTGAGCTTTGGAGATGTAGACAGACTAATAAACCGGCATTACTCAAACATGTGTGAATGAAACAAAACACAATAGATGGAGCTATAACTCTACTTAAATTCAGCTCTAAAACCTTTGTGAATAGATGTTTTTTGCTACTTTGTTTAGAGACAGAAATATATTGGTTTGTTTGAGATCGCTTTGCCTGGAATATGCTTCACTATGGCATTAAATGTTTATCTTCATTGAGACAAGCAGGTGACTCCACAAAGCCAAGTTACAGGTCAAATTACAGCAAAAGTGCAAAGTTTTTATGTGGCTAGTAGTAACTCTTGTAACTGAATTAATAGATAAGTTTATTGTCATTCTGTGGAACATTCCAGACAAAGCACAATCAAAAGACCCTCCATCAAAAAGTTACTTGGTGCATCTTTAAGCAAGTTCTTTAAAGTGTCTTGCCCAAGAACATATCAACCACTAACACTGTGGTAACATGTCCACTATACCCCCTGAGCCAGTGTTGCCTCAAGTAATACTAGGAAAAAGTATTTATCTATCAAATCCAAGTATTTTTATTCGGGCTTTTGCAGTTAAAATAGCTGCGCATTGCCTCTCCTCCTTGCTATCTGGCTCTTGTGTGACAGCAGCAGAGCGGGAACAGCTGGTACCTCGATGCCCGCTGTCACTCGGAGCCTGACGCCACCAGGTTTCTATGGCGACGGACCATTCTGACAGATGTTCCCATGGTGCCCGGTTTGGTGGCAATGATGGATGGAAGGATCCGTGGGGTCAAAGGGCACTGGAGTGACGTAGCTGTAGTGCCAGTGTCATGTTTTTCCATTAGGATTAAACTGTATGTTTAGCTTGTGCGACAGTAAAGTCTGTTTATGTTAGTTTACTTCAAGATTCCTAGAGGTCCCATGTAATGTATTATTTAAGCTTTTTGAACAACATAACCTTATCATAGGATTGGTATTTTACATGTCATCGATTAAAATAAACTTGATTGAAATAGTTCAGGTATGTGGAGTAAAAATAGTAAAAATAGAGTTGTGCTTTGTTTCATTCTCACATGCTGATCACACAAACCCTGCATATTTAGGGTGAGTGACTCTCTCAAATGGAAAACACTCTGTTCCACCTTGTGATGTCATGTGGAAATATAGGAAATGCTACATTGTGTTTTTAAAGTCCAAACCTCTTCTCTAGAATCATTTGGATAATTTCAGCCATGGACTTGCCCATCCCTACTGAACAAAACGTAAAAGGTATACTGTTAACTTGAAAACCTCCACTTGATGACATCACAACATGGAACAGAGCATTTTGAGCTTTGGTGATGTGGACAGCCTAAAAACACAGGGTTACTGAAACATGTGTGAATGAAACAAAACACAACCCCGGGTATATTTTTGAAGAGGTAACAACATTCTAAGAGAGTTTAAAGCTCACAAGAGTTAATTTTACTTGATATAGGACCTTTAAATGTTGAATAGCCCAGACAGAACTAGCTAAAACAATTATTAGAGGAAGATCAAAAAGAAGATTTGTGGATGTAGCAAAAATTGACATGTTAGAGGAGGCTTGGCAATGCATAAAAAGAAACATAGCTAGAAAAAAGTTGAATTGAGAATACATTTTGATATAACAATGTTCTATTTGCATCCATTTGTGCGTCTGTAACCAAAACAATATCTGTGATAATCAGTGGTGACTAAGAGGACCATTTCTGGCATCCTTTAAAACACAGTGTAATTATGAATCAAGTCGTTTGCGTCTCCTGATTGGTCAAAATGTCTCCAGTTTTGGCTAGTCACTTGTCCCCTCCCTGCATCCTCTCTGTGGGCACCAGTCTGTTCCCTCTGCTTCTCATGGAAAGATACCGGACTACTAATTCTGAATTAACTTTAGCATCTTTTGGATTTCTATTAGCGATTTTGTCTTAAAAGGAATGTCGTATATCTTTCGTGGATAATATATATTTTGATTTTGTCATGGTAGATGATAGCCATCATTTTGGATACCCCCAGCGTCACAGAAGGTTGTCATATGGTTTTGAGGCCGAGTTTTGTGGAGTGGGGAGCATGTCTGACTTCAGCAGAGCCAGGTGAAGTTAATGCAAGTATTTTAGCTTTGGTTTGTATGAAATGGCACATTTTCGATTACTTTTGTTTATTCAAATTTTGGCAACAACAGAAAAAAATAGAAAAATATCTTTAAATATCTTTTTCTATTTTTTCTGTTGTAAACTGTCCCTTCATCAGCTATAGGGATATTAGGAACTTGACCATTTTAGCTCAGAGCAATAATTCCAGTACTTGTTTTTATAATTTGTTTGTCTGTTGTATGCTTACAGTTGCTCAACACAAATTTTGTTCAAGGTTCTAATTACTAATATAAATTATTTGGTTCAACATTGGAGTTTCCTTATGAAGACAATGTAATCAATAGGGGAAAATGTATCTCGCCCCCACATGTCTCTTATATTATTTATACAGTCTTTGCTTGTATTATATCTTAACAGACAGAGAGACAACATGTGCCTTTTGGATACTAAAAATTTTGTGTGAATTTAGAGTGGCTAGAAAAATGGGTCATAGCATCTCACAACTCCAGCTTGTGGTGGTCTGTAAATTACCAATAACACTTCAAATAAGAAACAGCGATATTCGTGTAAAGATTGAAAGCATCCACCACAATTACATAACCACATTCATGTCTTTTATGTAAGCTGGGATACCACACCAGAATCCATGCACTACAGGCAAGATACAAACTAGGTACTCTCCAGCTGACTGGCGAATGCTTAGCCACTACACCACTGCATCACCTGTTTACATTAAAGCTTACGGTGCACTGTGTAACTTTGCTTGTTTCTATGGATATGTCATTGCTCAGTTTGGAATGTTCCACAGTTTGACTTTAAACAGCTCTACTTTACATTTATTCAATTACAGGTGGTTTTATAGCGCAAAAATACCTAGAAAAACAGGTATTCTGACTGTGAGCGAGGTCGCCTCTCCACAGATCTGACCTGTAACTTGGTCTGGTTTGGTCTCTAAGGAGATAGAAAAGTTTAATACCATACTGTAAAACATTCCAGACGAAGCAGTAACATCTCCAAGAAGAAAAGCATTTGACAGACCCTCCACCAAAAAAGTTACACAATGCAGCTTTAAAGGGCCCATGTTATACTATTTTCTGTTCTGTTATAATGTTGTTTCTTCATCACAAAAAGACCTGAGGTTGTGTTTTGTTTCATTCACACATGTTTAACACACAAATGCTGCATATTTAGTCTGAGTTCTTCTCTCAAATAGAAAACACCCTGTTCCACCTTGTGATGTCATGTGGTAATACATGAAGTGCTCCACTGTGTTTTAACGTCTATACGTCTTCACTAGAATCATTTGGATAATTTCAGCCGTGGAAGTGACCGCCTCTACTGAGCCTTTTGTTAAGTAGAGATAGTCACTTCCAGTGGTAGTTTTCAAATGAAATAAACACTATTCCAGGTATGTTTTTGAGGAGGTAACAATATTATAACATGGCTTAAAACTCACAAGAGTCATTTTTGCATAATATAGGACCTTTAACTGTAAAACATCTGGTTGCATTTTTTCAGTCCCCCAAATAGCTACCTGTCTGTTAAGTCAGTTTGCACCAGAGAACTTCAGATCTTTAGCTTCCACAAATAGAGCGATCCACTGCCGAGCTGTGAATGAAGTGGGGTAATTAAAGCTGCTGTCTGGGCCCCTGTAGGAGAGCTATGCTAACGCTGAAATGCTAATGCAGTTTTCCTCTGACAGCTCTGTTAGTGGGAGTTTTCACATGCACTGATTTGCAATTCACACTGTGGTTATTTCTATCACGGCATCCTGGGAAGTAGAGATGAAATTTCACTTAATTGCGGCGTCTAGATGTTTTGAAAGGCAGCATTCAAGTCATTTTCTAATTGCTAGTTATTTGGCTTGCAGGTTGTTTCAATTGTTTCTTATTTATTCAGTTATTCATAAATCTGTTAATGTCCCCAACTGTTATCACAAGAAATTCTGAGGTACGTTGACTTTGACAACCTAATGCTGTTGCTCAAGTGGATCAAAGTTGGATGTGTCTGTGTATAATGAGCGAAGTTTGTCACTTATTTTGTGATCTTGGCAGGTTGTCTAACAAGCCAAATCATTGCACATTTGATATTATTCAATTACTTGAAGCAGCAGTATCAGTACTAGTAGAAACAGCTATATTACTGGAAGATATACCAAATTTAGACTGTATGTTTTAATAGGCCTGTTTTTGTAAGGATTTATGTGGTGCTAAGCCAAAGAATTTACCTTACCTTTGTGAATTTAACAGCAATCACAAAGGTAAAAAAGAACACGTGTTAAACGTAAAAGTAATATATATAAAAAATGACCCTTGTAAAAACCTTTCTGGTTGAGGGCATGCTGCCTGCTCATTTCCATGAAGATTTTATAACTTTGCCTCTAATATTCCACTGTATAGCCTTAAACGTGATGCCACCAGGCCAAGTCAGATTTGTAGAGAGAAAAATTGCATAGTGCAGCTTTAATCAAACAAATTTCTGACCACTCTCTCTTCTTTCCTGACAGGACGCTGCACCAGCAGTTTGAGAGCTACAAACAGGAAGTGCGGCGCATTGGGGCGGACACTAGGAGGCAGCAGACGCAGCAGAAAGATGACGCGCCCACCTGTGGGATTTGCCGAAAGACCAAGTTCGCCAACGGCTGTGGGCACCTGTGCTCGTACTGCCAGACCAAGTTCTGTGCTCGCTGTGGAGGACGAGTCTCTCTACGCTCCAACAATGTGAGAAAAGCTCTGAGTCCTGTGCACTAAAACCACTGCTTCTGTCACTGTCTGTGCTTCTCAACACTTTGGTCACATGGGCAAAGTGTATTGGAAGAAATGCCTGGCACAACCATAGATCCTGTAGGAGCATTGTAATTGTGAAAGTATTGTGTATAGTCATTAAAGATGCACAACAGGAAGGAAAACCTAGGTTCTTCTGTCCACTACACCGGCTCTTTGGGGTCCGTGGGTGCCAACGTGTTAATGAGGGATGAGTCATTGGAGGTATATATTAATACCTACAGTTACAGCCTATCCTTACTCTAATCAGAAGGTACGGCATTAATTCTTCTAGTCCCCAGGATTGCCTCCAATCATCTTTTTCAGTTCAAATGTATTAATTCAAAAGTATATCAATTATTCATTTCTATTGTTTTATATAGCCTAAATACCAGAGTTTTGTTATTAGCAAGCTTTCCCAAGTTTTGCCAATCAAGGGTTGGAAACACTTTATAATAACTACACCTAATTAGCCTTAATAAAGCATGAAGAAAGACTTAATTCATAATTAACAAATAATATATTCAAATTTATTCAACTGGCTTAATAACTACTTACTTTCTTCATGCATTATAAAGACTAGTTAAGGTGAAGCTAGTTGTTATAATATAAAGTGTAACCCAAGGGTCCATAGAAGAGGCTCCAATTACAATGACAGCATTGACATGCTTTTTATTACATATATTATTAACATCACTTGAAGAAACAACTGTTCCCAACAATAACAAACTTTTGAGCTAACCCTTCATCTCTTCAGTACAGAAGTATATTTTACCCCCTGGCAGCTCTGTTCCGATCTGTGGCAGGTGTCCATAAAGCCCGTGTGTTGTGTTATTTTAGGCCTGCCTCTCTCTGGGCTCCTCTCCAGCCCCTCTCTCTCTCATACCTGACGCTAACCTCCACCACGGCCTGCTGCTGCCCAATCTGTTCAGAATACTCCGCCTTTAGATGATTCTCAGCTCAAACTGTGACCAAATGTAGGTACAGCTCACAGACCAGGACAAAACACCAGATAATTAGTGCCTCTTATGAATTAAACAGACAAACGTCTATCCAATCACTATTAAATGTGCTGTATCTGATTTTTAATCATGAAAAAACACTTCATTTTAAATGGTTTGTAGAGGTCCTGACTTAGTCCTAACTTTTTGACCTAATCCTCACTTTCCCAACATATTTATTGCATCCTAATTATTCATAAGTTACTAATCACTTAATAGAACTTTCAGACAGTAGAGTGAAGTTGTCATCACGGTAATGTTAACAACAACAACCACAATTCCTACAGTGTACCAGCCTTACTTCCTGGTTCTTGGACGATAAAAAGGCTTTTTAATTAGATGCAGACAGCGCATACTGGTCTCATTTTTACACTATAAAGAGCTGCTTTCACAAATGATCTGTACATTGGCAAGACAAATTATCTTTATTATTTGAAAAGTCCCTTGAATAGTCCATAACAACCATTATGAAAGATTATCTCAGATCATCATAAATGCTTTAGCTTCTCATGCATGTTTCAACCCTTTGCATGTCTGTATTTGTTTTTATTATTTTATGTTCTGTTTTGGTGGGCATGCAGACTTAGGCTGTTGTTATAGGCAATGACTTTACTCTTCATTTATTTTGTGACTAGTCTTATTGAGAATATCTACATATTGTATCCAAACTGTGCAACTAAAAGTACATGTTGGCCTTATTTCTTGAACATTACGCTCAGAAAATTACAATATATAAGGTGCATTTTACATGATTTTAGAGTAGTGTGAACTGGAATGGTCTAATCTGCACCAAAAGCTTTCTTACATTTTTTAAAGGGCCCATATCACGCTATTTTCTATCATGTTGTTTCCTCATCACAAAATCTCTGGAGTTGTGTTTTGTTTTATCCACACATGTTTAACACACAAATCTTGTATATTTAGGCTGAGTTCTTCTCTCAAATAGAAAACACTCTGTTCCACCTCGTGATGTCATGTGGTAATACAGAAGTGATCCACTGTTTTTACACCTTCACTGGAATCATTTGGATAATTTCAGCCTTGGAAATGCCAATCTCTACTAAACTAAGGGTAAAGGAGCTGTTAACTTGAAAACTACAAGACATCACAAGGTGGAACACAGGATTTAGAGCTTTTCAGATGGAGACAGACTAACAATAAAGGATTACTCAAATATGTGTAAATGAAACAAAACACAACTCCATGTACGTTTTTGAGGAGGTAACAAGATTCTAACATGGCATAACGCTCACAACAAATTTGCATAATATAGGACCATTAAGTTTATATATTATGTGCTTGTTATTTAAAAATTTCTATTGAAATTGTTGCACCTTGACACCCCCTGATGATGTCACACTGATGTCATCACTGGGTCATGCATGCCGCTGCACCCTGCTGCTATCCACTCTGCTTAAAAACTAATTAAAAATCTGTTCAAGTCTGCACAATGTAATTAACCAACTGTTTGCACCTCTTTTTTCTTTTTCTTTTCACCTGTTTGTCCATCCTTCCCTGCATCTGCACCTCTCTTTGGTTCACACGCCTTCCTCTCCTGCTCCCTCTCTTCCTCACTTCTCTAACTGCTACCTGGACTGCATGCCACAAAGGAGGACAAAGTGGTTAGCATCTTTTTTGTGTTTTCTTCTGTGCCGTGGTGTGCCTTGTCCGCTAACTATAACTACACTGGCTGCATTCCAGTCGGAGGTTTTTGGTCCTCTGGCTTCTATAGCGTACTTTTTGACCCTGTTCAGATGTGTCATGTCAGTGTAAGTGAAGAGTGTGACTGGAGCAGAGCCAGTGTGTAGCCTATAGATCAGTCTGAATGGAGGATAGTTTATACAGCGCTTGTTAAGAGCTTTGGTTTTCTGAGGTGCATGGGATTGTCTCAGGCAGCTTGTCCTGAGAGTATAGAGAAAGAAAGGCACGCCCCTTTTTAGGAGAGGCCACTTGATCTACAAATACAAAAACATTTCAATGTGAAATATGAAATTAAGTCAATATTTGTGTCTTCGATTGGTGTCCCATGGTTACCAACACTAAAACATGAACTGTGTTATCTAATCATCGTTCCATTTTGAACCATAAGTGTTTCAGAATGAACTTTGTCCCTTGTCTCACTTTTGTTGAACCATAATAGAGAAACAACTATCTGGTATAATCACAGGCAGTTGTTTCCATATGGTTCTCACCCAGCAGCGTCTCTGATTGGTCGTTGGTTCCTCGTAATTCTCATCCAACGTGGCGCAAATAAAAAATGTATGGAGATTAACAGCAGCCACCCACCACGAAGTTCTGGAAGAAAATTTGTCCTTCATTTTTCCCATTGACTTTCAAAACAATAATTAACTACTAATGAGGCATAAGACACATCATTTGATTAATAATGTATTTCTGTAACTTTATGAACTTCAAAGTTAGTATGACATATAGTTAAATTTGATCTTTAATATATATTTTCAACTAAAAATAATTGTGTCATGGACATTGGTTACCACAAAGCTAATATATGAATTTTATGAGAACATTAAAAGAAAAAAAAAATTGCTTCAAAGGGTCCTGGAAAAAAATAAATTATACATACAATACAGTACAATTTCATTTTTGTTCTTGGGATACAGTAGGTAGTGCTTGTTGGGTAGGTTTCATCCATTACATTTTTTTGTTTCGCTACGAATAAGCTTGACCCGTCTTTCATTGCCATATAACATCATTTCTATTTGAATGTATTTTTACCCTACAGTGATACATTTTAAACATTTGTTGGAACCGTAGCATCTCCTTCAAAGAGGTGTGTGCTTGTTCTCTATAGTGTGGTCCACTTGACTAACCCTGTGTCCAATATCTGTCTCCTCCTTTGCAAAGTGTCTCATAGTGAACGACAGGGTAAGGCTTACTGCTGATGACGGTGGTTGTTGCATGGGTCACTAATTTAACATGATTTTTTGTCTCCTCACTTTAAACTCTGGCTTATGTGTCCATTGACAGAAAAGCACCAAAAGCTAACTAAACTTTGTGTATATTGTACCAGTAAATGATGTGCTTCTGACAATGAACACATTGCCCCAAAGTCAACACCAGGCAGAGTCAGCATGAGTCACATATTACTGTAAACAGGCTGTTGGAACCCCCTATCCCACCCACTCACTACCCCTCTCCCTGTGGCTATAGGTGAAGGACTGTAGTGCCTATCAAATCATTTAACGAGAGCATTTATAAAAATACATTTCAAATCTGAATGCTTCACCAGTGAGTTTGACAGCGGTCCAGCCTTACCATATGGAGATGGGAGGGACAAAATTATATGTTCCACCTTGTTCCTGAAATACCCTCTTGTTGTAACAGAAATGTTGTGTTATTTATTAAGGAGTATGTTTATTGCTAATGGCATGATATGGACAAATTGTGTTTAATATGTTTAAATCACTTCTGGATTATGTATTAAGAAGTATCAAATCCTGATAGAGGCCTGCTAAATTGTATTGTGAAGGATTGTTTTACATTATTAATTTTATCTTAAACAAATCAAAATGTCATGTTACACAATCATAGACATGTGAAATAACACATAGTTTTCAGTAGACATGGTAAAGATTGAGAACTCACAGAATATACACTTCTGATACTTTGTTATATTAAATAATTATACAAAAAATGAAATTATTCCATATAAAGAGGCATTAGATTTGACCATGTCTGCTGTGCATATATTTTGGGAAATATTTACTGGAGTTTTAGTCATTTGAGTTTTGAAAAAAAAATTGACAGCCATTTTAGGACTAATCCAAGTGTTGCTAACAAGCATATCAGAACTACTCCTTTTCCTGATCTATAATTTTATTTGCACAAAGATTCATGAAACACCAAAGCTCTAATAATATGAGAAAGTTAAGTTGAGCAGTTTGGCTGGAGAGAAATCAGTCTTGTATGTTAAGAAGGACATGTGTTTGAAGCTAGTGTTTTCCTAACTCCAGTACACCAGTCTGTGATGTTGGTGCTGCATTCAATGTGTGCGGTAAATGTGAACTCCAGATGGTTCTAAAAACAGAACAAACCAGGTACACTGAGTCTCCCACTGCTTTGTGAAGGGACTGCTGCCTCCCAGTGGAGAACGAGCTACTGATGACAAGATTACCAGACCTGGCCATTAAAATGTGCCTTTTTATAATGAAATTAAATCCTTTAGCAGATGTCTCACATGCATAGTTGGAATTGTGGCAAGTTGTGTCTTTAAATTAGAGGGCCCAAATTACGCTATTTTTTGATCTATGTTATAATGTTTCCTCATCAAAAACATTCCTGGAGTTATGTTATGCTTCATTCACAACTGTTTAACAAACAAATCCTGCATGTTTAAGTAAAAAAACACTCAAAAAAACACCTTGTGATGTCCTGTGGTAATACAGGAAGTGCTCCACTATGTTTTTAAACCCCATATACATTCAGTTGAATCATTTGGATAATTTCAGCCCTGGTATTGCCTCTACTACTACTATTACTATTTTGTGTAATTGGACTATTAAATTATTATAGTACATACAGTATATACTAGTAATTCTTAAAAAGTTTTAAGATAAGATAAGAATACAATTTTAGTGTTGCAGTGCAAAGTTAAAGAAAAATTAAGATAAATAACTATTAAAAAATATACTTAAATATAACCAATCAAACTAGAATAAAAGAAATAGTTTGAATAAAGTTAATTGACATAAGCACGTACTATCGTTCCAATGTTCTTTCAAATATAGACTGCGTTGTTGAGTCTGGTGTTGAGTCAAATAGATTCACAACATAAAAGCTTGTGTAAAAATAGATGGATGATGATACTTACTGATAGAGCCACATGTTTACTGCATACAGCTGACAGAGCAGTTTTCAGTGGATGGGAGGACACTGTATATTCTATAGCCTATCTGTTATACCTCTCTATCTCCATCTCTTCTTCCTTCTATCCTGTCCTCCTTGAATCCTTCCCCTCTTCACCAGCATGCCGTTTTACACGCAATCTGGACAAGTACTAAACAATAGCTTTACACCAGCCGCTGAAGTCTTGACAACCAGTATAAAGCCTGTTGTATTTTTTTTTTTTTTCCCTAATAATCAGTTGTTGCTGGTTGGAAACAGGCAACAGTTTAGAACATGTTCTGTGATTAATCTTTCAATTGGGGTAGACTTTAATGTTATCCAGTGAATGTGCAGATCTAAGTATGTTCTGTACAGGTGCCTGATTATCATAGCATTGCACTGAATACTTGATGCATTGATACATGTAAGTATATGTAATGCAATATCATGTGTATTGGAATTGGTTAGTGTCAAATTACAATAATGATTTTGTAATTGTGGTTCTTAGTTGGCTACTCATCAATGGTGCAAAAAGTGCTTACACCAAATACTGTTGTGTGTAAGCAGTTTATTACATGATCATAAAATAGATGGAATATGGCTTAGGTTGCAACAGTCCTGCTTTTGTCATCGTGAATTGGGGCCGAGAGACACTTTTCCGTATTGATTACGTTGTACTTTGTCATGAAACCCCAAACCCCCAGACAAATGTCAAACCTGATTATTTCTACAAATGACTAGACCCAAGAACTCACTGTATTATAACAACAACAATAACAAAGTGCATTCTAGCAATAATCATTTAGCTGGCCCTATCTGTGTTAAATAATATTGGCCTATAGAATGTTATGATATCTTCTGAAATCCAGCAACAGTGAGACTTTGGAACCAAACCTGGAACATACTAGGACTATTACAGGACCTAACCACTATATTCCAGGACTAAACTGGGTTCATATCTGTATCAAACCAGGTCTAGTGTGAACAATAATTATGGTGATAATTACTGAAAATTCCTTATGGATAATAACAACAAGAAAACATATGTACATATCTCTTCAAATCAAGGCAACATTTTGACCACGGCTAAGTTAAAGGTGAGCTATGTATAACTTTGCTGGTGAAGGGTCCTCCACCGCTGCTTGTTTGTCTCCATGATCACTGTGGGGAGGTGACTGCTTTCCTGTAATGTTCCACAGTACAATCTTAAACTGTTCCATACTGCATTTATTCAGTCAGCATTTTTGTGTCGTGAAATACCTTAAAAAACGTGCATTCTTGCTCCACAGACCTGACCTGTAATTTGGCCTGGTGGTGTCACTTGCTTGTCTCCTTTTCGATAGATAAATGCGTTACATTCGAGACACATCAGTAACATCTCCACAGTGATACAGATGGTGGTCCCTCCTCCAGAAAAAAATAGTGGACCTTTAAAATGACTCGCTGTATATATGAATACAGAAAAGTGTATAAAATTTAGATTTGTATATTTCACAAAATTAATTCTTATGAGCTTTAAGACATGTTACCTCCTCAAAAACATACCTGGAGTTGTGTTTTGTTTCATTCGCACATGTTTGAGTAATCCTCCATTATTAGTTTGTCTACATCTCCAAAGATCAAAATGCTCTGTTCCACCTTTTACCTTTAGTTCAGTAGACATTGGAAATTCCAAGGCTGACATCATACAAATGATCTTGGTGAAGATGTATGGAGTTTAAAAACACAGTGGAGCACTTCCTGTATTACCACATGACATCACAAGGTGGAACAGGGTGTTTTCTGTTTGAGAGAACAACACAGCCTAAATATGCAGGGTTTATGTGTTAAACGAATGAATGAAACAAAACGCAACTCCAGGTATGTTTGTGATGAGCAAACAACATTATAACGTAGATCAGAAAATAGCGTGATATAGGCCCTTATATAATATTACCTTTAGATTTCCTATACCCCATGGTCCTAAATGCACTGGCCTGGCTGGCAGCTGCAGTTGATCCAGGGCCTTATTGCAGTAAATGAAGTATTATGTGTTTTGTGGCCGTCTATTCCCCGTCCTCAGGATTTCCATCAGCGTTGGCAGTTTACACCCATAGCTGCACTGTATGTCATTCTGTCCAATAGGCTGTACAGTAAATGTGTGTGTTAAAGTAAAGGGGGAGGGGTCGCTCAGTGGTTAGCTATGGCCTGGCGCTCATGTTTGCACCATTTAAGGAAAAGCCAGTGTGCACAATAGCTGTTTGAAATTGCAATGGAGAGCTTCACTATTTTTTGAGTGTATTAATATGTTTAGTGAGTGTCTCTTCATTTTGTCAGTGCAGCCATGTACAGTATATCAGATAAACGGTTTAGGAACCAAATGAGTGGTCTGATGGTATTATTTACTGGAACTTTTTCTATATTACACAAAATTTACATATGTCTGAGTAATCCTATATGAGTTTAAAAACTCTGTAGCGCTTCCTGTATTACCACACAACATCACAAGGTGGAACAGAGTGTTTTATGTCTGAGAGAAGAACCTAAATATGCGGGGCTGGTGTGTTAAACATGTGTGAATGGAAAAAAAAAAATGAAAACAAGTGAAGTGTTTATGATGAGGAAACAACATAATATAGATCAGAAGACAGCGTTATATTACATTTACATTACATTTCATTCCCAACAGCAGCATTGACAATATTAAACTTAAAATACTATATTATACTAAAATAAAATAAAATATATTCTACACATTTTTAATGTAACGGTCTTTTTTTCTTAGAAGAGGGCAGGCATTATTTTGATAATAATTACATGACCAAAAAGAAAATTCACAAATGTTAAACCTGGTACCACTATATCTACCCAACCTCACTATAAAATCTGTATATCAACCAAACATTTTCTGTCCCAGTAAATCTGCATAACCCAGTACAGTAAACTTCCCTGCTCCATTGTCCACACTCACAGGTTTGGTCCCCTCTCTCTCACTGATGCGGTTGCCGTGGTGACGCTCACTCCATCTTTTGGGCAGGAGGAGGTTGACTTTGTTTCATGACGGAGATGACATTGCTTATTCTCCTTTCTCCCCCTCATGCATCTCGCCCACATCCACTCGCCCACGCCTCAGTGTTCCAGCACACAGTTTACCACAAATACATGTACTCACAGCACAAGTGGGATCATTTACTGAAAATATGCAGAGATATAGATATAGCAGCAACTTAAGAAAGAATATACTGTAGTTTGGGAATCAAGTAAAGTTTTGTCAAAAAGGTACAGCGGCCATTTTAACTTGTGTAATATGTTTTAGTCATCATCTTGTAACACTTGCATTTTAACTTTGCCTTATGTTTTGTGTCAGATGTCCTCCCCAACACTTCCTCATTCATTTATCTGAGCTGCAGGAAAAAGTATTGACTTGCTAGTAGAAAAGCAAACCTCATTTATTTCACTTGTAAAAATGGTTACAGTCCTCCTATTATCCAATATTATGTTTATTATGTTGATATGTGACAACTTGGTGGTTGCAAGAACTTGATTTTCTGTGTTTTGTTGTTGTACACGCACAAGTTTTCTGTGCACCCATTGGACACTAGTTATGAGTCTCTAAATTTGATAGTTATGGTTTGGCTTCTTGTTTGAAATCACACATTTTTTTAACTGAACAAAAAATACATAGAAAGTGCTTTTTGAATCACATTTGAATTGTTGGCGATTTGGGAAGCTACATTTAATAAATTGTGTTGATTTAAAACCATTTAACACATCACAGAATACACATATAGGTTCCATATTTGTACAGACTGAGCAGCACTGAGCCATACATGAACTCAACATGACAGGTGGGCAGCCTAAATCGAGACATCTGATTGGACGGCACACCACATGTGGTCACACATGAGAAGAAATAGGTCACGTCCATTTATTTAATACAAATTCACATATAATTACCTACATGGTCCCTTGAACATGTGAGGCCCCCCGTTTACTGACTTTACTCAAATAAAGACAAGAGGCCATAGAATAGGATTTGTTGTGTTGACAGGAGAAAGGGATATGCATTGGACTAGGCTATAAGAGGCTGCTGTTGAAGGATTAAGTCTTCATAGATTAGAGCTATGGCATCTATGAAAAAGCCTGTATAGTTCTGCAGGACACTCTGGGTGAAAGCAGTGCGGGTTGTGGTCAGAACGAAAGAGAAGGCTCTCAAACAATTATATTAGTGGTCACTTAAATTCTGCTAAAGGAAAGAATTACAAATATATACTATATATTTGCAGCTTCTAGCTGAATTTCACAAATTAAATTTTATAAGTCTGCATCATAGCACTTGTCATCGGCCTAGTAGTTGGCCTTGAGTCTTGTGAGCTGCATGGTACAGGCAGAGGCTGCCTGTGACACTCTATGTGCACCGCAGTTGTGTATCCTACAGGGTGTTACTGTATGCTTGTTCAGAGCAGAAACCTACTAGGCCTTGGAATAAGAGGAATATAGGATAGTGCGCGGAGAAAGGTGATTCCAAGACAATGTCCTGTATAGTTGGCCCTGCGGACATTGGGCCTATATGTTTAGATATTATTGTCATGTGGGGTTGAATAATGGTGAGGATCTGAAGAGATTACCGGCCGCTACTATAGTACCGGATTATAATCTGCGCTGCCCGGGCTGAGGTGCAGAGGTGGAGGCAGAGGCGAGTGCAGAGGAGCCGGAGACCGCTAGAGAGAGAGAGAGTGGCGCAGACCGACAGCTGTGGGCCGTGCGCACAGTTGATTTGCCGCAGATTACGGTGGATGTGCGCCAACCACCAGTCAGGCCGAGATGAATGCGCTCCGGTGTGCTACATGTTAACGCAGTTTCATTGAAGCACTCGTTGTATTTCCAGCGTTTGCATCAAAAAGTAGCCTAACTATTTTTGTTTTGCCTCCATGAGATCTGGTTCTGGATATGTTTGTGTGGTTGCTTCGTTGACTTTTGGATATGGAGAAACACTGGATTACAGATCATGGTAATAGTTGAAACTCTGTGAGGACAAAGGATTTGATGACCATGGCTACCTGTGCATGTGAGTATTGATGTTAGCTGAGCTCAAATCTGACAATGGAGCACTATGGGATAGAAGTAATCAATAACTACAACATTATTGGCTATTATATAACCAAAACCAAGTCAGTTATAATTAAAATAATAATTAACAATTTAAACTAAAGGGTATTTCAGTTTTTACCTTATGACATAAAAACAGCTTCCTTTTATATATAATTTAATATATGAAAATGTGTAAAATTGAACTATAGTTGAGTGATAGCACACTTAATGATATGGGTTACATAATACTAGGCTATGTATCTGGAATTTTTATTACAATATTACATTTATATTTAATATATTTATATTATATTACAATTGTCATTACAAAGGATTTCAATACAGTTGTAACCCTCCTTCAGATTTCTTACTTTCCTGTTTACATGTGATCTGAGAGAAGCATCAACAAAACATTTCTGTGGGACTGGTAACAGACACACATGACTTGACAGTTTCATCCTTGTGAGCTGAGGCTGCCTTTGCCAGGCCGGGTGCAGTGATAATGGAGATGTGCACATATTGTAAACAGCAGTCTGAGTGCTCATTAATATTTCATTACTGGAGGCAGAAGCTGGAAAAGTATGTGGGGGAATACCAATACCATGTTGGTGGAGGTTCCCAAAGATGACTGGCTCAGGTGGAAGAGCAGTGAAGAATATGAGTAAATTCTGTTTAGTACTATGCAAATATAGCATTCAGGGATTAAATGTTTTAAGGGGTTGTATTTTAAATGTGTATTTACCATTGTGTTATGTGGTTATTTCTAATTGTCAATAATATGCATGGACCTTTTTAATTTAGAGATCTACTGCCAATCCTAAAAAAAGAATAAAATATAAAAAGAATGTGGTTTGGAGCAGACTTCTGACTTTGAAGTTTGTTTGTTTTTTATGTTAAATGGCAATTATTAAGTTTCTATTGAATATTTTCAGGATATTCTTTTATAATAATATTGATTATTATTATAATAATAATCATCAATAGGCATAATAATCAATGGGCATTATTTGGGCATTATTGTACAATACTACTTTTTGTTGACATTGTAACCTGCCTTACACTCTTGCACATTACTGTATGCATTGATTTGCTATATTTATTTAAAGGTGCACTATGTAATTTTTCTGGTGGAGGGTATGGCACCTGCTTGTGTCCATGGACATGTTATAGCTTTGATTAGAATGTTCCACAATATGGCATTAAACACATTTTGCTCCATGAAGACAAGCGGGTAACACCAGTTCTGTAGAGAAGATACCCAACTCACAGTAAAATGCATGAATGAAATGAAAAAAGCTAAATGGATATGTTTACCATACTGTGGAACATTCCAGGCAAAGTAGTAACATCTCTATAAAGACAGGCAGGTAGCAGACCCCCTATCAGAAAAGTTTCATAATGCTTAAGAATGTGTGTGTAACAGGCATGCGGCTGTATATTTATTATATGTTATTGTACATAATTATTATTTAACAGTATTTTACATTCCTTTTCCTTCTGCCAGGTGATGTGGGTATGCAACCTGTGCCGTAAACAGCAGGAAATCCTCACCAAATCAGGAGAATGGTTTTCGGGGACAGGGGTACGGCCCGGGAGCCTGGGGGCCTTGAACGACCCGACCCTGGGAGGTGAGGCACAGCGGGACAGGAAGCTCCGCTCCAGGTCCCAAGCTCCGCCCACCAACACCAACACGGGCGCTCCAGACGGGACACTGCCACCTGGTGTCAACGCAGCCAAGGGATCAGACAGCATGCAAGGGTCCCGCTCTCAGAGTGAACCGCCCAGGGAAAAGTAAGTGGTTTTATTAGGGATGGGACAAGCTCTCATACCACAAGATCTCGTGAGACAAAATTACCACAAGATTGTGCACAATTGAGAAAAAAAAAAATAAATCTTTTTTCTCATGTGTACATAATTTTTTTTCCCCTGATTTTACCTTTGTTTGGACAAAAAAGAATTAAGAGGTAGTGAGTTATATAATTTTAGAAGCTGTAGTTCCAAAAAAGGAGTACTACAATGACGGCTAAAGCATTACATAAAATAAATTAGTAGTAATGAAGCCAAAATCGTGAAAACTTTTGGTTCTTTTTCAAAACAATAATTTAGGAGATGTACAGTAATTACCTTGCTGACATATTTCGGCTGCTAAATGTGATTCTGAAGATGGCTTGAAGATAGCAGCCAACAAGGTAGTTACATCACCTAATTTATTGTCTTTTAAAAGAACCAACAATTTTTGAATGTAAAAAAACAAAATGTTTTTACGTAATCCACTTGACCTGTGTTTATTTTTTACTTTTATAAAAGTCAGACACATATGTTTGTGTAACACTGACAGATACAGCTTTTTGATGCCACTTGTCTGATGCTAATTTGGGGTGTTGTTTTGCAGGGCCAGACCAGTGTCCTACCATGAACAGAACGGTAAAGGAGGGCTGGGCAGAGGCAATGGGCGGCGGACACCGGGGAAGCTCCAGTCCCAGTCGTCTCTGGATGAGCGTGGAGGTCCCGGAGAGCGGCGCATGGTTGAGGGGCGGAGGCTGGAGAAGATCCACTCTCAGGAATATGAGGATGGGACGGACGGTCTGGGGCGTTTGGAGAGCCACCGCAGACCCGAGGAGGAGGACCCCAGAGAACGGCAGAGACGAGAGGAGGAGTTTCAGAACCGTTACCGCAGCGACCCCAACCTGGCCCGCTACCCGGTCAAACCACAGAAGGAAGAGCAGGAGATGCGCATGCACGCCAAGGTCTCCAAGGTGCGCCACCAGCGCAGACACAGCGATCTGGCCATTAACGAGGTAGGGCTAGGGCCCAATGATGGGAAGGACTTGTCTAGGAGGGACTCTGAGCGAAAGGCTCCTATGGACAGGACCGTAGGGATGGGAGGGATGGGTCCACGTGCAGGGGGCAGAGCGGGGTCCCAGCCCGGGGGTCCGGACTATGGGCCAAATAAAGGGCGACTGGACCCCAACACGGCACGGACACAAAGGGACAAAGGCGGGGATAGTCTGCTAAGAAAGGACTCTCAGAGCTCAGACCAGTCCGAATCCCTGCGGCCGCCCCCTCCACGCTCCTACAAGAGCAAACGGGACAAGAGACAGATGTCCATCAGCAGCTCAGAGGAGGAGGGAGGATCCACACCAGAGTACACCAGCTGTGAAGACGTGGACATGGAGAGCGTCAGCGAGAAAGGTCTGTCACATCACAGGGTCACACCAGTTTTTCTCAAGGTTTGACTTCTTAACAATCTGCATTTGCAAAAGAAATGATAAACATGATTTGATTACCCTCCTGTTGAATTCCTGATTTTCTCATGTGCTTGACCATGAGCAGCGCTGACGAGCACAGAGTGTGTCATATACCTCTGTGGCACTCTCAGGACAGTTATCATTTATTTGGCGAGTCCTGGTGATTTAGGCCAGCAGATTTGTGGAATTAGGTCAGTGGCTCATGACTACGTAACACTTTACAAATAGCTAACTGCATCAGCACTCAGCACGCGAAAACTAAGCTAGGATGACTGCACAGGCACTCCGTAGATTCAATACAATCATAAAATTCAGATGGAATACAATAACTTATTAAGATTGTTCGCTGTGCTACAGAACACTACTTGAAACACTACTTGAAATCCCAGCACACATAATGAATGCGTTGCTTTTACCTAGCTATTTGGAATTTCACGCAAAGAATTAGTTGTTCCTTCATTATTGGAGGCTGTTGTTTAGGTACTAGTATCTACCAGGTAAGTAAGAAAACAACTTCTTTGACAAGGATTGCAGTTTATAGATGTCATTTCTTCACACAGGTCATTTGATACAATACACCATAAGGACCAATTTAGTTGTAGACTTGATGAAATCCCAGATGACCGCATTGGTACAGTTCCTCACATACTGGGGGATTATATCGTGGTGTTTGTGTTTTGATGTAGCTCTGTTAAGGCCCCAGTCTTCTGTAATATCTCCCAGCGTGTTCATCCTCCCAAACAGAAAGCCCTAAATCAGCAGTTAAAGTGTGGACTCAGCACCTACCCTGTGGAGTGGCCTCTACGGGCTTTTTCATGTTAGATTAGAGGGACTAGCTATGTCCATGAAGATACTGTGTTTTCTCTATCATCACATCATTCCTAATGGTCCACCTGTCCGCGTGCACCCAGGGGATTTCTGCTGAATAATGAATGAACTATGAACAACACTAGAATATAGTATTAATGTAGGGTTGTCAGAAATATATTGACAGTAAATATGTGAAAATTTGTACAAATGTTAGATCAATAATCCAAATAACTGAGTTTTTAAAAAATATAAAATTAAAATGATACAATATTTAATCTCAATCTCTTTCCTGCAGGTGACTGGGACTGTCATCCACTAGATCCTACTGTATGGCATGTAAGTTAGTGCTTTATATATACCTTTTTTGCTCACACACACACATACATTAAATTCATGCATCACATTCATCCATTTTGTTTCACACCATAGGATTTGATGTCATAATTTCAGATTTCAACAAGATTTGACAAAAAAAAATTCACTAGTTTTTTTGTACTTATCGAGAGTTCAACCTGAAGAGCTGAAAACCATATGTGTTAGAGTATAATGAATGATACATAAATATGAATTATAACCTCTCTCCTTTGTTTCTGAACAGCACCCAGTCTCGTGGCAGCCGTCTAAAGAGGGTGACCACTTGATCGGACGCATCACGTTAAGTAAGAGGTCAGCCATGCCCCGAGAGGCAGGCTCCCTCCTCGGACTAAAGGTAGGAAAACTGTTTAGTGTTACTTAAAAAGATGTCAGCTGTAAAAATGTACATACATACACAATACACAATACAATAACAGCAAAAATAAACACTTTAGTAGTCTGATAAGTAACTGAAATTAATGATTTGATCCTCTACTGCTCAAATATTATCGTTGCACAAATAAAAGGTACACACAATAAAAATATTAAGCCCAAAAAAGTATTGTTCATCTGTAATGTAATGAAGTCGATATTGTTGTTAAACCAGTTTATCTAACAGTATTATTGTAATGAAAATGCTGTACATTTGTGTTTGTGTGCAGGTGGTTGGAGGTAAAATGACAGAAACAGGGAGACTAGGGGCCTTTATCACCAAAGTGAAAAAAGGAAGTCTTGCAGATGTTGTGGGGCACCTACGACCAGGTTTGTATTCATGAATATCCAATCCAATCAAATACATTTCTATAGCACATTTTACAAAAAAAGACTGTTTCCAAAATGCTGCACATAATGAAATAAAATCAAACTACACAGTACACAATAAACAAAACCAGAATAATAAAAATAATAAAATAAAAACTATAAACAGAATAAAAACCACAGTGTAAAAAATTTATAGAGGTACTTGATGACGTCGAGCTGACGTTGCCTTAAATGTCACCACAACAAAGAGTTTGCACCTCCAATGGAGATCACACTACTGACTACGCATCTCTGCTGAATCCTACGTGTTTCACATATTAAGTAAGAACAACTGAAGAACGAAGTAAGTTCAGAGTAGTGGCCGTGTACTGATGGAGATGCAATATGGCGTCTTGAAAATAAGTGATTAAAGATTGCTCAAACAACTTTGAGGGGGTAACTGAGAAATGGAAACAACTATAAAATGGTTAAAAGTTCTGAAAAGAATATTTTGCATAATAGGTCTGTTAGCCCCACAAATGTAATAATCTCCACAAACATAATAATCCCCACACACGTAATAAAAACTCAAGAATGACATGCAATTTCATATATAATTAGACTAACTGTGGTCTCTTTGATTTACTTATTTAACCCTATTCATTTTAACATTTTAAAGTAATGTAAAAATTGTGTAATTTCATGTAACTCTTTTGGTTTTACTTGCAGGTGACGAGGTGCTCCAGTGGAACGGGAAGTCGTTGCCCGGAGCAACCAAGAAAGAAGTTTACAACATCATCCTGGAATCCAAGGCCGAACCACAAGTGGAGATAGTTGTATCGAGACCTATAGGGTAAGATGGACAGTTAGCATGCGACAGCTATTAAGTATGTCTTTTCATCTAACTGTTACTTCTGTGTTTTTTCATTCAATTAAAAGATCAATCAACCGTATTATGTCCAAAAACGTCTTAAGAAAAGTATATAGAATCTCTCAGTAAGTAGTATTGGTTTGATTTGTGGAGTGCTTTTCCCAATATCTTTCCTATTCAAATTACTCTACAGACAGACCAACTGTCTTTGCCTCCCCTGCTCCCCTTACTGTACAAGTGTTTTAATCATATTTATTGAACCTATTTTCCTGATTGTAAAGCTGTTGCCCTGTACCTGTCCTCAGCTTTTTCCCTAAAAGAAATTGTTTATTCAAAGATTTAAAAAAATCAATTTAATATTAATTAATTTATTGTTTTACAGGGATATTCCTAGAATCCCAGAGTCATCGCACCCACCACTAGAATCTAGTAAGTATATGTCAGTGTAAAACCACTTTCATGGATGCACTGAGTTACTATCCTATATAAGCCTATATTACTATATAAGACTATGAAGCTTTAAATGTGGTTTCCTTTTAGTGGAGGTTGAATTTATGTTTCTATCTCAATCAGTGGGTTTCAGAAAAAAATTAAGACAGGTGCCATAGTAATTAACAACACAAAATAAAAAATATATAATATTTTGAATGGTCAACTGTCCTCAAAATGTCAGCATATAACAGGAAGCTGAAACCTATGAATAGTCACAGTAACTGTGTTTGGCTAAATAAATTAATAAATTAATGTTTTTTTTAATTAGCTGGCTCAAGTTCTTTTGAGTCCCCAAAGATGGACCGTCCTTCGATATCAGTGATGTCCCCCACCAGTCCTGGGACCCTGCGTGACCTGCCTCTAGTACTGCCCGGACAACTTTCAGTAAGGACATTTAAAACACAATAACACTTTGGTTTTATATTTAATACAAATTTTTTTGACTTGCTCCTCCTCATGTGCAGGTAAAGTTGTGGTACGACAAAGTAGGCCATCAGTTGATAGTCAATGTCCTTCAAGCCATAGACCTGCCTCCTCGACCCGACGGCCGGCCAAGAAACCCCTATGTCAAAATGTACTTCCTGCCTGATAGAAGGTAAGACACACCATTTAAATGTCTTTGTTTGCACTATATAGCTTTCTAGTGGAGGGTCCGCCACCTGCTTGTCATGTTATTTCTTTGCCTGCAATTCCACAATATTATATTAAACCTTGTATCTTACATTTATTCAGTTACAGGTGTTATTATTGCTCAAAAATACATTACTAATTGAAAATATTAGAGCACCTTTATATTAACTTTTTCGACTACTGACAATGGAAAGAAGATACTGTTTATGAGGCCTCTATAATATAATCTTCTTTTGTGTTTGTTTCAGTGACAAAAGTAAAAGACGAACTAAAACAGTGAAGAAAAGCGCTGAGCCGAAGTGGAACCAGACTTTTATCTACTCCCACGTGCACAGACGGGACTTCAGAGAGCGCATGTTAGAAATCACTGTGTGGGATCAGCCACGAGTGCAGGAGGAGGAGAGCGAGTTCCTGGGAGAGGTGAATTTATTTTATATTTCATTTGCTAATTTATTTAGGGACAGTGAAAACCAACCAAGCAATCAAATCAAGGAACGACAACAGTGATGAGAACGATATAAGTTTTGTGTGTTCTTTACTGTAGACTATCACTGTTTAAATGGAAAATGAGTTGTGTGCATCAATTTGAATTAAAAAAACTTCAGATTGTAGAATATGATAATGTCATACTCCCAGATGGGGGGAGAGACAGAGATAGTTTTCCCTATTGATGACATTGTACTTAAAATATCCAAAATGTAAATTCACAAATGTTGAACCTGATGATTTCTGTTAATGCCTCTATCCAAGAAGTCACTGCATTACAACAAAAATCTGCATTTTAACGATTTTCATTTTAGCTTCCTCCTCTGTATTAAATAATATTGTTCTATAAAATGTTGTGATCTCATCCCAAACTCAGCAATGCTATAGATACTATAATAAATGTTACTAAGGAAAAGCCTCAATACTTGACACTGATTTAAAAATTGCAATGGTAATTTAAAGAGAGTAAAAAAAAACAATATATAATTTTCAACACAAATGGTCCTGATATAGATCCAGACCTTAAATTACTGAGGAAAGATTAAGTTTTTTCCTCTATGTTCAAATGATTTCCATGGACCTCCCCTCAGATCCTGATTGAGTTGGAGACTGCTCTGTTGGACGACACTCCGCACTGGTACAAACTGCAGACCCATGACGCGTCCTCCATCCCTCTGCCTCAGCCCTCTCCTTATCTCCCACGGCGACACGTCCATGGAGACAGTCCCAGCAAGAAACTACAGAGTAAGGGACTATATATGTGTGTGTCTGTGTGACTTTTGTTTAGAATGATTTTCCTTGATATAAAAATGAAAATATAGAGCTACACATAAATATATTGGTATGTAGCAAATAGAAAATATAAAATCTTTTAGTTTTATCTTTTAGGTTTATTTGTCAGGGACAAAATATTAAAACAGCTGTTAAAGCCATGCAACCAATTATGACATTGTTTCATCATACCTTATTCTTAGAGAAGTCTTCACTCAAAGGTCTCCTTAGACATATTGCTTTGCCGGGAATGTTGAACGGTATTGCAATGAGTTTAGCGATCTTGCATTTATTTGATTACAGGTGTTTTTATTCAACAGATCTGATCTGTAATGTAAAGTTCTGTTAAAGTCTTCTGTAGTTTCAGTTTTTTAGGTTTGACCAAGTTAGAAGTATCACATAATGCATACAATTATACCAGTTGCTGTAATCCAGATGCTTTCATTCCTGTACAGCCCTTGTTGAGTCCTGTACTGAACTGTCTTCTTGTCTCAGCTCTTCTCCCTGTCTTCCCTGTCTTATGTGTGTCGTGTACAGGGTCCCATCGCATCATTGACACAGAGTTTGATGATGGTTTGGTAGTGCCTAAAGGTGGGTGGGGGGCATGGCCAGTGAACACTCGCTGTAGTAGCCTGAAGACGTCCAGCACTGGGCGAGGAGTCAAAACATTTCAGCAGCAATGTGTTTGGACAGTGGCTCTCAGACTGCTTATGGTGGGGCTTAAAGTTATGGATTTTACTTCAGTTCTGGTTGAAAGGTCATTTTGATATATTTCACAGTGGAGGTTCAGTATCAGAGAAGAAATTCCATATTTACAGACCTGTTCAGTCCAGGTTTAGACTGTAAGTGGGCTTGCCTCTCCCAATTCTGACCTATAAATAAGTCTGGTGGTGTCACCCTTTTGTCTCCATGGAGATAAGTTAAATGCTTTACTGTGGAACATTCTAGGCAACATAATCACATCTCTTTGGAGACAAGCAGATGACGAACCCTCTTCCAGAAAAGGTAGCTATAGTGCCCATGGGTTTAGATCTAGTATAGTATAGGTTAGACCTGTAAGATTTGAGCTGTAGAGGGTAGAATAAATAACTTGCTATTGCTAATTATTAGTTCACCCTGCTATTTATTTATTTATTTATTTATTGTAGCTCAGGCCCTTTAATGATACTGTATATTTAAAAATCGGTATGAGTATGACACTGAGTAATAGGATTATCCTGCTATGTGTCCGTGACATAAAGTAGTTTCAATTGCTTAATGCTTAACGCTTAATTTCTCTGTTGCAATATATCATGCATCAAAATTTGTTTTTGTCACAGGCCTATTATTGATGCAAGGTTTTGTAGATTTATTTTGTTCAAGTTCTTCCCCAGTCTGATGCGCTGGCATTGCATGGGTTAAATCCTAGCTAAGCCCTTGTTCTGTTCTTCTTTCATTTCCATTGTGGTTCTTGAAAAGTTTAAGAGTCACTGTTTCAGAACACGCTGCATATAAAATAATACAATTAAAGCTTGCTGAATCGGCAAAAGGCATACACCACAGAACGGTGTAATTCATCACTGTGCCACTGAACTGCAGATGTGAAAATGTGATTTGGTGAAAAACATTCTGCAGTTTCTCTTCTTCTGCTGGGCCTCCGTAACACCCGAGCACCCGAGCATGTTAGAGCTGTAGTCACTCACCCCCATTCACACAGCCACATCTTTGCATGCTACAGTGGACAAGATATTAGCTTCAGTAGTCATGTTAATTTGAAATAGTCCCACTATTTTTTTCCCACTATTACTACCATTGTACATTCATTTAGGGAGTATTTCACTCTATGGAACAAGTCTATTCAAATTCAGATAAGTTGTTTTGGGCGATATGACTATTTATTTTATTTTTGTATTTATTTAAAAAAGTATTTTTAACTTTATATCTTGAGCCTATTATATTAGGCTATATAGTAGTAAAATCTATGTAGTAAAATAAACCTAATTGTGGGTTTCAGCTTCCTGTTTATCTGTGACATTTTGAGGACTTTTGACTCAAAAGATAAAACATTATGTTTGGAATTGTTATGGCAATGATGCTAATTTTTCATTATTCATAAACCCATGGATATATAGTCAAAAACCTCAAAAGGTAACAAATTGGAAACATACCTCCACATACATTTATTTATTTAAATTTACATTATTTTACTTATTCTATTACTTTATATGGCAGTTTGTAACAATTTGTAGATTGTGATCTATCGCCCTGGCCTCATAAGAATAAGGTAGTTTTCTCACAAGGTTCAAATTAAATGCTTTATTTAATTTGTCACATCTATTATTTTCTATCTTCATTGCAGACACAGTTGCTCTAGCTGTAGCTTACAGTGTGGCACTAGCTTACCTTTAGCTAGTTCCTTTGTAAAACATCCTGGTGATGTTCTACACTTTCTGTAAGCTAAACACATCTGTAGCAAGTAGTACTGTGCTTAAAACTTTAATTTACATTTTACAAACTCACAGAGGTGGGTAGTACTCAGTTACAGTTACTCAAGTACATTTAACTTCAAATATGATTTCGTCTTCTTATTTTTGTTGTCAATACATGCCAGATTTTGTACACTTTGTAATTTTTTTCCTTCTATTTACTTATAAATCCCTAAATACTCCCGGATTTGTTTTAGTGGAGTATTTTCTTCTTATTTGTGTAACATTAGAGTATAGCAGTGGTACTCTTATTTGAGTACAATATTTGGTTACTCTACCCGCCTCTGCAAACTGAGCACTAAATCCTGGTTTTAAACTTTTGCTTCTGTGTATCTGATGATATTTTTGTTAATTTGTTTTTGTATGGGTGGTACAGGTCCCGAGCGTAACTCTAGAGACAGGGAGAGGGGCAGTACGTTGGCCGTCCCGGAGCAGCAGAGAGCGGTCCAGCACAGGTCCAGGTCTGTGTCCCCTCACCGAGAGGACTCCTGCCGGGCCCGCTCACGCCCTGCCTACGTGCCCATGCAAAGGTAAAGGACTGTTCTTGGATTGCAGCTTCCTGGTCTAGGCAACATTTTTCAGAACTTTTCCTCATTCAAAAGATCATATTTTGTTTTGAATTGTTAATCACTTTGGCAATAATATTTATAGAAAGTTATGCCGGATTCATGTTGTTCTCGGGAACTCGTAATTCCAAGATGAGATGGGTTCTGATTGTTTCCATTGTGGTTTTAGGAAAAAAAGTCGTGATTTTGATGTCACTATTAACAAAATTATTCAGTCTGAAGCGTTTAAATGAACAAACCAGTAAGATGCTATTAGCCTTCTCAAAACTAAATGTTATTTGTTTACTTTAGCTAGTCAACGTTACATTGGTAATTAATTTATCTGGTCTTTATTTTTGTGCTGATCTGTTGCTCTCTTGTGATATGGATGGATAATTGACAGTTCACCCCTAATTGTAAAAACTTTTAGTCAAAGAGCTGAAATGTGTGCCCACTGCCTTATAACCTAAAACACTGATGATACTGATTTTATAAGACACTTTCAACCACATTGAGAGATCAAGGAAAAGCACGTTTGTGTGTATTATTAGACTGGATATAGTCATCTTAGAGCAATTTACATGATAAACAATCTATCTGCAGTTACTATTGCATTTTGTGCTTTACTGACTGTTTGCACACTGCAAGCATCACTAGAGCGTGTGTAATCTAATTGGTGGTGTTTATTATAGTAAATCAATTAATCCATTTATGGCTATATCATTACAAAGTGAATTAGGGTTATAGCCTGTTTAGTAATAGTGCTAATGACTTCCCTGACAGATGGACCATACCAAATGTGTAAAGCAGCATTGATCTTATATGTCATAATAACTAATGCATAGATGTAAAATTGGACAAAGAGTGGACCATGAGGACACTGCATACAGATGTAGTTTTAAATTCAGCATGTCTAATATTGTAATTAAATAATTTGTAAATAATTAGTAAATAATGTAAATATATAGACAATGACAAAGTAAACAAGCCAGAGCTGGAGGCAGAAATGCTGAATATTTTAAGTTCTCTTTGTTAAAAGGGATGTGGCAATTTGGTCATGTAATAAAGTAAAATTTATTTTGCCCCTTTACTTATTTCGAATTTCTTATTAAATAATTTTTCATCCATGAGCCATGAAGTAAGGCTGAATCTCTGTTAGCATGCTAGTGATGTGACTACCATTACTAGCATTACAGTGACTTCAAAGCTCCGCTCTGGATCGTGATGAATAATTAGGATACTAGGAATATGTGGAGTAAGTGGGGAACAGCTGCAACAGTTTGACAATGGTAACACATCGACATATTTACAGTGCCTCTGATAACACGGAACGTAACCTCACACCCCACATAGTAGTCAAATGTAATCTTCCTTTTTTAATCAGGAGTCTAGACGAGATCCACCAGAACCGCCACCCCTCTCACTCTCCGTCTCGCTACCACGAGCCCCATCTGGAGCACCAGCGGTCAGGCGACTCAGACTACGAGTACTCTGAGGACAGGTAAGAAACTGAAGCCTGAAGAGCTGGTTTATAATATAGGGTTGAAATACAAAAGTGCATATGCTTGGTTAGACTACTCAACTAAAAGGTAGTTTAAGTCATTATAGGTATTATTTGGCTAAAGATCTTATCTCACTTTCCTTTGTTTGAGCATTTTGGTGCAGTTTATCATTTTACTTCTTCTCTTCTTTACTGGTTGCACACTAAGTAGCCTACAGATGTGGGCTGCAGTTGCGAAATATGTAGAGGTAATACTGAACCATACTGTAAAGCTTGTCTAATTTACACAATAATGATTTGACCAATAAAAAATACTTAGCAAAATCATTATTTTGTAAAAATAAATGTTTCAACTGTCAGAAAAACTGACTCCTGTCACATAAATTGTATCTGCATTTTGGTTGGAATTTTGTGTATTGATGACATGGCTAGAATTCAGCTCTACTTCCTGAATTTTTCAGTGCTTTGTTTTCAATTTTTTTAAAACACTGCAATATTTCAAAAAACATGAAAACCTGTCATATGCACTTTAAAAATAGGCTAGGTCTTAATTTTATCGAATATAATTACTGTCTTCTACTAATATTACTAACATTTGTGAGCGTAGTAAAGTAATCTCAAAGTTATAATTTCCTGGTATGTCATTCATAAAATCACGTGGGTCTAAGTTGCCATCCTCTTTTTATTTGTGTTGTTTTTCATCGTTCACCCATCGTCATGGCAACAGTGAGGTCCTGGAGATGCACAGGTCAATCCGGGGTGGGAGTGCCGAATGCCTGCACACAAACAGGTAAATAAAACCAGAAAGAGACCAATCAGATTTGTTTTCATACAGTCACATTTTTGTATCCATTTCACCTTCCCAAAAGCAATAATTTCACTCTAACTACTATAATTAATATCAATTGTCGCTGTGATGATCTTGCTCTTTTGACAAAGGCTGTTCGATTTTGCATGTGTCTAGAGTGTGTTCATTCATTCATTATTTTGGTTTTGTTATTTGTTGCTCTAATTCACCTATAATATTTTCTAAATACTATCACCTGCTCAATAACAATGTGGCGAAAGAATAAATAAGGCGCCTTTTAAAGTTGAACTGTGTAACTTTTGTGGTAGAAGATTGGCCACCTGCTTGTCTCCATGGAGATGTTATTGCTTTGTCTAGAATGTTTCACAGTATGGCATTAATCTTATTTTCATGGAGACAAGCAGGTGACATCACAAGGCCAGGTTACCGGTCAGTTTAGTACACTTGCTGTAAAAACTGCAATGAAATGTTTAGCAATAGAAGCACCTGTAACTGAGTAAATGCAACATATGTCTAATGCCATACTGTGGAACATTTCAGGAAAAGCAATACTATTGTCATGGACACAGTGCACCTATAGGCTATAATTTAAAATGCCTAGTTTGTACAAATGTTACAGCTTTTTCAAATATTTTTCAAAAATGTTATATGGCTGCCATGTCTCTTTCACTTTGTCCCAGGGCAGTTGTGGCTACTGAGGTACCAGTAAATGTAAAGAAGTAGTGCTGAAAAAAATCCTGCCCACAAACAGATATAGCACTAGTGGTACCCTCATTGTTATTGAGAGGGTACCACAAATAAACAACATAAGAAGGACTGAATGCCTAATACCACAAATATTAAAGTATGTACTAAGGAGGATAAGGAGGCAGCTGACTGCACAGACACCAAACGCTGTATTGTAGATTTTTATTTCTTATTTCTTTTTTTGTAAATTCTCCTCTCATGGAGCTGTGTCTTTCCCACTTTTCCTCCTCTTTTTGTTTTGCATGCTTGATCTACACTCAGGGGCTTAGCTAGGCATAACAACACCCTCCCCCCTAAAATGCCCCTCTTAGTAAACGGTATCCATAAAGACATTTACAGGTAAGTCCATGGTGCAGAAGACACTTCTGCCCCATAACTTACCCCTGTCCTGCTCACTGGTTTTGTGATGTTGGTTCAGTGTTGTTCTTTGAAAACTCAACATTCAGAATCTGTATGCTGAGAACTGTGCTGGTGGTCGTGCTGTGCTCAAAGTGACTGTTAAGTTGCGTCTTTATGAAACTGCTTTGTCTATCTAAAAATGTATTGCTTTTTCCTTTTTTTTTCCAAAAAATGTTCTGTGCTGCTATTGTACACAATACACATCACTACTATTTATAAAGGCGTACAATATAACTTTTTCACCTGCTTTTCCTCATGGAGATGTGTAATGTTCCACAGTATGACATTAAACATGTCACGCTTACATTTAAGTTATTACAGATGTTTTATTTCTAAAAGAAATACCTTGGGGAAAATGTATTCCCTCTTCAAAATATCTTCATGAAGATAGATGAGTTTAATGCCATACTGAGGAACATTCCAAGCAATGATATCAAATCTCCATGGAAACAAGTAGGTGACAGACCCTCCACCAGAAGATATAGTTACCAAGTTCACCTTTAAAGCTAGCTTCAGCTGCTTCAAATATTGCTTTATGTTATCTATTACTTAAACAGTATTTAAATCTAACTATTTTTAAACTAATGTTGAACTAATATTAATATGAAATTATTATTAAAGACATAATTATAATAATTTATAAGGGTTCACTCATGGAACTTATTAAGTGGTGTTACTGTTAAAAATTATAGACAAACTTTAGTTTATACTTTCATGTAATACCATGTGATGCAGGAACATGAAATAAAAATAATGTTTTTATGGCCTGTAATGGGCCTGTTAATTGCAGGTTGGCCCTAGGCATATTATTCCCACTACTTCAGTGTTCAAGGATCCATTAGTATAACATAACAATATACAATTTTATGGAAGACTACACTTTTTCCTGTCAATAATGCACCATAGAGATACATATACGTAATTGTCATTAATGCATTATGTACAAACAATGCATGCAAAATGGTAAATCAAAGGTTTCCTTTCCGTGTGCCAGCTTGGCATTAGTACTGTAGATGTTACATAATCAGCATTACATGTAATCTCCACATAAGAGTGTGTTTGACTCTAGCAGTGAAAGATACAGCGCCCATGTCTATAAGCTTACATAATGAAACTGTCCTCAGAGGTCATATCCATTTGTGTACTCCAGTTATTTTTGCACAATCTATGTAAGGGCATTACTTTTTATTTTATTTTATGTTATATATAAATGCATGTCTATGTATGGCTTTCATTTCATTAAATTAACTGCAAATAAATTGATTATCTATTCTGTATAGTAGTAAAAATGGCTTGAATTCAAAATATGTTTCTTGTTTTGAGTAGCTTTGACAAGATTTATTTAGTTTGTCAGACTTTTTTTTATTTTTAGCAAAAGTTTTTGGGTTTTTTTTTAAGCCCAAATAGAACTTGTGAATTTACTCAAAACACATATTTTACATTAAAGTAATTTGTGTTGCATGTTTTTTTTAATTTCTATTTTCTTTGCATGCTGCTGTTTTCTGTGGTGGCGGGGCTTCCTTCTTTAGCTCCACCCTCCCTGCATGTGCAAAGGGCCAGGCGACACAGAAACAGGAAGCGGGTGTAACTGTTCCCCGTAGCATTCTCACACAGCGAGTGCTCAGGTTCACAGATGAGGTCACGGTTAGGTAAGAACATGTTTAGCGTTAGCATCACAGTACCCTACCTCCCTCTATGGTTTTAGAAAGCAAAACAAATGATTAAGGACAATTCATTTTTCATTAGACGTGGTTATTTATTGAATTGGCTGGTAAAGTTACACTATGTAACCTTTCTGATGAGAACAATGGGAATTATTCATTGCAACATTAAATCACCTGTGACACAGTGTTGAACATTGAAGCCGAAGCTAAATTTTCCAGAGAGATAAGCAGGTGGCAGGCCCCCCTCCAGAAACTTGCACCCACACCTTTGAATTAAAAAAGATTGGATGCTTATTGATAAAACAGAAGCATTTTGAGAACTTTAATAGCAGCTCTGTCGATTGTGAAAACTCTGAATTTGGGTGGGCAAAATAGTATAGTATATACAATGTTGGGAAGTAATTGATTACATGTACTGTGAATACGTATTCTGAATACTAATTTTGAGTAACTTTGACTCAGTTACTTTTCTAAATTCAAAGGAATACAAGGCAGTATACTTGATCACTCCGTTTAGGCTTCAAACTGCACAGAATCTGTGAGAAAAATAAAAAAAAACCCACTGCTCTCGTGGTGAGGCATGTGTGATTTTTCCTTCTCTAATCAGCGATAAATAAATGCAGAACAAACTGTGAAACAAGCGTCTAGCTGTTTTCAATTCTATGTTACATCTTTACACTATAATTTAAATGCAACTCTCCTTGAAAGTATTCTAAGTATTCAGAATACAGTACTCTGATTTGCCCATGTATCAGAATAAATTACAAAATACATTTAGTATTCTGTAACTAAATACATTTTTAGGGTATTCTTCCCACCACTGAGTGTACAACATTACTAACACTTATAGCCCATTCAGTTCAGAGTCTATCTGACACAAAAGACCTAAATATCCAAATTAGCATCCCTTATTGGATCCAGGTTGCTGTAATTATTCTTTGGTTGTAAGAACAATAGTAAACGTTTCAAAATGCCAAAATGTTTTATCAGTAGACCATCAAATCGTGAAACATATTACTTAAACCATGTATTCACTCCTGTGCTGTACCACTATGTTGAACTTCCTCTCTGTCTTTATACCCATGATGCCTCAGCTCTGCAGCACTAAGCTAACCCTACCCTCCCTTAAGCCGTGCGCCTCCTGCTCTCCTGTTAGCTCTATATGCAGTGTCATGCAATGGCACAGATCCAGCCATCTGTGCAAACTTCAGTTTTCAATGCCACAAAGCCTGAGCATGCACCATACAAACAGACAGCAAAGATCATATGGATTTTCTTTTATATATCTGCTGATTTAGACTGGGGTGCTATCAGGTTGGCAAGAAAATCTATACTAAATTAATTGCACATTTGAACAGTATTGAAACTGAAAAAAAAACAATGATTCATCAAAAGCCATTCAGTCATTCAATCAAAACCAATGCACGCTTTGTTCCTGTGCCAAGCCTAGAAAAGGCAGGATAGGGCATCTGATATAAAACCTATATTTCAAATTAATACACAAATAATACTCAAATTGGATGGCAAGGAATAATTTGTCTTCCCTCGAAAAGGCCCCAAAATTGTCTGACAAAATCAAATTGAATAGTCTTGTGATGTACTGAATAAACATCAAACATATATCTAAATTTCACCCATGAAGCCACTTACTCCTCTTGATTTACACATCATTGTTTTTGTTTCTCTTGGTCATTTCACATTGTCCTAAATTGGTTTTGTCCATCATCTTGTCTCCATTCATTGTTTTCTCTCTCTACTGCCCCTTGTGGCTGTGTAGCGACCTGCAGCCATCGCTGGACAGAGTGAGAAGTGCCAGCACCACCTGTTTGAGGCCAGACAACCACTATGACAGAGACAGGTACAGACAATAGAGAAATATAAACACTCATGATATCATTTCGTGATATTCTTCTCATTTGGTAATGACCAGGGTTAATTTCACTATTTTGCATGAATGTAATTTTGAAGTTTGTGGTTTGCATGCTGTGGCGTTGTTTGTTTCACTCATTAAATATTATTATACAGACATTTTTTCACATGCGTCATCTACTACTATTAACATAATAGTCATAGACCATAGTGCCCCCCTTGTTTTCTGTTGCTGTTTGAATGATAAGCCAATCCAGATTTCTTAACGGTCCTATATTATGCAAAATTGACTCTTGTGAGCTTTAAGTCATGTTATAATGTTGTTACCTCATCAAAAATATACCCAGAGTTGTGTTTTGTTTCATTCACACATGTTTGAGTAATCCTTTATTACTAGTTTTAGTCTGTCTACATCTCCAAAGCTCAAAATGCTCTGTTCCACCTTGTGATGTCAAGAGGTAGTTTTCAAGTTAACAGCTCCTTTTACCTTTAGGTCAGTAGAGAATGGCTATTCCAGGGCTGAAATGATCCCAGGATTTTAGTGAAGGTGTATGGAGTTTAAAAACACCGTCGAGCACTTCCTGTATGGCATTACAAAGTGGAACGGGGTTTGTGTGTTAAACGTGTGAATGAAACAAAGCACAACTTCGAGCATGTTCTTGATGAGGAAACAACATAAATCAGAAAACAGCATAATATAGGCCCTTTAAAGATGCACTATGTCTTCTGAGGGTCCGCCACCTGTTTTATATCCATGGAGATGATATTGCTGGTATGTCACTCAGTATGGCATTAAACTTATCCATTACCATGGAGACAAGCACAGAAGCACACCCAAGTTACAGGTCAGATCTGTGGATCTGTTTTCAAGATACTATTTTTTATCGCCTGTAATAAATGCTTGGAAAGAAGTTAAATGCCATAGTGTGGAACAATAGGCAAAGCAATACTTAGGGACAAGAAACCCTCCACAAGAAAATTTACACATTGTATCTTTAAAATGTGCCTATAAAGCCTATTTGTTTTTGTTTGTACCTATTAAATAAAATAGCCTGTACGTGTATTGCTCCCAAATCACTACTGTAGATTCTACTGGGAACTACTTTCTCTGTCCCGTGACTCACTGTGCCACCCAACCTCACCCCCTCCACCTCCACCCGTTCCTCCCTCCAGGTTCTCCAAGTCTTTGCCCCGCAAGGTCCCCCCCCACCCCAGGATCTTAGTAGAACATGTGAACCCTGAAGAAGACAGGTACCAGGCCACACCCCTTCTGCTGACTCCACCCCCTTTCAAAAAGCTGCACTTTCCCACTTTCCTGCTTCTTCACTTTTTCTTCACATGTTCCTCTTCTGCTTAGAGCGCCCCCTGCACTGCAATAAGTCTACATGGGGAAAAATGAATTGAATTCAGAATTTATATTTTGATTTGAGTACATTTGATAAGAGATTTTTATTTTTTTTTGCAGTTTATAATTAAGCATGAAACAGAAAAAAAAAAGTGTTAGAATGACTTGTTAGTTTTTGCAATTCCTTAAAATGCTGATAAATTAGGTTCAGATAAAAAACAATATTTAAATTAAAAGAGTCATAAATAGCTTGGATAGAGGTAATAATGTAGACTTGGTTTAGTCCTGGTCTAGTCCTGATTCTGTCCTGGTTAGTCCAGGTTTAGTTCTGGGTTCAGTCTTGAGTATATGTGTGATAATAATCAAAATATTAATTATATGGTGATCTGTTAGGTACAGTGTAGTGAATTGCAAGCTCTTACATGACCAAATGCAGTTTTTTTTCAGCAGCATACTAAAAATATAATTCATTATAATAATTCATTGCAGAAATGCTCTGAATTCTAGTTATTTTTACTGATTTTGATTTCATTTTTCAGTATGGAGACAGTGATATGGCCTGTTTTCCTCAAATATTTGTGTTCTAAGGCGTTGTAATCCCTTTATTCTCCTGCACCTGGTCCTGTCACTGCGCACCTGCTGCTCAGCTCAGTGTCTTTACTCTAGCATTGTTACTGGCAAATCAAACAAACAATCAAATCTGCTCTAACTGCATAGTGTTTATATCCATGCCATCCTTTATGTCTGCACACTGCAAAAAATAATGTTTACATGATTGGAAATGGCTTTTGAATCTTCAATTGAGTGTATTTAAATATTTCTAATTTCATTTAAGTTTTTTATATGTAATTATCTTATACCATCTTAAATACGGTAATGCATATTGTCCAATGAGTAAATATGTGTCCTCAGATATTGAGAACTATCTTTAAATTTGCAGTGTGCAGATCTATTTGTTGTTACTTCATTCATTTTTGTCATTCCATCTTTTTGCCACAACAACAGACAGTGTAACAATTCACCCAGTCCCAACTGTGCAAATCCAAAAGGCAGTCGAAAGAGCCTAGAAGGGGACAGGTAAGCCAAAGTCATTCTCACTGCAAAAACTACATGAATTAATTCATATTTTATTCTATTATCATAATTTTATGGACTTGTTTCTAGATATTTTCTACAAGTTCAAATTAATTTGTTTCAGCTTCCTGTTTATATGTGCCAATTTGAGCACGTTTCACCATATAAAAAAAGAAATAAAAATAGTTTTGAATGATGAATTGTTGTGGCAACTTCTGATTTTTATTTTTTCTAAAACGCATTGATAAATTTTCTTCTGCTTCCAAGTGAGATGTCAGTGAAGTTGCAATTTTCTCACTCATGTGACGTATTTTCTGAAAATAGAAAAAGACAAAAAAAGGAATAAGAATGAGAACGTAAATTAAAAAAGTTCAAACTAAACTAAACTGATGTAATCAATAGTAATGAATAATCTGAATTAAAACCTTTTAAACTTGTATAGATATTCTTTTTAGCTGTGCACTTTTTTGCAAATATATTTGATCACTCTCACATTCAGTTTGTCTCACCTTTCTTATGTTCATGTTTTACTATTGTTTAAATGTACTTGTGTGTTGCTGGTGCCAGCCGTATCCAGCCCACTTCCATCCTGAGGGGCAGTCGGGGCAGAGGGGGTCCCTTGAGGCTGCCCCCTTTGTCTGGGTCATGTCCAAACTCTCCACGTCCTGACAGGTGCACACCCCCACCCTCACCGAGCACCCAAGCACCCAAAATCCTGTATCTCGTACCCCGCTGGCCCACTAAATGCTCCCTACGTGTTTTTCTATTGACTTAGATGTCGTTTGTGCTGCAGCTGGTGTTCCTGTCCTTTTCTTCCTTCGACCTTTTGACCTTCATTTGTACTCTTTCCTAATTTGTAGTCTTTGTGGTGTAGTTTTTACAGCCGGCTGGTAAAAATTAACAGTTACTTTCTTCTGTTTTTGTGAACGGCAGACTCCAGGGTAGCCCCTCTCCCCCAGGCACCGGCCGCAGAGGCAGACAGCTCCCACAGCTCCCCGCAAAGAGCAGCAGCATCGAGCAAGGTGGGTGGCATGTGTTTGTAAGTGCTGTTGATACAATTTGGTGACATAAATGAGACAAAGGACATCCAAAGTTTGAAAGGTCACTGTCCAGACCAGGTCACTGTGCAAGTAGCCCAATACATTTTATTGGACCAAATCCGTTGGGTGGATCTCTTCTCTTTCCTTTGAGGGAAAAAACTGACATTTGCTTACTTTTGTTATAGATTAGTAATGTTAGATCTAGGTGGCATTTCTTTAACATGCCACCTGAATTTGAATCAGTGTAATGGTATAAACACTAATGGTCAATGTGTATTTGAAAACGATTTTCATGATTACAGTCCAAGATAGATGCAAATGCTCTTATGCTTGTTTAGTTCAGACTATAGGTATACAGATATAAAATAAATAAGAAAGGTGCTCTAGATGCCAGTTCAACGTGTTCTCTCTTTAATTAAATGTATTATACAATAGCCTATTACTCTAAGATCCTTTTCCCTTTGTTCAAAGCCAAGATGTCTAGTTTAATCCATTTGCTCTAGTTCCTTAAATGTTCAAATGTAATAATCGTAATAGTGTTTTATAGATACAGAGCTTATAACAGCTGGTCCTTTGCATATGATAGACATTAAAGGCGTCTGTATTAAGATATGACTCTGGTCAACACAAGTGAGTTACACAACTGCAAAACCTCAGCATCATACGCCATCTAGTGTCAAATAACTGACACTACACCATGGCTGTGACTGAAACCCTGATTGTTTATTAGAGATTGTTTATATAATCAATCATTCATTCCCACCTTCAGCCCTTGCAGGAGATGACAGAGGAGGTCAGCTGCCAAAGAAAGTGCATCCTTACAACAGGCCTTCATCGTCCCACGACCGAGAGATGGACCTCAAGATGAAACGAAAGGTGAATGTCTTAAAAAACAAAATGGCTTTTAATTTTAATGTTTTCTGAACATAAACGATACAAACATTTAATCATTCTCTGTCCAAAGTTTGAACTCTACTCCAAACCACACACACACAAAAAAAAAAAAATGACTGAATGACAAATTTAATATATGGTGTAAAAAAGTCATTATTATTTGAATCAATGTGGTTGATTTGATTGATTAGAAATGACTGAATCGATGAACTGCACGGCCCTAACTGGAGCTTTTGTATATTTTATTTAGATTGAAATGCCTAGTGTCCTTGTTAAATGAGTGTTTCCATTTCAGAACTATGCAGGGCAGAGGTGCAGCAGTGACAACACGTCTGCACGATCCTCGGACAGTGACATGAGCGACATGTCGGTGAACTCTCGAGCCAGCAGCATCTCCAGACTCAGCAGCACCAGCTCCATCCCATCAGAGTATCCAGGCGGGAGGTTCAGGTTTATACAGCTATTCAACTCGTTATTAAACACTGGTGGAAACAGTATTTAAAGGTGCATTATGTACATTTTTGGTTGGGGGGTCCAGCTTGTTTCTATGGATATGTCATGGAATGTTCCACAGTGTTACTTTTAACAGCTCTACCCTACATTTTATTATTATTATTATTATTATTATTATTATTATTATTATTATTATTATTATTATTATTATTATTATGTGGTTTTACTACTCAAAAATAAATACATAGAGAAACAGGCATTCTGACTCTCCACAGATCTGATCTATAACTTGGTCTGGTTTGGTCTCGATGAAGATAGAACGAATAAAATAAAACATTTTATTCTTTATTTTACATAAAACAAAATAAAACATTTGACCCTCTACCAGAAAAGTTACATAATGCACCTTTAAAATGAAAGCACAAATACATGTACTCAATTACAAATTTTTACTTCAGTAAAAGTTATAACTATACATGCAAAAATACAATCCAAAGTATTAGTTAAATTATTTTAGTTGCATTTTGGATCAATCTTTCAATCAATTAAACTATGGCCATATAATTAAATAAAACAGCACCAAGCTAATAGTGAAGTGGTAATAAACTATTGTTTGACTATTGTTCAAGCTGTCACCAAATAAGAATAAAGTTTAACATATTTTATAAACCGTTCAGATTAATGAAATCTAAGATGGCTCATGTTACTTATGTAGTAACAGTTTGGCTTTGTTAGCCTTTATAAAATATAAAAACACACATAAATACAAAATAATATAATAGAAAATTCTTCGTGAGTGTGATGAAAACTGTCCTCAAGTTTTTGTTTGAACAATTTTGGGTGTATTTTACCTTTACTTTTAACTGCATTCACTGTATATTAATTTGCATGTTTTGTGTGTTTCTGCATGCCCACTGCTGCATGTTTGTGTCTGTCTGCATGCTCCAATCTTAAAACATAACAACAAACTGGGTCTGGTCTGGACCTGGTCTGGACTTGGTCTGGACTTGGTCGTCACTCGTTCTGGACTCAGGTCTAAGTCTTTAGAGGAGGAGAAGAGGGACAGGCGGATCTCGTGGGGGATGAATGGGGAGGAGGAGAGGAGGAGGGCCGCAGGGAAGAGGAGGTTTTCAGAGGAGCTAAAACGCAGAAGGCACACAGTGGGAGGAGAGACCACTGAGACCAGGTAAAAAGACATGAAATTAAAACAAACATAGTAACTATTAAAACTTAAAATGTTGCTATATGCTACATTTTAAGTTTTAATCTATATGCTATACGTTATAATGTAATATACTTAAGTTCAGTCTAGATTTGGTCAACTTGCCAGTATCAGAGAGTGTGCCTAAGTTTTCACCCATTTGCTACTGATAATAAGAACACAAAATATGGGGAGGGGTTGGGCTCAGCTTCCATGGACATGTTCCACAGTATGGCTTTCAACATGTCTATCTAATCTCTAAATACCTTCAAAAACATGCATCTGACGTTCAGCTTGGTCTGGGGGCGTCACCGACTTGTCTCCATGAAGAAAGATTTTAAACATAACCTTTAAAAACAAAATACATTGAAAAGTTGACTAAAATTACTTACATTTATTAGGTACCAAAACCAACCCACAACCAACATGAAACCAAACAAACATGTATTCGTATCAAAATTTTCCTAGTGATTTTCACACTACAGCTCTGCACTCTTTCATAAGCAGAGGTCAGCTGCAGTGTCTTTTCCCAGTCCTGTGGCTCTGATCTGACAGGGACAAATGAGGCTCTCCCAGTGGGCGAGGTGTGGATGTAGTGCAGGTTATTATCTCGCTAATGTACTGGGTTTGGACTGAGGGAGGAGAGAAAAAGCCACGCCACAGATCAATCTCAATTCTGTTATAAAAGCACAGGCCAGTGGCATTTAGCACAATTTAAAGTTGGTTATTACAATGATGAATGTTAGACACAGTAGTAAATAAAACATGTTTGTATTTGTATGGATGAGGGGACTTTAGACTATAAAGCAAATTCAACTCAGGAGGAGAACAGGGCTTTTCTTAATAATGTTTGCTTAATTGTGCTACTTTGTCTTGAGCCTGATTGGAGCTCCAACTAACACACAACTTGCTTTCTGTATAATACAATGAAAGAAATAATTATACGAAATGTTTAAACAAAATCATAAATACTGAAGTGAAGTAGATATATCACTAGCTGCTAGCAGCACTCAAAAAAAAAAAAAAAATCTTGACATCATTTAAATATATGATGTCCTTGTTTTCCCATTTAATGATTTTATATTGATCCAAAGCAAATAATTTATTATTAAAGATGATTTTATACATCATATATTAAAACAGCAAAAAGTGGCCATATATTTAGACTCAGACAGACTTTATTGATCCACAAGGGAAATTACTGGGACACAGTGTCAAGTCTTTAATGGAGGAATGCAGGTCCAACTTGAAAAACACGGAAACAGACACAAGGCTCAACTCAGCTTTTATTGAATTTATTTTTTTAACTTCTTCAGCAGTAGTAGCATTAGTATTAGTATTAGTATTAGTATTAGTAGTAGTAGTAGTAGTAGTAGTAGTAGTAGTAGTAATAGTAGTAACAGTAGTAGGTCGAAAACCTTTAAAGTAAACATATATGTGGAATAATGAAATTACATTTACATTTTACATTTACGTTAGTATTTTAATCTATTTGCATTTAAATTTATCTATTTTAAGTATAATGACATTTATTAATATACATTTTACATATTAACTTAATTAGGCTAATTTTAAATAATGTAACATTTTAAATACATTAAATCACAATTATATACAAGAGGTCATAAATATTGTCAATAGTGTCAACAATAATTTACTGAATAGGATCAAAAATGCATAATAGAATTACCAAATAATTAAGTACAAAATTATCTTACATTGTCAATTTCTGCAGTATTCATTAATTGCAATTTCATTACGTTTAGACACTTTTTATTTAACATGCATCATTCATAATATTAATTCCCCCATTGCATCCATGTTGTCTTTTTGTTGTGTTGTGTTGTGTATAGATTCCTCCCTGCATGCTTCAGACCCCTCCTTGCATGTATCCTGTGCTGTGGCTGCTTGGACCCCCACCTCCGTACCACGCCTGACCCCCCATTACCCTCCTCCCCACCCTGCCCTCGCCTGTCCCACACCTCACCAGCAGGGGCAGCAGAGAGGCCCCAGAGCAGCCTCCCCCTGCCTCCTCCTCAACGCTGGACCCTGGCTGCGGGGAGGGGTCCACGTGAGGCAGATGTTGTGGGGGACAGAGGCAGTGTGGCTGGGGTGTCCTGTAGCACTCTCACGCCCTCTGAGCACATGGACATGAGACGGCTGATCCGCATCAGGCAGCACAGAGCCCCAAGACGCCTTTGTCCGAGTGGATTAAACTGTTTTAGAGCAAATAATGTTAGTGAATGTTAGGGAAAAAATAAAGTGGAGCAAGAGAGAGTTTTATCTGTGCAAATGAAACTGTATTTACAAGATTAAATATAAATTAGGAGTGGAGCAATACTGACAAAAATAAATGTATTAATATGTTGTTGTTTTTTGCTATTGATAACGTCCACCTCTAGTTAAAGGTGCACTATGGAACTTTTCTGCTGGAGGGTACGATGGATATTATTATACATTATTATTGCTTTGTCTAGAACGTTCTACAATGTTCCACTGAGACAAGTAACAGGTCGGAAATGTGGAATTAGGTCAAGCTAGCCTTTTCACAATGTAGAATATCTTTTTATGGTATTTTTGTTCAACCTACATGAGTTTAATGCCATACTGCGGAACATTCCAGATAAAGCAATAAAAACTCAGTTGAAGTAAGCATGGGGTGGACACTCCAGAAAAGTTAGTGCAAGTCTAACTCACAACATTTAGAAAACCAGAATCATCAAATGTATGCATTAGACATAACATTTCTGCATTTGTTGTTGCTGCAAAGAACTAAAAGATTAGGCATCTTCAAGAGATGTTTCACATTTAGCTGTACAGAACTTTTCCTCCTTCCCTTCGTCACTCATCCCGTTCTCTTGCTAAATGTGATGTTTCTGTGCATCATTCCTTATCATCTGTTTTCCTCTAAATCAGGTACTGTACACTAACCTAAGTTTTCAGTCAGATATAAGTATTATCTGTGACCCTCTCCTCTGTTCACAGGATGCGTGGTTCAGGTGGACGCAGTATGCTGAAGAGCTCCAGTGTGAGCAGTGAGATCTACACCCAGGAGCGCACAGACGGGAGCCAGTCGGACACGGCCCTCGGGACGGTCAGCGGAGGCACCAAAAAGAGACGCTCCAGCCTCAGCGCCAAAGTGGTCGCCATCGTGGGCAACCGCCGCAGCCGAAGTACCTCCCAGATCAGCGGGCCAGGTTCGAAAATATCATTTAAATATCAGTACAGTAAAGTAGAGACGTGCTTGTACCTGATTTTTACTATCTTAACCATATGAAAAACAAAACTAGTTCATTTTTGCTTTCCGAGATTTTTTTAAGCGCTTTTCACAACAGTTTGAGACCAAAGCAGAGTTTTGCACATTATAATTAGATGCTGACATCATGCAATAAATACATTTTGACTTTGAGAGCTGCTCATATAATATATCTGAGCCAAGAAGACAAATTGCTCAAAAACATGGGACAAAACTGGGCACAGCGCCTTAATGCCAAGGTTGATGGTTTGATTCCATGATACTACGTTATCCTTGCCTACTGTTTAAATGTAAGTCCCAAGCCTTTTTCCAGGCTTGGGACTTACTAAAAGAGGACTAAAACAGGATACTGACAAAGTTTCCTAATAAGACTTTTTCCATAATATTAGTCATATTTTTTTTTAACATTTCTCAGAAAGCTATGGCATCACATCTATAAAATTAATAGTTTTGCATTATGTATTTTTAACAGTCTAGCTGCTTAGTTTTCCCATAGTGTTAGGAATCTGCCTATCTTCACATTAAGTCTTAAAATATACAGCATTTAAGCATTAATTAGTGTGTGTTAATAACCTGTGTGTGTAATAGGGTGTCTTACTTCCCCTGTGTGCCTTTAATGTAGGCTGTGGGCGCAGTTTTCTTTGTGGACACATTTGATTGACAGACAGAGCAGTGCCTCAAAGTTACCGTTTTCTGATGATGAAGGAGGGTGTTTTGGGCTCCATCAGCAGCTGTGCAAATCATTTTTTTCCATTTAAACATTCCAGGCTGCAGCTTTGTTGATAACGAGTAGCTTTTAATTGTATTTTATATTATAATTTTTTTTTAATTTTGTGCCAGTTGAGGGTATTTTATGTATATAAAAAAACAAAAACAAAAAAAACAATGAAAATCTAATAAAACAAATATTTTAAAAGAATCAAATAGTGCTACTGCAATTTTCAGTGGACTATGTATGTTACTTTTGAGGTGGATGTTCTGACACCTTCTTGTCTCCATGGAGATGTTACTTTACATTTCAACTTTCATGCATTTATTAAATTACAAGTATTTTTTATTGCTAAAAATACCTGTAATTGCTAAAAAAGAGACTACTAGAACGGGTCTTCCGTTTCACACATCTGACCTGTAACTTGACCTAGTGTTGTCATGCTTATATCCTTTAAGATACATAGATAAGTGTAAAGTTATACCATGGAATATTCCAGGCAAAGCAAAATTTCCATGGAGACAAACAGGACTTTCCACAAGACTTTCCACCCAAAAGGTTAGTGCACCTTTAAATCTTGTTATAAAGCTATTTTGATTAAGAAGGTGAAATATGTATTATTGTTTTTAATTAGTTGATGTTCTTTTTTTTTTTACTGTTGATGATACATTAACATAACAATACATAATCTACATTGTCACATGTATAGCAAACTTATACAGTACATTTACAAACTTTTTTTCTTCACCAACAATATTTCATTTTGTTTTGCCTTTACAAAATCACACTCTAAATGTCCATATTGATGAAGTGATCATCTTAAGTATATTGCTAATAGTCACCACACTTTTCTGACAAAGCAGTGGTGATTTGGTGCTTGTAAATCACAATACCAAACAATAAGTGGTGTTATATAACCATTCATTTCCTGGTCTCACCCACACAGCCTCAGTGGTTTCAGTTCAATTAGACTTCTTTTAAAGCAGCACACATGATGAAAGGCGAATGCAGTGGTATTATTTTGTGCTGTGGACGTAAAAAGCTTTTAGAGGATATTGTTCCTGGGGTGGGTGAGTCTGTGTTGTTCTCTGTCTATTATTGTAGACTAAGACCAAAGCAGAGAAAGAAGAGACTACACTTGAAGGGAAAAATGCAGTGCAAACTTTGAGATACAATACTATGTGGTGAAACATAGTACTAAAATATAAGACCAGTGGGCATTTTGGATAGTTTTGATGTATACTAAGTAGGGTCTGGGGTCTGGGGGTATAAGAACAGTGTGACTGGTCTAACAGCGGGTATCCGTACTTCAAACTCCGCCCCTGCAGTCACGTGTTTGTAATCAGAAAAACCACACTGTACTCAGGGCAGTCTTTCATAATGTCACCAACTACTGAGGTCACTGAAGGCAACACAAACTCAGATTTAGATGTTCTTGACTAGAAAACTGCAAATTTACTTTGCACTAAAGTTGATAAAAATTATTAGTAGAACAGTAGATAATGCTATTCAAACACCATATAGACAGTTTAGTAGCAAAAAAAAGTGTATTTACTGTTTAGTTCCACTTTAAAAAGTGTAATTTATATTCAAGAAATTGTGTTTAATGTAATTGATTAATTTTATACATGTTTTTATATAATATTTAATAAAAAAGTAGGTACAGAAGAACAGACCATTCAGGTACTGGTATTGACACCCGGGTACGGTTTAAATAATGGTACCTGTAATAGAAGGTGTCCAACCCTAATAGTGAGACCCAATGGGGATAGGATTTTTGAGCTTTTATTTATTGTACTTTAATGTTTTGCTTGGTTTAAAGTAAGTGCTTTTTGTGTATTTTGGATAAACAGCACTTGGAGGCAGATAACTGCTTATCCCCCTCTTGGGCAATTGACTTAACATTAGAAATATTGCCTTTATATTTGCCTTTTATTTGTTTCTTTTACATATTTCAACTGTGACATTTGTAATCATAACATGGCATTATCCTGCTATCCACTCACCTTATTCCCTCTCTTCTTCCTTACAGAGGGTAAGTCTAAGAAGGAGAAGGGCGCCCCCATCCAGCGGAGCACGGAGACAGGTCTGGCAGTGGAGATGGTTCGGAGCATGCCCAGTCGACAGCCCAGCCGCGAGTCCAACAACGGCAGCATCCACAGCTGCAACTCTGAGGGGAAGTCAGTATTACCACTTCCTGTTTTCACACAAACTACTCTTTCTCTCTTATGTAGCTGTCTCTTAAAGGAAACTGTTCCTCGAGTTGTTCATTTGCACCTGTGCTGTTAATGCTGCACGTTAACAAATGGCATCCTGGACCCGACAGTTACCATAAATATTTTTAGTGTGTGAAAACTAAAGGAGCAGGATAGAGCAAAGAGGGCTGCAATGATTAATCGGAATAATAATACAAGAAATGCTCCACTGTGTTTTTAAACTCCATACACCTTCACTAGAATCATTTTCACAATTGCAGTCCTGGAATTGCCAATCTCTACTGAACAAAAGGTAAAAGGCTGTTAACTTGAAAACCACCAGTACATGACATCAAATTGGAACATGGCATTTTGAACTTTGGGGATGTAGACAGACTAATAATAAATCTATTTTGCGTTCTACAATGAACAAAATACATGATCTAAGTATGGCATAGTTTAATACAAAATAATACCCTCAAAAAGCATTCTGTGTCTCCTTTAGAGTTACATCCGTTATAGAGCACTATCTCCCTGTAAGAAGCGATGGATTTTAATTAGTAGATAGTTGAAAAAAGAGGCACCGTGAAGCAAATCTGGAACAAAACACCAAAAGTGACAGAATCAAATTAAGGCCTGCTGTTTTCGGAGATGGATTAGTTCACTTGGGTAATTCCATAGATAATTTTCTTGCTGTAAATAATGATTGGCAAAGATGCAGTGAAATGAAGTCTCCCTCCCCACATGCTGACTGGGTACAGAAGAGGCGCAGGAGTCTTTAGTCAGCATATACAGGCAAAATACTACCCCTCTGCAAACTCAGATTTACCAGCCCGAACAGGTCCAGCCATGATTACTCTCCAAAATGACAAGGGGTTCAAATCTAGGGGGGAAGCAAAGCAGAAGTCTGTGGGTTTAAAAAAGATTTAAGTTTTTAGTAACGCCATGTTTTTTATTTTGAAAATTTTGAACTTTCAGATCCTATGGTGTACCTTTTATTTTTCATTAAAGGTGCACTGCGTTGTGTTTTTAGTGGAGGGTCTGCCAACTGATATCTCCATGGAAATGTTATTGTTTTGTCTAGAAAGTTCCACAGTATAGATTAAGCCTATTTATTTACAAGGGAGACAAGCAGGTTACAGCACTACGCTACATTACAATTTAGATCTGTGGAGAGTCGCCCATATTTACTGAAAGAATATTGTATTTTTGATTAATATAAACACCCGGAAAGAATAAATGCTAGAGGGAAACGTTTAAAGTCATGCCATGGAACATTCCAGGGAAAGCAATAGCATCTCCATGGAGACAAACAGGTGGCGGACCCTCCCCCAGTAAAGTTGTGCAGTGCACCTTCAAATATTTGACTTCAAAGCATCACTGTGACTGAGACTGGACCAAGACTAAATTCAAACTAAATCTCGAACAGGATTAAAACCTGACTAAATCATCTAAACAAGTGGTGCCAGTTACAATTTAGGTTTAAAGTGAAAATCTAAAACAAATTGTGGCACTTCTTTCCCAGTAAAAACGTAATTACACTGGGCTGGTTGGCGATTGCACATACAAAGATGTTACTGTGAATACCCTACCTTTCCAAAATGAAACAGTGGCTATGTCAAGTGTATTGTTTAAATATGTTTTCTTCCACGTGTACGATCACAAAAAGATACCAAAAATACTTGTCGATATATTGATACAGCTGCTCATGATAACGATACTTTTATCACAAAATTTAGTATCATGATCATTTGATATTTTTGCACACGCCTATTATTGAATATGTATAGTAGTATTTTCTCTTAAGGATACTTTCTTTTCTAGTCTGATCTTCTCTGGAGTGAACTTGGGTGCCAGCAGTCAGCTGAGTGGCTTCCTGGATGGTTTGGGTCCAGCACAGTTAGTGGGCAGACAAACACTCGCCACTCCTGCTATCGGTATATATCACATTAACGAACTTTTTCAAAAAATATTTAATCACTTCTATTATTATTATTTCATTACATTGATTCTCTCTTGTAGGTGACATCCAAATAGGTATGATGGAGAAGAAGGGTCAGCTGGAGGTGGAGGTGATCAGGGCGCGGGGGTTGGTGCAGAAACCTGGGTCCAAGTCACTTCCTGGTGAGTCTTATTTAAGTACACACAAAATGGCCAAAAGCTTATGTTTTCCAAATTTTAAAATGCATATTGACCTATGGAGAGGGTGTACTGGCAAGATTCCTCAAATACTGTAATGCAAGAATGAAAAGTGTTTTTGATAGTTTAATGAGGCTAAGAAAATCATTAATACTGACAGAGAGAGAAAAGTTGTTGAATACCTCAAAAGCTTAAAAAAAAAAAAATAAACTTTGAATCTCAAGAATTGTGGAAATTATCCTTAAATCATGAAATTTGTCTTGCTGTGAATTTCAGAGCAAAACACCGTCGCCATAGTAATTAACAATTCAAAACAAAATATGCTCTCTTTAAATTGTGAAAAGTCCTCAAAATTGTGTCTATAAATAAGAAAAGAGGTGGCGAACTCTCCACCAGAAAAGTTACACAATGAAACTTTAAGCTTGGTCTGTACTTGGCTTCACTTTTTTCCAAGTAAGAAATTCAACTTAGGATATTAAGAACTTTGTCTATTGCTTATGGCTTTTGTTGCTCTGTTTCTCCGCACAGCGCCATATGTCAAGGTCTATCTGCTGAATAATGGGGCGTATGTAGCCAAAAAGAAAACCAAGATTGCACGGAAAACACTTGACCCGCTGTACCAGCAAGCACTGCTATTCGATGAGAGCCCACAGGGTAAAGTCCTACAGGTGAGCAGAACTATTATTTCTCTCCATCCGAGCGTTCAGAGCCACTGTGATATAATACTAAAGGTTTCACAAAATATCACAAAAAGATTCCTAGAGGTTTACCAAAACTGCACTACATAGTCATTTGTACTGCATACTATACTATTAGTGCTGTCAAAAATATCACGCTATTAACGAGTTAATGCAAAACAATTTTAATGCTGTTAATTTTTTTTATCGCGAGATTAATGCTCTTTGTGACCTAATGAACTAGTTTTTTCCATAAACTGTGGCCACTGCTAGTAACTACTGAAAAAACTACTGCTAGTAACTAGAAAAACTACAGAATCTGGCTGTAAACAGGAAGGAAAACAAACTGTACGAAACTGAGAACTCCCGGCTGGAGGAGGTGGCCAAAGCACGACACAGCACGGCCGCACACGCAAACGCACGACTTCACCACACAAAACCTGCGCACACACGCCAATGCCACCCACACTAAAGAAAACACGAAACAAAGTCCGCTCCAAAACATACGGCGAATCCGCGTCCACCCCCGACAAGGACCGCGGACAGCGACAGACGCCCCGGCCGCCCCCAACCCCCCGCACCGCCACCACATCCACAAACCCACGGAGGAGCGCGCACCGCAGCAGGACCCACATCAGACCCACCACTCAATAAACACCCCATGCCACCGGACCCACCCTCTCCGCCATAAGACCCAGCTCCGCCGTGCATGCAAACAAACAGTGCAGTGCGATGACGCCATCGGCCGCGGCCCGGAACCCCGGGTAACCGCACCTGAGCACGGCACAGCCCAAAGCAGGCGTTGGGACAGACAAACACAGTGGCGCTAACTGGAGATTACTGGACGTCCCTCAGTACTGAGAACTACCTCAGGGTCACAGCACATTATTTCACCCACAGTGGGAACTTCAGTCACTTTGACTCTTATGAAGACAGAAGAGAAGCACTTCACTCACACTGATGCAGAGCACTTCATGAAAGTGAAACATGAGAGTGGAACATCCAACACAAAGTGTCTCACTGACAACTGTTATGGTTTGCAATAAAAACACATTTGCATAAAGCGGCGCCTATCCACTTTTCTATGTTGATAAGAGTATAAAAATTATGATTCAAGCGATTAATTTGCAATTAATCATGAGTTAACTATGACATTCATGAGATTAATCGAGATTAAATATTTTAATCTGTGCAATATTTAACATACTAGTATTTGATCTATTTTTTTTTCTTGTAGGTGATTGTTTGGGGAGACTATGGTCGCATGGACCACAAGAGCTTCATGGGAGTTGCACAAGTCTTACTGGATGAACTGGACTTATCAAGCACAGTAATCGGCTGGTACAAGCTGTTCCCCCCCTCTTCCCTGGTGGACCCCACACTGGCCTCTCTGACACGGAGGGCCTCTCAGTCATCACTGGACAGCTCCTCAGGGCCCCCCGGGGTCCGCACCTAGTGGACCAACCAAGTCATTACACCAACTCCCATAGACAACAATCAGAACCAGCCGTATTATAGAGAAAGCTTTGTTAAGATCTGACAATCACTACTTTTGTTTGTCTGTGTTTGGGGACGTCTCAGTGTTTCATGTCCATCTGAGGAAAAAAAAAATCGCAACATTGAGTCCGTAAGCAAGTAGAGACTAATCTATTGGCGCAAGTATCAAAAAGAATCAACAATAGTAATGTATGTATGTAAGCGTCAGAATGTATGGACTTTGAGATAGAGGACGTCAGCCTCTTCAAATACAGGGGGCGCACTCCTCCTCATAGTACTATTACAATTACTGCAGAAAACCCAAGCCTGCCAGGAACTCAAGTCTGGAAGCACAGGGCCTTCTTTCGGTGCCTAGACCTTAGTCCCATCACTGATCCCTCTTTCTCTATGTTTACCATGGCTACCGAAAGCCAATCTGTTTGAACGTTTGATGTTTATTTTATTTCAACTTTTAGCTTTTTTTTTAAACTTGCACATGATGTTTTGGCAGTGCTCATGATATGTTGTCAGTCTGATGTGTGCATGGAGAGAAAAAATCTAAACACAAAGGATAAAAAACTACTAAGTGTCTGCAAGTGTTATGCAGGGGTGTAACAATAGGGGGGGCTGGTGATGAAGACACCGTTTTTACAGTGAGTTAGTGTGCTGCGTTGTTTTCCTTGTTCCACCGCTGGTCAACAAGGCCAGTCGTCTTTGTATAGATGTATATTAGGCCTCTCAGGAGGTTGACCAATAAATAAAGTTTATGTCACTTTGAAATATCACAAGGGTACAATGTTGCTGTAAAAATATAAAAAATAAAAATGCATAGGAGATATACTTTTTATGTGCCCTCACCCCAGCACGTTTTATCCAGACTTGTGTTACATTATTTTGAGATTTTAACTCACAAGCACAAGAGCTTGATTTTGTACGAGAAGTTTAACTTTTTGAAGAAAAAATAAATATGTAGTTAAAAAATAACGCAATGATCCCGTCACCGGTCTAGTTATAGGAAAAACAGATGAATTGCTCAGTTTCCTTGTGCATCTCTGTGAATGTGAAAGTAACCAATCAGATTGATCCGTCGGGACGCACACACCAATGCCCATCCTTTGTTTGGCCCATATCCCCGCCCACTGTGCGAAGGGGCGGGGCCAGCATGACTCTGGAACCAGTTCCAAGCTGCATGCACATTTTTGTAAAACTGAAAAAAGACGTAGATTCGTGTTAGTTTCTCATACTGTAGGGCCGCTTGTCTGTTGCATGCAGTTGTACAGTTTGCTCGTACTTGAATATTAAAGAGGTAAAAACCAAGAAGCCATTACAACTATGACACATCGACAGCAAGTCTCCACGCGTCCCTCAGTCCAGAATGTGTGTCCCAAAACTTACTCTTGATGTCTTTTCTGGAGCAAAGATTTCTAGCTGTCCTCGTCCTCGCCCCTCTCACTGTAGTACACAATAAAGTATACCTCCGAGGGGCTCACGTGTATGAATACATGTACAAATCAGAGGAAATATGAATTATGTTTAAACATAAGGATATTCTAATATGTGGACTGTTTAGTTCTATATAGAGAATATGATGCACAGAGTCACACATGTAAATATTCAGTATAGCCTTCACTGGTTTGTGCTATCGACAACGGGGCCAAGTCTTCAACTGAGCAGCATCTGTGTTTAGGGACCATTAGTGGACACACCCACTATACAACTACACACTTTCTCTGTGCTCTTTCAAATGTCCATACAGCTCCATCCTCCACCCATGTTTCAACTAATATGGGTTTTCTTTTCTCAGTGAAGCAGGTTGTCTTATTTATTTATTTCTTTTTTTTTTTTTCATTTAATTTTTCTCTGTCAGTATTACCAGGAAAAATGCTGATTGTTTACAACTTTTGAGTTCCATGGAATCAGAAAAGAAAATTAGAAAATACTCAAGCATTCACTGCAACATTTCTTGTTTGTATAGATGATGTGGCTCAAATGATGTGTATGTTTTATATTTAAAAAAAAGTTCATTTTTATTATTTACAAATAAAAAGAATGTGTGGAAGAAAAGTGCTTTGCTGGTTTGTTATTGCTGCTGGTGATGTTCAGAAATGCTCAAGTTTTTAATACAAAACTGTTGCTGCATTCACACACTGGTTCGGTAAGATGATTCGAGTTTAGTTTTTGCTGCTAATCTGCGGATCCTGCTGAATAAGAGGATGAACACTTTAACAGCTAAGCTACTGTAAATAGATGTCAAAGCATATCATTAAAATGTGTCTAGCCTGAAAATAACAAATTGTAATTATGTTGCACGTAAAATTGTAAAACTTTCCTGCTTTTTACATTCAAAAACTCTCAAGTGAATCCTCAGAACTTAAATTTGGTATTTTTACAGAATGCTCTTCTTATAAACCATAACGACACCACATATGGTTGTGTTTTACCTGTTTTTATGTGTAAATCATGTGGCACCGTGAAGAGCTCTTAAACATCATCTCATAACACCACTGTCACTTTAAATAACTGTAATTAACCTACTTGCAATTTCTGCCCTGTTGCTCTGCCCATACTGTAGATTTTGTATTTGCATATCATAGTCTATTTGTACCTTATTTAACAGATTTCATTTGAATTCATACACAAACCTCTAAAATTCTTGTCCTGACATACTTTAAACTTTTTTGCTATGTTAAAGTTTACTATGGTTTCATAATTAATTGACTTGTTACTCATATTAGTCATAACAATTTCATTAAATATTGAGATTTCATTCATATCAGTTAAACCTGACATGATGTAACCTTGTTTTTTGATAAGACTTATTTTACATAATTTCTATACACACTTTGAGTAGGAAGCTGAATCCACACGGCCTCATGTGTGACCTGCTGCTGAGGGCTTGGGAGATTTATGTTCCACATCCTCTACTTAAATAAGCACTGAGGGCCCCCCAAAACAACATCTGCAAGCAATCTCCCGCGGCAACAACCCCTCCAGCTGCCCCCCTCCCCCATGCCAACTGTCCCCCCCACTCGCCCCCCTCCCCGCTGCTCCAAAAGGTCGTGACCCCTCTGTAAGAAAATACAGGCGTACAGAAAAAGTCATAGGCGATCATAAACTTTCCACGCAACAAGCAGGAAATGGATTAATCTATCTAATCGGGTTAAAGTTCAAACGCTGGCAGCAAAATGTAGTTTGATGTAAAAAAAAAGGAACATGAGATTGTTTTTAATGATATTTTATTTGGATATTTTGACATTTACAAACAAGCTCAACTAAAAATCAAAACACAAATGTTTGGGAAAAGAAAATGACGTCCGCAGTGATGTCTCTTGGCATGTTTACTCAGAACTGGGACTCTACCGGGCTGCTTTTTATACCAATGCCCAAGTAACAAGAGTTGAGTCCATCAAATGCTTTTCTCCATGGAGATGTTACTGCATTGTCTGGAATATTTCACAGTGTGGCATTAAACCTTTCTATCTTCATGGAGACCAAACCAGACCAAGTTACAGGTTTGCTCTTTGAGCTGTGAAACCACCTGTAATTGAATAAATGTAAGGTAGAGCTGTTTAATGTCATACTGTGGAACATTCCAAGGACGGCAGTGACATATCCATAGAAACAAACAGGTGACGGACCCTCAACCAAAAAGTTACATAGTGTATCTTTAAAACTGATATTAGAACACTTTGTAAATTTGCATAAAAACTGTAAGTGAATATAAATATGGCAGTATGTGATGCAGTCAGGCTGTAAAGGGGATTGTAAAAATGTACTGCCATAAATGAAGTAAACAATAAGCGCTCTAAACGTACACATTAGAGGACAACTACCTCATTTGCATAACAGTTTAGCAACAATAAAGAAGTTAGTAACAACATCACAGCTGAGAGGATATTACGGCATCAACCAAAAATCAGACACTATAATTACATCTTAAATTCATTTAAAATGTATTATCTTTTGGGATGTTATAAGCTTGCATTCTATTAAAAGACTATAGTCAGATCTTAAAGGTGCACTATGCAACTTTTTTGCAGGAGGGTCTACCGCCTGTTGTTGCCATAGAAACGTACCTGCTCATGTCCCAAAATCGCCCACTGTATGACTTAAATTCATATGCATCCATCTATTCAATTAGGGTGCATGTGTTTTTATAGCTTTTAAAGACCTGAAATCAAGAATTATGTGGGTGGACTTGTCTCTCCACAACAATAACAAAGCAACGCAATAACATATGGCACCTTTAACCAAACATTTATTAGTCAATTATCATTTTATACCTGATATTTTCTAAATACAAAGCTAATATTCTGATATCTGGTAAAGGAACAACAAAAAACATCTAATCTGAGTAGCTCATTTGCAGTTGTGCGCCACAGTTGCCAGTAGGTGGCATAGTTTTGTTTGGAGACTGTTAAATGTGTTTTGACTGGCGCACCTCTTTGTAGGTACATACACACATTATTTTCCTTTAATCAGCATTTTAGCCGATTTTGCCAATCTTGCCTAACAAGACTTATAAACCTATTTCACATATAATTTTACAGAAAACATAAAAAATAAATAAATCGAACTACCCACCTTTAAATAGTAGTTTTTCCTATATAAATCAGCTAATTGAATCCAGCTCACACAGACACATTTAAAGGATATTTAAAGTAATATTTTATGCAGCTGCTCAGTGAAGTCGGTGGTTACTTTTCCAGGAGCGTAAGTGGAAAAATCACCCGAATCCATGTTACCCGATATGTCTTTTCTATTTAGGGAAAACCTGGTGTAATTTGGGAACGTTATAGGAGGAAATTGAATTAGCTGAAGTGAAGGCAGAGGCGGTTGCAAATTTGCATGTGAGAAGAAGCAACTTTGTCTCCGGGTGTTTTGACTGTGAGGTGGAAGCTGGTGAGAGGTTTGTGCGTAATGACATTAGTGTGCGTAAAAACAAAAACATCGGGCTACTTTCGCAAATGGTGTTTATTTGCTCCAGGGGGGTCACGAGGTTAAAGAAAACACCAGTTGAAAAGCGCAAAGAGGTCACCAAATCCAGTGAAAGCAGATAAAAGGGTTAGTATATTGAGAAAAATAAAAATAAAAATAATAAAAATAATAATAATGATAGCTTTTTGGTGGAGGGGCTACCACCTGCTTGTTACGAATGGATTTTAAAGGATATTGCTGAGCAGAAAAAAAGTATGCAAATTAGACGCTTAATGCCATACTTTGGATACTTGGCAAAGGAATAACATCTCCATGGAAACGGGCAGGCGGTGGATTCCCTACCAGAAAAGTTACATAGTGCACCTTTAAATGTCAGTTACGAATACTACGAGATAATTAAAAGACTACGCGGATTTCAAAACGTATTGTGAATGGCGAGTCCATGTCATTTTGAAACTATGAGGCAATAATCTGGCTAGAGGCTGGACGTTTTTAAAACTTCTTTAAAGGCTATTAAGTGTAGGCTTGAACAGACCTACTTCCTAGTTCGCTCTACAGAGACGGTAACAGGTTTCTAGACTAAAAGTGAGCCTCTCGCGCGCTCAGAGGAAGGAGGCGGTCGGAGTGACGGTGGCATCGGATTCGCTTTCCAACCCGTTTGCGCACCGCTGTGACTGGATCTGTGTTTTAGACCCATTAACACACGTGCTTCTACTTTATAGCATGTGAGAGGAGGACGCGCGTACGCATACACACACACACATACACACACACACACCCGGCAAAGCTCGCGGTGGTGGTGGAGATGCCATGCCTCGGAACCACGGCGGAGATGAAGGCGGCAGCTGCTCCGGGCTCTGGATGAGGACTTCGCCGGGTAAAGATGTGGAATCGGGGCGAAGGGTGACGATGATGAACAGCGCGGGAGACGGGTTGCTTTCCGCCTCCTCTGGCTCCTCGGCTGCAGGTGGAACCGGGTCCGACAGCCTGAGAGGGAAGCAGGGAGCGCGGCTGAGTCTCTTGGGCAAGCCGCTCATCTACAGCGCACAAAGCGGCCGCAGGAACGTCCGGTACCGCCGTCTCCAAAACTATCTGTACAACGTGCTGGAGCGACCACGAGCCTGGGCCTTCATCTACCATGCGTTTGTGTAAGTTACGCATGATTTGCATGTTTCTACCGGCTTTTCTATGTTGTGTCTGAGTGCGGTAAACTGGCTGAACACCTGTTGATGCGGAGTTTTCTGAGGGAGGCATTTCTGCAGCTCTAACTTCAGTGGACTGATTTGTCAAAGGTGCTGATGCGATAACGGAATTCAGCTCTGCCCATAAAAGCAGAGAAAACGTGTTTTGGCGGTGGAAGGCTACGACACGTGGTAGTGCCATAGTCAACAGTGAACATGACTAGACTGCCTATCTTCTTTCTGTTGACAAGCGAAGAGCGAAGTATGATTTCATTTGAGGCAGTGGATTTGGAGTTTGTTGGATCAGTGTTGAAATAGAATACAGATCATGGCGTAATAGCTTATGTTAGGCAATAATAATGATGTTTATGGAGTGGACATGGTAGATTTGGCATGTGGTTCTTTTTATTGCTCAAACCAGTCTAATCAGTTACTCAGATGTCATAAATTTGTAGTATCACAACACTATTTTAAGATGCTACTCCAAACGTATTGTGCTATGTATAAATGAGGCTTTCTGAACAAATGAAACTGCATTTTATGAACAAAGGTTTCCTTTTTGTGATCAGATTAGATTATGCAGTTGAGGACATGTATCACATCACAAGGTAACAGAAAACAAAGCACAATCTTTATTTTTTTACTCCATTATAACTCAGATGCCCCTTTAAGTATTAGTGTACCCATCATAATTGCTATTGGCCAACCAGTCTTTAATCTGATATGATAAGCTTCAATAAAGATAAGTAGGACTGTGTTGTAGGACTATCGAAAATCAGATACTAATCGATACTAAAACTGGTACTGATACTGCAAAAAATTACCTTAAAAACGTGCATGCTAAGATTAAGAAAGTACTATTATTTTATAGTATGATAGTATGAAATTGGAGTGTGCGTGAATGTTAGTGGTGGTCGGAGGGGCGTAGATTGGCGGCCTCACTTCCGTCAGTCTGCGCCAGGGCAGCTATGGCTTCAATAGTAGCTTACCACTACTGACTGTGGAGTGAATGAACAATGAACTGTAAAGCATCTTTGAGTGTCTTGAAAGGTGATATATAAATGCAGTGATCAATATACTGTGTTGTCAAGTGTTTCAATTTGAATTGAATTGTTAATCTATATTTTGCAGAGATGATACTCGGTTTTTTTGTTGTTTTCTGTTTGAGGTAACCCTGCTCACAGTAAGCAGGCATTTTTTTCTGAGCTATAAAACACTTGTAATTTAATGTATACAAGGTAGAGCACTTTAATGCCATACTGTGGAACGTTTCAGGCAAAGCAATAACATCTCCATAGAAACATGCAAGTGGCAGTAGTTCTTGACATGACTGGTACTAAATGACAGACCCCCCTACCAGAAAAGTTACATAGTGCATACTGTTTTATGGCTTCTCCCAGTTCTTAAATTTCATATCCCGCCGCGAGCATCTGTTGTACTGGCCTCACAACTGTCTGACAGAGGAAGGAAGTGGGGACACATGGCAACACCGAGAGCCAGGGCGAGTAGTATGTGGGCGGGCCTATTGTCAGAAAGCTGTGTATTTCTATGAGCATCTATTAAGTGCCTGTGCAACATTTTAGATGCAAAAGGCCACTGCTAGCCTCTGCAGATGAAGTATTTTGTTCTGTCTGACATATACTAGTAAGTGTTTTATTTGTGTATGTATTTGATGTAAAAAAAAAACAAAAAAAAATCCTGCAATTTAGCCTCCACTCCACTCACAAGGGTCAATTGCGACTGCCAGTGCAAAGCCAGAACCAGTGAGGGCTTCCAACACATTAAAATATAAATTATTCCACAAATTGAGGCAGGCCCTAGAAGACACAGCAAAATAATTGTCTGTACATAATTTGATTGAATTTGATAACTTAAAATGGTTGTCTCCATAGAGATGTTGTTGTCTCTTCCCAGATCTGACTTGTAGCAGAATGGCGGCTTTACCTGTTTGTATATTGACATACATGAGTTTAATGTCATACTGTGGAACATTCCAGGCAAAGCAATATATTCTCCATGGAGACAAGCAGGTGGTGGACCCTAAACCTGAAAAGTTGTGTGATGCAGCTGTAAATGTAGCCACAAATATGCATGGATCTAACCACAACAAGAAAAGAAAAACATTTATTATCACACTGTGATGTTTAGACTCAGGGCAAAGCTGGATATTTTAGTTGGTTAGTTTCAGATTTGACCTTAACCCTAACCTTAACAATTATTCATGACACTTGCTGATTATCTGAACCACTTATCTCAAGCAGAAATACTCTGATTTGTTTAGCAAAGTAAATGAGCCGCACAGACAATCAGGGGACAGGTTTTTGCAATGTGTTACTGTGAAAAACATTTCTGTTTAATGAATTGTAGCACCTGCAAAACACATCTGACTATATTAGTCATTATATCAGACTGAGGTAAAATTTAAGTTGTTTATTTTGAGGTAATGTTTTATTGTCTCCTATATTTTTATATGGGGCTGGTTGAGGTCATATAGCTGTCATATAAAGTTGCAATAATCCTTGTATAATGTCATTAACGGATATAGAGTTCAACCACTTTATTTGAAACAGTGAAACATTTTTGTACTTCACCGTAATCTAGTAACTACAGCATGTTTGTAAAACAGACTACCTCAGGATTTGAACCCACAACCTTATCAAATAAAAACAGGAGGACTTGTCTCTCTGTCAATTTAATTTTCTTACCTTTTTTTTCTAAACACATTCTACAATCATCATTCTCACATTGGGTAGGGGGGTACTGACCAAAATGAAGTACTATATATTAATGAACTATAGTATAGCATAAAAAGTATAGTAAGTGAAGTATAGTAATGAAGAATATTTTTGTGATATCCCAATGACAATAATCAGGTAACGTGAATGGACCATGAAATTGTTGTATTGTAACTGTATTGTTATTTGTTGTTAATAGTTTTTTTTTACTGCCTTTTAAAAATGTATTTGAAAATATTTACTTTATGTTAATTTAGCATATAAAACAATCATAGCACTAATGCATTTTCCATATATCTTTCCACCTCTTATTCAGTGTCTCAAGCGTTGCAGAAGTTGATTTTTATAACATTCTTGCATTCTTCTGCCCAAATTGTAGTTGTGAACTGCATGAACCCTTAGCGTATCCCTGTGTGACGAATGCGGTGACGGTCATTGGCTTTCAAAGTTAAAGTTGTTCTGCTGACGGTGCATTTAGCATCGACAGCCTCACAGTCACAGCGTGGATGAAGTAAAGCCCTAACGCTTACAACAAAACTCATGGCCAAACTAACGGAGTCTCATTATATTTTCGAAAGTTTGTGCAGCCAATCCCTGTAGTAAGTGATGAATTGTTTTCTCTGTCTACCTGAGAGGCCAGACTGCAATAGATAAACTTTGTAATAGGTACAATTTTCAGCAGAAATGTCTGGCACAACTATTTTTGTTCATAATGCAGCAGGAGAAAACAAGCAAATAAAGATTCAAATACGGGATAGTGACAAATACTGTTGCAATTTCCGTCTTATTTGAAGTAGGGATGCACAGATCAAGCCTTTTCAGTTCCGATACCGATATGGTGCAAAGACCTTAAATAAAATAAGACAAGACTGATCCAAATGTGTTCTGTTTTCTACGACATCCAAATGCAATATTTTTTCCTTTTAAAATGCCTTGTCAAGCCTTTGCTTCTGTCATAATCTGCACTGAAACGGCACAAAATATCATAGTCATGTCGTTTTTTTAGCTATTGCTGCACCATAACAAAGAATTTAAGCAAAAACACTTGCAAGTTGATATATTGTGAGACTTTTGACGATACAATATCACAAAATTTTAGTTAATTGTTACATCCCCACTATTTGTTATTTATCCCTCGAGTACAGAGCAGCTTTGTATAAATAAAAGTTCAAACATTATGACACTTTCAGGGACAACGACGACCAATAAATAATCTTATTACATCAATTTATATGTCCGAATTTTTTCAGTTTCAGCGCCGATATTCAATACCAGTGTTTCAATCAGTGCACCTCTAATTTCAAAGCTAAATAAATAATAACACTTTATTCTTTAAAATGTTAACGTATGCTTGTTTGGTATATCATAGAACATACAGTTTAGTTGTTTTTATGGGGTGAATGTTTCATTGTCTCCCATAATTTTTATATGGACCTGGGTAAGGTTAAATAGTTCTATAAAGTTGCAGTAACTGTTATATAATGCCAATAACATTTTTCTTTCTGTACAGATAACATTTATTGCATTTTTAGGCACACACGCCAACTCCTGACATCTCTAAAATCAACCTTTTGGACTGTTGGTGGTGAATCATGTTTCGGAGACTTCTCATTTGCTTGTCAAATCCAAATTTTACTTCACTTCGTTCATCCACGGTGTCATTTTAAGAGCTCATGTTAGATTAGTGACAGTGTTTCAAATAAAACCACCTTTCATCATTGTAAAAATCAACACTTAAAGGTGCACTGTGTTACTTTTCTGGTGGACGGTCATCACCTGCCTGATGTTGCGTGGAATGTAGGGCCAAGTTGCCTGTCATATCTGTGGAGAGGCAAGCCCACTCTCAGTAAAAATGCAAGTTTTTAAGTCAATAAAAACCCATGTTATTGAGTAAATGAAAGATGGATACATTTAATGCCATACTGGGACATTCCAGACAAAGCAACAGCATCTCCATGGAGACAAGCAGATGACGGACCCTGTATCAGAAAAGAAAAGTTATGCAGTGCAGCTTTAATTCATTTTCATGCATTTGAGTCATGTCTTAAAGGGTTATCTGTGTGTCTGTCCTGTACTCCCCCATTCCTACAATTCAATGAGCCAATAATATCTAAAAATGTCACATACATTGTTTAGATATATGTCAGACATTTATTTATTTATTGTTATTTTATTGCAGATCATTGTACTGTATCTTTACTTTTACTTTTTCCCAAGTAACTGAATTCTAAAGTCTTTTTCTATAGATATCTTTTGCTTTTAGATCTTTAGAGCAATGAATAGAGCTGCCAATCTGCCATGACAGAAATGGTGAAATCATTGTCACTCATTGTTCAATCATTGTACTTTTGAATGGCCTTATTGACGTTGTCTTTGTACACTCACAAAGACAAATCTCATAAATCCCATAATATTTTCCATTCACGCGATTCAATTTGCTTTTGTGATTGTGATTGGAGAGCGATTCTTTTATCCTATTATATGTGTATCTTTGTATTTGGTAATTTGTCAAAGTCAGTAAGCGCTGTTTGGATAACTCGGAAGTTCAATTTCACCTTCCACTGGTTTTAGCTGCCAGTAGTGACGTAACAAGCCTCTTTGCTTATCCCACATCAGGAGCAGGTCAGCGGGGAGAGCAGGCTCAGGGGTAGGGACAGTCACCAGAACTTCCATGTTGATGCCCTCAGAAACATGTCATCGTCTGTCTTTAACTGATAGTTTTATTGTTAACTTGTTGTACTTTATTAGGAGAGTGGTTAGCGTCTACAACATTACGGAAAATATGCTTGATCCCTACACATCAAATTTAGGGGGTGCCTTGAATGTTATGAGTATGACATTAAACTTAGTTATATTTTCTATATTTCTAATGATTCAATTGCATTTTGTTACTCAAGAGTTGCCTGAGATCTGTCCTGTAACTTTGCAATGTCATTTAAGTTTAATACCATACTGTAGAACATTCAAGGAAAGCCGAAAAGTTACATAGTGCACCTTTTAAACACATACTCTTTATATGCCTGCTCTGCTTGTTCCTGCCTATAACATGTTTTAGCACACACATATGTTACTATTATGATATTCTATATTATTCCACATTCGCTCTGAGCCTGTGTTTGTGCTGGTGGAGCTCTGGTGCCTGGGGTCTCCGTCTGGCCTCCTTCCTCTCCGCCTCACACTCACAGACGTGCCATTCAGCTCACCTCTGGATTAACACAGCCTTATCCTCACAACTATGTCCAGGGAAGGAGACCAAACATGGAACAAAACTTTTATAACTTTTGGACCCCAGAGTGTGGACAGTGACATAAAATAGGTGCACTGTGTAACTTTCCTGCTGGAGGGTCTGCCATCTACGTCTTCAAGGATACGTTATTGCTTTGCTTATTGCTTATTTAAATTAATCTATGTTGCATTTATTCAATTACAGGTGTTAGGTATTGTATTGCTCAAAAATGCCTTAAAAATATGTTTTTACTGAAAACAGGTCTGACCTGTAACTTGGCCCTGCTTGTATCCAGGGAGATAGATAATGTTTAATGCCATACTGTGGAATATTCCAGGCAAATCAATAACATCTCTCAAACAGCAAAACATCAAGACAGTACATTTAAGTTAAAATTAAACAAAATGTCTATTGGTAATCATATTTTATAAATAAAAATATAATTTTAGTCCCACTCTCCTCTCTGATGGGGAGAGACTGGTATAGCTGAAGAGAACATCATGAATAAGTATAGCTTTTTATGCAATTATACAAAATGTACCACAAGTGATTATTGTCCACCCTTTTGCTGCCATAAACTATTTATTTTTTGTCCCATGACCAAAACGTATAAATCATTTTAAAATTGAAATTTGATGACATTTTGATTTCATATGACAACCAAAAACATAAGAACAAGCTTTCAAATCCCTTTTTTAGAGCTGGTTGTCTGCAAACAGAAGGGTGTGGAGACACTGGTGACAAGAACCCACTACTCAGCACTTTTAAACATCTTTGCTCTTCTTTGTTGTGAGGAATGCTTGAGTTTATCGCCTTTGAGTTTATGGCCTGCATTTGAACGGCAGTAACAGTCACAATAAAACATTTAGTAGGAGGGGGAATGACTTATCTCTCCACTGATATGAATGACCTTTTAGCTCTAAAGTGAGTATGACTTTCATGTTTTTACTTGGTTTACTGGAACATTACGTGTGCTCAATATGTATCATTGTTTTACATCAGTTGAATGGCAGTTTGTAGTGATGAGTTTTAAGCCTCAACTTACGTACTTACCCAGAGTTGTGTTTTGATTCACACATTTTTAACACACAAATCCTGCACAGTTAGGCTCAGTTTTTCTCTCAGTCAGAAAACACTCTATTCCGCCTTGTGATATCATGTGGCAAATACAAGAAATGCTCCATTGTGTTTTTAAACTCCGTACATTATTCACTATAATCATTTGGATGGTTTCAGTCCTGGAATTGCCCATCTCTACTGAATAAAAAGAAAAAAAAAAATAGCCGTTAACTTGAAAACTACCACTTCATGACATCACAAGGTGGAAAAGAGCATTTGAGCTGGAGATGTAGACAGCCTAATAATGCAGGGTTACTCAAACATGTGTGAATGAAACAAAACACAACTCCAGGTATGTTTATGATGAGGTAACAACATTATAACAAGGCTTCAAGTTCACAAGAACCTTTAATCATAACTATTGTGCAATATTGTCCCTTGTTAACATTATGGTTGCTAGGTAACAGTTATGAGAATTACCTCTGTCGCATCTGCAGCCCTTGTCAAACCAAGAAGTAAAATTATAAACTATACCAAAATTTAAAATGTAAACAAGACTTCAAGTAAAATCATGAGTAAAATGATGTTTACAATGTTTTTGTTAAATGAGTAGTCCAAGTACTGCATTTTTCCTCTTGTGGGGGACTGATGTCTGCTTAGGGGTGTGATATGTCTGGTGGTGCGCGGGGACACAGTAAGCTAAGAGTGCGTGAGCGAATGGAAAGAAGCTTCTTATAAACAGCCGGCGACGCGCTGTAAACAAAGAGGACCTGTTGGTAGAGCAGAGAGGACAGAGGAGCGGGACATGAACCAGAGGTGTGATGGCTCCTACAGTTCAAGAGGTTGATTTTTCCATGTAATAAAGTGCATTCTGTATTAACACTGACTTTACCAATATAACCAAAAGTAAGGCTGGTGCACTGTTAGCAACTTGTTGTTTGTTGCTAGTATTGCAGTGAAGACAATACTCCATTGTGGCTTCTGAAAGTTGTTAAAAGTGCTTATCTACCCATCATCATCAGTGAATAATTAGAATGCTAAGAATGCATGAGGAAAGTGAGGAGTAAGTTTGGACTACTACACCCAAATAAAAAATGAACTAGTTGTTTTTAAGGCAGTACACATCAATTACAGCACCTTGAAAGATCCTCTAAATGGACTGAAATACAACAATGTTTACAATATTTGTGTCAAAAGGTAAATACATGTTATAATTGTATTTTGTTATTCAAGAACATGTAACTCCCAAAATGAAGTAACATTCTGAAATGTTGCTAAACTGTATTTCCAGTGAAAACATGACTAAACCCTAAAGACTGTGACTCAGTGCAGCTCATTATGCAGAAACAGAAGGGTGGTATTTTAGGTTCCTCCTCATCAACAGGCCCACAGTCTGACAGCTCCAATAGATTTATACCTCTCCCAATAGATTTATACCTCTCCCTCTGCACCCATCTGCTCCATCCTGTACCCATCATCAAGCCTCTCCCATCACTGAGGGAAATACCGAGATAAGGCTTTGTAAGTGGGATGTTAACAGGTGGTTTTATTTTGATTGTTATTAGAAAAAAACTCCTGTCCGGGTGGGTGGAGAGTCTTCATGAGTGAGGGAAGGATGGATCGTGAGATTGACAGGTGGATCAGTGCAGTGCAGGGCAAAAGAAGGAGTTGAGTCGAAAGGCAAAGCTCCCAATTTACAAGTCAGGCTACATTGCTACTCTTACCTATGGTCATGAGCTTTGGGTAATGACAGAAAAGGCAAGATCTTGGATAGAAGCAGTCGAAATGAGTTTCCTTTGCAGGGTGACTGGGTGCTCCCTTAGAGATAGGATGAAGAGCGCTGTCACAGGAGCTCAGAGTAGATCCACTGCTCCTCCATGTCAAGAGGAACCAACTAGGGTGGCTGGAGAGGTATCCCACTGAGAGGAGGCCCAGGGGAAGACCCTTTTGGCTTAATAATTTAGCACACTAAGTGTAATAATAATAAGGTTTTTCAAGAACGTCAAAGTTGATCACCATTCACAGCCCACAGGGGAAAGGAAATCTTTCTGTAATGCTGTGGTTGTGAATTCTGTACACTTCAGTGGTCTTAGTTGTGGGTTAGGGTCTACTTACTAATAGTCTATATTAGTAAATAGCATCAAATTGGCCAAAACTACCCTCATAGTCAACTTTATTGACTAGATGTTTAAACTTTAAATGCCTATACATTGAAAGACTTCATTTTACTCACATATCTGTCAAAATGTGCGTCTGATTCTGAACTCGCGTCACAGAACCTAATCCTCCTATTTTACATTGAGATTCCACACAGCACTTTATTTTGGCCCAAATGTGCCTAATTTCTTCTTAAAATACATTGAGGTAACCCCTGCAGTTGCTTGTAGGCTGTCTGGGCGTGTGTCTATGTAAATCACTGAGTTTGATTTCAGCCAATCGGAGCTCTCGAAACAGACCGGTGCCCGGTGTCATGTGTCTGATTTTTTGTTTACTTAGAAGGAGTTTCCTTGTGTTGCATTTGTTTGTGGAGATGCTCTTTATGTAAAAAACAAAAGACAAGAATGGAGCAGACGACACACCTGTACAGAGGCATTGTGGGTAATGCGCTTGATGTACTGTAAAAGGTAATGTGATCAAATGTGATCAGAGATGCCACTTGTTGGACATTGAAAGGACTGCCTGACTTTGATGCTGATTCAACAACAAAAAGATCAGTGGATGATATTGTAATTTTGTTATAACCTCAATATAATTTTATTGTTTTATTGCTATTAACACACAACAAATGTATGTTAATAGCAATAGGTGTGCTGTGTAACTTGTGCTGTGTAACTTTTGCTTATCTCCATGAAGGTGTTCATTCTTTGCCTAAACTGTATGGCATTAAACTTATCTGTCACCATAGAGACAAGCTGGTGACACCAACAGGCCAAGTTACAGGTCAGATCTTTGGAGAGAGGACCTCTTAGGGACAATGAATATATTCAGTAAAATCAGTTGTCTTAAATCTGTATCTTAAGTTATACCTTTGAGATTGAAAACAAACAATAATGCCATTGAAACATTAATAATTTTATCCTGTAAGTGATCCTTGCTTGAACCACAATATTTCTGTCTTCCACTTTTGCTTTTTCAATAAACAAAAGCAGCCAAGAGGTAAACAGACAACAATCACACCTGTTCAAACACAGTCCACTGCTCCATCATCATAACCACTGCTCTAACTGTCAATGGACAATCTCATGCAACACAAATAAACACAACCAGTTCACAGGGAGGAAGTTTGTGAATGACTACAGAGAATACTGCACCCCAAAATGACTGGATAAAGGCTAAAGCATTTTTATTAGCAACCACACCAGTCATACATCTGACATAATAAAAATATTTCCCAAAAATAAGGATGATCAAGTCATCGTTGATACTGAAAAAAACAACAAAAACACATAAATAGAACAAATTTATACAAAATGTACCATTAACATAATCAAGTTGATAATTATCTTGTATTGTCTAATAAAGAGCAATTTTAGTATTATTTTTTGTTTAGTATCATTAGTTTAATTGTGCACTATTCACTTAATTACTGAAAAATGAAATACACTTGTTGGAAAATGTCATTCTTGCCAGAGGTTTGGATTTGTTTATTTATTCGTATGATTAGTTTTATTATTTATGCTACAGACCAATTGACTCTTATAAGATATATGAATGAATAAATGCTCTTTTGCAGTAATGAAGAGGTTCTAGGCCAGTAGTGAGGTCTCCACTTGGACACTGCAGTGCCTCACTTTCTGATGACTTTTTTTTTTTGTCCTGTTCCACTCATTTGTTGGGCAGGTGGCAGGCTACGCGACAACACACTCTGAGTCACTTGCATATTGTGAGAAAAGCACCTATTTCCAGCCCAATCCTACAATTTCTTTTTCTGTATCACCTCCTAATCCCAGTGTGAATTCTGGTCCTCGCTTTGGTCTTGACAGAAAATATAGCATCGTGCGGATGGCTGTGGAGGGGTTCTTGCTCATTCTTGATTGTACAAAGTCATCACCTCTTCGCTCTGTGCATGCCTCTGCTCTTCGCTGTCCCCTGTGGCCACTCCACACAGCACTGCTTGTTTGCATTTCCGTCATTGATGTGGCTGTGTTAGCACTGCACCAAGCCTATGGGCGTACAGCAGTGGTATCCCCATGGCACCAGTACATATAGTACATTAAAACATATTCAGGTACATTTTTTTTTTTTTTTTTTTTTTTTGAGCGTGTGTGTATAAGATATAGCTACCTATATAGCTAAATCAAATGATTCAGTTGACCATGCTGTCATTGCCTCTTCTATAGTCGGTAACATTTTGCATCTTCTGCCAAGTCCTTACAATCCCTAGAATCTGTTTAATTTATAATAGATATTTATTTATTTTTTATTTATCTATTTTTCAGTTCATTTTTTAATTTATAAAAGAGATTTATTTTATTTATAATAATGTATATGTTCATGAAAATGCAGTAGGCAATGGTATACACATGTACAGTTGAGAGATAATATGAGCTGTGACTTTCAGTAAAAACATTCATAATTTAATATAGAAAACATTGATTCTTCAGTTTAACCCTGCTATCAAATGTTAGAGGCCAGTCTTATTTGTAAGTCTAGTAATCTGCCTGTGGGGCTTACCGTGATTTTTACCTTGACATTTTCTGTTACAATTTGTAAAACCCCACAGTTTGGATGACCTCTCATTACCCTGTGCTGTCCTCTCCAATGGGGTTATAATGTGATTTCGATGCTGTTGCTTACGCCTCAGATTGGACTACACAGATGCTCGCCTTAAGGGAGTCATCTGTGAGGGACCCACCCATCTCATCCTCTTCTGCCTCTAATGGAAGTGTTACTGGGGCAAATTGAAGCCTAATGTCTGGTTTTATCCTCTGGCGTCTGTGAAGCTTACTAATAAGTCTTATGCAAAGCAAGCACACAGAAATACTGAGCCAAACAAGCCATGTCTTTGAAAATGTTTCTCGAATCCCAAAGTGAAAAAAGCCCTCATGTTGCCATAGTAATGCTGCTGAATTTGGATGAAAAACAAGATTTCCTGGATGGATTCTTGACTGGACTATGTAAAAATACACAGGAGAGAGAGCGGTGTTATGAGAATTTAGTCATGAGCTGGTGCACTTGCCTGCTGGCGGAGCTGTCACTACTGTAGCCAGCAGTTAGTCATGGATCATACAAGGCTCTGCCCTGCTATATTTAGGTACAACGCAGATACTGTAGGGAGGCTGAGGGCTGAACTATACCTACCTTAGCATAATGTCTTATTTACTGTGTTTTTGAAAAATACATTTGAATTATATCGAATTTTAGTCATATCAAGATTCATTTTGATTTGACTGATCAGCTTCTGGTCAGTCTTGACAGAAAGAGATCTTTTTTTGTTTTAAATGGCACTGATTAAAACCAATCAATCAATCAATCAAACTTTATTTACAAAGCGCTTTTCAGTGATTAAAAACAACCCCACAGCTGCCCGACCCCACACAACCAAACAACCCAAACAGTAACACACACACACACAGACACAGACACACACACACATACTAACATGCTAAAATACATACAACTACACATAGTAAAGTGTGAGGCTGAATACAGGCGAACCAGTTGAGAAAGCACCACCAGAGGTCTGATGTCAACCCATATTATAAAAAAAATTAAAGAAGTGAGAAAAGTTGCAATTGACCTATAAAAGCAAAGTCAATGTGAATAATAATGGTTTTCTTTACCAGGTTAACCATAAAGATACCATTGTGACCACTACACTATGTACTAGGCAGTGTAGCACGATTCTGATGATTGATAAACATTAAGCAATATTATCAATCATCAGAATCAAGATTAAATTGGATAATTAAAAAAGTCTAAAACTCTACAGTCAACCATACATGTGTTAGGCTCTATATTTGATTTGACATTGTGATAGCCTATTGTATATTATAATAACACAGAGCGCTGAGCAGCTGTACCATGCTGTGGACTTAATCTAGAGGAAACATGCTGATCTTTTCTCAGTCATTCACTCTAGTCATAGAAAGAGTGCGGGCCAAGGTTATGCTCTTGGCCTGGTGCGGTGATGCTACAGGACAGTTCATGACCATCTCGTGTCCCCTGACTCCTCTGCCTTACCCCAGAGGCAACAAAGAGTCCCCCACCACCCCCAGACACCCCCCCTCCCACTACACACACACACCAAACACACACACACCCAACACACACACACCCAACTGTGACTGCGAGTGAGGAAGGGCGTCCGTCTCTGGTTTCTGTCTTGTGGTGATTCTAGACTTCCTGTTTTGTGCTCCAATATAGAACCAGTATAAATCGAATTCAATTCAGAAAGCTTGACAAGGAAGTACCTTTATTTTGGGTCACAGAGGTCAATGCAGTTTCATTTCAGTTTGATTCTGTAAGATACTGCTTTGTTGGAGTTTTATAGTAACTAGTATTAACTAGCTCATATTAATTTTCTCATGAGATCTATTCATTTCAGCCATATTTCTGGTGGGCCAATTTGGAGGTGTTGGATGGATGTGGTCTGACCACTTACTAACATGACGTGTCTTATCTGAAACATGGTCTTCTTTAGAGATAGACCATAGACTGGTCTATGCAGAAACAGCCTCGATCTGGATTGCCTCTTTAGTTGCAATTATGGAACTCAACTCCAAATTTGCCCGTTTAACTTCTGTTCTCTATGATCTTCATTAGACTGGTGCTGAGTCACACTCACCTAGACCACTTCTTTATACAGAGATAAACCTATAGCCTTTAGAGGCTATAAAGCTTCAGAAAAGCTTCAGAAAATCATTCATATTTTGTTTGTTGTTGTTGTTGTTGTTTTGTGACAAGATTATAGTGATTTCTTATGCAATTTGTTGAAAATGATCAAAATCCGCAAGTACATATCAGCCTTACCTTTTCCTCTTTCACCTTTTGTGCACAGGGGATTAATGTTCATGACATCAATGTGGGCTTAGAATGTGCCAAAAATAGATCTTTTGAATCAAGGTAAAAGCATCTAAACCACAACATGTTTTGTAATACAATAGACTCTGTTAAGCTGGAGCTGAAGATCCTGTCTAGCCTAAATTGAGGCCCCATTACAGCCGCAGTACACATCTCTTTGAACTGTCTAAAAGTGCCTACCTGGATCATTATTTCTTATGTGTTGAAGGTAGTGATGTTTTTCTCCTTTTCTTGTCTGAAGTGCTGAGGTGAGTGTTTTAGCTGCGGCACTGCTCGGTTAGCGCTTTCTTATGGCTGATTGTCAGAACAGATTAAGTTGCTTGTGAGTTCACTTCCGGCCAATGTCCTTTGTCATGAGCAGAGATGGAGAGAAGGACCATTCTGTGCATGTGGCCCTGACAGCAAAAACACTTTATTTTGAAAAGTTTGAATCCATTGTAAAGCTGTTTGTGACATCGATGCACACAGTTGTTTTAGGTTTCAATTTTTAATAATGTTTTCCTCACAATCTAATTTTGTGATAGCATTACCACATTTAAATAATATAGATAGCATAATATGTAAACAGTCCTATGTAATATAAGGATTTATCCACGGTGGAGCTATTGATTAGACAATAGACCGGTATTATGAAAGTTCTCCCCTATATGACATATGATAGCAGAACGGAAAATCTACCACCTATTTTCTTTCATTGGTTTATTAATTTAATGTGCTTATGCAGTCATAAGCAGTAACATTGAATTGTGGGCAGTTTTAAAGATGCTACTGAATGACACTGGATATATATATGTGAAAAACTAGAACAAATTATATTCAGCTAATATATTTATCATATATTTTCAGCTGTGTTCAAATTTGCAAACACACCACATTACCACATTACATTTGGGACTAAACCTGGAACTAAACCAGGACTAGATCAGGACTGAACAAGACCAAGCCAAGACAAGATTGAAATTTTGAAAAAATTCGATTAGATTTGTAAAATATGTTTTAAGAGTCACTGTAAACAAGTCCAACAGCATTAACATTTGAGTGAAGGCTGATAAAGTATATGAAGTGAGAAACTAATACATGAATCCCATGCACTACAGAATCCGAACATATTTGCAAAGGTCTAAACCAATTTAGACCTTTAATTGCAATATATTTTTTATTCCTAGTGAATGCAGCCTAACTCACAACGCATCAGCTGTCCCTTTAAGCCATACTAAAACTGCAATTTGTGAAATATATAACAATTATCTCCTGTAGCAAACATATATCTGTGTCTGACTTGTTGATAGTTGTATTGAATCACCTTACACTGAGAATATGTGTGGCTGAAGACATTGGCTATATATACCTTGAGTTGCTATTTGTCACATCATAAATAGCTTGTTAGGAAGCTTAACATTTATGAAGGGGAATTTTCAGAGTTAGTTGAAACCTAAACATTCAAAAACCACTCATCACTTTGGCAGTTGTTATACAGTGTAGGTAGGCCTGTCGCGATAATTACTACAGCGACTGATTGTTCAATAACTGATAGGTGGAAGAATATTTTTTGGCGGGTAATATTTATTGTGGGTACTTTATTTATACTATAGTACTAGTGCGGGATCAGATTTGAGCCATGGAGGGTTGAATAAATAAGTTATATGATTCATTATGGGCGACAGTAGCTCAGTTTGTAGAATGTTTGTCTACTGAGCTGAAGGTTAGTGGTTCGAGTCCCGCTCTCGACATAAACATAACTGGTAACAGAATGATGAATGCTGTCGTTGTGTCCTTGGGCAAGGCACTTAACCCACCTCATCCCAAGCTTACACTGGTGTATGTGTGAAAGTGATTCCTTGATTTAAAGCGCTTTGAGTGCCTTGAAGGTGGAAAAGCGCGATATAAAGACGTAACCATTTATCATTATAGATGCAAATTAACTATTCAAAAGTGTTTCTGCGATGTATTTATTTTTGCAGTTTTTTTTAATATATTATTATAGTTTCAATATTTTATGTCTATATTTTCTTCAGCAGTATATCATGCTTCAAATGTCGTGACAGGCCCAAGTGTTGTTCTATGATAAAGATGATACTGGAAATTCAACGTGTTTATGACTTTCACACAGGCTCTGGTTTTAATGTCTGGAATGGCTCTTATGGTTGACACACACTGTCACCTGTTTGTTTATTGTGACCTGGCCAGAAACTGATACTTGTCACCTCTTCATTTATGTCTGTAAGAGTGAAGGCAGAGTACTGCTGTCTTTACACTCTTCAACTGGAGAAAACACAAGGAGAAACTCCAATGTGGGGTTAATACTGCTAGGGATATCAGATGAATAGGTCATATTCATTATTCAGTATCTTAATTGCTGGGTTTCAGATGACTTCATATTGTTCTATAGGCCAATATTATTTAATACGAATGAGATTTTTTGTTGTAATAAAGTTAGTTCTTGGGTCCAGTATGACATTACATACTAGAATCTGAAAACCACCAATAATGGACAAGTATACCATGACAATATTTTGTGTGGTACATCTTGGGCTGTGCTAAAATCCAAAGGTCAACAGATTGAACTAGGTATATTTTATTTGATATGAAGGGTCTAAGATAAATTCACCTGGACTGAACGAAAGCAAAACTTGAAATAGGCACTGATTTACTTAGGAGCATTTTTACAAACAAATCACAAGTTTTTATCTTCTTGATGTAGAAAAGGTTTTTTATTTTGTTGTTTTTTTTTTTTAACAAAAAAAAAAAACAAAACGTTTTTGAGTAGGGCTATTTTTTTTCACACTCATACACCGAGCACACCAAGTGCTTCACGTTTTATTTGGAATTGAACAAATTTGAATTTCAGACTTTCAATTTGAGACATGAGCTTGCCAATTATTTTGAAGACTATTGTGAATCTTATTTTGTCTGCTTCGTATATTTTGATAATTCATAAGTTTCACTCATTTTAAACAGATCCTTTATATTTGTACATGTATAGCAATAATGTAATTTTTTTATCACTCTGAAACTCATGGGCAAGGTCAACATGATTCATTTGATTGTTAACTGCTGACAGGTTAAAGCTATTCAAGCCATAATCATCTATTCTTGGTTAAAATAATCATCTATTCTTGGTTAAAATGGTCAGTTTTGCCCATAAACTTTCTAGTAGTTGGTTTTATAGAGATGTTTGGTCTGTTGAGTAGGAATGAGCAGCATCAGCAGTGCGCTAACGGCTAATGCTAACAGTGTGTTGTGCCCAGCTGCTGTGTCACTTTTAATTATGACGTGACGAAGTGGAAAGAGGATGAGGTGTGATTTACACTGGGACTCTGCTCACTCAAAACAAACGTTTCTCTTTTTTGCATTTGGTTCATCTGCACAACACCAGTGATTCGTACACCAAAAAACAGCTGGAGAAATGCTTTCAAAAACCCTAATATTTTTATTTTATATTAATAACTTAACTATATGACTTCCAGCTTGGGTACATCTTGTCAGTTAATTTTTGGTTGCTTTCAGACTACTTCTACATTTTATCCAGTAAAATATCAAATTAATCAAATATGTGTATGCTTTCATGTCAAAACTAAATGTGTACTATGCAACTTTTTTTTTAGTGGAAAGTATACGCCTACTTGTCTCCATGGAGATGTTCTGCTTTACCACGAAGACATGCAAGTGAATAGACCAGGCCAATTTACAGGCCAGATCTGTGGAGAGATGAGTCTGATCACTATATGAATGCAATGCATTTTCATATTATTTTTGAGTAATAAAAACATCTTTCTTTACTAAATGCAAAACAGATGTGTTTAATTCCCTACTGTGGAACATTCCAGTCAAAGCCTTAACATCTCCTTGGAGAAAAGTAAGCGGTGGACCGTCCACCAAAAATATGACATAGTGCAGTTTTTTTCTGGTGTATCTTTTATTGATGCAGCACTGAGGCGACAGCAGCTCAGTTGGTAGTGGTAGCGATCCAAAGGTTGGTGGTTCGAATCCTGCCCTCGACATAAAACATCATCTGTTGAGTGGTCACATCCACTAACCCACAGTTTGCATTGCGATTCCAGCTTCCAAAGATGAATACTGTCATTGTGTCCTTGGGCAAGACATTTAACCCCCCTTGCCCCCAGTGTCGGCGTATACTCCTGTGTGAATGTGTAAATGGGTGAGTGCTTTCTTTCTTTCTGGATGTAAAGCGCTTGTAGTACATTTAAGGTGGGAGAGCTATATAAAAATGTACCACTATAGAGTTCATTGAGGTTGTAGTCTACATAGGAACTGTACTAAAACTGTCTCACTGTTTTTTGTCCAAATTGAAGTGTCAGTAATTGTGTTCCAGCCGATTGCATGAGCGCCCCCTCCTCCTAAATCACCACAATCCCGGACACCACTTTGAATGTCAACTACTATCCCAACATAAGTCCTGCTAAATTAACTTTGAGCTCCCGTCCAGCGCTGCCCATTGCCAAGTCATGTTTCAATGTCGCTCCACGAATCAAATCCAACGCGTTTGTCTTTACACTATAAGCCCCTTTAAATAGTTCCAGGCTGTTTGATAGATGTATAGAATGGGCACATGGGGGTGGGGAGGGTTGGATTTTGGGAGTCAAGCTGAGCAAAAACACACAACAGCTGCTTGTAGGAATAACACAGGGGCTAAAATGACCGCGCTACATGGGTCGTGTTACCCGGGCGGGCTTTTAATAGGTCCTCCTAACTCACCGAGAAGAAAGATTAGAATGGAGAACAGTAGCGCGGTCACATATCATAGGCGGACATGTTGTGAAAGGTATGACAAAAGGCTAATAAATCACCTTGGAGTTTTCTTCCCTGTTGTGGAGACATTTGGAGTTTAAATTATGGTACAAGTTGCACTAAAAGTTATATTGACTCCCTATTAAGACTATCAGAACTGAGGAAGCAGCTTGGATGAGCTGCGAAACGTATTCAACCAAATAAACTATGTCCAGTTGACAAATTAAATTTTCTCCTTTTTTTTTTTCCCTATTAAGATGTATTGGTTAGAGATGCGACAAGCTTTTTCTGTTCCAGTACCGATTTCGATTCGCCAACCTCCAATCTTTGGATTTGTGAGTGTACGCTGTAACTATTGACCCACAGCTGCGTTGACATCTTTGCTTAGGACTTTTACCTGGTTGGTTAGTGCTTGTTTTGTCTTTTCTGGTTTTATTCTGTATCTTGGTTCGATCATTGGTCCAGTTTAACACTTAAAGGTCCTATATTACACAAAATGGACTCTTGTGATCTTTAAGTCATGTTGAAATTCTGTTACCTCCTTAAAACATACCTGGATTTGTGTTTTGTTTCATTCACACATGTTTGAGTAACCCATTATTATTAGTCTGTCTACATCTCCAAAGCTCAAAATGCTCTGTTCCACCTTGTGATGTCATGAAGCGGTAGTTTTCAAGTTAACAGCTACATTTTACCTTCTGTTAGTAGAGACTGGCAATTCCAGGGCTGAAATAATTCAGATGATTCTAAGGAGTGTAACTGGTATATGGAGATTAAAAACACAGTGGAGCACTTCCTGTATTACCACGTGACATCACAAAGTGTAACAGCGTTTTCTGTTTCAGAGAAGAACTCAAACTAAATATGCAGAGTTTATGTGTAAAACATGTGCGAATGAAACAAAACACAACTGCAGGTATGTTTGTGATGAGGAAACAACATTATAACATAGATCAGAAAATAGAGTAATATAGGCCCTTTATTTTATGCTCATTGGAGTATAGTGTGTAACTAGTACTTAGAAAAACTTTTCTAAGGTGGTAAAAATAACTTTAGTAAATTGCTGTGTCTCTGCGTCTGTCTGATATGTCACTACTACTCAGTCACACTCCTGCCCCGGTCTACATATGTCCACTGTGGCTTTTGGAAAAATATTTGTCAAAGTAATTCATATTTCTGGACTGACTGCTAGTGAGGATTGCAAAGTTATTACTGTTGCAGAGAGATGGAAAACCAACCATCGTTCCCAGTTTTTATTATCGATTTAAATCTAATTTAATGAGAGATTTTATTCATAACTTATATTTAGATGTGATCCTCAAGCTATTACTGGAGTTATATGATTATTAAACTTAAATGCTTAGGATTTCATTGGTTGACCACGGGTAACTATGCAGAAAACCTATTAATGACTCTCCCAGACTTAACTGTTAAATGAATGAGAAGAAATGCTACTTCCAATCAGGAGTCACTGTTTTATGAGAAGATCAGTGAAGAAAATAGAGCAAAGCAGGGCCAATAAACTTGAAGTTACCAATAAATTCAGTATGTTTGGAATGGAGATGCAGGAGTCTATCGAAACTGCTCTAATGTGGCTAATTGTGTTTTAGTTATAGTTTGAGAAATGCAAAACAATTAAATCCAAATCGAGAATCTAGTTCATAGGTCCACAACTGATGGTCTCTGTGGACATGTTATTGCTTTAGAAGGTTCCATAGCATGGCATTAGACTTTTTTTGTCCCCTTGGAGACAAGCAAGTGACTCCACCATTTGTGTCATCACACTATGAATCAGTATGAACCTTTCGGCAAGTCTAATGTCATACTGTGGAACATTTCAGGCAACACAATTAACATCTCTATGGAGACAAGTAGGTAACCTAGTGCACCATTAATATACGGTATAATGAAGTCAATTTAGTAAAGGGAAGTGAAGACAGTATAACTATTTTCTTTATCATTTTGCTTGTTGCTTGCCTCCCATTACTAAATTGTGCAATAAAATAATTCTAATAATAATAATTCTGATAGAGTTCACTTTGTCTCTTTCTGTAAAGTGGCTGGGATTACCTTGGGGAAATTCCACCTTCCGACAAACTTTTCCATAATTGTATTTTTAGAATTGGAAATGCCATGGTGTTTGTGACATTTAGAATAAACCGGTAAGTGCTCCATCAGTAGAGAGATTGTCGGACTTTTGACACCTTTTTGTCAGTTCATGACAATGTGGTTATTATTTAAATGTTAAGTGAAAGTCTGTGGTAGGTTTAAAAATAATGTAGTGTATCTAAATGAACAGTCTCTGCCAATCTGGTGCATCTTCACACATATATTCTAGTTGGAGAGCAACCGTTTGTCCTTTGAATAGAGCCAAAAGAACTTTTCACATAATGGGTAATACATAGCACCTACCTTGTGTTATCCATTAAAGATGCACTATGTAACTTTTCTGGTGTAGGGTCTGCCACCATGGAGATGTTATTGCTTTGCCTGGAATGTTCCACGGTATGGCATTCAACTACAGATGTTTTTATTGGTCAGAAAAATCTTGAGAAACATGTTTTCTTTCTGTGAATGGACACCTCTCTCCACAGATCTGACCTGATCACCCTGCTTGCTGTCATGGAGATAGTTAAATTGAAAGCATGGAGATAAAATAATAGACTTTCAAAACCTAACATTTGACCTAATTTAAGAACTAATGCGAAGATTTACGGATTAGGTAAGAACTAAAACAATTATATGGTGTTTACTGATTAGAAAGTTTCAGCACAATACCTTTATTTAATCAGAAACATAATTACATTTTATTATCAAAGCTAATAATGTAGACTTACTCTTCAATTCACTTGAACTCCTCTGACTGGTCTTCACTGTCTGGCAAACACCCACATTTCCGTCATATTGATTTACAAATTGTTCGTAACTAAAAAAAAACATTTATGGATTTTTTATTGTGGATGGGAGTACCTTTATAACCATATATTGATTTCTGTGTAGCCTTCAGTCGTATTCTATTTGAAGTGGTATAATTGCTTCACCACTAAATCTTATTATATAGACAGGTGTTGCAATGAAAGTCTATTGTACTTCATATTTCAGTTGAGTGAGAAACTTGATTTAAATGTAATGCGTATGTATGCCACAGAGAAAGTATATATTAGTAGTATTAAACTTGTTTTTCTCACTGAGGACTACCAGTTGATACTACAGAGTTTAATATCATACTGTGGAATAATCCAAGCAAACCAATATTATCCCATAAAGACCAACAGGTGGCGAATCCTCAATAAAAAAAAAAAAAAAACTTTTGGTGAACAGATTGGTTACAGTGTTTATTGTATATTTCTTGAGAGCAATATTGAAGAAGGAGCTGTCTCATTGCGTAGTTCTTGCTGCTTGCGTCTTCGTGCTTTCGTCAACCGTACGCTTTACCGTCTGTATCACCATGAATATATTCTCTGTGTTGGAGGGTGGGTAATCCCGGATCTTTGCATGGGCCTGACCGCTCATGAATATAAGAATATAATGACTGGCGAAGAGTTGGACTGTACTGTTTATGCAAACTCTGAGCAGGAAAAATGAAGGAGAGGATTTTCTGTATGTCTTAGCGCACACCTGCACCAGAGCAATGCATGGAAATCAGGAGGGCCCATCTGCTCGGTACAGCAACTCAGGGAAATCACCTTACTGGGGTCCATCCGCTTCTCCATATATTCACATAAGATTATTGATTTGTTTGTGCAGCTAGATCTGTCATGATAACAAATTTTGTGATAAAGAAACGATAATTAATAATATTTAATGCCATTATGCCACTGATACAATAGCCCTGAAAAAAAAAACAAAAAAACTATTCTTTATCTATAGAATTGTTAAACACTCAAAAGAAAAAATACCCACAATAAATATTGACTATTGTTCCATCTATAATGTATTGATTGATTGGTGGATATAGTAATTATCGTGGCAGGCCTATGTGCAGGCAGTTGTTATTAATAAAGGAGTTACAGGTAGGGATTATTATATCACAATTTTGTTTTAGCTAGATCACAAACGAAGCTGTTCCTAAGAGCTAATGTTAGGTTTCTGGTTCAGTAAATGACTGTTGTGATGTTGGATGAAGTCATGTCCTCTTGTCACTGCCAGTATCTCGTGGCTGAGTCAGGGGGCTCTGTGTACCACCGCAAGGGCCGTTGTTCCCGCGGCGACCACACTTACGACCTTGCCTGACAGAACAACTTTCACTCCACTGAGCAGCTGCCGTTTAGCCTCTACGATCACAGCCAGTCCAGGCTAGCCCTCCAAAGCTAACAAATTAGACTAAATAAATTCATAACAACTACCACTGGAGACAGTTTCAACACTTGAACACTTGAAGCACTCTGCTTTATTTTACTAAGTCCTTCCCCAAAGGGAGGAGTTTTAGAGTGAAACTGACCTGCCATTGTTTGCTTCCTAACCCAGTGGCCCAGTGACAGGCCTCTGGATGTGAGCAGAAACATCTTGAAACAATGTCCAGATGACCACCGCAGAAACCATTTACCTTGAGCCGCTCCAGTCTTATTACCAGTGTAACCTAATCATTGACAAAGTTCTAACAAAGGGACTGGTAAAACTAATTCCACATTTGACCATACACAAAACAGCATTTGATGATTGAATTTAAGCCTTGAATGTCTTGGACATCAAGGGTACAATGAAAATAGTGATAAGAGTAGATATGTGCAGCCTTTGTGTATTAAATGGCAATGGGGTACTGTCGACAAAAAATCTGCTAGGGGCGCTGCGAGCATAGCGACCGGAAGTGAGCTTCGTGTCCCTCCATTGCCATTTACTTCAATGACAAATACTTCACGGGAAAATAGCTTCAAAATATGGGTCGTGGACGTTAGTTTTATTAAAGGAGGAGTTGAAGAGAAGGGGAAAGTCGGTGTCCGGCCGAAAATGCCAACTTATTGAAAGGCACGCTTATCTTTGTGTATATTTAATACTGTATATCTGTTTGCTTCTAGTACACGGGTACACACTTTGCAGACTCGAAGCACTGGACCAAATGGGTGTTACAGAGGCCGATGATGAAACTGCAAGAGAATATTGGATGACACTACCAGATTTTACGACTTACAGTGGTATACATGCTTCAACCAAGATCCCGAAAATGCCAATGAGCCGTATTACATCATACCTTGAAAGCATTATTATTAGACATATTATTAGACATATTATTAGAAATTATTAGTATATGTTGAATTTAATGAAGCGTGACTGAAATTGTCTGTACAAAATCAATGGCGCATCTGTACACTTCCGGTCTCTATGCTCGCAGCACCTCTAGCGGTATAAATTTCATAGCCAGAACCCCATTGCTTATTAATATTGAAAGCTTTTTTATTAAGACAAATACATTTCTTTTACATATCAACTAGCCATAGCTGAAATAGGTAAACTTGGCATAACGAAACCAGGACAAATACCAGGACGGATGATATGCTTCTTAGAGCCTGCTACATATCACAATTTAACAATTTATGAAAACATCATCTTAAATAAATATATACTACTAAACGGACACGTCAATATTTGAATCCAAATGAACTTATTATAGAGAACAGTACACTCTAGCTGTATCCATATCCATCTTTTGATACCGCTGTACAACTATAGTCTCTGAACCCTGCCCACCCACGCGCCCATAGACATTTATAAGGCCTGAAACCACAGCACCAAATGTCTCCAAGTCTCATCAAAGCCCACTTAAAGACTTGTTAAATGCACTTTAACACGCTGTTTTCCTCTCTCCTCCACTCACTAATTTGACACAGTAAAATCATACATTGTTGCGGTGGGCGTCTGTTGCTTCTAAACTTAAATATAGTAAGTATTTGGGTTAGCGTCTGTGAAGTTCTTATTCTAGGCCAACTATGCAGCTAATTACATGACACATAGAGAAAGCGCAGTCTTTTATGAAGCAGTAAATACACTGGTTGTTTGTAATAAAGGCAGGAGACAGTGAAGTAGTTAAAAGTAGTCTTGTGATGTGTACAGACAGTTCAGCTTGTATTTTTCCATTTAACCTTACATTATACCCTACATTTTATATTCATAGATTGAAATGATTTATCTTAGCTGTGCACACAATTAGTAATCAATATACTAGTATTTGACATGATTATAGTATATTAAGGAAATTCAGAAATGTGATGTTTTAGTTATTATTCACTCTTAAAAATGTAGGATTTCTTGATGCCCAGAGCCTTAATAATCTATATACAAAATTATAAAGTTATTTTGTGACTGCAAAGTAAATACGCAGGAGATTTTGGTTGAGCAGTGATAATTTTTTTTTGGTATCCTATGAAAAACATGTACATGAAAGTGCCATGCAAATTGTGACTAAATATCCTGATTGTAAGTAATTGAACTAGACTGAAAAGGACAATTTCGCCCTTCTTTTATCCCATTAAAATGTTTCAATATGAACTAGTCTTTGAGAAAGCAAAGATAATGCATTTAAAAGCACAGTGTAATGCCCCTGCCATTGATTGACTCTTTCTGCTTCATAGTAATTGCATGTGCTGCAGTGAACAGGGCCCTCTAAATCATATAATTCAAAAGGAGCTACATTACAGTCCTGTTTTTGTACCTGAAGCCACACTCCAGTGCAGTGAAAGGAAAGGCAGTGGCAGGTTTGAGAAAGAATACTGATAAAAGCACATTTTCCGTACACAGTCTTTCCAGTAGGGCCTTTGGTTGTCAGTGGCCTCTTTGTTTCCCAAAATTTGTATTAATCAACTAATTATTTTTATTAGAATTATATGGATTTATGTACAGTATTTATCCGCACATATACTTAAACAATACAGCTCTTCTTTTCTGTATAAATAGTTTTTGCATGATCTCCTGTGCAGTAGTCTTTTGAGCGCAGTTTGACTCAGATACACAGAGATACTGAAAGGTTTTAAGCAAGAATTTCTCACGTCGACTACAGCACTACTATCTAGAGACTACACTATCTGAATATGGCTCACATCTGCTAAACAAGATCCTTAATTAAAGCAGGCTGGTCTCAGCTTGGAGAGGCAGTCTCTCCTCTGTGACACTGTCTCTGCAGACTGTGTGTACGTATCAAGGGCTGTGTGCACGTATATAGACTTGACTGAATTTAATATGCTCAATTTCCTTCAGAGATGCAGAGATAGTGCATGAATTAGTCTATTGTTGCTTGTAGGGGTGGACAATATTGGTGTTTCTGTAATATTGCTATTTTCTTAACAGTATTGTCTGATATTAACAAAACAAAAATCCCAGCTATATAGCACAAATTTTTAATGCATTCTCTGTAGTGTTGCCATACAACTTTTGGCAGTTTGGCTCAGGAAGTTTGGTAACACTAAACTTGATGCAACAGAATAGAAATGTGGAAATAAAACGACTCTTTGGAAAAAAACCTGCAAGATGAATATCATGGCTTTAAGTCCATTTAACTGACAACAATTATGTCCTTGGAGGTGAAGAATGGCACCACTTTCTGAAGCTATGAAAAAAGTTATTCATTCATGTATTTATTTATTTATTTATTTACAGACAAGACGTTGAAGTTTGTACCAGTAATTACAGCGATATTCAGGTATGCAGGTCAATTCATTACCAATTCCCCCTTGTTATAGAGTGCAGTGACACAACGTATGGGGAAAGTGCAAAGAGGAGACACAGATGGAGGGATGGATGGAAATGAAGGTTAGCATGCATAGTTATGAGAAGGCATGTTATAATACCAGACACTACATTGGTTTAGCAGCTATATTTATTGTTGTTTTTTTGTCTATTGCTGGCATTTCACACATTTCCCAAGGACTACTGCTGAAAATTTGCTTTATAGTTTGTATATATAAATAGACTGTGTATATATAAATGGACATGGCATCATTTTACTGAGGTGAGCGCTTTTGGTGGCGTCACACTGCCTTAGACCACTTCTTTATAAGGTTTATGGTATGTACTGTCCCCTTTGATCAAAGAGTAATTATACTTTTCACTGGACGGCAGATGGCTGTTTTTGACTTTTTATTTTATTGAAGGAAATCATTATTAAAACTGCGCTATGTAATTCTTCTTATGCAGAGTCCAACACTTGTCTCTATGGCGATGATATTGCCTGAAATGATCCATAAATTGTTTTTCACAGAACTTCTTTAACCTTGAAAACCTGTAACTGGATATATGCAAGGAAGTGTAATGCCATACTGTGTGTCATCCCAGGCAAAGCATTGACATTTCCATGGAGACAAGCTGGTGACCGACCCCCCATGAGAGAAATTACATAGTGCACCTTTAAATGATAAGTAGGCCAGTGATAGTAGTAATTATTGTGGCAGGCTTAGTCATGGTCCCGGTTTAAGTATATTTGTGGCGCTTTGATCTATATTACGTGTACATCTGTGAGTGTGTTTATATGATAAACCGTGTACAATGTGTGAAACAGCTGATGGTTCAGATTTAAGTTGTGACAGTGACGAGTGTGGGAGAGCACGGCCAGCTGTCTCTTTCTCATCTGCTGCTCAAATACATGGCACCGTTTATACGCTGAGATCACCAAGACCAGAACATATTTTATGACTGACAGGTGTGAAATATTAACACAAAAATCTGTTGATGACAAAAAATATGAGAGGAATCTGGCTGCAGACCTTTACCCAGGAGGACCCTCACGTGACGTACCTCCACCCACAGGTCCCTAACAGTAGGCCATGCCAAAAGACCACCAAAGTCCACTGTTTCCTGGCGACTGTTTTCAACCTAATGTCCGAAAGTGCACATTGTTTTACACTAAAGACGAGACCTTTTCCTAGCCTTAAAGTACGCATGTCAGGTTAGACTACACATTTTACTAAAACACAGTTAAGATCATTATATTCAAGATTTCTGCAAAAACATTCACACTCATTTTCACAATTTGGCAATTTTTATAGGTTTTAAAATTTACTTCCTGGTCGGGAATCACACTAGGCAATAACTGTTACCTATTAAAACTCATCTAATGTACACAGAAAGTATTATCTGACAAATGCAAACATAAAAAACAGGTATATTTTGTTGAAATCATGTTTAAAGTGTGAATTGTTTAAATTGTGCTGAACTTTTGGATAAAGTTTTCCCTAGCGTGATGTCGTCCACATGTCTGTAATTTTCAACACATTTTCAACTTTTCCTCGCAAATTGCTTCTTGATTGGTGTAAAAGTATAATTTATTTTTACAATAGTTATAATCCCACCAAATGAAGTCAAAATCTGAGAATCATAAAAATTTTAACCATTACAGATTTATGTTTAATCTTCAGACTAGAAGTGAATTATATTGGTGATTAAATGTCTCTGAAGTGTTTTGCTCTAAACAAGTTGAAATAACAATAGCTGGAAGTAGCTGGAATTTTGTACTAAAATTTAAGAGAAAAATAGTCATGTACAATTTTCAGTCAAGTGTTTTTCAACCATGAGGTATAGATTCTAAAAAAAAAAAAGTGAAATTTAATACTAGCAACATTTTGAAGGGTTTATAACAAAATACAAAATAGTCTGCAATATACAACAGCAGTCATTCCCTAAGTCTAGAGCCATGCCCCCGCTATTTATTCAGAAGGACAAGCAATTACAAGACCAGGTCAATGCACATAAGGAGATCTCATTCCTGTATAATTCCACAGTACAGGAAAATGTGAGACTGAAACAAGAACTTGCCAACTTCAAAAAAATCACTAACGAAGCACCAAAAAAGACTAACGAAAAAGACATGGAGTTGAAAGAGCTCAAAGCTACTCTCCAGAATAAAGAAAAAGAGCTGGAAAGGCAAGTTAGAGCATACAAGGAGATAAGATATCTTTATAACAATACAGTGAGAGACAATGTCCAGCTCAAACAGGAGCTGGACAACACCAAGTCCATGAAAGCTCAAAAAAGCGTCACGCACCTCTAATGGACACTCAAACCACCTGTACTGATGTTGGTGGAGATGTAACCAACAAGGAAACTGAGAAACTGTCCAGGAAGGTGCAGGAGCTGTCCTCTGAACTCTTCTCAGGACAAGATGAGCTGCGTCTCATGAAGCACATCCACCTGCCCACCAAAAAGCAGCAGCCTTTCCTTCAAAACAGACAAATATTTTTCCATCTTTTGTTTGTTCTTCTTTAAAAAAATAGTGTAGTTGTAAAAAAGAGTCAAACTTATACTTGACCGCTGGTTCATAAAACATGGCCATACAGTATGTCAGAAACCGTAAAACTGTATCATTAACCTGAGAGGTCAGTTTGTTCCACAGGATTCAGTTGTGACCTATAAAAATCCAGATCCGAGTTTGTTCCCTATAAAAACTTTAGCGTGGCATGTTTTATTTTATGAATTTGCAAAACTTGGAATATTATTTTATCTTTTGCACAGTGAAGTGGTGTTTCATCATCATTTTGAAGCACTTAACTTGAACTTTGTGGACTGAATACGTATGACGTATTCACTTTCACATGACTGGATTTTAAAAGTGGGTTAAAATAAGATTTTAAGCATTCTCTTCAATGTTCTTCAAAAACACATACCTTGTTTCATTTGTGTATCTAAGGGTATTCCAACAAAGTAAATATTGCATTTATTTAAACTCAGCTCTTTCATCACTTAAAGCATTGCACATTAATGCATCATCAGAGGCTTGCATTTTACTCTTTGTATAGTAATGTTTTAAAATTTTTCAGAATGGAGATGGTTTGTTGTGGTTATTTTTTGGCAATATGACAAGATTTAAGCTGTAAAAGGTTGAAAGATGGTTGATGGTTGTCATCTATATTTACTTCAGCAATATATCACACTCCTAAATTTGTTATTGTGACAGCCTATTCATGTATCTTGTCTTAATATTGTCCTCAAAAGTATTTACGGCTCCTCCATTATGGTCCTACCTGACTCGTGCTCCATACTGTAGATGCGTGGGACTTTTTTAGTGCAGTGGTTCAAAGGTCGGCGCGGGGCATAGCTGCTCTGAGCCCTGTGTCTGTCTCTATGATGTCATCGGGGGTTCAGGCGGGATCAGGGTGTCCCCTGGGGGCTGTCCCTTATGCAGCTGTTGGCACCCTTGCCTTATTTTGCACTGCTAATGGGGCACCTCTTTTATTTGGCTTTGGATTGGCTCAAGCTAAAATAGACATAGGTTGTTATCATCACTAAAGGTAGAGATAGTGTAGGTGTAAGTGTAAAGTACAGTTACTTCAAAGGTCTTATATTACACAAAATTGACCCTTGTGAGGCTTAGAGCTCATCGAAAACATACCTGGAGTTGTGCTTTGTTCCATTCTCACATGTTTGAGTAATCCTTTATTATTAGTCTAAATCTCCAAAGCTCAAAATACTGTGTTCCACCTTATGATGTCATGAACTGGTAGTTTTCAAGTTCACAGCTACATTTTACCTTTCAATTAGTAGAGATTGGCAATTCCTAATCTAAACTTATCCAGATGATAATAATAAAGGTGTATTGAGTTTAAAAACACAATAGAGAATTTTTTACCACATGACATCACAATGTGGAATAGAGTGTTTTCTGTTTGACAGAAATCAGCCCAAAAATGCAGGAGGTATGTGTTAAATGTGTGAATGAAACAGTTATTATAAGTATGTTTTTGATGAGGAATCAACATTATAACAACTTCTAACGTTCCAGCTAATACTTCTGCTATACCACTGCTGTTGTTCTAATGAGTTTATAGACGTACATATAATTAAGAGAAGGTTGCTTCGATTTTTCAAATGTTTTAAGAAATTTGAAAAACACTCAGAGAAGAATTTGCGATCAATCTGAGCTTATGTAAAATAAATAAATAATAAACTCACAATAATTCAGGAACTGGAGTGGAGGCAGTGGGACTTCAAATCAAAGTCTCCCTCCTCCTCATATTGTACTTTTCATAGAGCTATTTTAAAACGGCTCTGCCTGCTGTTACAAGTCATGCTCTCTTTGTATACCGGTGGAGAGCTGAGGAACATTTTACACAACAACATGAATTTTGTAAAGTACATCTAGAGACATCATTTTGGCTGTGAACAGGGTCGCCTCTCCACAGTTCTGACATGTAACTTCACATTTTCTGTTTAATGTCCCACAAAACAATAACATCTCCTAGCAGACTCTGCCAGGAAAGATACAGTGCACTTTCCATTTAGTTTTATTTAATTCTGGTTTGAACTGTTGGTTTAGTTCATGATTTGACCACTCATTATGAATATTCCAGGAAATGGTGAGTTGTTGAAGTAAATTTTCCATTCATTTTTTTCTTATAGACCTTTTGAAAAGTTTAAATATTAAGAGTTCAAAGTTCAGGGGCTAACCAGCTACATGGATATAACTAATATCCATAATGTGGTCACATTTAAAGCCCAAGAGTTGATGAAATGCTTGAATAACTGTTTATGAGGTTTTAGAAAGAGATTTAAATAACATTATAGGTCTTGTGGTCATTAGTTACTACATCGTTCATTAGCCCTGAGCAAGCTTTCAAAAAATGAATGAGAAATTTAGTTCCCGAACCAGGGGGTGGGCGGGGTTGAGCTCTGTAAAGATTTAATATTGTGTCCATAACATAAATATGGATGCAGTAACCATTTGTGCCAAGAAGACTATATATAAGTAATATAAGTTAAGTGAACAGCCAGGGGATTTTGAGCTAGCAGCAGAGGAGACAGTGGGCATTCATTGTTCAGTGTTCAGGGCCTTAATTAGAAGCTTAATTACACAGAGAGAAGTGATGCCAGCGAGAGAGGGACGGAGAGATGAGAGGAGAGAGGGAGAAAGAGATAAAGAGGAAAGACTGAGAGAAGAAAAAAGGAAATATAAGGGGAGGGAGGAGAGGGAGAGAGATAAAAGATGGGGGACAGAGAGAAAGGAGAGAAGATAGAGAGAGAGAGGAGGGAGAGAAAAGAAAGGGATAGAATCATTACATTAGATATAGACTAGATGAAAAGAGAGAGTTAAAGGAGGGAAAGAGAGGGAGTAGAGTGAGACGGACAGAAAATAGAGAGGGAAGAGGTAGAGAGATGCAGGGTAGAGGGAAGACGGACAAAAAAGAAAGAGAAAGAGAGGGGGTGATGCAGTGATGAGACAATGCTGCTACTGTTTTGGTGCTTCAGACTCTGCGAAGCAATCAGCAATCAGAGAAGAAATTTAGTCCCAATATGATGTTTATAACAAAAAAGGGGCTTTAAAATAATGTTTCATCTGGAGACTTAAAGGTCCTATATTATGCAAAAGTGACTGTTTTGAGCTTTAAGAGCATAGATCAGAAAATAGCGTAATACTGGCCCTTTAATCTGTTGTGCAGTATATGAGTTTTTTAGTTTAGTGCTTTCAACCCTGGAAGAAATAAAGTTGTACTGAATTGAAGTTAAGCAAGGGAATTTCAGAATAAAATATATCAGATCTGGCTGCATTAAAGCCTGAAATTGTAAATAGCACCAACAACCCTACAAGTCAAAAGAGCGGAACGAAAGAAACCACTTACTTAATCTACTACACTGATTGCGCAGCGGTCATTTTGTGCGGATGGAGCCCTTTTCTCTATGATTCCCTATTCATAGTAAACAGTATTTTCATAGTTTATTATTCATTCGTAAAAAGAATTATCTATAACTTCAAAATCTTGTGAGACGCGTGTTGTTTTAGGTCTCAATCAAGGACTTGCAACTTTGCTGAGATGCCACTAGAGAGCATAACAGGAAATCACATTTGAAACAGGAACTCTTGTCTAGCTCATATCTTTCTTCACAAACGTTTTTCTGAGTAATCATCTCAAGTTCTTGCTGCACTAATTGCGGCTTTCAAGGTTTTGCAGTTTACTTGAGTGGATAGAAAGAGTATAGCAACAGCTGAAGTCCATATAGTGACATTTTGAGACTGATGGCTATTTCCTATCTCATCTTCTCTATCAAATCACACAGTTGTTGTCAAGTAAGAAAACTGCAGTGTTTTCTTCCAAACTATATTCTCATTTTACAGACCATTCACTTTTTGTGTTCTGCTTGATCGTCAGCCTAGGCATTTACAGCGATGTGCGGCACATTTCGGATTGATTTTAAATGACCCGATTATCACCATCAAGAAAATCCAAAAATATTTACAAAAGTATTTTTATCAGTATCCTCCAATCCTCACTTTCTTACACATTAAAGGGCCCACATTTCTCTATTTTCTGATCAACGTTATAAAGTTGTTTCCTCATCAAAAACATACCTGGAGTTGTGTTTTGTTTCATTCACACATTTGACACACACATCCTGCATATAAAGGCTAAGTTCTTCTCTCAGACGGAAAACACTCTGGTCCACCTTGTGATGTCATGTGGTAATACAGGAAGTTTTTTTTAAGTCCATACACCTTCACTAGAATCATTTGGACAATTTCAGGCTTGGAATGGCCCAATCTACTGAACTTGAGGTGAAAGGCAGCTGTTAACCCGAAAACTGCCTCTTCATGGCATCACAAGGTGGAACAGAACATTTTCAGCTTTGGAAATTAAAATTTGTGAAAATGCAGGATTACACAAACATGTGTGTGTAAACAAAACGTAACTCCAGGGATGCTTTTGAGGAAGTAACAACATTCTAACCTGCTCACAGGAGTCAATTTTGTGTAATATAGGACTTGACATTGCGGTACATTTGCCTTTCTATGCGCAATATAATTACTTGATTTCATGTCATCTCCTCATCACACATACACATACTTTCCTGTGTACTTCCTCAGAGTACTACACTTATTCATTATTTACATGGGTGTTAGTGGAAGCTGTGGTTGTCAAACATAAAAAGTCTGACGTGTATTTCCCTTCGCGTTAGCCGTGTTTCTGCTTCCTGTGATGACCTGCTTGTGCAGACTCAGCTAAAGTCTAAAACTAGCTAGTGTGATGCTCTTGTGAACATGCTGATGTGTGAGCTGCTGAAACATTGATGAAAAGCGCGTCACATATAGCGCTGCTCACTTTTGATCGAAGTCATGCTCAAGGGCAGTGGTTCTCAACTTGTGGTCCACGCAACCTTTGTGAGCTTACTACTGCGCCCTAATGATTTTGAGCAGGGGTTTTTACATGTTTCAGGCTTGGAATTCCAAAATAACTATGCAGCCGATTGGAAAGGTAATAATTTGAAGTGACAAAATGTGTTTTAAGTTTTAATATTATCCAGAGTGTCATATCTTTTTATTATTTCTCAGTTTAGTAAAGTTTAGTTTATTTCCATAGACTTTATGAAGAAGTGGACAAAAGGAGTGTGACATCACCCATAGTGTTCAGTCAAATGAAGCTCACGAGGCTAGCAGTTAGAGGAGCGAATTTGGAGCTGAGTTTCATATTAGGAAAAGGAATTTATTTATAAACAAAATATCGAAATACAAACACCGGGATCATGTAGAGCAGGTTAATACAAACATTTTAAGACCAAAATGACGAAGCTCACTGCAGCAGTTGCAGAGAAAGGGGTCACAGTTTTTCAGTGTAAAGTCACTTGGAGCCAGAGTCGATGGAACCGGAAGCTCGCCCATGCTAACTATCTGGAACGCAGCAGCAAGCAGGTTTACTATGTCCATTTATATATACAGTCTATGTTTATTTCTTTATTTTTCAGGGACACGTTTTAAAACTGGTCTAACTTTAGTCTGGTTGAGAACAATTATAACAGAGAGAAAAAACAGTGAAGGGGATTTCTGTTTCTGAAATTGGGTTTGTTTTTCTGTAATGAGTTGTTGAAGGATTGATACTGCTATGCCTCATTGTTTGCTGCAGCCCAGAGGTTTGAATTGAAAAGATTTAAAAGGGTTTCTGGGAAAATATATCTTCTGTTTTATTTGATATTGTATTGCATTCACACATAACATATTACTCAACTGAAATTATTATGTGCCTGCAGTAATATGGCTATTGTCTCTGACCTACTGTATTTATTCATCAGGTCATAAATGTCCTATATATTTAGCAAAATTGACTTATGTGAGTTTTTAGACATTTTGTAATGTTGTTACCTCCTCAAAAACATACCTGGAGTTGTGTTTTGTTTCATTCACAAATGTTTGAGTAATCCTTTATTATTTTCTGTCTACATCTCTAATGCTCAAAATGCTCTGTTCCACCTTGTGATGTCATGAAGCAACAGTTTTCAAGTTAACAGCTGCCCTTTACCTTCACTTCAGTACAGATTGGCACTGAAATTATCCAAATGATTCTAGTAAAGGTGAATGGAGCTTTAAAACACAGTGGAGTACTTATTGTATTACCACATGATCTCACAAGGTGGAACAGAGTGTTTTCTGTTTGAGAGAAGACCTCGGCCCCAATATGCAGGATATGTTTTTGATGGGGAAACAACATAACATAGATCAGAAAATAGCCAATATGGACCCTTTAATATCTGTATTATTACAGACCATTATTGCATGTTATCCTAGTGCTTTGTGGTTTATCTAAAAGAAGCAGAAAAGAGGTTGTACTTTCAACCTTGGCATAAAAATCTGTGTGACATTCTAGATTCCTCTCCAGAACCGCCATTTGCTTGTCTCTGTGGAGATGTTATTGCTTTGCCTGTAATGTTCCACAATTTGATATTAAACATATCTATCTTGCAACCAAAATGACTAGTGTTTATACATAAAAAAAAAAAAAAAATGAATGGAAAAATGAATTGTCAATAAAACTTCAGATCAGGAGTTCACAGTCAGTGCAAAAAAGATTAATAACCTTTGACTGCAGCTCATATATTCTTATTGTTGTCTTATATATATATATATATATATACACACACACACATACATATACATACACATGTAAACCAATTACTTCAGTGTGAAAATATGCATTTTCATGTATTTTCATGTATTTTCTTCAGAGCCTCCTCAGCACGAACACGTTCTTCTCCTCTCATATTTTCACACTGAAATAATTGGTTTTGTAATTTGCCATATCAAGAAGCGGTGAAGTAAGCAGGTGTCAGTACATCACGTGAGCATATTCAGAATACGTGAAAATGCATATTTCTTTTAAAGGTGCACTATGTAACTTTTCCAGGAGGGTACAGCACCTGCTTGTCTCCATGGCGATGTTATTGCTTTGCCTCTAATATTCTACAATATGAGATTAAACTTCTATTTTATAATTTATCTCCTAACTTCTATCTATCCAGCATTTTTACTAGTCAAAAATGCATTGTAAATAATCATTCTTATTGTGAATGCGGGTTGCCTCGCCATAGATCTGAACTATAACTTGACCTGGAGCTTTGGCACACTCATCTCCACTGATATAAATTTAATGCAATACTTTGGAAGATTCCAGATGTAGCAATAACATCTCCATGGAAACAAGCAGACGGAGAAATTACATAGTGCACCTTAAATTATATGGACCTCAGTGAAAACCTCTCTCCAATATGTTTATTCCTCATTTTGTTCAAGGAGAGATGTACTCCGTCAAGGCATTTTAAAAAGCCTTATCCATTGAATGTGCATGTTGGCTGTTTTTATGCTCGGGTTTTTGATCCAGGCAGCAAATGTGTGCACACTTAATCCACCCCGCTCATTCATGTTTTATTTAGGAAAAAAATACATATAAAAAGTGGCTTACTTCTCCGTCTAGCCCACTGATTAGCAAGTTAAATGAAGCAGAACACAACAAGGAAAAGGGAATAAGCATGTAGCTGTGAACACAAAACGGCCATACTGGAGTCAGAGCTCTCAAACATTTTCTTTTCTTTTGCAAATTTGTCCTACAGATGACTCAAATGCTTTTAAAATGTAATTGTCACGCAGCAGAGACAGGTTTTCCATTTTAAAAGGCCTACATTAAATTCTCAGATGAGATAAGACGGGGGATGTAAGTTATTTTGGGAGCTGTGTTATTTATGAAGTATAAAGTATTAAAAAAATCCAATGCTGTAATCAATACCACAGTCTTTTATTGATAATTTTACAAGGTTCTGATTTGTATTTTTTAAAAGCATAGGCTAGACGATTATTTAGTAGTACAGAGATCAAGGCAATGTGCTATTTGTATCATTCATGTGTGTGGTGTAAATGTAAATTAAATTAAAATTCTCTTTCAAAAATACCCAGTCCAGTTTGAACGCTCTACTGCTCATCCTAAATTCTGAATTTGCTCTACTGTGTTTAATGAAACTATGTTCAAACAAACCCAAGCTCTGCTCTTATTTGTCCGCCTCCATCATGTGAGTGACAGGTGGATTTAACCAAAGTCTAGTAATCATCAGCTTTAGAATCGTGAGTTTGTTTTGCTGTTTTCCAGTGTAACAGCTGATCCTTTGTCCTAGTAATGGCAGGTAAACTTAGAAACACAACATTTAGTCCATTAACAACCCCTGTCTCTGTAACACATGCAGGTCTGGACGGTGGTCTGGTGTTTGTTGAGATTGTGCACTGTGAGTCCACACTGAGGAGCCAAAGAAACAGAGCAGTGGGATTAATGATCAGACATGTCATAACATCAGCAGTCAAAATGGAATAGTCTTATGTAATGTTAACAGGTTACCTCAGGCCTCGGCCACCTGGCTTTAAATTATGTTCCACGTTTTACGCTATATTGTCCTAATGTGAACTTAAAACATGTCTTTTTTTGTGCAGAATTTGCATTACAATGTTCTTCCGGAGTTATTAAAAATCTAATATAATTGTGCCTGTGGGAATGTGGTAGCATAGTTGCCTCACACTTGGAAGCAAATAATTTCCTGTGGCCAATGCAATTTGCTTTTTGTTTCTCAGAAAATGTGGTTAGTAGTCTTCATATTGATGTAGCAGTTTGTGTCAAGTAATTCACAAATTACAAAATATAATAGGTTATAGGCTAAAGGGCCCATATTACACTATTTTCTGATCTTTGTTTCCTCATCAGAAATTGTGTTTTGTTTCATTCGAACATGTTTAACCCCCCCAATCCTGCATATTTAGGCTGGGTTCTTCACTCAAATGGAAAACACTGTTCCTTCTTGTGATGTTATGTGGTAATACAGAAAGGGCTCCACTGTGTTTTTAAGCTCCACTAGAATCTTTTGGAAGTGTCAATTTCTACTGAACAAAAGATAAAAGGCAGCTGTTAGCTTCGAAACTACCACTACATGACATCACAAGGTGGAACAGAGCATTTTTCACTTTGGAGATGTAGACAAACTAATAATAAAGGATTACTCAACGTAACGTGTATGAACGAAAGGAGGAGATAACAGCATTTTACCATGGCAAGAATCCGTTTTGTGTAATATGGGACCTTTAAAACCCATTCACTGCTATGGTACGAAGGTTTTTGGTTCAAATTTTGCCGCCAGTTTTCTGTGTCTGTGTACACTGGTGTATAAGTGTGTATAAACAGTGCTTTGGAACATTAAAAATCATCTTGAGCTAATCTTGAGTTTAAAAAATAAATTGCAAATTCAATCAAAATCACAATACTCATCAGAATTTTCCCCTTACTAATTTTTAATGTGAAAAAATATATTTGGCTCATCTAAATCTAAACTATTTTAGGTTCACACCAAAAATTATGCAGAATTTTGTTCTTGATTACCTCTTAACAAATATGAAAACAGAGCTAATTTACAATAATATATACATCCTAACAAGACTATTTCTGCACCTTCACAACTCACTAAAATTCTGTCATTATAGTTCAGTTTCAGACATATTACACACATAATCAGGGGGCCTTATTGCCCGTCTGTGCATATGATTGTACATTGAGTTTGCAGGACGTACTGATTGGGACAAAGTTGTCATGGTGGTGGGGTTGAGAGAGCACGGCCTGCCTCCTACACGGTTGCCTCTCCACTCACACATAAATCAACGTAAGTGCTGCATATGCTCCATTTAGATTCACCACATTTACATAAGGAGCCCAGTGCCCCGGTTAATTTCACACACAGAGAAATAATTACGAAATGTGGTGGTTTTGCACTTTTCTTATTGTTTCTCCTAATGCAATTATTAAAAATCCTATGTTATGCTAATTGACTGTTGTGAGCTTTAACAAATGTTATAATATGTTTTTAAAATGCTCTGTTCCACCTTGTGATGTCATGAAGCTGTAGTTTTTAAAATAACAGCAACCTTTTGCCTTTAGTTCAGCAGAGATTGTCAATTCCAGGGCTTAAATCATCCAAATGATTTTAGTGAAGGTGTATACAGTTTAAAAACAAAACAGAGCACTTCCTGTATTACCGCATGACATCACAAGGTGTAAGAGAGTCTTTTCTGTTTGAGAGAAGAACTCAGCCTATGTATGCAGGGGCTGGGGTTGTGTGAATGAAATTAAACAAAACTCCATGTTTGTGATCAGGAAACAACATTATAACATAGATCTAAAAATAGCGTAATATGGGCCCTTTGAACATAGATTGTCTACAGAGTATGTTGAAACTGATCGGGCATCTGGTTTAAAAATGACCCATGAGCTTCAGGTAATCCATTTGAGGATGGGCTTTATGCTCATGCTACTCTCTTGCCTACAGTAACCCGCACACAACTGTATCTCTGGCTTCATTTCACTCTCAACTGCTCTCCTCCTCTTTCTCTCTCTCTGTTGTCTCTTCTCTTCCCCTTTCTCCTCTCTCTCTCTCTCTTATCTCTATCTGCTCTCTCCCTCTTTCATTCTCCTCCTCCTCTTCTCTCTTCTTTTCTTCCTGTCTCCCCTTTCTCTCTCCCCACAACCCTTCAACCTCTTTCCTCCCTTTCTCTCTTTTTCTCTTCTCCTGTCAATCCTCCTTTCCTTTCTCTACTCCCCCCCCTCTCTATCTCTCAATCCCTTCCTTTTGCCCTCTCTTCTCTCTCCTCTTGTCCCTGGCCCCCATACCCTCTTTTTTTTCTCTCTTCTTCTCTTACTTTCCTCTTTCTTGTTTCTCTCTTCTCCATCCTCCCCCCTCTCTTTTTCGCTCCACCTCTTTCCTTCTATCTCTTCTCCCCTCTCCCTCATGCCCATGCCCTTCTCCAGTCTCTCTCTCTTCCTCCTCCCCCTCTCTCTTTCTTTTTCTGCCCCTCTTCCTCACTCTTCTTCTCTTACTCTCCTCGCCCTACTCTTTCTTCCTCTCTCTCTCTCCCTCTGTCTCATCCCCCTCCCCCCACTTTCTAGTCTCTCCACTTCTCTTTTCTCTTCCCCCTCTCTCTTTCACTCTCACTCTCCCCGTCTCTTCCTTTCTCTTTTCTCCCTCGCTCTTCCTCCACTTGCTCTCCTACGTTTTCTTTACCCCCTCTCTCCATTTCTCTCTTCCTGTCTCTTTGCCACTCGCTCTCTCATCCGTCCCCGCCTCTCCTTGCGACCCTTTTCTCTCTCTCTCCTCCCTACTCTCATCCTCCCTCTCTTCATCTCTCTCTTTCTCCCCCTCCTCACGTCTCTTCTCCATCCCCTGCCCCTTCACTCTCCACTTCTTTCTCTCTTCTTGCTGCCTCTCTACTCTCTATCCCTCACTCACTCGCTCTCTCTCTTCCGCTGTCATCTTCTCTCCTCCGTCTCTCCTCTTCTTTGAATCAAATTACCTTCACTGAAGTGGCTCAAGTGCACAGGAACTTTAACACAGGCCTTTGATTCTCTGCCGTGTGTTTTGTTACAATGAAAGACTCCTATTTTCTGGTATTTTCGGCCGCCTCTGCTCATGTTCTTTTAGTTTTTTTTGCCCCACGACATATTGCTTTCCATCTTCTCTTTTCTTCTCCCTGTTCTCACTTCGTTGTGGTGTAGGCGGACGGTACCACGGTCGTAATAAACAGAAAATCGTCTGCTTTGGCCGGGAGTGCTTTGAGTCACTGTGTACTGATCTGATGTGAATTTATGTCCAGTGGCATAGCAAAACTGTGTGGACAAACTTAAGCATGTTTTTTTTTTTTACTATAACAACAATTTGGCACAATAATACATTCTGAGATAAGACAAGAATCAACATAGATTTTTGATACCACCATTAATTAAAAAGCACTTTTATTTAGAAAAAAATACTACTACTTTGTGGTTTTATACTAGTTCTGATATGGAATGAGATAAATCTAAAAGTACTCACAACAGGTCAAATTTTGTTTTGTGAATTAATTATTTTTTCAATAGTTATACTTGTTCAAACATGCATAAATAATGGATAATTCCACATCCAGTCACAGTCTGTAGTGTGAGTGTTAAGTTGAAGCCAAACAGATAATATGGTCCTGGTAAAAGTGTAATGGCCGAATAAGAATGGTGATATACAGTGTGGAGCATGCTTCTGCGTAAAGATGCAGCCAAACAGATAATATGAACCAAACTCCTTCAACATCCTCCTCCTCCTCGGTCCCAGCAAAAGCCTAATTCACAAACAAATGTGATGTAAATAAATAAGATGCAACCAAACGAGTCTGCGTAAAGTTGACCATAATCTTCCTCCTCCGTCCAGGAAACAAAAAAACAAAAGTGAAACTTAAGTGCGTGTCATTTCATGTGAGGACCAGCTGTACTCTCTGGTTAATTTGCATGCACATTTGTTTGGAGTTATAACTGAACCTCATATAGTAGCCCTGAAATATGAATGAACATAGGATGCTTTCACACCGACAGCAGTTGGTGCGCACCAAACGTTCCATTCGAACCTGAAGCCCGAAGTTCATTTTCGTTAGTGTGAAAGCATCAATCTCACTCGGATCCGCACTAAATCAAGCGGACCGAGACCTCAAAAAAGAGGTCTTGGTCCACTTGACTCTGCAACAAATGCCAAACTCTGGTGCGGTCCCTCTGGTGAGAACGTGAACTCGAGTCCAGACCATAGAAAGTAGGTCCAAACAAACTCTTCGAAATGCATCATGGGAGGGGATCCTAATTCGGATACTAATTATTCCATTTCCTGTTTGTGGGGCATGTCGCCGGGGGCCCGCTGCCCCTACGCCCCGGTTAAGGAGTGTGACGGGGGCCAGGGTTGGGTCCAGACACCTGCCCCGCGGCTGGCTGTCCATAGGTTTGTGAGTCCGAGCTCCCCGGGCCAGGGAGCCTCTTAGGCAGGGTTTGAGAAACCATGTCTGCTGGAGGCCGGCCACCACTTGGGAGGGATAGTGACCAGCCCGGCGAGACGGTGCGTCTTGGTCTCGTTTCCAAGAGGTCTGGCGTGTGGGAGAGCCTCAGCATCCCTGAGCCACGTGCAGTCGAACCCACTGTTGCAGGAGCCTTGCATTTACGGGAATCGGACCAATTTTTGTTCATCTGCAGGCGTGAAAGCGGACCACACTGAAGTCTATATGCTACATAATAACAATTGTATTGCCTGGTGTGGACCAAATAATCAAACTAGCGGTGTGAAAGCACCCTGAACATAGTTATAAAGTAATTCAAGGATTTACATTAAAAATACAGGCACTGAAAAAGAACAGCTAAGGAACCGGTATTGAAAAGCAAGTATCATGAAAGTACTGGTGTCGGAAACAGTCAAACAGTATCAGCTCAATATTTATTGTGGGGACTTTTTCTTTGCAATAATGTAGAGAATTTTGTTGTTTTTTTTTGTAATACAATAACATTTGAGCTGTAGAGGGTTGAATAACTAAGAATACGTAAGACATAAAGTAGTTTCAATGTTATTGTTTAGCCTGGTATTTCTCTGCAAAAATATATAACGTGCTTCAAAATGTGTTATCGTGACAGGCCTAGTCATAGTCTGAACTCAGAGCAATCTTTAAAAAAATACAGCTACAAAAACATGTTAAAAGGCTATGAATTATTAGCATGTTTTCCATAGGTGATGTGTGATGTATTATTGATTGACGAGCTTTTACATTTTTCATGTTTGCATAAATAAATGACTTGAACTTTGAGCTGACCCTGCATTTGCAGCTTTCTAATAATCCCTGTCTCGGTCTGTCTTCTTCAGACTCCACTGTCTCTGTACTGTGCTAATCAGGTCAAACAGCTCTGGGCACTCAGAAATCAAGCACCAGTATTGATTCTGATTACACACTCATATAACAATAACGTCAATTCAAATTCAGTCTTCAGCTTCTTAGGGACATTGCATTGTCTAGGCCTGTCACGATAATTACTATATCAGTATGAAAGATGGAACAGTATATTTTGAGAGTCAATATTTATTGTGTGTACATTTTCTTTGCACTACTGGGGAATTTGTGGTTGTTTTTGGTAATAAGACAAGATTTAAGTCGTAAAAGGTTGAATTAATACCTTCTATGACTCATTACAAACAAACAACACAAGCAGCTCATGATATTTTGACAATACTGCTTAATTAAAATTAAGAATATTTTTTTTGTGGTGTTATTATGTCACTGGCAAAAATTAGTTGTAATATTATTGTTTATCATCTATATTTACTTCAGCAATATATCACACTTAAAAATTTGTTATCGTGTCAGGCCTAACATTGACTCACATTGATTTCCTGGAGACTGATCCTAACCTTTGTGTGAAATAAGCATCTACGTCTTTTCTAGCTTAATACTATACCATTAGAGCATATCTGTTTCCATGGTGACGCGAAAGTATGGTATGTGCAAGCAAAGTCCCAGGTCACAGTAAGAACACGTTTTTCGAGGTATTATAAGGAGAGATAAACCAATATTTTGTTTTGGTCAATCTGCTGCCTAATAAATACACACAAAGCTTTGAGAAGAGATATCACCCCAAAACGTGACTACACAGCTCTTTTATAGGTTTGTAGTAAGGGCTTCATAAACATCAGTTCTTTCCCTCAAACCTTTGATTTGAGCTGCTGCAGTTCTGTGTCATGGGGAGCATAATTCAGATGCCTTACACAGCAGACATATTGGATTTTGCCACAGGCTTAAAATGCCCACATGTCTTTAGCGTAGAGGAGCTCCTGCTTTAATGTGTAACCTCACTCTCTCTCTCTAAGCCATTGAGTTTGATGCGTCAACCTGATTTCTGAGTGTTTTATAATTAAATATTCAGGCCACAAGGGACACAGTGTCGTCCAGCTTCAGTATCTCTTTAGTTTTAAGTTACTACAAACAAATGCAATATCAACAACGTGTGATTTTAGATGACAAATTTGCACAATACAAATGCACACTTTTAACTTTCAACTTCAACTTTTTTGTTTCTACCCTGAGTATGGTAACGTAACTATTTTTACTGTTTTTTGTGTCATTAGTTGTAAGGTCCATACATTATTGCTTTGTCTGGAATACACAATATGATATTAAAGTTATCTATCTTGCATTTATTTTGTTACAGGTGTTCTGACTTAAAACACACACATTCGATTAGGGATGCGCTGATACGGATACTGGTATCACATATCGGTGCAGACAATACGAAATTTACGTGGATTGATCATCGGTTCCATGATATCAGTTAAGATGATATCCTGGTTGAGCCTTCAATTGGATATTTTAAGACTATTTATAGGCTGATTTTGGCCTAGAATTTCTCTCATAATCTTTAAAGTTTTATTCATACAAGGCTGTTCAGTGAAGGATGAATAGCATTTATAAAACACAAGTGGATCTCTTGTGTAATAAGTTAACTAAGGAAATAAGTGCCATTTTCTGTCCCTATACTGGTATCGGTTAATATGGGGTATCAGCAGAGTCTTCAGTCAAAGTATCGGTATTGAAACTGAAAAAGCTGGATCAGTGCATCTGTACTTACTGCAGGCTCGCCTCTCCGCAGACCACTATGCACTTGTGTACTTACATATTCAGCAATTAGTTTACATTGCGAAACAAAACAAAACACAGGCTTATACACATGTACATACATCATTCCCACATATATTCAGTTAAGATGACCAGTTTTAGTCTCACTCAATAAGTTTTCCCCATTAGCAAAGTCCATAGTGCTATTGCAACACATTTTTCTTACAGAAGTTGTTGTCAATTAGTGCTTGAATCTGCTCAAAGACTTGTTTTGATCAGTAAAAGCTGCACCCACCAGGCATTAACAGGCTGTATTTCTTTTAGACAGAAATAAACAATTCTCAAACATTTAAAATGATTTATTTGAAAGATTTAATCATATTTTCTGCATGGATCTTGTGGGACAATGAAACAAAAACGCGCACACAAAAGCACAGATCATTTCTTTATATATCCTTTGATGCCTCCGTTGCCGTTCCAGCTCCATGTTTGAAAGGAGAGAGCTAGGGCCTTCCCAGTTCATCATCAATAGTGAGTGTGACAGCTTAATAAAAAACACGTCTTTATCTGCAGCCTGATGTGCCTCTTATGCAGCTCTGTTGGGCCGATGGAGAAAGCCATTTGATTGAAAAATGAAGTTCACATTCACAGTTAATACAAGGAATGAGCCCTGGCATCGTATCCTTACTCTGTGCTCTGTGGAGATAATAAAGTCACTTCAGAATAGAAAGTAGAAAATAAAGGCGGGGAATTGTCAAATGTTGTATGGTAGGGGTGTGTATTCTCAATCTCTCTCTCTTTTTTTTCTTTTTTCTTTTTTTACATTACATCATCATTTACATCATCGTCAGTAACGATATTTAACTTAAGAATGTGCTAAAACATGCCTTTCAATGTCTTGATTGAGGTTCAAGTATGTGACTTGTATGGCAGAAGTAAATTATTAAGTAAATTACATGCAACAAAATTGTAACCATGCATACTGTTAAATGATATTCCTGGACCTCTTGCCTGACCAGGCAGTTCCTTCTACATTCTTTATGAATTCAGAAGGGACTGGAATCTCAAATGTGGAAGAGATTTTTCTCCTAACATTCAGAACAAAATCTTTTACCTGAAGTAAATAATAATTTGCTGCTTTGATTGTTGATTCTGTAAAAATCTGCTCTGTTTCTCAGTCCTCAGTTTTTGACGCAAACAGAACATGCATCTGTCAATAGTTAATCTGCCTGTCAATCACACCAAAGCATGTGGTTCTGGCTGATCAGGTAACTGGACCTTTGCATATGTGTTTCAAGTAATAACTTAAAATTAAATATATATATATATATGTATATATGTATGTATATATATATATATATATATATATATATATATATATATATATATATGTGTGTGTGTGTGTGTGTGTGTGTGTGTGTGTGTGTGTGTGTGTGTATGTGTGTCTGTGTATATATACACACATACATATATATATATATGATAAATGAAATATGATAGAATAGATCACAAGTATATGTGCAGATGTTAATTTGCCTGTAATGTTCCACAGTCCAGCACATGTCAGATATATGGAGCTCACAGTAAGATTGCATGTTTTAAGCTCTAAAAACAATCAATCAGGCAAAGCAATGACATCTCCATGACGACAAGCAGGCGGCATGCCCTCATCCACAAAAGTTACATTGAGTATCTTTACATTTGCTTTATTCCACTTGCCAAGTAGTTCATACCTGTATAATACCACATAGCCAATAATTAGCATCTACAAAAGTATTCCGTTTACAGCACTCGCCTTATTAAAAAGCCACCCCAAGCTTTAAGCCACCACAGGTATCACAGGAGGTTTGTTTTCACAGCTAAAACTGAAACTGGTCCAACTCTGTGTTTCTCCAAGTCTTAATTAGGATATTTTTTACAGTTACCTCTGGTGAAGTGGCCGCCTGCAGTTGTGTGCAGAGGAAAGCAACCAGAAAATTAGCTTCTTAAATAGGCAACCAGGAAATGGGTTTGTGCTGCTTATCCAAGTCCATAACTCATTCACAAAGTTTTAGTCCAGCTTTTATGAACGATCTCCACCATCTGACTATTTTAAATTATAATCTGAAACATACTTAGACTTAGACAAACTTTATTGATCCGCAAGGGAAAGTATGTGGACATAGTAACTCACACATTACAATATATTATATATAATAACAAAGAGCACCAATATAAATGGTAATAATATATTCAAAATAAGTAGCAAAATAGCAAGAGATTGGTGTCAGATAAGGCATAATTATGTAAATGTGTATGTGCAAGTGAAAATAAAATATATAAACATATAGTAAAGCAAATATATGCCTCTCTACGCAAAGGTAAAATTCTTTAGACGAGTTTCAGTGCATTTTAATTCAACACTAATTTGCCCCTTATTAAACTGTTTATGGAAATTAATGCGTCTTTCCTGGTTGAAAGATGATTAAATAATAAAGCTCTGTGAAACTTTTCTGGTGAAGGGTCCGCCACCTGCCTGTCTCCACGGAAATGCTATTGTTTTGTCTGAAATGTCCCGGTATGGCATTAAACGTATCTATCTTGACCAAAAAATATGCATCCTCACTGTGAGTGGGCTTGTCTCTCCACAGATCAGACATGTAACCTGGCCCTGTGGTGTCAACTGCTGTCTCCGTAGAGATAAATAAGTGTAATGCCATACTGTGGAACATTCCAGGCAATATCTCTATGGAGAGAAGCAGATGATGGACCCTCCACCAGAAAAGTTACACAGTGCACCTTTAAATCAACCTTTTAATCCTTGCAGCACCAGGGCTCTGTCAAACAAACAGAAATAATGTTGTGAACTTTGTATGGCTGAGGACGAGCTCTTGAATCCAGACGTTGGTGGAAGTTCTGGCTTGAATTTGATCCAGTGTGTCTGTGAAGCCTGAGCTCCAGCTGTTCACTTCACACTACATTAAAACAAGCTGTTCAAGACGGCTGTTATTTGTCTGCTTATTTTGGGAGTAGTTATTTTGTACTGTGAGGTTTCCCTTATACTTCAGTGATCCATACCACTTGTATAAACTAATAAATTATTACATACAGTCTATTAGCTATTATGTTTTCAAAAAAATTCTTAAAGGCATACTGTGGACCTTTTCTGGTGGAGTAATGCTACATGCTTGTCTCCATGGAGATGTAGTTAGTTTGCCTGGATTGTTCCTCATATGTAAAGGGTCCATATTATCTGTGTTATAGTGTTGTTTCCTCACTAAAAACAGACCTGGAGTTGTGTTTTGTTTCATCCACACAAACCCTGTATATTTAGGCTGAGTTCTTCTCTCAAACAGAAAACTCTTCACATTGTTCCATCTGTTAATGTCATGTGGTAATACAGGAAGGGCTCCACTGTGTTTTTAAACTTCATACACCTTCACTAGAATCATGTGAATAATTACAGCCATGGAATTGCCAGTCTTTGCTGAACTAAAGCTATTAAAGCTAGCTACTGTTAACTACCGCTCCAAGGTGAAAGGTGAAACTGATCATTTTGAGCTTTGGAGATGTAGACAGATCAGATAAACAGTTACTCAAACGTGTGAATAAACATCTTACTTCTGGATTATAGGGTTTAAGCATAATAAGCCTGAGGTTCAGATCAAAAGCCTCAAAGATTTAAATTTGAAGCTAAGTAAAAATAAAAACATGAAGACAAACTTTTTTTGTAATGAAGCTTCTCAGAAACCCAATTCCATAATGGTGAACTGTTGAAGCATTTTTCTTTACAACGTTAATAGTATTTTAACAGTGTGTATCTTAAATTGTGTTTAAGTGCCTATATTGCACCAGCTAGACTTAAGACCTCTACATGCCATGCAAATTGTGAAGCCCTAATAACAACAAATACATTTTTTTTTCTTGCATTTCATTAATAAGGTGCCTGTCCAATAGAATGCATCTCAAACCCCTGTATAAATCCACTAGTACAACACAGGTACACGCAGTACGTCTTGCTACAATCACAAAAACCCCAAATGCTTCCCCCGTGCATGAACCCCAGCCCCAACAGTGTGAAGAATATATTGTTGTGGTACAGAGCATTAAGCTCTGTCTCCAGGGAGCTGTCCAATCCAGTTTGACCTGGACGAAAGAGTGAAGCGGCCAACCACAGCCATCTGCCGTCACTGTCACCTCTGTCATTTAAGGTTCTATTTCTCCTTATTACTCTCTCTATCCTCCTACACCAGCGTTTTAAAGGTGGAATACCAAAATAGAACTGCAAATTGATAAAGTGCACCACCAAGAAAGTATACCGGAAAATAGTGTATGACTTTGGTTCTGAAATGCCTTCATGCTTTTTCAGTGTTGGCTAATAACTGATACCAAATACCAGGGGATAAAGAATTTTTTTCTGTATAGAATAGCAGGTATTGCTAAGGTACTGGTATAGAAAACAATCAAACAGTGACCAGTAAATAACTAACTTCCTACCTGGCCCAATAACTGTTTACAGATCAGACCCACTACCTTTTACCTGTATGCATAGGTACTGTGGTTTCTATGGCCAAAAAACTAACAAGGGGTATTTCTGTTTTGTTTTTTGTTTTGTTTTTTTTATATGCAGTGCCATGACTTCAACTTGAGTTTGTATATCTGTAGTAAATACTGTTTTTTATTGACCAAATACTGATGTCTTTTCAGTTGTTTTAAAATATATTTGTTGTTGTATTTGTACAACTAAATACATTTTAAAAACAGTATTCCTTTTCTACGTCCAAAAACTTTTTTATGAAATACATACATTTTAATCATCAAAACAGTGAAAATGTCAAATATATTTCTCAAAACAAAACTGTAGTATTGAAAAATATACTCTTGACTATCAATACTGTATAACAAAACGTAGAACCATTATACATTTGAAATATAGCACACACCTGTGTCATCTCTAATTGTGAAAAAATATAATTGTACATATATTCTTTACTTTTTCCCTCTGCCCTTAGAACAAAGCTCTGCTAAAAGTGAAATGTCCCAAAATGTCACTTTGTGTCGTTATTTGGCTTTCCCAGAATATGTAATTGAAACATGCACATCCATCACCTAATTTCCTAAAACATTAGTCTTTTAAATTTGTGTTACATTACATTCCCCGGAGCAAAGTAAACCACGTCTGAAGTGCATCACCCAGTTCTCTAATCTTTTAGTTGTGCTAATATGGCCACTAATGAGAGGGCATTACAGCAGCCAAAAATAACCTGGCCTGGCCAGTGAGGGGGCTTCATTCCAGACGTCCACAATAAGAATATATAGAGTGTGTCCAAGTCCGCTGGCTCTTATTATCACACAATCACGCCTCGCTAGCTCCATGCTCTGCCCCTGTCTCCCTCTACACCGCCAGGCCAGACAGGTGGGAGGATGGGGACTTAAATCAAGAAGGAAGCAGAGGAAGCAAAACTGGAGAGGTGCAAAAAGGCAAGAGCGAGAGGGACTGAAGCAGCTTATTCATTAAGTCAAAATTAAGCAGTTCATAAGGCATAGTACAAGTTAAATTCTGGTATATTAAGGCTGAACAATAGAATTGTTCTACTGATACCTGATATGAACCGATACCAGTGTAGGGATGGAAAATGGCACTTATTTCCTTGAGACACAGTTAACTTCTTACACAAGAGATCCAGTTGTGTTATGCAACTGTTATTCAACCTTTAAATAACCACTAAACGTCTCCTTCTGAATACAAGTTCAAACATTATGAGACATTCTAGGCCAAAATCGGCCTGTAAATACTGGTAGACTCATTATATCTAATTCAAGGCCCAGGATATTGGCTTAACCGATATCATGGAACTGGATTCCGATCCAACTAATTTTTCAGTATCGGAACCAGTATACTGGTATACGACACACCAGTGTACTGGTGTACTGGATACTACCAGTGCATATATGCCTAAAACCTAAAGGAAGACAATGCTACAGTAATACAAAAATCCTATGCATTTCAGAACATATTTGTAGAGGTCTAAACTACATGGCACACTTCCCAGTTCTCAGACGATAAAACGACATTACACACTGGACTTATTTTGACCTCAAGAGCAGCTTATACAATACTAGTATATCTGCACTACATTCAAACTGCTTCAGTAATCGGGTACAGGCCTTTTTAGTTATGTTACTTTAGTTATGTTTGGCGCTTGTATAAATGAGATTATATGTTGTTGTTATATTGTTATGTTATGTTATTATGACTAGATTAGTCCTCATTTTGGTTAAAGATAAAATATTTTCATTCATTAGATGGACGTTTGGTGGAATGCAAGTGGGCTGAACATACCGGAGTAGCTTATTCACAAATTAGAATTCAATGTGGTAAAGCATAGAGAGTCCAGCAGTGTAGGACATTAGTAGCGGGGGAGAGGTGGGGGTCTGTGTTTCTCTTTCTGATTTTCCGTCTGAGTTACAGGGTCATTTGGCGTCGCTGCCTGAGACCACCAGCGTGTTTCCACTCTGCAGCGTGCCTCTTCGTCTGCACGCTCCTCCGTGCTTTTATATGCACAGGTTTTTAATGTCCACCCTGTCTTGACCCCAGACTCTCTTCCTCTTCCTCATTTGAATGGTTATCTGACTGTCTGCTGCAGCTGTGCTGACAGACAAACTTTCATTTTCTCAAGACTGCACTATAGCAAAGGAAAAAGTGCAAATATGAACCCAATCACATCTAAGAAGAATTGAGTACACTTTAAAAGTACATTTTAAAAAGCAAGGTAGGTGTTCTACTGGTATCACAAATGTTGGTATCAAGAATTATTGGTAAAAAAAATATATATATATTCAGTTTATGTTTATAAATTGAATAACTGTGTGGTCTGATGCTTTGCAGGTCATATCGGTCTATCTCCTTAAATCTCCAGCATAGGCCGATGTTTTGTTTTGATCAGTCTGCTGTCTAGAAAATACATAAAAATCTTAATATTAACACTTACAACACTTAGAACAATACAAAAAATAGCTGCACAAATTGCAACTACACAGCTGCCTTATAGGTGGTAAAAAAAAGCTAGGGGGGACTTTGTAGTAAATTTAAATGACATAATTTGGGGAAAATTGGCCTAACACATCGTATCGGCAATCGGTTGTTTTGTATTCTAAACAATCATTATTGGCATCAGCCATGAATGCTCAATGCAGTCTAAGCCAGTGAACAGTTTTGACTCAAAGACATGTCCTTTATGGAACTTAAATATTTTCTAATTTGATTTTAAGCTTGATACACAATATAAATATGGATACCACAATGATAATTTTTAAGTATGTACAGAGAAGTGAGCGCATAGTGGTGGCAATGAAAACGGGTAGACTGGAGCAATGTAGTGACACTGGTGTTGTAAACCTGGAAGTATTGCACTGAAAAGAATCACCCTGATATACAGCTAATGCAATGGGGATTTGTCAATGAATTAGACTGCAAAGGCATAAATAGTCCGTCAGGCATAAAATTTGGCATTATGTATGGCGTGTTTGTTGAGAGCACACTGAGAGTTCACAGTTTTCCAACCAAATCTTCAATAGTTTTGTTTTTTTCCCCTTATGTGGTTTTACGTGACTCATGTTATGTCAGAAATTTGGCAAAAGACAACACCAAGAATGTTCAAAATGTCTGAGGAAATGTGACTTTAATTTCAATTACAGACAAGTCAAAACAGTTGGTCCAATTGTTTTTAAGCTAACAAGTTTAACTACTTTGTTTTTCTCTACTATTTACAACTCAAACAGCTCAAATTAGTGGTGCATGGGCGATATTGACAGAAACTAATATCTTCACTTTTTGCATGATATCAAGTGATTCTTCTGTCATATACAATCCCACATGAACACAATGATATGTATGGATAAAATATGAACATTATTTTTTCCATTTGCAGTCAAGTTCACGCAAAATCCTAAACAGAATTTTAGACAAAATTAAACTGTGCACAGTCTTATGGAAATTTTATTTTGCTAGATCTTGTGGCGTGATATCTAGCAAGAGCGATCGATAGATCCATCACCCTCTTAGATGTATTGTGTTTTTTGGATTTTTGCTTCGTGAGTGGCATAACATCTGTTTAGTCCTGTTTTAGCTATTTTTTTGTTGTCAGAAATCACATTTGAAACCCAAATCAACTGCTGTAGTACACAGAGTGATAATTGTGAGAAACACTAGCCTAGCTCGAGACATACCAGCTTTTATTGAGTGAAAGAATAATGATTTAGGTCGAACTCATTAAACTTAAAGGTGTTTTTAAAGCGACCTTCAGTCACTTTTGCAGCCAGCTGGAGCAGACAACACAGACGTCTGACTTAAAATGGAAAATATTAACTAAATGTTGCCTTGTCCCTATTAATAATGCTTTGGATTTTGGGAAGCCGGGAATGTGTTGCCAGGTCAGAGCACAAGTTTCCACCAAGTCCTTAACACCCAAAACTCATCTGGAAATAATATATACCAAATATAGTATGGTATGGTCTTCATTATCACCCAAACCCTGTGCCAAAGAGAAATTCATTCAAATAGTGTCCGATTTTTCAGCTTAAATTGCATTGACACTTTGCACCGTACACTACTGTATTCTGCATTTGAGCATCTTTTACTGGACTATAATGCGATTTTTTTCGCCTCCACAGTTTCCATGAGCTAACACTGTGGCTTGAAACGAGAGACAGAGAGACATGCGATCGAAAAATCTGCTGGCCATGTTTTGGTGCTGTTTTTAGTGGAAAATGTCAAGGATCCAGACCACCTAAAAGCACAGCACGGAGGTTATAAGGTAGCAAAAGCAAAGCAATTGTGTTTGTAGTGAACTTGTAGGTTAAAGGTCCTATATTACACAAAATTGACTCATGTGAGCTTTAAGCCATGTTATAATGCTGTTACATCCTCAAAGACATACCTGGAGTTGTATTTTGTTTCATTCACACATGTTTGAGTAATCCTTTTTAGTCTGTCTACATCTCCAAAGCTCAAAATGCTCGGTTCCACTTTGTGATGTCATGTAGTATGCAAGTTAACAGCTACCTTTTACCTTTTGTTCATTAAAGATCCAGGGCTGCAATAATCCAACTGATGTTGAGTTAAAAAACAAAAACAAAAAAAAAAACACACACAGTACACTTGTGTTTGAGAAGAACACAGCCTAAATATGCAGGGCTTGTGTGTTAAACATGTGTGAATGAAACAAAACACAACTCCAGGTATGTTCTAGATGAGGAAACAACATTATAAAATAGATCAGAAAATAGTGTATTATAATGATTGTATTTAAATCTGACACACAAATCTCAACTATCCTTTACCAGAAAAGTTACACAGTTTATCTTTTTTTATTATTAATAATAATATTACCAATGACCGTAGTTCATTTGGTAGAATGTTCATCCACTGATCCGAAGGTTGGATTCAATCCCGCTCTCGACATAAACATCAGCGGTCGGATCCATTGACCCACAGGTTGGCGGAGTGATTCCAGCTCCCACAGATAAATACTGTTGTTGTGTCTTTGGGGAAGACACTTAACCTCCCAGGTGTATGATTGTGTGTGTGAGCGGATGAGTGGTTCCTTGATGGAAAGCGCTTTGAGTGCCTTGAAGGTTGAAAAGCGCTATATAAAAATGTGACCATTTACCATTGGTCTAAAAATGTTCTGATTTTTGTTGACCATTTTATAACTTTTTGGAGACCATAAAATTGTATATAAGCTGCTGTAGGCCTAAATACATCTTCTGAATGTATGTCATTTCTTCTCCCAATAGTTATACACAGACTTCTTGATGGTGGCCTGTAATATACATTTTCAAGCATTTATTACAGAGGCACTTGCACTGGCCCAATTATCCGCAGTGGTCATTCGAGTGTATATAAAATGAAGACAGAGTGAGTTGACAGACAATGATTTCCCAACTGTAATTTTGATCAGAGGCAAAGCTGTTATTAGGGTTTGATTGAGCGTGGTCTCTGCATGATTTCCACTGTCATTTAGGGCAGTGCAGCTGGATATGTCAAGTACCAACTCCGTCATTTCTGTCCAGCCTCCACACACTTGCTGAGATGTATACTCTAAAAACATAGATATTTTCTGCCAAATGGTGTGGTCTGGATGACACGTTCTAACTTTTCTCTTGTGGAAAAAGAGAGAGTTGTATTCTCTAGCTGACACTTCATGCTCCTGTCTTTTTTATCCGCGCAATTCTTTTTACATTCTTCAACTTCCAGTCTGCAAACTTGGTGATGTTTAGCCCAACTGACTTTTACAGGGCTGGAAACAAAGTGAGAGTCTCTGGGGCCCCTCGTCTGGCTGCGGCGTCCTCTGCTCATAAAACCACAGCATCTCTGATTTTAGTGCTTTTTATGTATGTTAGCAGGGTTGTAAAATGTATATATATCATACATTATAAAAGTGCTTCATTGGGCTATTTTGTATTCATATCAAAAGTAGCTGGAGCTTGATCAAAACTATTTCTGCTTGGTTGCTTATATATAAAAAAACAAAACAAAAAAAAACACTAAAAATAAATGCTCCACTCTATTTTTAATGAAATGCATTTGAACAAAAATTGTCCATAGGGTGAATAGTGATGTATTTGTGAAAGCTCATTACAAAATAGCATTACTGTGTGCCAATAAGCAAATGCTAATTGATATTTCATGGCACATAATAATAATAATAATAATAATAATAATAATAATAATAATAATAATAATAATAATAATAATAAAACAGTTTTATTTGTACAGCACTTTTAAAAACAACAGTTACAAAGTGCTTTACAGTGCCAAATATATATAGACTACCCCATAATGAAACAGCAAATTATACACATTGCACATTCAGTGCATGAAATACAATCAATTAATCAATCAACAGTTACCAAAATGCTGTTTTTAAGTTGGTTTTAAAGGTGCTAAAACATTTAACTTTTCGGAGGGCAAGGAGAAGTGAGTTCCAGTGCTATATTATTGTTAGTCTGGCCAACACACAACACACTTTTGTAGCAGTATAGTCTATATATTTATAATGTGTACGCTTCGCGTAAGTAATTTCCAAAAAAGTGCCACTTTCAGTTGATCGTTATTGCAACCCATATTATTTTCATCACTGCAAGTATGCAAGACAGTAGGCTACACTGCTGTTTACTCCACTTCAGTAATTACTATGATAATGGCCACATTACTCAAGAACTAACACACACTAAACTAAACATCTGGTCTGAAATAATTCAATTAACTGCCTGAGCTTGGGCTAATTCACAAAGAGGAGAACATAGAAACCCATGGGTCAAAAGACAGAGCCTTGAGGGACACCTTCCAGGAAATGGGTGTGTCCTGGTCTCATTAAGCCCTGCTCTAATGACTGGGGCACTTGGGCCGGAGCAGGTCATAGGAGCCTCTGGGAAATAACCCTCATTTCCTCTCTTACTTCCCCCTCCATCATTCTGCATGTAGGGTCTATTTTGGACACCAGGCAGGAAGCAGATGTAAGGCATGGCCATATTTGTCTTATTCAGAAAGTCAAAGAAGTCAAATGGAAAGAGAGATTGAGCTAAGGCTGAATGTACGAAACTAAAATAAAAATATTAAGCAGTTACTGCCCTAACTGTAACTTTTACCACTGCGAGAAGTAATGCTTAATGTAGACACCAAAACCTAAAGCCAAACAAAGAAGCAACATTAGGGTATAAGTTGGGAAAAAAGATTCTCTGTTTTTGTAGAATGATAATAATATGTTTAAATGTTGAATTAGTATATATCTTTAAAGACCCACCCTCCCAAAGCTTTACGCCACCCCTAAGCAAATTCTGAAAAATCCTCCAGAGTGGGTGGTGCCCGGCGGGTTGGGGGGAGCGGATATGGGGCAGGTGCTGGAGCAATGATTGACAGCTGACTGACAGCCACAACAATCCAACATGGCACGGACTGGTGCGCTCCGGACTTTGAAACATAGAACTATAATGAAATCTGGAAGATGAATCCAAGATGGCGTCATATTGTTCTCAGTGGCCTGTGCTCATTGGCGCATGGGCCCAAAAAAGATTTTTACTTCCGCGTTACTTCCTGAATACTGGCTCTACGCTGCAAAATGTGTGACGTCAGAAACGTGCAGTTCTAACGAATCAGAGCACTAGCTGCTAGAGCATCACTAGCGCGGGCTTAGAACAAGTAGGCTAGGCTTATTCTTACAAAGCTAACTTTCAGGCACCTTGACAATTTCAACATTTTTTAAAGTTCATATTGTAAGAACACAGAAGAATCCCTACAAAATCCAACCGTTATGAAAGCTGTCGATGCCCTGTCAGCCGAACACAGGCAGTTTGATTTCACAAAAATTGCATTGTGTTCTATGGGAGAATTCTTTCTGGGCCAGAGCTGCAATACCTGTAGAGCGGCCACTAATCAAACTGGGTCGCGGGCAGAGGGGGCGTGTCTTATCCAGTTCTTATTATAGATAGATATATAGCTTTGAAACAGAGCGGATATTTGTGCCTGGATCACGCCCTTTTCTCCAGACATGGCGGGACATCGTAGTGTCCAGTGATGCCAGGTAGGGGCAGGGCTGAGAGGGGCTCCTCACGTACCGCCCGTAGACCGCCAGTGGTTATGTGGCCGTTAGTCCAACCCAAAAATTCAAATGTACTGACCATAGTTGATCCTAAAGAGGCCGTTATAGACGCAGCTTTTGAGCCAAAAGTCAGATTTTTTACAAATATGCACTAAAATGGCAAAATAAGGCCAGGGATATGTAAACATTTCTAATTGAAAACCATTTACACAGCTAATCAGTAGAAAAAAGAGATTTTGGTGTTTAGTGGCTTTTTAAGAGGTCCATAAGGTGATTGTTATATTGGGCTACTGCAAAGTTAACATGCTGCCAACTACCCATCAAGACAGAGAGATAGAGAAGGACGGCATTTAAACTTTGCAACTTTTCTGTGTTGAGAACTCTCGTATATAAGTACAGGCACTGTGTTCCATAGAGCAGTCAACTCTAGAACCTACTATGTCCAGTTTGAGAGAAGGTGGAGTGAGATTGTTAAACACTTTGTATATCAAAATAAATCTGCATATTTGATTGTGTTGTCCCAATTAAGAAACTTGTATTTGTCAAGTCTTTTGCAGTAATGATAATTTATGGGCTTTTTGTCTGGTACCTTGAGTGCTTTTTAATAAATAGTTTGACTTAATTTAAGAGTACTATTGCTTGTCAGAGTCTAACTAGTAATTTCAGTGGAGTAAAATCACTGAATTTAAATACATAATTGCAGAGTTGTTAGATTATTTCTTATTTGACGAAATGATAAATTATATTTGATTTTATTCACTGTTCGTTTGACATGTTGTTTGAACGACAGCTGTCACATACAGTTAAAGTTACCTGGTTCATATAGGCTATAAGTAAGTATAGATTTGTTTCGCTATAGCTGACAAATGTCTCTATAGAGGTCTGTAGTGTTGTCAGAGTTGAAGTGGCTCCTGTAGGGCACAGCCTCCACTGTGTTCGAAACTGTTGAAAATGACCTGTACATGATAAACGACCTCCAGAAATAATCAGCCTCCCACCCACTTGTGACTCATCAACTTAGTATACAAGGTTTGCGCAGACACCTGGGTTGGACTCTGATCCTGCCCAGAAGTGCTGATTTGAGGGCTATTGATTGACTTCTTATTAAAATTTTTCAAATCAAATCGTCAATCATCAGTTTGGGGATTTATTTAATTGAGGAGGTTGGAGTTGACCAAAGAAAGTCTTGGTTGTAAAGTGATGCCCTGTGCATCAATGAATCAACTAAAATGATCTCACGCAAGAACAACGGTACAAGAGAAGTACTAATTGACAGCATCTCCATAACATCTCCATTTTTTTTTTTTTTTTTTTTTTTACTATGATGAGTTTTTGTCTTGGAATAGCCTTTTTAAATTTTGTGCACATAGTTTGGGTTTGGGTCCTGAAAAAAAAAAAAAAAATCTACTTGACCTTCGTGAAAACTGAAAAACAAACATTTTTCTCTCTTTTTTGCCTTTTTTCAGCATCATTTGGAGTTTTTTTTGCCCTCCGGGTTCAGATAGACCTCAGTCTACAGTGTGTATAGGCATGAATATACTGAATACACAATGTCTTCTCTCCATGTGGGAACTCAGCAGTAGCCTCCGGTGTTCGGCTGTATCTTCTCAAAATGAGGGAGGATTTGCACTGAAATATCCAACCACTCATGCAACAGATGATTCATCTAAAGGGGAACACATTCAGATTTAGAGCAGTGGAGTTTTTGAACAGACAGTGACTACATGCTAACAAATAGAAAGCTTTGTTGCAGAGGACATACAGTACTAATATAGTCTATGGTAATTTATGTGCATATGGTAGGATTTTGTTTAAACTGACATTAATATTATTTTCAACCTTTAATTTATTTCAACCTTTAATTTATGTGTGTGTGTGTGTGTGCGTGTGTGTGTTTACTGATTTAAATAGTTAGCTTTTTTAACGTCTTCCATTGCCCATCCATATGAGGAACATTTTTCACTTAAATTTTCACTGTTGATGTTAAAGCAACAACATAGGCATTTCATTTGCATGTTTGCGGTGAGCTAAGCAGCAAATCCAGAACAAATGCTTTTAAACTTAAATAACTCTTGTTTTTTACAACAATGTTCAAGGCAACTGTTCCCCATTACACGCTCTCTAAAAGAGGTGGTTCTGAAATCCCAAATTCTTTGCTAATTTGAATTTTATTGTTCTGTAACAAAATTTGGTCTGGAGCCACTTGGTCATTAAAGGCACCATAAAACACAAAATGAAGGACAAAAAACCCAATGCAGACAATAAAATCATGATTCAAAACTGGGCAAAACAAATTACCACGAGTTAAGAGGCTACATGACATATGGAGTAAACAGCCGGGGGTGGTGCGAGCTGCAACATTGCCATCAGAGTTGTAAAGCATTAAAAATACATATACAATTATAAATAACTATATCAAGTATGGAATAGTTCTGTTTCTCAAAATAGCTTGTTTATGTTATGCTTTGTGGAATTGGAACAACAAGAACAAATTTTGTCAGTGCCTGAATTTCAATATGTGATGAGTCAAATATACAAAAAATATGTAAGAATCAAACTAATACTACTGCATATTATATACATTTTGTATTTTGGACATCTATATCAGTTATGTTTTTATTAATATTTACACTGACTTGCATTCTCTTTGTCGAAAACTTTGGGATCAGGTGCATGTCTCTTTAAGGCCATATACTGACCTGATGGCCACTCCCACTTCTCTTCAACCAAACTTGTATGAATGAAGCTAAAGGTATGTGTTTGACAATTACAGTTTTTTTTCACTTGCTTTGATGCTAAAATCTAAATTCTGGCACAAATTCCAAAACTTGCCACTCAAGGAGCAAAAAGTCCTTAACTCCAGAACCTAAAACACAATGATCAAACACAGACTGCAACTGTAACACTCTCTCTGCCCATGCTATAGTCTGTGCACCTAAATACTGCACATTCTTACCAAAGTCTTTATAGCAAAGACACAAAACTGACAAAATAGCACCCACTGGAATCACAATATGAAGATATGTTATAGGCAGACAGAGCTGTCACATCTGTAGACTTGATCAGAGACTTCTGGAGTGAAAACCTGTGTGAATCAGGTTTTCATTCAGAGACTTTGAGGTCCAGGTCAGATACAAATGGCTAAAAAGCACAGACTTGTAATTTGTGCTTTTTTGTTTCCTAAATGACTGTGTAATATTATTTACAGCATTTACCTCATTCTCAAACCATAACATAATACTTAACTCCCTCACACTACATGCACACAGTATCTGGATGGTGTTTAGAGAAGTTTATGAATCAGATGATTGTGTTTATATTTTCACGTTTTGTTCCCAAAGTTTTCTTTTTCAAACATTCTGAATAGTTTTGTGTCATGTGTGCATTGTTTTGAAAAGATTTGCCAGTTTAAAGAGCCATTAAACAACCTCCCGAAGGTTTACTCCACCCTTAAGCAAAATCTTAAAAATCCTCAGGTTGCGGGGAGCGGGTGTGGGGCGGGCTCTGGAGCGATGATTGACAGCCGACCGACAGCCACAATAATCCAACACAATTGAAACAGAACGGACATTCGGATCACGCCATTTCCCTTTTCTCCAGACACAGCGGGACATTGCCGTGCCCAGCGGTGCCAGGTAGGGGCAGGGCTGAGAGGGGAGATGTACCGCCCATAGACCGCTAGGGGCTATGGTTTTCATGTAATCACCTGCATCTGACTCATTGGCAGCCGTTAGTCCAACCTGAAAATTCAAATGTAGTGGCCGTAGTTGATCCTAAAGAGGCCGTTATAGACACGGCTTTTAACCCAAAAGTCAGATTTTTAAGAAATATGCACTAAAATGCCAAATTAAGGCCGGGGATAGGTATACATTTTTATTTTAGCCCCATTTATACGGCTAATAAGTAGAAAAAAGTGATTTTGATTTTTAGTGGCCCTTTAATGCCATACTGCGGAGCAAAGCATCTCCATGGAGACAAACCAGTAGCCAGTACATTTTGCAGCTTTAACATGTTTCTTCTGACCCAGAGATTTTAAAGTAAAGTGTGAGTTCCGTAAGAAAACGTGTTGCTAAGTCTCTCACATGAGTTTGCATAGGTCAGGGAGTGTAATGCTAAACAGGCTAAACACTGCTTTTGTGATTAGCTTGGGGTTAGCTTGTTGCACTTTAGTTCCCAGTAATATGTGCCATAGCAGGATTTAGTGAAGGTGCCAGAGACTGTGGCCACACATAATGGACCCAGATTTAGTGAGCTTTGCCTCGCGACACTGAAGGATTATGGGGGATGTAGTGAATAAAGGCCACCAGACCAAACTGACTCATATCACCGCTGCTCTGTTTCAGGCTGTGATAAAGTAATTCCAATTAGTGGCCAGGTACAGCGCGGTGCGTCACATACCATGAGTTCATATAAGACCCAAAAGTCAAGACTGGATATACTAAAACTCTGCGCAATAGTTTTGTTTTGAAACTGAATTCTGCCAAGAAAAACAATGATTTAGCTATAAAAGCCACATGACACTTTGTATTAGCTTTCCTCATTGATAGCGAGTGTGGGGGAAGAAAAAATGTGTTAAGGGAGGAAAAACAACAAAGCATTTTTCAAAGTCACTGAAATGTCATGTGCACCAGGAGTTAATGAACCAGTAATAGTGTGTTGTTTATCAGTAAAAAGTTTGGATAAATGTGCATATATAGTGCATTATTAAAACAGTAGATGTAATGCAATGTAAACACTTAAAGGTGCACTATGTAACTTTTCTGGTGGAGGGTCCGAAACCTGCTTCTCCCCATGGAGATATTGCCTGGAATGTTCCACGGTATGGCTTTACATTTCCAGATTCTCCAGAGAGCAGGTGACACCACAGGGCCAAGTTACATGTCAGATCTGTGGAGAGGCAAGCCCACTCAGAGTAAGAATGCATGTTTTAATGTCAATAAAAACCCATGTTATTGATTACATGCAAGATGGGTACATTTAATGCCATACTGAGACATTCCAGACAAAATAATAACATCTCCATGGAGATAAGCAGGTGGTGGACCCTCAACCAGAAAAGCTACACAGTGCACCTTTAAAGTTTGGCTTATAATTTAGAATAGCTGTGTTTTCAATTAATACATACAATTCATGAGTTTATTCACAATATTTCCCAAAAAGAAAATTGTTGTTTTTGTTACTTAAAAACGCATTTGTTTCTTTACTAAATGCTATTGTAGAATATTATGTGCAATATATGTGCCATGTCTTCATAGCTGATGAGGAATCAGAATCAGAAAATAACAAAACGAGTCTTCAAAAAGACTTGTAAAACCTTGTGTAACCTTTGTGTCAGCCCTGATAAATTGGGGATCATTATTATTTAGACAAATATTTACATCTTGCTGTTAAGAATCCTAACTCTGGTTGAACTCCTGATAGAGAGAGCATGTTGACTTTGCGGTAGCATAGTTAGCTTGTGATTCATATTGCTTTAATTATAGCTCTCCACAAATGCTTTGGGCTGTGTCGCTCACATTGGACTCAGTGAAGCCTGTCTCGTGTGCGACTGTGTGGGCCTGCTGGTTCCATTATGGTTTGTGTGTTTGCTTTGCCGGCTTTGAGGTGGGCACCGTCAGCACTGCAGCGGTCAATGTGTTAAAATGAATGATGAAAGGTTGTTTTATATGTTTTTACGTGTTTTCTACTGCTGGCGTATTTGTGTAAAATGGAAATATAGAGCTAAGACTGTCACGATAATGATAATGACTGTATCGACTATATCGTTCTAAACATGATCGATGGATCAAGTATTTTTTCGGGGTGATTATTTATCGTGGATATGTTTTCTTTGTGCTAGTATGGAACTTTTTGTTATTTTTCTGCACTACAATAAGGCTTACCACACAATGCCACATAATTAAAGAAGGATTGTGGATTATGTATTGCAATTTGACCTTTAGCCTATATGATAATTCATGGAGGCTAATTGCTCCATATAAATAGATATGCTTAAAGGTGATGCGCTAATGCAGTCTAATCAGGCTGTAGCAGTATACAGGCTGTCACACTTGGCTGCTAATTTGCATAAACATGTTGACTCATCAATGTTAAAAAGGCTGGTACACGATTTTTTTTCCAAGTAAGCTCAAGTATTTGAGCAAAATCTGTCTGAGGCCCAGCACAGATTATAATGAATAAGCAGATGTTGAGGTCAAAATGTCTGCTGTGTACTGTCTGCATCAAAAATGTTTTATCGTCCAAGAAACAGGAAGTGTGCGTTTAGCATTCTAGTCACTCTGTTTTGGCCTTGAAAAATTGAAAAGCGCTTATATAAACTCATTGTAGTGAATTAAGATGCTCTAAATTAGACTTAGACTTAGACAAACTTTATTGATCCACAAGGGAAATTATTTGGACACAGTAGCTCACATGTCACAATATAATATAATAACAAAGTAAAAAATAAATGGTAATAATAAATTCTAAATAAGATAGCAAGAGACAGGTGTCACATAAGACATAATTATATAAATAAATGTATATGCACAAGTCAAAATAAAATAGAAAAATAAGTAATAAAATATAAAATCACAGCTATATACAAGAGACGAGAAAGGCAGTACAATGATATGATGATTGAAACGACATAAGGTTATCCGTTACATAAGACTCAGTTGTTGTAGTATTATCTGTTATGAATTCAAACTTTTTTTTAAGTTTGAATTCATAAAGTAAGTGAGGAATAACTTTGCACCACTGCCAACCAATTCAAATGAACTAATTCTGTTTTTCAGTTTCAGTTTCAGTTCAGTTCAGACAGTAAAAATCAGATCAGACTTTTTCACCTATGATAATTATTCTGATAATGTATTTGCGCTCCTGCTGTCTCATACCTAAAAGGTATGAGACCACACAAAAACACAGATGCTTATATCATAATTAACAATAGATATGCAAACTTGTAAGACATTATAGATGTAGTTGTATGTTATTGTGGCATTATTGCAGATGTTAGGAATAGCAGTAGTGGAATAGCAGTGATGCGCATGCAACAATTGAACAATTCTTGGTAAAGTTAATCTGTTTGTTCTAGTCATGCCAACAATAGTTAATTGGTTAATTAATAAATTATTGGATTTATATAGTACCTTTCAAGACACCCAAAGCTCTTTACAGTGCCAATCTTTGCCATCGACTCCTCCGACCACAAACACTCACACATGCATCACAATTATACTTGGTAATGTAGGTGAAGTGTTTTGCCGTAATGTGTGTAAAATCCTTCAGTCGTCCAGGTAGAATCCATGGCAAAAGGAGAAATTCAATTTGTCAACTGGACAAAAGTTTATTTGGTTGAATATGGCATTGCTCGGTGCAACTGTTAATTTCAGTCTAAGGTCTCCAGCTTCTGTCTCTGTGAGTTTGTTGTTCCTAATGGCGGTTTCTGCTGCTGTGATGTAATCCACCGTAGGGATGCGGTTAGAAGTTACAGAGAAATTCAGTCCTTTGGAAAGTACTTCTTTCTCTGCCTGAGTGAGCACCCTGTTGGAAAGACTTTTCACCCAGCGTTCTTTGTGCAGATTGGCTAGGTTTATCCTCCTTCCTTTTGTCACTCCGATCCTTGGCCAAACACCTAAAAACCATTCTGGCCCCTTTGGTGGGTAACACGGAGAACCATATTGAGAACGCAGTCGAATTTGTGAACAAAGTCAAGCATCTCCAGTTTGTGCCTTGGCCTCATATCCAGGCACTCCACCCACACACTGGTATCGTTATGTTGATGATAATTTTTCAAAAATCAAAATTCCAGATTTGGAACCTTTTACTGCACATTTCAATTCTGTAGATTCAAACATCAAATTCACGCGTGAAGATGCCAAGGACAACACATTGGCCTTCTTAGACTGTGCAGTAACGATAAGAGAAGACCGGCAACTCCGGGTAGAGGTCTTCAGGAAGCCCACACACACCGACCAATATCTGCTTTTTGATTCACACCACCCACTTCAGCACAAACTGGGAGTCATTCGGACATTACAACACAGGGCCCAAGTGGTTCCTACAAGCGCAGAGGGAAAGGAGAAAGAAGAACAACATGTGGAGAAAGCCGTCTCCGTTTGTGGATATCCTAAATGGACTTTCAATAAAACGAAGAGAGTCAAGAAACAGGACAACAGAGAACCAGAGCCCAGGAGAAAGGGTGTAACTATTTCTTACCTGGCTGACGTTTCCGAAAAACTACAGAGGATCTTCAGACAACATGAAATCCCAGTCTATTTCAAACCCACAAACACTTTAAGACAAAAACTGGTCCATCCTAAGGACAAAACACTGAGCCACAAACAAAGCAATGTGGTCTACTCCATTCAGTGTAGTGAAGACTGCAGTGAGCGCTACATTGGAGAAACAAAATAGCCACTTGACAAGAGAATGTATCAACACAGACGGGAAAACCAGGGTGCGCCGCAATCTGCCGTACATCTCCACCTAAAAGCCACGGGCCACTCCTTTGAGGACAGTGAGGTCCAGATCTTGGCCAGAGAAAAGAACTGGTTTGAGAGGGGAGTTAAAGAGGCTATTTTTGTCAAGAAAGAGAATCCTTCCTTGAACAGAAATGGAGGTCTCAGACATCATTTGTCTCCCATTTATAACTCTATCCTCAAACCTAAATCAAAACAAACTGAGAAAACAACGGGACTAGCCAGGTCAGGTCCAGAGGTGTGAAAACACCCATCATGGTCCTGAATGGATATGCTAAGAAGACCACACACTCAGTGCATATTCAATAGGTCTAGCTAACTAACAGAAACTGTAAACAAATAGGTGTGGAGTCTCAGAGTAATTTCATTGTAATTAGCTCCTCCCTTCAGGCAGATATAAAGCAGTGTCCGCCAGCATCTGACCAGAACTGAGGAAGCAGCTTGGATGAACCTCAAAATGTATTTGACCAAATAAGCTTTTGTCCAGTTGACAAATTGAATTTCTCCTTTTGCCATGTCTTGCCTAAAGACACAACAACTGTGGTACCTGGTATTCCCAGTGGTCTCTCATCCAAATACTAACCAGGCCTAGCCTGGCTTAGCTTCTGAAATCTGATGAGGTCAGGCTTACAACAGGTTGACTTTGTGGATTACTTTGCACAATTTTCCATCAGGTTACCAAGAATCACAGGAAAGAATAGCTGCTGTTTGCTTGGATTGCTTTGTACTAGACATACTTCAAAGACTGTATCTTTACAATGCAATGTTTTTTTTTCTCAGCTGGGCATGGCCAATAACCAATGAACCTAACACTACATCAAAACGCCCACATTAGACACAGAGTTTTTATTGATTTAAATCTGGCTGCTTCAATAAACCTATATGATTGTGAAAGTAGTGAAGTACTGAGTACTGTTCTTGATTAGTTTTTATCCAAAATGTTATGTTATTGTTTTAAGACAATGGTTCTTGCAAAACCTGTGTATTTTCTGTTGTGGTGTGACTACTTAACACTGCTGAAACCTTTTTAAAGTCCCACTAAGCACGTTCAAGGTCTAGATTAAAATAAAGCATTTCTGAAATTACAGTCATGCCATTGTTTATGAAGAAGAAAAGTGGGAGGAAATTTCCATCAGGAAGTGGGTAATATGATAGGTAATGAATATTTTTCCATGTCGTAAAACGCCTCTCAATTTTAACCACTTCACTTAAACAGCGCATTCAGCAAATCTGTCTATTTTAATGTCAATAGAAAAAACAAGTGATTGTAGGGACTAGAATAAGGGAACATATGGCTGAATCCTCTCTCTGCCAATCACATGAGATGTTAAAAATGCATGTATGAAAAAAGTCAGACATAGGCAGCCTGATTCATTTTCCTGATTTCCTTCATCTACATTCCAGGAATTTTATGAATGGAAAATGTCGGGATAGGTTTTTCCTAAGCCAGTCTCATGAGCTGTTCTGGTGAGTGCAGTCTGCAAACCTTCACCATGTAGTTTGATTTGTGTAGAAATCAGAAAGTACTGTAGTAGACAAAGTGTTTGAAAAGGTATTTTGTAGCTTTATGTATTGCATTTTTATCAATTCAAGTTTTTTTCTCCATTAAGAAGTTATTGCTTTGCCAGGAAATTTCCACAGTTGGGCATGAATCTTATCCATCTCCTGTGCTTCTTGTTGGATCTGTGGAGAGGCAAGCACTCTGACAGTAAGAATCTATGTTCTTCAAGGTATGTGGAGCAAAAGAAGCAGCCATAATGACATAAATGCAGTATACTGTGCAACATTACAGACAAAGCAGGTAACATCTCCATGAAGACAATCTCTCTGGTCCGAATCTTGATTTGAAAATAAATTACAAATCTATTCGCAAATGCAATGCTAGTCAGAAAAATGGCAAAAAGTCTAGTGCTCACGTTTTTGACAGTGGATGCTGATTCATCATATTCTGGTTGGATCTTTGTTTGAACCTGATTTAGTCCTGATGGAGACTTGGTTTGGTCCTGTTGTAGTCTTAGTTTAATTCTTGCTTGAGACCAGTTTAAATCCCCAATTTTGATGTGGTTTGTTTTCAAGTCTGAATACATCCATAGAGTCATATTGAGTTGCATGTTGGTAGTTTATTATTATCACTGTAACCGTGCATTCTGTTGTCTACTATTATTAAAACGGATTAACATTAGAGATAGACACATTTGCTATCAGCCTTAAATCTCCAGCAGAGGCCGATATTTAATTTGGACCAACCCACTGCTAAATAATATGAATAAAACAGAGAGATTATTAAACAAAATGGATGAGTTTGTAGTAAATTTATATGTTATCATTTGGGGAAAAGAATTAAAATCGGCCTTGCATATTGGCCCAAAAATATCGGCAGAGCTTATCGGCCATTGGCCCATGAAAAAACCCAGCTCTCTACTTAAAACACGGATCAGAGTCTAATCCACTTCTTAATAACGGGGGGAAGTTAGTGTCAACAAATACAACACTTGTTTCACTGCTGTATATTTTAAGTATAACATTTCCCTGTAAACCAATTCCTTTAAACAAAAGAAGTATAACCTCCTTGTCTTGATAAGTGACACAATTGTCTTTTAGCACTTAGGTCTTTGGCCCATCAGCCTGTTCCTGCCGACATTAAAACAATAACTAATGCTTTTCTCTAAGCTTTAGATGTTAGCTGGAGCAGCCTTTTGTCTACCCACCATCCCCCTGACAGACATTCATTAAAGATTTAGCACTCCTACTTATATAGCCCTCTCCTCCCTCAGTGGTGCCCTAGAAAGAAAGTTTGATGTCATTTAATTCTACAAAACAATAGATATTAGCAAGCTTTTTCATCTCCCTGTGCATAATTTAAGGAGTCTGTTCTCAAAGGGTACAATTTGTTAGCTATATTGCATAAGAAATCACTAGTTTATAAGGCAAACAGAGCAATAGTATTTTCTGGTCTAGCTATAATGCTATAACACCACCGTGGATACACTAGATTTGTATGATGTGTTTCAACATTTTTTCCACTTTAAACGATATAGAGGGAAGACATGTTTCCCAGTAGAATTATAAAAGGAATTCTTATGCTTCTCATTATGTTGCATCAACTCAACTATAGATATAAGTGGACACACATGGCTGACTTAAAAACATATTGACAGAACTAAAGCCCTCCATAGATTGAGCATTTAAAAAAAAAAAAAAAAGCAACGCAATGAATAAATTAATTTTAATATGATTTGACGTAGCTTGTAATTTGTATAATACAATTATGGGTATACATTATAATAACTTAAATTATTCTCAACAAAGCATGACCAAATATTTATTTTATAATGAACAAATAATCAATTAAGAATAATTCAGAATCAAATATGGTGTTTGGATAAACCCAAATACTGGATATGTATATATTATATATGTGTTAGATAAATCACATATTGAAAATAAGTTAATAGCTAACTAATAGCTAAATTAAAGCTAAAACAAAATTAAAGCATACAACTATCATGTCTGAAATAACATGTTAAAAAGATAATAATAATGAGTTTTGTTCTCTAAAAATAAACAAACCATGTTTGACCTGAGTCAGAGCCTTTTTGCCCCTGGTGTTTGTGTACATTTGACACGAAGTGACATTTCTGTTCACTTCTGGTTGTGTCTCGGGTTTCTCCTCTTTATTCTTTACACATGCTGTCAGATCTGTTTGAGCTTGAAGACCGCTCACTAGTTTGACACTTCTACAAACCACTGGAGGACAGCCTGTCCACCACTTCAGCAGTATCGGAAATCAGATACAAATTGGTTTCAAAACTATAACACTGAGATTTTAAAAAAGTCACATTCACGGGACAGAAATGAACCTGAATAAATTTAGAATGATCTTGAGCTGTATTAAAATAGTTTAACACTATATTGTGGAATATTCTGAGCAAAGCAAATGACTTTGCAATACTTTTGAACATTGTAATATTGACTCCAAATGTATTATTATTCCTAGATGAATAAATATGAAGGTATATGACCTGAATACGTGTGTGATATTTAAGAATTTGGTACCTGAAAATCATAAACATTACGATCAAATTGTTTCTATACTCAATAAAATCAAATAAAATACGTAATAGCTATGTTGTTATTTGTTACTGAACAGTTGTCCCTGGTTTGGATTGTATATATTTGACAATTTCTATAGGTCTAGATGTACCATATCTACTCCTTGTGTGGACAGCCCTAATTGGACACTTGTGGTTCCATACCCCACCAAATGGCCTTTTCTCTTAATTACATTGGACTGCTGTCTGCAGACAGGAGCAATGCATTTGTCATGTTTGAATGGCCCCTGTGTTAGTTTGATAAACAGCGGACAGTTCAGTGAGAGACTGGGTCCACAGGGGAGACCAGTTTGTCAGCAGCACTTTACAACAGAGGAATGAGCCCAGCTGAGCAGGTCTATGGAGAAACTACTGCTTCTTCAGCTAAAAGTCATCAAGTAAAGGGAGAGGGCACACACACACGCACACACACACACACACACACACACACGCACACACACACACACGCACACGCACACGCACACACACACACATTACATATTGGGTTTCCATGCTTCTTGGGGGCATTACATCAACTTACATTCATTTTAACCTTTACCATTGTAACTATTCGGTCTACAATGCTTAACTGGCATAATTTTGACAAGCCATTTATTAAATCACTTACAATTATATTGTATAGAAAATCGCAATCTTTATCTGGACTATATTGACTCTTAAACATAAGATAAAAAAAATGTAAGATAAGACAAATAACTGTAATGTTTATGAAATGTGCTGTAAATAAAGTGGATTGGTTTGGAAATAAGAACAAAATAATAATACACTTAATTTGTACTATTCTTTAAGCCTCCAGTCACCAAATTTCAAAGGCTTTTTGTTGTCATTAAATAATCACAATGTATTATAGAAGTAATTATTGACAAAATAATAAATAAACTTTAAAAAAATATTAATGAAAAAATACTACTAAACTAAGCGCTAGTTGCAGCCCTAGTTACTACTTGCCTAACCAGGTTTTAGTATTCAGGTTTTAGTCCCCACAGTGTGATAAATACCCACCGCACACACTTATCATGAAAGCGTGCTCAGGGATTGCTGACGGTGAGAAAAACAAGGCATTTTGAACTAAAAAGACACTTATGGTAAACTGTGCACAACTCCCAAGGCTGGCTGTCCATCAGTGCTGGACTGTAGAAGTCAACTGAAAAAGAAAACATTTATAACTTTTTGTGCGTCAAGTTTTTTTTTTTTTTTTCCAAATTATAGAACATGAAGTTACTCTCAGGTCGAGGCAGAGGCCAGTATTCCTATTCCTATCTGCTATAATACAGTATTTTAAAGGTCCTATATTAAGCAAAATTGACTCTTGTGAGGTTTAAGTCATGTAAGATTGATGCTACCTCCTCAAAACATACCTGGAGTTGTGCTTTGTATCATTCACACATGCTTGAGTATCCCTTTGTTAATAGTCTGTCTACATCTCCAAAGCTCTTGTGTCACCTTGAGATGCCATGAAGCAGTAGTTTTCAAGTTAACAGCTACCTTTTACCTTTTGTACAGTGGAGATTGGCAATTCCAGATCTGAAATTGTCCAAACAATTCTAGCGAAGGTGTATGGATTTTAAAAAGCACTTCCTGTATTAAAACATGACATCAAAAGGTGGAACAAAGTGTGTTCCATTTGAGAGAAGAACTATAAATATGCAAGGTTCGTGAATTAAATAAAACACAACTTCAGGTATGTTTTTGATGAAGAAACAACATTATAACAGAACAGAAACGAGCAATATGGGCCCTTTAAAAAAATTTATCAAAACAAAATTCACAATTGTTGAACCTGATCATATTTATCATTGGAAAGGTTGAAAATGTCCATGTCAGACTAAAACTGGGCTTTCCTTTTTGCCTATATCATTTAATATTACCAGCTTTAATCCTTGTGATGGAATCTGAAACCCTGTAATACAAAACATTTTTGTATTTGCTGTAAACTTGTTCAACTTGTTCATGTTTTGAATAATATGAATAAAATATCATTATGCTTTTCCTCATCTTGTAATGATTATGAGATGCTTGTGTGGGCTGTTTGAATAAACTTAACTTGGGTATTATATTTTTGAATAGCAAGTTGCCTTTGTGGGAGTTCGTGGAAATCTTTTTTTTTTTTTTAGGACTTTTTTTAGAACTGTTGCCATAGCAATTGTCAAGTTTAACTAAAATATTATATCTTTTGAACTGTGAAGTCCTCAAAATGTAACCTATGTGTAATGTAAGCTGAAAGTTTTTTATCCATCCATCCATCCATTTTCTTCCGCTTATCCGGGGCCGGGTCGTGGGGGCAACAGTCTAAACAGGGACTCCCAGACTTCCTTCACCCCGGACACTTCCTCCAGCTCCTCCAGGAGGACCCCAAGGCGTTCCCAGGCCAGCCGAGAGACATAGTTCCTCCAGCGTGTCCTGGGTCTCCGAGGGAGGCGTCCAGGAGGCATGCGGAACAGATGCCCAAGCCACCTCAGCTGGCTCCTTTCGACGTGGAGGAGCAGCGGCTCTACTCCGAGCTCCTCCTGTGTGACTGAGCTCCTCACCCTATCTCTAAGGGAGTGCCCAGCCACTCTGCGGAGGAACTCATTTGGCCGCTTGTATGCACGATCTTGTCTTTTCGGTCATTACCCAAAGCTCATGATCATAGGTGAGGGTAGGAACATAGACTGACCGGTAAATCGAGAGCTTTGCCTTTCGGCTCAGCTCCCTCTTCACCACAACAGTCCGATACAGAGACCACATCACTGCCGACGCTGCACCGAGCCGCCTGTCAGTCTCACACTCCATCCTCCCCTCACTCGTGAACAAGACCCCTAGATACTTGAACTCCCCCACTTGAGACAGGGACTCTCCACCCACCTGGAGAGGGCAAGCCACCTTTTTCCGGTTGAGAACCATGGCCTCAGATTTGGAGGAGCTGATCCTCACCCCAGCCGCTTCACACTCGGCTGCAAACTGCCCCACTGCAGTTTTCAGACTTTACTGACTTTTACACATAGCTCTCTTCCATCTCCCCATCCATTCTCATCCTTGGTGATTTTAATATCCACATTGACTGCCCTCATTTAAAATTTACAGCAGATTTCCTGGGGATTTTAAATAGCTTTAATCTCACCCAACATGTCAGCTCACCCACACACACCCATGGACACATTCTTGACCTTATCTCTTCCTCAGCCTCAGTCCCAGTTCATAACCTAACACTAACTGACCCCTCTATCTCTGACCACCTGGCTGTTACCTTGGACGTACGCCTTCCCACCCCAGCTCCAAAACAAACTCGTTCAATAGCCTTCCGCGACCTCAAATCACTATGCCCTACCTCTTTCGCCTCCTCCATATCATCCTCCCTATCCACCTCCTCCCCACTAACCCAACCACTTCAGAACTTGTTGACTGCTACAACCAATCTCTCTTCTCATGCCTTGATTTGCTTGCTCCCCACAAAACAAAAACAGTCTCCTACGCCACCTCTGCCCCTTGGTACACCCCTGAACTCTGGGGTCTCACTGGTCTCACTGTCCATGCTGAAGCCTACAAAGACGACTCCTCCACCTATAAAACAGCTCTCAAAACCCCTCGATTAAACTATTATTCCCACATCATCCATTCTAACTCTTCTAACCCCCGCACCCTGTTTTCCACATTTGCTCAGCTCACCAAACCCATGGACAATATCACCTCCTCATTCACTACAGAGAAATGCAATAACTGCTTATAATTTTTCCACTCCAAAATCCAAACCATTCACTCCACACTTAACAACTCTTGCTCCACTCATCCCCCTCCAGAATCTAGCCTCTACCCAACCACAAACCACAGGCTCTCTTCCTTCTCCCCCTTATCCTTTTCGGACACTACCAAACTCCTCTCCACCATGAAACTCACAACCTGCTGTCTGGACCCTCTCCCGTCTCCTCTCCTGAAAGCCTGCATCCCCAGTCTCACCTCACTCATCAGCAATATCATAAATACCTCCCTCAGTTCTGGCACTGTCCCTCCTGCACTCAAACTAGCCACAATTACACCTCTTCTGAAAAAACCTGGCCTGGACCCTGACAACCTGGACAACTTCAGACCCATCTCCAATCTTCCTCTCCTCTCCAAAATAATAGAACCATCATCATCACCCAACTCCAACAGTACCTCCTCAACTTCCAGCTTTTCGAAACATTTCAATCTGGTTTCCGCCCCCATCACAGCACTGAAGCAGCCCTCCTCAAAGTCACCAACGACCTCCTCCTCGCAGCAGACTCTGGTTCCCTCTCCATGCTCCTCCTCCTTGACTTCAGTGCAGCATTTGACACCAGCGACCATACCATCCTCCTCCACCGTCTACAGTGCACTCTCCTGGTTCTCCTCCTACCTCTCTGACCATCACCACTACATCTCCATAAATAACTCCAAATCTCACTCCTTCCCTGTCACCACTGGTGTTCCCCAAGGTTTGGTGCTCGGCCTTCTCATTTTCATCATCTACATGCTTCCCCTCGGTTACATCATCCGTCACCATGGACTCCATTTACACTGTTACGCCGATGGCACTCAGGTTTACATTTCCACCAAATCCATCACCCCAGTCATTCTCTCCACCATTACAAACTGCCTGTCTGAAATTAAAACCTGGATCGACCACAACTTCCTCAAACTTAACAGCAATAAAAGAGAACTGCTCATCACTGGACCCAAAGCTCTCCTCCCCTCTACTCAGAACATCTTCCTCTTCATCGATGGCCACACTGTTACCCCCTCTCCCTCTGTACGCAACCTTGGTATTATCATGGACCCTACCCTCTCATTCATCTCATCCAGACTCGACTATTGCAATAGCCTTCTGTATGGTCTCCCCTCAAACCACCTCCAAAAACTGCAATACATCCAGAACTCCGCCGCCTGCCTCCTCACTCACACCTGCTCCAGAGACCACATCACTCCTGTCCTTCAATACAAGGTCCTCCTCATCACCTACAAGTCCCTCTATAACCTGGCTCCTCCCTATCTCACCGACCTCCTACTCACTGTCCCACCTGCCGCCTCAGGTCAGCCGACACCGACCTCCTCACTCCCCTCATCAGGATAAAGTACCGGACCTTGGGGAACCGAGCATTTGCTGCTGCCGCCCCCTCGCTCTGGAACTCTCTCCCAAAATTCATCAGGAACTCAGACTCACTGCAACGCTTCAGATCATTACAAAAAATTCACCTGTTCAAGCTGGCATTCCCCCCATGATTCCCCCCATTTTCTACAGTGTTTTGTTTGTAAAACATCTTTGAGTGTCCAAAAAAGTGCTATAAAGTCCGATGTGTTATTATTATTATTTATTGTTCTCAGCTATGTGCTAAAAGCATTAGAAGCAGTTGCTGCTAATAGTGTCATCTGTACCCACATTAAAACCCAGTGTGTGTGGCACGTACTGTATGCAGCTTATATGCACCTGCTATCATTTCATTGTTGCTCAGGAAATAAAGCTATTACTGAACATTGTTTTCAGATGTCTGGTTGCTGAGCGTGGTTGAAAGCATTCCTGATTCTTCATTCAAGGTCATAGCACAGGAGATGGGGCTATGGTATGTTTTCAGAATTGATACTTTGTAGTGACATTGCGCTGGGGGTGTTTTACATGTATGTGTGTGGCATAATGTTTGCCATGGTGCAATGCAATGCACACATTAGCCGATGCAGCCAAAAAAGTTTTTAGATCGTCTGAAATCTCATCATCTGAAAATGGAAAATCTTTAGGTGATTTTCAACAAAAAGGTGAGAGTAGCTAACTGGCTTATGCTAACTAGCTTGTTGCTGTAATGATATTTGAGAGGGACTTGTTTTAACAGCACAAATCAGCTCACCTGTTGTAGTTCTCACTATTTGTTTTTGGGATAGTTATGGCATAGACCTACTGTATCCACAAAACTGTTCATAACTTTGTACGATTGGAGTGGACAAGGATATCTTAAATATTGATTTTTATGTGTTACATACAGCATTTATACATATACTGAAAGTAAAAAGAACAAAAAATGGTGGTTCTAATTTAGTTGTTCTTGTTTTGTTTTCTTGTTGTCATTTTGCATATTTCCCAGACAGACAAAGAACACATGTTGTTTGGTACCACTTTATAATAACTTGCCAACAAAACATGAACAAAAACGTAACTCATAATGAACAAATAATTCATTAATGATGATTCAGGGTTAGTAACTACTTAATCTAGGGGTTAGGAGTTAGGATATTAAAGACCTATTGTGTTTGTATCTGCTATATAGTTATAATCTGTGGATCATTATGTTATAATTTGGGCATTTTAAATTGCAATATTCTGCTGAAATGACTTAATAAAAGAAAAGAGTCAGCTGACTTCTGCATTCTTCAGTGGTAGCTGACATCACCATAAATGTCATCACTACAAAAAGCTGTGAAGTTGTCAGCACCTCCGATGGATAGCTGCACATCACGTTAGTGAGTCGTGGATTTTTTTCATTTGTACCCAAACACTGCCAAATTCTATGTGTATCACAGATTAAGAAATTGGAGAATAAAGTTAGTGCAGAGCATTGGGCGTATACCGGTGGTGCTGAAAATGGGAGTTTTGAAATGGGCGATTACAGATTGCTCAAACATGAATCACTCCAAATACATCTTTGGGTGAGTAAATGGTGAGGGGAAGCAACTATAACATGGTTAATAGGTTTGAAATGTCTATTTTGCATAATAGGTCTGCTTTAAAGTAGTTACAAAGCCTGAATCATTTGTCTTTGCTCATGCTTTATTACGATTAATTCAAGTTTAGTTATGATAGTGTGTTAACATGTTGATATTGCAGTCGTATAAGGGCATAACATAATTTCTCCAATGGCTTTTTTGTGCTTCATTAACAGTTTTTCTTTCTATTCTCACATACTCCTGTAATTTCCAACCCAAGCCTTATTCCTAGCCTGTCTCTAACAGCGTCTCCTCTCTTATTAACAACACTCGCGGTAAATCTTGTTCTAAAGAGCCACTTAAAGGACAACGCAGTGTTGTGGAGCAGCTCCTGACCTTTTCTGACTTCATCTGAAAAACACTTGCTACCAGAAGAACGGTTTGTCTGAGCAAGTGCTTCTCCAAATGCTTCCTTAATCTGTCACTTAAATCTCTTTGTTTAAAGTCATTGGGTTACAAGTGCATTTCTAAGATTAACATTTGTACAGATTAACTTTTCAGAGAGTAGAGTTACTTTATAAGACAGGGATGGAATAACACAAGTATTCTAAAATACATTTTTTATGCAAATTGATCTCTACAGGCCTATGTAACAATTTTTCTGTTATCATCACATGCAATCACAATGTAGAGGTTTTTTTTGTTTGTTTTTTGTCAGAAGGGCGAGTAGACATTACAGTTTATTAAAGGCGTACTATGTAACCTTGCTGGTGGCGTTTTCATCACTTGATTGTCTCATGAAAAAAATACTTGGTTTGGTGGAGTCAGCTGCTTGTCTGCTTGGAGAAAGTTTTATGCCATTTTGTGGAAAATTCCAGGCAAAACAAAAACAAAAAAACAAAAATCTCCACAGGGAAAAAGATTCAGACCCTCCACCAGAAAACGTTAAATTAACATTCAAATTTCTTTATATATTTTTGATGTTGAAAAGTGCACAAAATGCCCTCTCTCCCTCTCTCTTTCTCTGACACTCCCTCTTTCCCTCTCTGAAACATGCAGCTGTATAGTGGCGGACACTGATGATGTGTCGGTTAATTGGGTGAAGATGTGGAAAGTGACTTATGTGTGTATCTCATGCTCGGCCGCTAATGGATGGAAAGAGGCTCCGTCTGCGACCCCAGCTCCCTGCACCCCTCAACCCCCAAACGCCTCATCATTTCCAACTTGTGTATTTTAAGTGAACACATTTAGCTGCACAGATTTATATTGTGTTTCCATTTGGCACTAAGTCTTCTTCGTCTCTTATCTCAGTGTCAGATTCAGCGCTTTTCATATTTTACTGTGAGATTCTTATCGTTACTGTAACAAAAACAACTATTACTTACTTATTTTTGAGGTTTCATCTTCTCAAAAAGGATTTGTGAAGTGATTTTACAGCAGGGTCTGACTGCTGACTCTTGGTCGAAATTGTATGAAGCTCATTTTATTTTATTTGCTTATTTATTTATTTGTCACATACACATGCACACAGTTTAGTATGTAGTGAAATTCTTATATGCCTTTTAGCAACATAAACAACACATACAGTAAATACATTAAATACATAGAGGAGAAGAGAGGTGGTAGTAGCTCACTCCTGGTTTTATGGCCTCTGGGACACCAGTCTATCAAATGGTCGATCTCTGTGCAATAGACTGTCACATTATTACCTGAGATGTTACAGGACAGTTTTGTAACAACAGAACTATGAAAAGCTAGGCTAAACCAGAACCAAACCAGAACTGAAAAAGGTTTAAAGAAGGACCAAATAAAACTTAAACGTTCACTATGTAACATTTCTGATGGAGAGTCTGCAAACTGCTTGACTCCATAGAAATGTTATGTCTTTGCCTGGAATACAATATGCCATTAAACTTTTCTGTCTCCGTTTACATTAGCAGGTGACGCTACTAGACCAAATTACAAGTCAGATCTCTTAAGAGGCAAGCCTGCTCACAATAAAAATACCAATTTTAAAAAAAGGAAGATTCTAGACAAAGCAATAACAAGACGAACAAGTAGCAACCCTAAAAGAGTATTGGAAGCCCTTACCAAATTTGTTTCACCACGTATTTGAGCAAACATTGTCTTAGCTCAGTACAGATATTGTTTAAGTAGGTCTTGCGGTATATCCTCTACATTCTGGCTGTATCTGGTAGTTGCTTTTAGCTTTACTGCTCTGGTCTCTGAAAATTGGAAAAAGCTCTTATAAACGTATAAGTAAGAATAAGTAGGATGCTTGGAATGCACCTTTAACCATTCAGTGACCCCAAATCTTTAGCTTTTGCGCACCTCCAATCTCCTAGTCTCTACATAGTCTAAGAATGCCAACCCTGTCCCTTATAATCATGATTAAAGGCGCAATAACTGGTTTGGCTGTGAAATATTGGAAGGTGCTTTTGCTGATTTGTTTGTGACTGATGGATTCTGTTGTAACGCCCACACTGGCCTCAGCTTGAGCGGGGAACAGCGAGCGTGATTATCTGGCTCTGGAATCAACACATGTAGACAGCGCTTAGATCGCCCAGGCGCACGCATCGGTCAGCGGCGTGTAGAGGCACTCAGTGTAAACAACAGAACAAATGCTTTTAGCAGAGACACCGAAGAATGCGCTGTTCACCGCAGACCCCGGCTACAGGAAGAGCAGAGCAGAGCCAAGGACTGATGGAAAATGGGTTTCTCATGAGCACCAGCATGCAATCAGGTGCACCCCAATACTGTAGACTGTACGTGTGAGGTCAAATACCAGAGGAAACAGGAGAAAGCTTACAACATCTGAAGCTGCTTAATGGATGTTATAATGTCGTTTCCTCATCAAAAACATACCTGGAGTTGTGTTTTGTTTCATTCACACATGTTTAACACACAAACCGTACATATTTAGGGTATTTAGAGTTCTTCTCTCAAACGGAAAACACTCTGTTCCACCGTGTGATGTCATGTGGTAATACAGGAAGTGCTCCACTGTGTTTTTAAACCGCACCTTCACTAAATTAATAATAAAGGATTACTCAAACATACAGTATGTGAATGAAACAAAACACAACTCCAGGTATGTTTTGAGGAGGCAACAGCATTATAACATGGCTAAAAGAGTCGATTTTGCGTAATGTGGGACCTTTAAAGTAATCAGTCTGTTGTACCTCCCAGGAGGATGAGGGCATCCCCCAAAGTCAATGGAGAAACTTAAAATGCAAACTTTCTCTTGCCCTAGTACAAATATATTGTATGAGCAGCTCTTGAGGTCAAAATATAACTGTTGTCTATCATGCATCATATTATTAAGAGCTAACACGTACTTCCTGAGTTATCAGACAATAAAATGCTTATTGTTAGCTTTACTGTGACTGCAAAAGTCTGTTCTGTTCTCTGAAAGTTGTGAAAAGCGCTTCTAACCTTGAATAACGGTGAATAGCTTGGATGCTCCAAGAGTAGATTTACCCACAAAAACTAACTAATGTACAAAGTTGTAAAAAAAAAAAAAAAATGATGAGCTTTAATAAATAAATAGACACTTCATTTGCATCTGAAATGAGTCATAGACATTATTAATTCTACCTTTTACAGCTTAAATCTTATCACATAGCCCAAAAAACAACCAAAAATGTCCCAATTGTCCAAAGAAAATGTATACATGATAACTATTGACCCCCCAAAAAAGCTTTCATCCATTCCACCATTCCAGCTTTCATATACTGAAAGATAAGTCGATATCGTAATTATCATGACAGGCCTAGTGAGGAATAACTTTGGTTCACTGGATTTGGTTCAAGGATTTTAAATGAACTAGTTCTGTTTTTCAAGTTTTAAGACAGTAAAAATAGCTCCAGCCCCTAAAAGTGCATATAATGTGGTAGTGAGTGCTCCATCTTTTGAACCAAGCCTGTAAAAATGCTTTGTTGTCTTTTGCCTATTCATGTTCAGACTCCATTTGTTCTAATGGCTTTCAATTGCCTGGATTCCTCTCTGCAGCAGTGTAAATGTCCTCTGGGCTGGGCCTGCTCTGTCTTTATGGGACTTAATAATGTAAATCTAGTGATATTACATTGCTGAATATGCTCTGCAAAACCATTGTGTTTGTTTCTTTCTTCTGTTTGTTAATGAAAGCTCCTACACATACAATAACCCAGACAATGTAGAGAAACTTAGCATATACTAACACACGCCCAAACCCATTGTTACAGCAGTTGTTCATCAGCTCAGTCACGGATATTGCAGAAACTGGAAAATAAGTACTAGGAATTTGCTTGGATTTGTAATTTTCATCCACTCCAAGGAACAAGTGGATTCTGTTTTGCAGCTGCAGCACTTGTAATGATCACTATAATTATGTCCTATGTTGTCGTGCTTGAGATTTATCTGAAATGTTTGGTATCATATTTTTCTACTGGAGATGTCTTAGCACAAAAGGCAGTTGTCTTTCAGTTTGCTAAGAGCTAAATGTCAAATTAAGTAAGTATTTAACAACAAGGAGCCATGCGTTATGCAGTTTTAATGCATAACAAGGAGTTGCGTTAAATCTACAGATTTATGGATAAAACTGAAATTACTCACCTGTGAATGTGACTTTAGCCTAGCTAGGCCCACTGGCCCGTTTGTCTCTGCTCCACTGTGTTCCTTCTCCGGCCTGCATCAGCGGGATTCTACTGGGTGGGTTGAGGGATCGCAAACACCACAGATGAATATGTACCTCCGTAGTGAATAGGTTTAAATTCTAAGTACTTGCACTAATTGCACTAATACTTGCATTATAGCCATGTTAGAATACACCCTTGAATTTTGAATGTGAAAAGCCTGTTCACTGTCTGTAAATGTGAACTGTTTCCGAACAACTTGTGCTTTATTCAAAATGAATGCTTGTCTTGGGTCTTGTTGATAGAAAACTGTTGTCCAGCATTTGTATTGCAAATTATTGTCTGCTATCTCTACAACAATGACAAGACCCTCTCACAGCATAGGCTTTTCCTCAGGTTCTCGTGTCAGGAAAGCAATAAATGGTAGAAGTAATAGAAACACAGAAAAAACAATACTGCTTGTTAATATCAAATGAGCATGTAATTGTGGAAGACAGTACCTGATTTTTACTGTCTTAAAAATGTGAAAAACAAAGTAGAACATTTATTTTAACAATATTATACATTATTATATATTATTATTAGTGCTGCCAAAAAATCACGTTATTAACGAGTTAAAGCAAAACAGTTTTAACAGTGTTAATTTTTTTTATCGCCAGATTAACGCTCTTTGTAGTGAACTAGTTTTTTCATAAGCTGTGGCCACTGCTAGTAAAGTTAGAAAAGCTACAGGATCCAGCTGTAAACCGCAAGCAAGACTACTTGTACGAAACTGAGAAGTCCCGGTTGGAGGAGGTGGGACAAAGCATGGCTTGTGTGTGTGTGTGTGTGTGTGTGTGTGTGTGTGTGTGTGCTGATGTTACTCATACGAGGAAAACAGTGAATAAAGTTCGCCCCAAAACATACAGCAAATCCACGCTTACCTTCAATAAGGACTGTGACAGCGACAGAAGTTTTGCAGCCTCGTCTCCGTCTGTCCTCACTGCTCCGAGCTGTTTTTATATCCATAAACTCACGGAGGAGCACATATCGCAGCAGGACTCATATCGGTCTCACTATTTAAGAGATATTTCTGCTGCTGGTCTTATATTCTCTGCTGAAAGCGTTAGCTCTGCAGTGTGACATGTAAACAAACTTCGCCACGTGATGACGTCAGTGGGCTATGGCCCGGTTCGGTTGTACTGGTGTGAGTGTGGGACGTAGAACCCTGCGCAATCGCTTTGACTGTTATGAAGACAGAAGAGAAGCACTTCACTGACACTGTTGACACTGTAGAACATCCAACACAAAGTGTCTCACTGACAATTGCTATGGGTTAGGGTTAGGGTTAGCAATAATTCAAAAAAAATAATCACAAGTTAACTATGACATTCATGAGATTAATCGTGATTAAATTTTAAATCAATTGACAGCACTAATTATTATATACTGAAATACTTTTTGGGGAATAATTCTCCTTTATGGTTTGGTTTCAATATTATCGTTTATCGATATTTAGTTCAACGATATATCACATTCATATATCATGTGTTATCATGACAGGCCTAATTATAGCATAACCCAAAGCATGTAAATCATTACAGCCATGGAACTATTTTGGTCACACATGCCAAAGATAGAAGCTGATTTCATAATGTTGGTGATTGACGAGGATTTGACTGTAATGAGCAGACTGCTTTATGCACTGGACCATTATGAGAACCGAGGATGGATCTGGTGAGACTCATTACGGCCCCATTGCGTCGTACTTTGTGTATTCTTTATGGTTTCCTGTCATTTTGGAGATATGGAGTCTGTGAAAAGTCTTTAGAGTTCCCCTGATAGTCATTTATCATATCAAGAAGAGCTCATCTATCACGCCTTTATCACTTTTTCGATAGTTATAGGCCCAAACCAGCCCTGTCAGGGAGAGGGAGGCAAATTGTCCTAATACAGGTTTTAAGGAGATTTATAGAGAAGATTCACAGGTTAGAACGTAATGTCTCATAAATTGTGGGAAGGGCGCATTATTATAGTGGGTCCTTTGAGGCGTTGTTCCATTATTGGATGTTTGGATCATCATAATGTGCTTTCATTGTACTTTCTTAAGACTTGTTTAACAGATAAATTGTGTCTGTTTTGTTTTCTGCATAATCTAGCCTATATGTTTAAATATGGTAGTCAGCGTCACAACAGGCCTTGTCAAAATCATATGCATACTATTACTGGAAAGACCCTGTGGTGCTGTAGCCTCAGTTAAATAATCTTGAAATTGTTAATTGTTTTGTGTAAATTTTGTGCATTTCTCATTCCTCATTTCTCACCATTCTGAAACAGTACCATAGACAACAGAAGTGAACTCACCCATAGTGTTCGGCTTCAGTCAAATGAAGCTCATGGAGGCTAGCGGTTATAGGGGCCACTTTGGAGCTAGTTCCATATTAGAAATAGGAATTGATTTATGGACAAAACAGCGAAATAAAAACAAGAGGATCAAAATAGGACCAAAATAAGGAGCCTGACAGCAGCAGGGTTAGCTATGGCCATTTATATATACAGTTTATGTACAGTTCATTTCGCCTAACAACGCATCCAGACTCTATTAATTGAGTCAGTCTGGGCACATTGCATTGTTAAATAGGATCAGTGACATTGCAACGTAGTTCCCTCACTCATACTGTAGTTTGTAGTTACATTTTAAACATTTGTTCTTGAAACCTGTCTGCGTATAAAATTTAAATTAAGATATTTCTCGTCCTGGTCCATGGGGTTGGAGTGAGTGGTTGTGAAGTGTTGTGGTATGGCCTTGCTCCAGGCTCCAGTCTCCTCTTGGGACTCTCTCAGATCTGAAGAGCTGTGGATAGATCGCATATATCTACATTCTCATTGTAAACAGCCACAGAGCAGATAGACCATCCTGGACTGCTTTGTACAATCCAGTGAAGTCAAAAACATACAGTCAAAGGTATGCACTATATGTAGTTTGTTTCTTTGAATTTGCATAAATGGAAACATGTGAAATGTTTATATTATGCAAAATTGACTCAGGAGCTTTTAGCCTCATTATAATGTTGTTACCACCTCAAAAAAACATACCAGGGGCTGTGTTTTGTTTGATTCACATGTTTGAGTAATTATTTGTCTGTCTACATCTCCAAAGCTCAAAATGCTCTGTTTCACATTTTGATGTCATGAAGTAGTAGTTTTCAAGATAACAGCTCCTTTTACCTTTAGTTTAGTAGCGACGGGCAATTCCTGGGCTGAAATGATCCATATTATTCTAGTGAAGGTGTATGAAGTTTGAAAACCACAGTGGAGCAGTTGCTGTAATTACCGCATGACATGACAAGGTTTCTATTTGAGAGAAGAACTCAGCCTAAATATGCAGGGTTTGTGTGTTAAATGTATGAATGAAACAAAACACAACTCCAGATATGTTTTTGACCAGGAAACAACATTATAACATTGATCAGAAAATAGTGTAATATGGGCCCTTTAATGTTAAAAGGTTGTCAGTATATTATTTTGTCTTGAAACTGATTGTTTAAGTTAAAGGTGTATCCCCCTTTCTGTGATGTTTTTGCAGTATATTCAGTACTTCTCCATGATTCTGTCCCACATGTCTGAGAGGAGATGGGGTGACCTGGGAGGCTGTGCGAGGGGCTGGTCAGGCCACCATCTGGACACTTATAACTTTATTCAAGAGGTGTTAGCTTTCCCAATGTTGTGAAACGGGATTATCCTGGGACAGAGACCGTACTTCAGTGTGAAAAAATGATTTCTGTTTCATATCAGAATGCCTTCATATTCAGTGTCTTTTACAGCTATAGATTATTTAGTTAATCGATAATCACGATCATTCAAATCACATAATCGTACTAAAAGTACTAAAAAAGGTGTAAGAATTTTACAAGCAATATAAGTTTTTTGTTTTGTTTTTTTCATTCAAAACTAAAAAAGAAACCTTTTTCTATTTTTTTATTTTTTATTTTTTTTTATGTCACATTAACCTTTCCTTTATAATGCATTTTACATTATAAGAAAAGTGCAACAAGGATACACGTAATTAAGGGTTAAACAATCGCATGATAATTTAATATAAAATGAGTATATGGGTACAATATCTCAACCCTAATTTGATAATTTTTAAATTACAATATCTAACTGAAAAAATTACATGATAATTAAATCCTTGGTTTAACATTTTTTAAGACATCACTTGATTTTCTAACATATCATGATTTTGTTGTGATTTTAATTACTTGTTTTGAATAGATATACTGTAGATTCATATTACATTAGGGTAACATTATAATAGAGCTGTAGTTAATTTTAAATAGTTAAACTGTTAGATTAAGGCAGGGGTCTCCAACCTACAGCTCAACCAGATTATTTGTCAATTAGCCGTCAATCAACGGTCTTAGTCAAGCTTGGTTACCGCTGACCGGCACCTTGACACCTGCTGCACCATGAGTGCTGCAAAGAAGCCTAAACCATATAGTTTTCATGAACAGTGGAAATCTGACTTTTTATTCACAAATGTCAACAACAAGGGCGTGTATCAGATCTGCAGATTTAGCGTGGCTGTGGAGCGCAATTTTACCAAAGTCCACAGCAACTTTTCGCGCGAGTTTCCCATGGGTAGCAACCTACGCGACAAGAAGGTAAAGGAGCTCAAATCAGTGCTCCAGAGACAACAATCTTTATTTGCCAAGCCTACGAAAAGAGCAAATGTTGCCACATAGGGGTCATTTAAAGTAGCACACGTACTGACGAAGCGCAAAACTGCAACTGCAACTGAAGCAAGTTGACCAAAGGGCTACATGTGGACAAAAAGCCATTGTAAAAGAGGCTATAACTGTGGTGATTGAAATGTTATTTCAAGACCATAAATGTAAGACTGAGATTTTTTCTCCCATTTCTAATGTGCAACTTGGGGCTAACATGGTAGCCAGGAGAGTGACTGCGCTGTCCGAAGATGCCGCAAAACAGCTTGACTCGGACATTGAGAGGTGCAAATGGTTTTCCATTCAGTGCAATAAGTCGGTGGACACAAGTTCCGCCCAGCTTGCGGTTTTCATTCGTATGATATTTGAGGACTTCCACCAAATAGTTTTTAACCTTACTTCCACTGAAAATACCACCAGAGGAATGGACATTTACAACGCAGTAAAGGGCTTTTTGGTGGATAAAAAGATTCCCATTGAGAAGCTCGTGTCCATAACAAGTGACGGGCCCCCAGCTATGGTCGCCACTCTGGATTTATTGCACAGTGCAAAGGGGACCCGGACTTTCCCAGATTTTGACCACGTTATGGGACCTGTTGTTAAGATAATCAACTCCATTCGAGCAAAGGCAAAGCAGCAACGGAGCTTCAAGTTGTTCCTGGATGAATGTGCTCTGAACCACGGGGATCTCCTCCTTCACACGGAGGTCAGGTGGTTAAGTTGCAGTAAGATACTGCAACGCTTTCTTTCTTTGCTGGGTGAAATTAAAACTTTAATGGCGACTAGAGGGAAGATACCACCCTATTAACTGATGCAGAGTGTCTTCTTCATCTTCCTGATCGATGTAACAGATAAAGTCAACCAGCTGAACATGTAGTTACAAGGCAAGGCTAAACATGTGTCTGACATGATTAGTGCTGTCATAGCATTTAACTCTAAGCTCTCATTGTATATTCAGCAAGTGACAAACAAAAAGTTACAGTACTTTCCTTCTGTCTCAAAGATGTGTGATTGTAACCCAGGTGCAGGCAGTGCTTTGAATGTAGCCAAATACTGTGAGCTTTTGGCAAAGCTTGGACAAAGAGTTTTCAGACAGATTTAGAGACTGACATATTTCGGGTCAGATGGCTGAACTTTTCTGTATTGATCCTGTGGAAATGGAAATAGAGATGATAAACATTCAAAATAATGTGCAGCTTAAGTCTCAGCAAAATTCTGCTATTTTCTGGAGCCTTGTAGAGCCAAATGACTTTAAAAATCTTGATGAGGTTGCATTGAAAATGTCTGCTTTGTTTGGGTCTACTTACCCATGTGAGTCAGCTTTTTCTGATATGAATGTAATCAAATCAAAGTACAGGACAAGATTTACTGATGAACACTTGAATGAGTCTATCAGAGTGAACCTGACTGGCTGTACTCCAGGTTACTCCTCTCTTGTTGACGCTACATGTCACATGAATGATATTCTGTGCTAACTATGTGTATATAGCACTGCTTAAAAAATGCATAGAAATGGCTTATCTATGTGAAATGAACATTATTTGTTTTTGAAATGCAAAATTTGATTTGTGGACATAGAAAAAAGTGAAAATGCACTTTGTTCAAGCAAAAATAAGATATAAAAATAAATGTTTCTAAACACCAGTAGTTCACGGTTGTTTTGTTTTAGTTAAAGTAGCTCACAGAGGACAAAAGGTTGGAGACCCCTGGATTAAGGTATACGAAAGCAAGGCACTGCTCTGTAATGGTTGTTAGACTTGGACAGAAGATAATTTAAGAATAAATTGTACTTGTCTCCTATTTTTTATGTCTGGGTTCCTTATTTCGACCTCACCACAGATCCATTAATACTTGTTTGACCAGAGCGAAACTGAAGCTCAAACTAGGGCAGGCCTCAAGTAGCCTATTGACCGGCTAGTGATTAGAGATTATCAAAAAGTAAGGACTTCGGAAAATGGGCAATATCCAACCTTCAAAGTCATATAAAGTACTGTAGGTAGTGCAAATAACAACTTTTTGTACTATGACAATCATGGTTTGCTGCAGGTTTTCTTTTCATAACAAGCATAATTTTTCCCAAAGTGTGGCAAAAATTTAAATTGAAAATAGCTGAAATAAATCATCTTGCCGTGCATATCCATGAGAGCCCTACAAAAATGCAGACTCCAAAATGGCCGCCCCTCTTTGTGGGCACTGAAGGCATGAAAGAAGTGCTTTTACGTCAAAGCCCACTCCACAAGTCCTGTCACTTATATCACGCAAAGCAGATGAGAGCCGTGTAACTGAATTAGCTACAGCCTGTTGGACACATAAGGAGCCTATTTGAGCAGATGTTACACAGTAGTTGATGTCATAGGTAGTAAGTGATGCAAGTACCCAAGAGCCCAAACAGTCGAGTATGTGAATATGAAAAAAAAAATTGTCAATTAGTGTTATTTGTAAAAGGAAAATTAAATCCAAAGGTTTCAGAATGATAAATTCGGGCCATAGGCGTAGCATGGGGCGACTGTACCTCAGTTGGTAGAGTTTTTGTCCACTGACCCACAGGTTGGCGGTTCGAATCCCGCTCATGACGTAAACATCACTGAATGATGAAATCCACTGACCCACAGGTTGGCGGTACGGTTCCAGCTCCTACAGATGAATACTGTCGTTGGTTCCTTGGGTAAGACACTTAACCCACGTGCCTTCAGTGTTTACATACACTGGTGTGTGAATGGGTTTCTTGATGTAAAAGCGCTTTGAATACCTTAAAAGTGGAAAAGCGCTATAAACATGTAACCATTTACCATATTTACCATGGCGATTACTGATTTATAACAAGCTACTATATTTTTTGAATGGGAAAAAAAATCCTCAAAATGTTTTTTGTGGTGAAGAGTTGAGCACCTGCTTGTTGTCGAGATGCCTTTTTGTTTAGGAGAGATTGGAAATTCTCAAGCTGAAATTATCCAGATGATTGTAGTGAAGGTGTATGGAGTTTAAAAACACAGTGAAGCACTTCCTGTATTATCACATGGCATCACAAGTCTTTTCTGTTGACTGATGCTAAATATGCAGGGTTTGCCATGTGTGAATGAAACAAAATACAACTCCGGGTATGTTTGTGATAAGGAAACAACATAATAATAAAGATGAGAAAATAGCGTTGTATGAGCCCTTTAAATGGTAGACATTTTCCTTATCATGCCCTTTAACCTTATTTATAAAACCATAACCCAATTTAATACTCGCAATAGGAGCATGTATTCCACTTAAATCCTACTTTACAAAAATCATTACCTAACCCATTTCCTGTACAAATAAAGTAAATATAGCCGATGGCGCTATACTCAGATGACTTCACTGGCTCCAGGGGTCCTCTCGCTGTGCCCTGTGTCTTTATGAAGTTAGAATTGTTCATTTTCTTCTTTAACTTTTCATTACATGTGCTCCTGCCGCTCTGCTGATGGTGTTTTAATTTGCACTGCCTCTTTAAATGGCTTTGCACAAAAAACTGAAGGCAGTAAACGCAACATGGTGCCTTTAAGGTCTGGCACAGTTGTGGTTTCCCCGAGAGTATCTCCTGCTGCATTGTAAAGAGCTTTTAATATGCGTCTATAGTCTGGGTTTTATCATGCTGCGCTTGGATGTGCTCAAATGAAAAGACTTGTGCTCTGTGGGTGTTCCTCTGCTTCTATCTGCTTCTCCGCATTGATGTTTTGTATTAAACATCGTTTCACACTACAGTGAGTTAGGTTCATGCATGGGTGTGTCATGTCCTGTTTTTTTCTCACTGTTTTTCAGAAATTTGTATTGGACTAAAACAATGTTCAAATACAGTATCATGTAAAATGCAAAATAGATGCACTGGCATGTATTCCGTGGTGTGGCCTTAAATATATATATCCTGGTAATTTTATAGCATATACATTTTCATATTTTGATTTATTATTATAACTTCCTTGAAAAACATGCAGGCTTGCCTCTCTACAGTTCTGATCTGTAACTTGGCAATAATATCTCCGGGGAAACAAGCAGGTTGCGGCTCCTCCACCAAAAAAGTGAAACAGCTGTCCATTGAAAAAAACAGGACTTACCTCAAAGACTTACTCACGTTTATATGCATTCTGGGAAAACTCATTTCTAGCCTGCTTCAATTTTATCACTATTTACAAAATGAATAAATGTCATTCGTTGGATCAGAGGTGACACAAAAAATTGTCCCTCCTAAGAATAATCTAATTTTCTCAGGCTAAATTGTGTTTGTCATATGGACTCACGGCAGTATATTATATTTATATTTATAGTGATATTTGCATTGTTGTCCTTGAGCCATAGTTAGCCATAATTATAGGCTAAGAAAAAAAAGCATACATGCATTGAGGAATTATATTTTTGTGTGGGTTAGAGGCTCAACACGAAGCCCATATCCTTCAGCTTTACACAGTCATTATCTTCAGGCCCAGTTGGAGGGAAGGTGGGATGAGGTTTGAAGAAAGGGGTTTAAAAAATGCCAGATTAGAGAAATACTCTTTAACAAAGACACATACAGAGAGCAGAGAACACACTGCACGCTCTGTTCCTGTATAAAGAGTTTCATGTTAATATAATGTGCCAGCCGCTGCTTTTGACAATAGACAGGCATATAAAAGGACACATTTATTATTGTGTCAAGAAAATTAATATGGCACTAGTACATGTAATAGCAGTATAGTGGTGGGGAACCATTACATTTCCAACATTGTATTTCAGTGGTTCTTGAAACAGCGTCGGGAACAACTTCACTAGAGACACTGGTAATCTGAATCTGTTTACTTTTTATTATACTCTTTAGTTTAGCAAGAAAACTTAAGCAGCCAGTTGGATGATTTAGATGAATGTAGATGTAATGTAGAAAACAACATGCCCAACCAACCATTAAAGAATTCCATTAAAAAGCCCATTGCAGAAAAGCCAATTGTACATAATTACAATCAAAACATAGACAGAGGCGCGTGCTGCTGACCTACAAGGAAAACAAGAGGCACTGACGCAAAACGGATTCAGGCTGTCCGCAAAGTCTCCCCAAAAGCAGAGTATAACATCCAGACTGGAGCTGGACAAACCCAATGTAAACAGCACAGCCAAAGTGGACAGCACCCACCACACGCAAGCTCCAGCCCAGAGGCATCTGTTTTTTATTAAGGCTAAAGTCTGCGGATGTGTTTAAGAGAAGGCTGCTCGGGTTATGGCCGCTCTGCTGCAAAAGATCAACTTCATGTGGAGCTATCACGAAACTTGATGTTTAAATGATCTATATTAGACTAGAATTTCAGGAATGGTTTAATTGTTAAAATAGACTTTTATGAGCGTTGTTGTAATGGCTTCCTCTCAAGATTAGCGTACTCAGAGGCTACGTCCGCTGCAGGCCAAATCAGATTTTTTTATACCTATATATGACCTGCATCTTATTTTTCCATGTCAGTATGAACACCTCAGTTCAGATTTTTCCACCCCAGACCTCATTCGTATGTGGCCATAAATCCAATACGGATCCAATATGACTACAGTCTGAATACTCATGTCACATTCATGTGACCTACACGTCATCGACCGGAGGTTTGACACCACACGTGTGGGGCATATGTTTTCAGCCAGTACAGCCCAATCCTACACGATGCTCTTCCCGGATACCCGGATGCCCTTCCATGGTCCCCTCAGTATAAGATTGTATCTGTAGACTGTACTGTACATTTCCTCCTTGTTGAGCCAATAATGTAATAAAGTATTAAATTATTGCACACCGTTATTGGCTCACCCAAGTTATTACATCATCGGACGTTTTTACATTATTAGCCGTTATTACGTTACCGGTTTCTACAAGCTGCATGGAGACTTTTTTTGAGCTTTTCTATTATTATTGTATTTTACTGAAATAAATTGATTAATTATATCCATGCGTTTCAGAATAGAGCGAAATTAGGACTGTTTTATCTGTTTGATGAATTGAAATGAAATGATGAATTGATGACAAAAAGAAATGTGATTACTATTTTGTCATATCTCCCAGTCCGACCATATTCAGATGTACTTGAGTAAAGTCTTGCACTAGCATCAAATCATACAAGATTCCCCAGGTTCTCTAGCTAATCCCTCTTTCTTCTAAACCACATTCGCAGCAGAAACTCTCCAAGGTAACAACAAATGAGCCCACTACCTCACAGCATCAGTATTCAGACGTCGCCAAAATCTTTATATCCTCCTAGCCCGTGCACAGCCTGCTTTCCTGGATCATTTACCATGGTCTAATCCCTCACATTGTGGGCCCAGTCGACTTACTCTCTGTATCAGTGAAAGAATATCAGGGTAATGGAGGAGAAGAGCACCTGTCTACCCCCTCCAGGCTGAGGTATAATGCAGACAGCGCAGTGAAGGCTTACAGACACAGCACAGGTTCCATTTGGGAAATATGTAAATGTATTTCTTTGCATTTTCTAAGATTTTAAGTATTTTTCTTAAGTTTTCTGTCGGTGCAGGGGTTACAAATTTTTGGATCTAATCACTAATAGGTCAAAAAACACGAAAAACCAGATTTTAAACAAGTTTGCATGTTCATCAGCCTCTGCAAAATTCAATAAAACCATATCATAATAACTGATTAATTCATATAGTTTTTGGAGGTTAATCAATCAATCAGTATCACTTTATTGTCCCTAAGAGGCACATTGAGCAGTAAAATACAATAATAGAAAGCTCAGTGCAGCTCAACACGGAGGGACAACAGAACATGTGTCAGGGCAGTTTGAGGACAGTAACAAACCTTAGGACAAAAGTGTTCCCCCTCTCTGTCATGAGGCCCAAGTATCACAGCAGCCTCCAGTCAGTGATGAGATGGGACATTGTCTTAAAGTGTTTTCTCTGGAATGTCTTCTGTCATATTTGGTGTAGAAAGTCTGGCCACCACCTTGTTAAGCACTAACAATAATTGAACTCCCAAGTCAGAACAGAACAGACTAGGAGAACATTTTGAAGTTTTTTCAAAAGGTTTTTTACATTTTTCCCCATAGGAACAATTATTATCAGATTGGTTTAACTAAATGCTGCTCGTTGATGCATTTAAGTGTAAATAGTAATTTGTCTGTGAATCTTAGCTATTCCAAACAATTTGCCATTGCTCACTGTTGACCCTCCTATGACTCACAGTTACCACAGTTACATGGGACCACTATCTGCATGTATATATTAGCCGTTACTCTAGTATTTGTTTGATTTCAGATGACACTGAAACATTCAAGTCAAGGCCTGCAATGGTAAACTGAGATGGGAGTCTGAAAACGATGGGAACATGGTGCTTAAATAAATGAGAGATACAGTAGGTCCAATAGCTGTGGATTTTCCCATTTCAAACCTTATAATCAATACCAAAGTCCTGGCCCCTATCCCTCTACTCTGCTGTAACATTTGAAGGCATTACAACCTTTTAAACTCACATATTGCTGACATCATTAAACAACACTGTTGCCTGACCTTAACACAAAGGCTAAGAGTTACTAAAGGTCATTGGGTCAGAATCTCTTTACAGTAAACAGTACAACCAGGCTATTCACTGGCAGTTTCTCAAGCCTTAACTATTTGCAATGATTCAATTATCACTTATTTGTTTAGCCATTAAGTCATTTTCACTGCTACTGAAAAAAATCAAAGGTGAGGAATAGCAGTTTAGTTTGTGTCACTTCATATTTAGCAAATACATGACAAAAATTTGAAACGCTTATGGCAAAAATTATAGACAACTATTGCTTCTATTGCTTCTTCTCAAAATGAACCTGGGGCTGGGGGTTTTCCGCTTGTTTAAGTATGGCAGAATGTTCAGACGTTTCCATAGTGACACAATGCACACATTAACAAACCAAAAAACTTTTAAAATAGTCTGAAACTCCAAAAAAAAAATTCGAAGTGGATTTAAACAACACATTTTCAAGAGCCTGTGATCAATATGAGTGTTCATAGTCCTGCTGAGGTGTTTGATTTTCAACAAAAAAGGTGAGAGTGACTAACTCTGGACTGTAATGTTACTTGAGTGGGACTTGTTAACGGTAAAAATCATCTCTCCTGCTGTAGTTTCAACTAAATCAGTTCATTTTGATCAGATTGTGTTAAAATAAAGTTCAGATTAAAGTCTAACTTGACTAACAAAGCCTCAGACAGAGCAGAGCCTACAGCAAAGCATCAATAGACAGTATTCATGGGTTTCAACTTCCCATTATAGGTGACATTGTTAATACAGTTCTAATGTTTAATCATTCTTTATCAATTGTATTGTCAAACATATTTGTAATTGAATAGAGATTTGATTACCTGCACAGGCCTAAAAATCTTGATGGTATCTTGAGGAATGATAGTTTATTAGGGTGTTATGATCTGGTGCAGGTTTTTATGGGTTTCTAGTTTCACATTGTGTCCTCATCCTCTCGTAAAATTGCTCAGGGCAACACAAAGCCAACTTTAACACAACCACACTTGCATAGAACCTGCTCTGGTTTGGTTTGAGAAGTTACAGGGAAGAGAGAGTCCATTTTTATGATGTCTGCAGCCTCTCATAGGGCTGTTACATTCATTTTTACTTCATTCGCTTTTTATATGGAGAGTCTGTCTGGTGTCTTTTGTAATGCTTTTGGGACCACTGGCATATCTGGAGCCAAAATACCAAAAAAAACCAAAACTGAAGCTTTAATTAAATTAAGATTAAACACCGTATTTATTTATTTAAATGTATATACTAGTGCTGTCAAAAATATCACACTATTAACAAGTTAATGCAAAACAATTTTAGCACTGTTAATTTTTTTATCACGAGATTAATGCTCTTTGTGACCTAGTGAACTAGTTTTTCATAAGCTGTGATCTGGCTATAAACAGGAAAGAAAACAATATGTACGAAACTGAGAGGTCCAGGCTGGAGGAGGTGGGCCAAAGCACAGCTGCCCATGCACACGCACACGCACGACTTCATCACACAAGCCCTGCGCGCATGTGCCGATGCCACCCACATGAGGAAAACATAAAACAAAGTCCACTCCAAAACTTATGGCAAATCCGTGCCCGCGACAGAACTGCAGACAGCGACAGAAGCCCCGGCCGCACCCACTCCCCCACACTGCCACCACATCCACAAACCCATGGAGGAGCGCGCACCGCAGAAGAACCCACATCGGACCCACCACTCAATAAACACCCCATGTCACTGGACCCACCGTCTCCGCCAAAAGAGCCAGCTCCGCCGTGTGACATGCAAACAAACAGCACAGTGCGATGACGCCATCGGCCATGGTCCGGCCGCACAGGAGCGAACGCAGGTCACAGAACCGCAGGTAACCACGCCCAAGCACGGTACGGCCCAAAAGTCCCAGCGCGAGTGCGCCCCCTAGTACAGCAGGAGTTGTGGCAGACAAACACAGTGGCGCTAACTGGAGATTACTGGACGTCCCTCAGTACTGAGAACTACCTCAGGGTCACAGCACATTATTTCACCCACAGTGGGAACTTCAGTCACTTTGACTCTTATGAAGACAGAAGAGAAGCACTTCACTCACACTGATGCAGAGCACTTCATGAAAGTGGAACATGAGAGTGGAACATCCAACACAAAGTGTCTCACTGACAACTGTTATGGTTTGCAATAAAAATACATTTGCACAAAGCGGCGCCTGTCCACTTTTCTATGTTGATAAGAGAATTAAAATGATGAGTCAAGGGACAAAAATGTGCGATTAATTTGCAATTAATTGCGAGTTAACTATGACATTCATGAGATTAATCACGATTAAATATTTTGATCGATTGACAGCACTAATATATACAAGTAAAAATTTTAAATATAGAAATATAGTAATACAAATATATCTCACAGCTACTGTATATACAAGAGGTGGGTAAGGAGAAACAGTGCAAAGAAGATAGTGATTGACATGGAAGAAGGCTATCTGTTACATAAGGGTGAGTTGTTGTGCAGTTGTATGAAGTCTGGTATGAATGTAGTCTTATATCTCTATCTAAGAATGTATCTGTATCTGGGAATACTGATAAATATATTTTTCCAAATTGCCCAGCTCTACTTTGTTAACTAAATATATAGGGAGTAAGTAAGTAAAATTATTATTAGTTTTTCATTATTCTATTAGAGATTAGAGATGTGGATAACATGAGCCTTATTTCATGTTACGATTTCATTTAATATTATCAGTTCATTTACGTATGTAAATTGGTAAATCTGAATGAGTTTACCAGCCTGTGGGAATCTGCAGTTACGCAATGACGTCACGGCTCGGTTCATACTACAGTGTCTCCTGTGCAAATTGAATATCTAATTACTTACTCGCAGCCTTGGGTGTATCCTGGGGGGGTTGACTGTTCAAGTATGCGTCAATGATACATCAGGGACTTGGCTGCTCTCATCAAAAGACTCAAATAGAATTAGCTTTCAGGACCATGGACAGATCTCTTCCCATGTTAAGAGTGAACACTTCCTTTGCCACAGTACAAGTCAATCAGATTAGAATCATTACGACTGCATTAGTTCTGTTAGCCAAGCAGGATCTAATTAACACATGACCAGAGCTAGTGATATTTACTCAAATGCGTGCTTTTCTGGGGTAATGGCGTCGGGCTTCTCATAAATCTACATGTATCAGGCTCAGTGCGTGATGGGAGGCGAGTGGTAATGACAGATGCTGTTGGTAATACACATTTGCAGAGCGTGGCTGTTAGCTATTCGCACCACATCATCATTTCTCAAACAAATCAATTGAGTTATTCAAATAGGGGAGAGGCAGTGGGCAGAAGGCTACATGTCTATTCATTGAATCGTGTATTGAAGGCCTATGTGAATGGTTATGCAGATGACTTTTGAAATGTGAAGTGTACATATGCAATAGCTGTGATATGATGTACTTTATCAAATGTAAAAGTTTCACCATGCTTTGCGGACTTTAACAATTAAATTTCAAATCAGTTTATTTTGTATAGCCCAAAATTATAACAGCCATCAAAACCTGAACTCGTCAGATTTCAGAAACTAATTAAGGCCAGGCATGGTTAGTACTTGGATGGGAGACCGTGCGGTGCCAGCGTCAAAAAACTGTGCTGTGTCCTTAAGCAAGCACTTCACCTTAGCCTTGTATGAAAGTGGTATGTGCGTGAGTGTTAGTGGTGTTTGGAGGGCTGGATGGAGCAGCTGTGACTACTTACCATTCACACATTGGTAAGATGGTTGAAGTGTTTTGCTCAGGGACACATCAAACTGGAAACCTTGGGTCTACCACCTAAACCACTTTGTACATTTGCATAATCTGTAAAAATCTGAACTAATATTTGAACTTTATAACCCAATAATAGATCTGATTTTTGATGTGCGTTTATGGGCACATCTGATCAAAAGACACGTGGTGATGTTCATATCAATCAATAGATCTAACTGTTGTATTTGGAAAACAAAACACAATGAATTTTAAAGCAACTTTTTTAGTCCTCTCTTTCATTGTTGTCTTTGCCACATTAGTGAGATCAGATTCTAGTTGCTCATGTAAACATAGACCCCAGAATATGATATTACAGTGATATTAAGGGTATTTGGATATTTCTACCTCCCTAGTTAAGAGTGATTGCCGTGTTGTCCACCTCCCGTGAGCTATATGACCAGTATTAGACTAAACCTTCTGGGCATGCACGTTAATTAGCAGACTTCATTGAGTGCTTAATGGCCGCTTCTGTCAAAGGCTCTTTCTCTTTCCCCTTTAAAGTAAATATATTCCAGGCGTACGCTACAGATGAAGGAAAATGATTGTCAGTCTATAATTTTGGGCCTGACAACCTTGTAAGTGCCAGAGGCGTAGGTGTGTGCTTCTGACAAGGAGCTAGCTTTCCTCTCGACAGCTCAACAATGCCTGTCACTAGATGTTTCCCACCAATCAAACTAGCATTATTCAAATCTTTAGAAATGTCAATAAAGCAAACCTAAAACTTTTGCTACTTTTTTGTATTGCATTTCTAACCTACTTCTCACAGCGAGGGTTTTTAGCTTTTAATTGAAAATTTAACTGTCCTGATGGAGGGTGCTTGTATCAATGGAGATGTTATAGCTTTACATGAAACGTATCACTGTATGGCATTAAATGTCTATTTTGCATGTGTTCAATTACAGTTGTTTTTATTGTTGCCTCTCCGCAGCTCTGACCTGCAACTTAATGTCCAAACTTATCTTTAATCTGTTTTGTTTTTTTTTTTAATTGCAGTCTTTTTGGTTTTTTTTAATTATTATTATAGATCGTATAGTCCATGATTTAGCATATTTACAATAAATAAATAAATAAATAAATAAATAAATAAATAAATATATATATATATATATATATATATATATATATATATATATATATATATATATTTATTTATTTATTTATTTATTTATTGTAAATAATATAATAATATAATAATATAATATATATATATAATAATATATATATTTTATTTTATTTTTTAAATTCGACATCTCCCACCTGTAAGTGACAGTCGACACTGAAGGCAAACCTGTCATCATAAATTAGATTTTGATAATTTGATAACTGATAATCACATACTTTGTTAACAACCTTGTAGCAAATGTAGCTTTTGCAATCATTCATATTCTGTAGGATACTAAAAAAAAAAATCAACTTGTCTGTACAACATTATTTCTATTTAATTTGAATTTTCTTTTCATTTATATTTACAATGTCAAAATGGTCCATTCAAACTTGCATTATTCAAATCTTTAGTCAGAGCAAAGAGTTTCTCTTTCAGCCAGAAATGGAGAAAGAAATAGAGACACAGAGAGAAAAAAACTGCAGTAGTGGAATTTGCAGAGCGCATGATGACATAAATGATGACATAACCAGGCAAGCCGTGGAAAATGGTGACCCCAAATTGTGCCCTCGAGATGTCAGGAGGGGTCACGCTGGGGTCATGCCAGGGTCGTGCCTCCAAAGCCTCCATACAGTAGTGTGCTGTAACTCACCAGTTTCACACGAGCCAAAAGCGAGCCATGACTGAGCGCAGTTGTCCCGCAGCGTTACTTCCTCAAAGGCAGGTCAAAGGTCAGGTCTGGCACCAAAAATCTGGCTCTATACACAATAGCCTGCCGCACTGCATCATGGGTAGCCAAATGTTAATGATAATAGCATATGAAGACAGTTGTAAACAAAACACTTATGAAAATTAAAAAGGCACTCAAAGGTTAAGTGACTACCATAGAATAAAAACTGCAGAATTCACATTATGATTTTCATTTTAAAATCTAATAGCTAGCTGGTTTCACATTATTGTTCAGAAACATTGGTACAAATGAAGGGCTCGATTCTTTGATAGGTGAAAAATGACACTCTATTTGCATATTAAATGTCATTCGTTTGTACAGTTTAGGTACTTGGTCATGTTGGCCTTGTTTTAACATATTGTGCTTGTCAGCCTAATGGTGTACTTAAAGCTACATTACCTGTCATAGATGTAAATGCCAGAAGAATAATTAGTTAAATAAGGCACTTTATGAAAATGGATGGGAGTTCAGCCAAAAGCATTTCAATCAATATTTGTGTGTGAACAGGTACAGCAAATCTATTAACTTAAATATCATGGGAAAACAAAAGTAGTATTGGATATTCTGTGGGCCTTTCATCCTAAAATAGTTCAAACTATAGAGATCTAAATGGGTTGGCTTCACGTAACATTGTAACTTTTCTGATGGTGAAACCAGCTTGTTTCTATGGAGATTGCCAGTAATGTTTCACAGTATTGCATTCATTGTATTACCTTGCGTGTTTCAATTACAGGTGATCCTACCTTGAAAAACCTCACCTGATGCTTGAATTGTTCTTTTTTGGACTGGAGATAAAAATGTTGCTTTTATTTAAAAAAGCAACCATTAAAGCTGCACTGTGTAACTTTTCTGGTGGATGGTCCGTCAAATGCTCTTCTCCATGTAGATGTTATTGCTTTGTCTGGAATGTTTCACAGTATGGCATTAAACCTTTCTATCTTCATGGAGACCAAACCAGATCAAGTTATGGGTCAGATCTGCGGAGAGGTGACCCAGCTCACAGTCAGAATGTGTTTTTCTAGGTATTTTTGAACTAACACAACCACCTGTAGTTGAATAAATGTAAAGTAGAGCTTTTTAATGTCATACTGTGGAACATTCCAGGTAGAGCAATGACATATAGAAACAAGAAGAGGACCCCGAACCAAAAAGTTACACAGTGCACCTTTAAAGGCTATGTATCAGATTTTTCCCATGTATTCAAGCAAAGTTTGTCTTACTCCAGTACAGATTTATTATATAATAAAATAAAGGATGCTCAGAATGCATAAGGAAAGTGAGGAATAACTTTGGACCACTAGTTTGTTTGTTTTTTTTACATGTGTAAGACGAAGCGAATTTAAGCATGCAGGTATATTGTCAAGGATACATTTTAATTTTTATATAATGATAAATAAAAGTGCACAGTGTAACTTTTCTGGTGGAGGGTTTGTCAAACGCTTTTCTCCAAGGCAGTGTTATTCCTTTGTCCGTAATGTTTCACAGTATGGCATTAAACATTTCTATCCAAACCTAATCAAGCTACAGGTCAGATCTGTGCAGAGCATAGACTTTATAAAAATTGGACTAAGGGAGTGTGACGTGACAGCAAAAAGGTGATGGACCCTCAGCCGAAAACATGTCGTCTGGCCTTAATATAAAACATGAATCGAAAAGCAGTCAAGATGCAGTTTTTCAGTCAGTAGTTGTCCAGAGGTTTCAGAGATAATATACAGATGTCTTTTCACCGTTTAGCATCATGACTCCATCCCACCGTGTGCTTTAGACTTCCATGCGTTTTGGGAAGATTTATATGATGGAAAAACAGTTGTGGAAAAGACAAAACTCAAAATTTTCCTGGCTCTAGACATGACTGGAAATGCTTGAATGTTTTCATGTTTTCCAATAGCTGCTGTGTGACTGGCTGTTTTGCTCAAATCATGTTGCACAAATAATTATGATTACGTTGATATCTGAGGAAATGGAATAATGGTCCGAAGTTATGGTTCACAGAGAGGAGGAAATAAGTTGGGTGATTGGGCTGCCAGATTGTTTGTTCTCAGTTCTTTCCTTCACTGGATTCAAGAGCTTGTGACGGGGGAAAATCCGCAATTACACAGCGTATGTTTGTTGGAATAACAGTTTATGTCTGTTATGGAATATCATCTCTTATAGGTTAACACACCACTGATCTCATTTTGGTGACCTTGATTTGTTTAAAAGTGGATTTACTCTTCCTATATATTTTCAGCCTCTTAGATTTGACTTGCCAATGTGTTGAATTAGTTTAAACTGATCCATTGTTCTCTTTGTTTTATTGTTCAGTTGTATACAGTCGGTGGTTGTTTCGTTCACATTTTGTATATTGTGTGGCATTCCTTACGCTGTCAATTTGTTTTATTTTTTTTATTTTCTCTTTTCGCTACCTTTATAATGGTGCACTATGTAACTTTTCTGGTGGTGGACCGCTAATGTTTGTCTCCATGGAGATTATTATTATTGCTTTGCTGTATGACATTTAAAGGTCCCATATTACACAGAATTGACTCTTGTGAGCTTTAATCCCCCTCATCAAAAACATACCTGGAGTTGTGTTTTGTTTCATTCACACATGTTTGAGTAATCCTTTATAGTCTGTATCAAAATGCTCTGCTCCACCTTGTGATGTCATGAAGTGGTAGTTTTCAAGTTTACAGCTACCTTTTACCTTTTGTTCAGTAGAGATTGGAAATTCCAGGGCTGAAATTACTTAAATGATTTTAGTGAAGGTGTTTGAAGTTTAAAAACACAGTGGAGCACGTCCTGTTTTATCAAAAGACATCACAAGGTTTCAAGGAGTGTTTTCTGTTTGAGAGAAGAACTAAATATGCAGGTTTGTGTGTTACACATGTGTGAATGAAACAAAACACGACTCTGGGTATGTTTGTGATGAGGAAACAACAGTATAACATAGATCAGTAAATACCATAGTATGGACTCCTTAACTTATCTCTTTAGAATTTATTAAATTACAGGTGTTTTAATCATAGTAACATATCTTAAAAACATGCTTTCATTCCATGAACTGGTTCGCCTCTCCACAGATCAGACCGGTAACTTGCCCTGATGGCTTCAACTGTCTTGTCAACTTGTCTCCATGAAAATTATATATTAAATATTACAGACAAAACAATTACTTATGAAGAGAAAGAGGTAGCAGAAAAGTTACAGTTCTCCTGTAAATCAACATGATCCTCAATATTCAGAACCTAGTGTTGTAAGACTGTGCTATAATTAGTTTTACTCTAACATTTCTTATGTTATTTTTCTTGTAGGTTTATCCTGGTGTTCAGCTGCCTGGTCCTCTCTGTGTTCTCCACTATCCCTGCTCACCAGGACACCTCCTCCTACTCTCTGCTCATTCTGGTAAGAAAATGGACAACCACACGGCCAAAACCACTTCCTACAAAGCCTGCCCATGTTTCCAAACCATTCATTTTGGACATTTCTCAGACCGACATTAACGTTGTTTTAGCTCATTGTAAGTCATTAACCGATATGTCAAACCTGGGAGTTTAAGAGGCCAGAATGTAGCGCTAAATACACAATAGAAATGAATGTGAGTGTGAATCTGTCATAGCCCAGTGACTGTCCAGAGTTCAAGCCCAGGAGAAGTGGTGGAAACTACATGAAAGAAGCCAACCAAATGTTCAAAAGGTCCTGGGAAAGTTGTAATATTCTCAGATTTAAAATGTGAATATATAACACTTACATGCACTCACATAATCACACTACAGGATCATTTGGTCACTATAGTGCCAAGTTGGGGGACATGTATTGCTCATAGGTCGTAGTAGGGATCAAACCAGCACCCTTTGGGCAGTTCAGGAATAGCATTAGTATATCAATTAAGTAATTTGTTATTGCTTAGCCACCTTCTACTGCTTTATTTCTGACTGAAATATTTTCTACTGCAGACCATTCATACATTTGGACAATTCATAAAGTGCCACATTCATAAAGTGCAAAAGGCATTTGGAGCCAAATGACTTTTTTTTTTTTTTTTTTTAATCAAAGTAGATAATATGTAAGATATTTTTATTATTTGGATCGGCCTCCAAATATCTAATTTCCATTCATATAAATCTGTTCTTTAGTTACTTGAGGGATAAATAACAACTACAAAACATATTTGGCACCGTTTCATGTCATGTTTTATTTTTATTTTAAGGAAATAAATCAAATTTTTTAATCACTGCTCTGATATCAGTTGATATCGTCAGATACTTAAATCCATAGTTTCGGAATCGGTATCAGAAGTGAAAAAACTGAATCGGTGCATCACTAATTTAGATACTTACTGTAGAATGGAAAAAATAGCTCCCTGGTTAACTCATATTTAAATACCTGATATAAATAAACACATAAAATACCACCTTTAAAATGTCTGGTTAATACTTAGATGGGAGACATCTGGGACTAGCAGGTACCATAATAGGGCAGCAGTGCATATTGTCGTTTGTCGTGTGTCCTTTGGCGATTGTGTTTGTTAGAATGAATGTGGGACAACATAATGGAAATTAGCCGTGTGTTTACAGCAATATTAATCTTCATTAACATTCACTGTCCCAACCAATAAAATAAAATAATAATAAAATGAATGAAAAATCATATGCATTATGTTGATTATTTGAGAGAAAATGAATTCTGAAATAAGTGTTTTGGTTGGTGCAGACTAGAGGTGTAAAAAAAAAAATAAATTCAGTGATATATATCGTATCGCACAATTCTCAAATAGTTTCAAAATGCATCTGAATTGATTTTTTAAAATAATATTTTTCACAAAAATTCATTAGTTACATTCACTGTTCTCATGAATAAAAAAAAAATATATATATATATATATAAATTAAATTTCATACATATTTTGTCCTTGTGAAGGTGTAGTTGACTACTGTATATTGTTAGAAGTAAAATTACTGATAAATTGCAATATATCATCCAGTGTTTTAGTATCAGGATATAACATGATATATTCTAGTCTGCAATTGATAGGAAACACTAATAAGATAAAGCTCTGGTGAAAGTCCATTGACACCACAGCTATAAATGGCTCTCAGAGATAATAACTCAGTTCTCATTACTTGATTAGCTCTTAGACCCACTCTAATACATTTCTCATAATATAACCTATTAACCATTGTGTGAAATGACTTGAGTGGCATCTGTAGTGTCCATCTGAGCTGAACGCAGCTTTTATTTATGTTATATGTATGTCAATAAAGGCAAACAAATGTTTTGTTTGCTAAATGCGCTAAGCTAATTAAAATACTAATGGAGGCTGAGTCATTGCTTTAACAGTGCACGTCATAACACTACTGGACAATTTTCTCCGAAGTCATTCAAATAAAACATTTCAGTTATAGTGCTTTCTGTGTATTTTGTTCAATATTCACAACTTATATGTGTTTTTCTGCAGGAGTTTGTGATGATTGTGGTCTTCGGTCTGGAGTATATCATCCGTATTTGGTCGGCCGGATGCTGTTGTCGTTACCGAGGATGGCAGGGCCGGCTACGATTTGCCAGGAAGCCTTTCTGCGTCATAGGTGAGTTTCATATTCAACCGTTCAACCCCAATCCTGAAAAAGGCTGTGAAATAAAACTTGACTGAACATTTTCTGAAATGCTTCTAACATAATTTACATAACTCAGATTAGCATGTAGTGGTAATAATAAAGCATTGAAATGTTTGTAACGGTTGTAATGGTCTGAATCCCACTCTCGACGTAAACATCTTTGGTAGAGCAGTCGGATCACAGGTTGGTGGTGGTTAAAATCAAATTTTTTCTGTAATATTGTAACTATTTACAGTATAATGGCAGGGAAATTGAGAGGTTGCACAATATGAGATTAGTTTTTTTGTGTTGTTCAATGTCACAGCACAGCATAAAATCAATTCCAGACTACTACAATTTACTGAATGCCTCTCTCAACTCTTCACCCTCATTTGAGACTGCTTACTGTCCTGTCCAGTTCATCTTATGAGCCACAAATCTGCTCTATAATGAACACTTTTATTGAATACAGATTGTACTTGTCTATAATGCATGCATTTTTGTTTTATTCTGATTGATTTGTTTTGAGGCCCTTGTGACCGGTGCACTGTATTTGCCCTCTGCCTGAGCATGGTTGTCCTCACACTCAATGCAATTTGATGTTGGACGTAAGTGCGGTCAGTTTGCTCCTGTCATTTCCAGTTGTGGTCAGAGCTCATAAGAACACAGTGCATTTTTATAATAGAGTTGTTTTAGTAGCCTTTGATTTCTTTTCCACTGTTTAGACATGGATCTTGTCTGTTCCTTTGTGGAAACTGCTGCAGTGAGTTTTTATGAGGTAAACTGGTCTTGCTCTGTCCCACGCACTCCCACATCAATCGCTGTCAGGAGATTGTTTGAAAAGAAAAGGTGAGGGAGGAAAAATGTACCAAAAGCTTTATAGCAGATTTGATATTTCCGACTTGTGTGAAGTCAGCCTTGTTCATAACATTTCTATATCAGGTCAAAGCTGATACATTGTTTAGTTAGTATGAGAAAGGGTCATAGGGTTCATTGTCATGTTTCTTTCCATTTCTTTCCATTATGATTTAACATGTCAACTTCTTGTCAGGGTTGGTAGATCAGGGTTGCAAATTGAACTTAACTATTTAAATGAGTCCTTAGCATTCAGGAATAACTGAGATTTAAGTACTTACTTTCTTTTTCTTTTTCATAATTTGAAAACTAGGGTAGCTGCATACACCACATCACAATTGAGACTAAACATGAACTAACCCAGGACTAGACCTGGACTAAACCAGGACTAAGCCAGGACTGTAAGAAAACAAAAATAAACAAGCTCTCAAAACAGGACCAAACCGGGATGGGCATAAAACCACCCCTAGATTTTCCATCTTTGAAATACGTAGAAACTGTGGTTTAGACCTCTGCATGGTATTTTTGTACTAGTTCAGGATTTTCTGAGGCTACGTTCATGTTTGCGCACATATCAAACCAAAATTTTGTCTAAATTGAGAGTAAATCTGGACTTAAATTTGATCTAGAGTTACTAACTTAACTAAATCTACATCAGGACTTGTCTAGGGTTATCTTGATTTCATATTCAGTCACTACCAAGCATCAAAATTAATTTAATAATTCAAAGTGATAGTGAAGGTGAAAGTGACCACATTGACTATGTAAAACAAAATTATATCTTTTGAATAGTCAAAAGTCCTCCTACAAACAGAGATGCTGAAACCCAGAAATACAACAATATTTCTATTTTTTTAATGAGTAATTTCAGTTCACAATTATTCCCCATTCATAAAACTACACCCCTTGCTTCTCATTAATCTATTTACGCAGCACTGTGATCCAAAATAATTAACACATTACAGAAGTGCTAGACCTGCAAAATCAATTTGCTAGAGGGTCAAACTAAACTACTCTAATTAAAATAGCACTGCAGTTCATATCATGTTTTTCACAGACCCATTCAGACAGACTTTGCACCGAAAAAATATTGTAAACGTTATTATCTATATAATAAAACCACCTTTAGCACTGAAGTGTCCAACTATCACTAGTACTAGCAGACTATTGGTTTGGCCTTGACATTTGTGTTACTGATAAATACAAATAATCACTTCTAACAAGGTGTGTTAGCAATAATAGGTGGTAGCTGTTATCAGGGTCGATGTAACTTTTTCATTTTACCAAAGGCTGAATACATTTCTCCCCTGGCATGGCTCCAAATTGAGAGCTGTGTGGTTATCTTGTTCTGTATCTGAAAAATGGGTCTAGAATTTTAATATGTGAATGACTCATACACTAAGGCCTGGTGGAGAAATTCAGTGGGAAGTGGGAATCCTTAGGCAAAAATAAATTGCTACCAACTCGAGTGCTAAAAAGTGTGGAGCTTTGTTGCAGCCAGGAAATCTAGATGCCAAATTAGTTGGTAATGAAGAGTGTTACAATGTGTTGGAGATATTGGCTTGAGTATTTTTTAATAATATTTGATTAAATGTACGCTCCATTTTTCTCTGTAGCTTTATTTTTGGGCAAGAGAAAAGATCTCTGTAGTTGTGTTTTGTTTCATTCACACATTCGCACAAATTCTGCAAATTAGGCTGTGTTCTTTTCGCAAACAGAAAATACTTTGTTCCACCTTGTGATGTCATGTGGTAATACAGAAAGTGCTCCACTGTGTTTTTAAACTTCACTAGAATCATTTAGATAATTTCAGCCCTGGAATCTCCAATTTCCACTGAACTAAAGGTAAAAGGAGCTGTTAACTTGAAACTACCGCTTCAAGGTGGAACAACCTTGTGTATGTTTTTGAGGAGGCAACAGCGTTACGTAGTATATGACCTTTGAGGGGGACTGTGTAACTTTTCTGGCACAAACTTGTTTCCATGGAGTCGTTATTGTTGTGTCTGGAAGGTTCCACAGTATGGCGTTAAAGTTACCTTGCATTTACTCAACTGTACTGGCCTGTGTCTTGACTCGCTTGCTTTCATGCAGATAGAAGTTTAATGGCATACTGTGGAATATTCCAGAGCAGAACAATCACATCTTTATGTTGACAAACAGGTGGCGGACATTCCACCAAAAAAGTAACATGGTGCCCCTTTAAGGCTTTATGAACTTTTGCTCCAGTTTTTTACATCAGGAAAAATGCTCTCTTCTGAAAACGCCTCCCACATAGTGATTATAATAATCCCAATTTAAATCATGGACCTCTGTAAGCAGCTGATTGTCCACAGCAGTTCTTTAAAGGCCATTTAGATCATTTAAATGAAGCTCTTTGTGTGTGTGTGTGTGTGTGTGTGTGTGTGTGTGTGAGTGTGCGTAATTCCCGTGTGACTATAAGAAAACAGCACCTTTAAAACAAATGACTGCAGACCCTGTGTTAGTCCCTGGAGCGGGGCCTCTGTAAATGTATGAGCAGAACCCAGGTCCATAACTCTAATTCGAAGTTCTACTAATGCTGCTCTGATTTCCCCGTTGGCCTCATTCTTCTAAAGCCTGGTTTAAAGGATATTAGAGATAGACCACTGTAAGCTATGGCTAACAAAGGCTTAACCACGACTGACCTTACAGGAGTGGCAGTGTATACTAGATATTGATTTCAAATATACATAGATTTTTGTTTTAATTCACTGGGTATACATTGTTAGTCATATTAATTGTCAATTTAACTTGCAGGACCCCTTTTTATGATGAGTTTGCGTGCATGCCTTGGTGGGTTTCCTCCAGGTACTCTGGTTTCCCCCATCAACCCAAAACATCCACTACAGGTATAATTCAGTTTATGGTCAGGTAGTCCTGACCATATGACATATGGTTAGACTATGACCATTAGTTATAGTCTAACCATTTGGACAGTCTGGACCATTTGTGGATAAAATAGCAAAAATAAATAATAACTACATTTATGCCATACTCCATACAACTGCACAACAAGTCACCCTTATGTAATAGATAACCTTCAGTCATCTCCATCACTATTTCATTTTTGCACTGTTAGATATATTTGATTCAACTACAGTGCTCTCGGTCAATCCAAAGTATTAATAAACCTCAAACCTGAATATTTAAGAAAGTAAAAGTAAAGTTTTGTCTTTCTTAGGAGAAAATTCCTGTGTGCACAATTATTGGGCAACTAAATGAAAAATGAACATTTTCCATTCTCAAATTTACAAATAAACATTTCTGACATTTCAATAATAATAATAATAATAAATAAATCAGTGACTAATATAGCCACCCTTCTTCTCAGTAATGGTGATAAGCCTTTCATTCATGGAGTCAGTTTCATGATCTGTTGGTGATCAACTTTTTGTGCAGCAGCAACCATAACCTCCCAGACACTGTTCAGAGAGGTGGACTTAGCGTAAAACTCCCGTTTAATAAGGGCAAACAAGTTTTAGGTCAGGTGAGGAAGGGGGTCATGTCATTATTTTTATTTTTATTATCTTTAAGACCTTTACTGGCTAGCCACACAATGGAGCGTTGTCCTGCATAAAAATCACAGTCCTCTTGAAAGATGCAGACTTTTTCCTGTACCACTGCTTGAAGAAAGAGGGGGCAGTAGGTTTTAGACTTCATTTTGAGTCCATCTTCAACCCGAAAAGGTCCAACAAGCTCATCTTTAATAATACCAGCCCATACCAGTACCCCACCTCCACCTTGCTGGTGTCTGAGTTTAAGTGGAGCTCTGTGCCCATTACTGATCCTTAGGCCACACCCTCATTAGACAAATACACATCACTGGATATGCTTAAATCCAATAAGAATTCAAGTTTATACAGCTTGGAGTTGGAGAATATGCATAAAAATCATGAGGTTGTCAAAATAAAATAAAAGCACCTTGACTAGCACAGTAGCACAGTTGTTAAAATCATCAATATAATTTATACGACTTAAGTGTTTGAATGTTATCTTTGTCTGTGCTCACTGTCTTCAGTCGATAATGAGGGTTTTTACAACTTTTCAAAGCCTTGTAACCATGTTGTTTCTCTCATTTTCCTCTGTATCTGATGGAAAGGTGTGCTGTTATCTGCCTCAAGGCTGTGATAGTGTGGGTGCTCAAAGAAATGTGAGAGGGAGTGACTATTGTGGCTCAAAGGACAATGGTGCATGTCCTTGCAGCTTTTTCTCACATATTTCTCATATCAAAAGTGACTTGGAGAGGAAAAAAGGCAAAACTAAATTTTTGCCTTGAAATGGCATTTGGAAATTTCTTAAGATTTATTATTTACCAACATTTTGAACATTTATGTCAGGGTTTGAAGTTTGAAGAAATTACTTGAAACGAGTTTCAAGTTTAGAATAGCTAATTACCATGCAACAAGAAAAACTCTTATTTGCATTTACAGATCCTCTGCATACAGATAGTCAGGCCTCTCTATGACCCGGTATTATTTAAGATATGGACAGACCTGAAGGCATGTAAATGTATTATTTTGATTGTAGTCTTCCTGATTGAATAAATAAATAAGCAACTTAAGATTCAACCAATGGCAAACGTTTTGTATTTTTGACTGTCAGGGTTCAATTGCATATTTTTATTGATATATAATTTAAGCTGTAACACATAAAACTGCTAAACTGTGCAAACCGTCTGACTAATTCGAAGTAAGATATTGAAGTGTGTTTTGTATAGGAAGGTCTAGTCTAGTCCATGTTTAGTTCTGGAAGCTGAAAACCAGTTATTTAATACATGGTATTCAAATTAGAAATATCTCAAATTCACAAATATTGAACCTGAACATTTCGATTAGTGGCTAGACCTTATAACTGTATTACCATAAAAAATCAGCATTTTAAATTAATCATCTGTATCAAATATTATTGGTTTTTAGAATATTGTGATGTAATCTGAAACCCATCCATATTTTTTTGTGTATGCAAAGGTGAGAGCAGCCTTTGTGTCAATCGCGATTTGCTGGAAGTCATTCTCCTTGGACAGATATAGACTCTGTTGCCTCCTTCCTTGCAGTGAGACTAGAAACTGCATTTTCTATAGCATAGCATAAAATGATAATTTCAGATAGCGAATACATCAAGCAGCACCACCACAGCAGCTGAAAAACCTTGAAAAATGATTGATTTGGAAAGTGTTTTTAAATTCAACTTTCACAAGAGTTGCTTTTATTATTTAATTGACTTAAAATGAAATGTGATTATTATAGTTAATATTCTTTTAAATGTAACTGTAGCATTTATTCTCATGGATTTTATACAGCTTTCTCCCTTGCTGTTATCTGCCTTATCTCTCTCTTCCTACCTTTTTCGTCTCCAAACACGTATGAGTTTGTGTTGTTTATAGCTAAGGCCAAAATGCCATGCTTGGGTCAACAGTTTCTGTCAGAAGGACAGCAATATGAGAGAGATCTGTGATAAATGACATAAAAAAGGCTTGGGTTACACAAGGGACTTACCATCAGATGACTATATGATTCAAGTGTCTCATCAAGGCATTTTCATGCTATCTTAAGACTACGCTAACCAAAACCATAGTCATCCGGACAACCACTGCACTCCCTAGTGGCAAATTTATATTTTTTATGTAATGTTTACTTATTGGCTTTTGGAGGATCATGGTGGGTAGTGTCTCTTGGTGTTTTTCTTCCAGACACTCTGGTTCCCCCCATCAACCCAAAACGAAATGTACAATAGATAAACCACAACAAAATCCTCCAGCTAAGGCAGTCCAGACTAAGCCTGGCTCCAGCGATTTCCAGTTCTTACAGCAAATTGTGTGGTGCCCACTGCTCCTGAAAGTTATCCCAGTGGCAGTGAAGGCAGAGACAAATTTACCTACATTTACAAATAAAGTATACCTGAGCCTTGAACTACAAAAATCTATTAAAAAAGTAGAATTATAGGCAAGGCAAGTTTATTTGTATAGCACAATTCGTACACAAAGTAATTCAAAGTGCTTTACAGAATAAGAAATACATTAAATTCACAAAACTTAAACAATCATCATAAAATTAAAAAGAGAGAGAGACATTAAATGAGAAAGAAGCGTGCAGTATGAAAACCTTTCAGTCATATGTGCAGCTAAACAGAACTGTTTGGAGCCTGGATTTAAACAGGCATACATCTGGAGGACTGATGAATCCTAAACACTGACTCCCCGTGTTTAGTCCTGACTCTGGGCACCAGCAGGAGGCCGGTCCCTGAGGTCCTCAGAGTGCGAGATGTTTCATATGGCACTAACATGTCAGAGATGTACTTTGGTGCTAGGCCATGGAGAGACTTGTACACAAGCAGAGCTACTTTAAAGTCTGTTCTCTGAGCCACAGGAAGCCAGTGCAGAGACCTGACACCCCACAGGTCAGGGCCTGTTTCCAATTTCAACAAAATACTTCCTGTCTTCTAGATAGGACTTGAACCAGTTTAGTGCAGTACCAGAGATGCCCACCCAGTCCTCTAGTCTTTGTAAGAGGATCCCATGATCGACAGTGTCAAAAGCAGCACTCAGATCTAACAGAATCAAGACAGAGACTTTGCCTGCATCAGTGTTCAGGCGGATGTCATTGGTCACCTTGATAAGAGCAGTCTCAGTGCTGTGGTGGGCTTAAAACCTGACAGAAAACATCAAAGGAGTTGAATTTGGAAAAAGTTAGTAAGCTGTTGGTAAACAGCTTTTTCAAGGACTTTGCCAAAAAAACGGCAGATTTGAGATGAGTCAGAAATTGTTCAGTACTGTGGCATCAACACTGCTCTTCTTGATGCCGCAGTTTTCAAAGCTCTTGCGAATGTTCCAGATTGAAGTGACTTGTTAACTATGTGAGCGAGCGGTGAAGGCAAACTGCTGAGGACGGACTTTAGAAATCTAGTGGGTAACACATTAAGGCAGCATTATAGTATTTTTATCCAATGTACAAAAGTACAATTTATCCACATTCAATAATGGACAATTATGTATGTACAATTATGACAATCCATAACCTGTATTATGGGCTGGCTGACACACAGTAGCTTTATCATGCACATAGCCTGTATAAAGCATATAGAAAGTGCAGTGTCTGATCATCTAATGCCTTTATACCCATTCTGTCACCTTTACAGAGCATTTTTCTGTGAAATCAATACAGAGAAATGATATAACCTTATATATGACAAGATTGCGATCATGGATTCTATGGTCTGTATAGCTTGCATCTCCTTTTGCATTGAATCTATTCTATTACTTCTACTGTTACAAGGCATGGGATAAGACAATTCCCATGAGGCAAGACACAAGGTTGAGTTCATGAAAACGACACCAGATAAAATTTGGAAATAATTTTGAATAAATTAATTGTGCAGTTCAGTTCATATTTTGGCCTAACAATTTTTTCATTTTTTAATTTAATATTTCATCAGTTTTTGTAGCACTGCTTTTTGAAACTACAGTTTCTCAGAAGGTACAATTCCACAATATTAATTATTTTTTGTCATAGCAAAAAAGAAAAAGAAAAAAGTATTTATTGGCACAAAAGAATTTAATATTGCGATGTTTCCAAGGTTTTGTCCAATTTATATTTTAGTATCAATACGTGTTCGAATGAGTATCATCATTTCCGGACTATTGAGCGCACCTGAATATAAGCCGCATCAACTAAATTTTAAAAGAAAAAAAAAACTGTACATATATAGGCCACACTTGTCTATAAGCCGCAGGTGTCCACGTTGTAACTTGAGATATTTAGACAGAAAGATTTTTTTTTAAAAATGTATTAAATACCAGCACATGCTTTTTCCGAACAGTCCTGTAACATGGCAGCAAAATGTATTTATTTTATTTTATTGGTTTATTTGACAGGGACAGTGTACATTAATATCATTGCTGCAAATACACCAGAATTAGCCAAAAGGCTATTTTTCATCTGTTGTCCCTGGACAGATGGCAGACCTGTCTCCCTAAAAACAAGAGCAAAAATATTATACAGCAAAAATTACAATATACTCTAGAAAAACAGATATAACAAACAAAAGTGTTCAGAAAAGACAAGCAGCTATTCCACAACATCCAATTCAAGAGAAATCACAAGTGCTAGTATGGTTAGTCAGGGGGAAGTCATTAGTATTGTTAATGCAGACATGTGTGATGCTTTATGAACCAGTTTTTTAAATGTTTTTTGAACAGAATATAGGTGCTCATCTCTGATGTTCTGAGGGACCGAGTTCCACTCTTGTGCAGCTGTAACTGAGAAGGCACTCTGAAGACACTTCTCCTCAGAGGAACAATACAGTCTCCTCGGGCAGACCCTCGTGTTTCCCTCTTTGAGCTGGTTCTTATGTTTACAAACTGATTGAGTGGAGGGGATGACAAACCATTAATGATTTTATATATTAGACAGAGGTTTGAATACTTGTTGACATTCTCCCAGCTTAACAGTTTATGCTTCTGTAAAATGGTGCAATGATGATGTCTTGAAGGTTTTTTATCTAGAATCTTGATTGTCTGTTTGTATAGTGATTCAATGGGTTTTAGCGTTGTTTTGTTTGCCTGTGACCATGTTGTAAGACAGTATGTTATGTGAGAAAAGACCACAGCATGCATGAACATTTTAGCTGCCTGCAGTGATAAATGTGACCTAATGAATCTGAAATTGGACAAGTTAAACTTTACACGGTTGCATACTTTTTTGATTTGTGATTTAAATGTTAATTTTGAATCAATTAGGACCCCGAGATATTTGAATTCTGACACAACTTGTATTTTTTCTCCTGCCACAAAAACATCTGCCTGATTACTAGTACTTGTAATGTTTGATTTAGAGAAGAACATTGCTACTGTTTTATTTACATTGAGCTTTAAGGTGGACTGATTTAACCATTCTTAGACATTGGCCATGGATTGTGTAAGTTTATCAGCTACTTGAGTTGTGTTTTTACCATGTGCATAAATGACTGTATCATCTGCAAACATCTGAATGAAGACATTGAAACAGACTGAAGGGAGGTCATTTATGTACAGAGAGAAAAGCAATGGCCCCAGAATGGAACCCTGTGGGACACCAGTAGACAGAGGGAGGGGAGGGGAGTGGAAATTATCCATTCTGACAGACTGTGATCGATTTGATAAATATGATTCTATCCATTTTATTGTATCAGCACCAACCACACCACCCTTATCCAGTAAATCTCTGAGATTTTCAACAAAAAACAATTAGCCGTCTCTGTTGAGTGCTGAGCTCTCAACAGACAGTATTGAGAGCATTCTGTCATAATGACAGTATTATGACAGAATTATCAGACCTCATGCTCTATTACGCATGTCTCCTGCAGAAAGAGCCTCTGTCTTGTCAGGATTTTAGCAGATTTCAGGCTCTCCCGGGGGCGGGGCGTGTTGTATCGATCAGGTATGAGCGGATGTCCGGCTAGTGAAGTTTGAGCCAATTCTTCTCGTCATTTACGCACTCACTAATGTTCATTTAGCATCATAACTTATTTTATACAGCGATAAACTGTTTTAGTGTGCTGACAACAGCGCTAGCAAGTGTTGCGACCACGCAGACAGTGGCACTTTCTGCACTCAGGCTGTGCACACATCTGCTGTGTTGATAAACAAATAATCCATCCATATATTAGGCGCATCGTTGTATAAGCCGCAGGGTTCAAATTGTGAGAAAAAAGTAGTCGCGTATAAATTACAGTATCTAGTGTCAGTACAAATTCAGCAATAATTTAGTATCTGGGTATATTTTTTTGACAATCCTAACCACCCTGTATGCATGTATTAATTTCATGGAAATCGCAAAACGCTTCAATTATTTACACAACAGCAAGAATCTATCTATACATCCTGATCTCTGCAAACATGTTCTGAAATGTGTGGGATTTTTGTATTACTTTATCAGTTCATATAAGATAAGATAAGATAAGATAAGATAAGATAAGATAAGATAAGATAAGATAAGATAAGATAAGATAAGATAATCCTTTATTTGTCCCACAATGGGGAAATTGCAGTGTCACAACGCAAGTTACAGAAACAGTAGGAAAATAAGAGCATGCATCAAATCAAATCAACTAAAAAACACAACACTGTAAGCTAAGCTAAAAGGCACAGGAACATTGCACAATAAGTGTTTTTGATTCTGAGATGATTGTGTACAGTGCAGTGATGGACAGTGGTGGGTAAATAAGTAGCAGGTAAAGTGACTTTAAATAATATTGCACATTGTTATTATTACTATGGAGATGACACATGGTTGTTATGGGGATGACACATGACTAGCATTGTTCATTATACAGTCTGACAGCAGCAGGAAGGAAAGACCTGCGAAATCTCTCCTTTACACAGCGAGGGTGAATCAGTCTGTCACTGATGCTGCTCTCCAGAGCAGACAGGGCGTCCTGCAGGGGGTGACCCTCATGGTCCAGCATAGACATGAGTTTAGCCAGGACCCTCTTGTCCCCCACCTGCTGCACCGAGTCCAGAGGACAGCCCAGGACTGAGCTGGACTTCTTGATGATCTTGTCCAGTTTCTTCCTCTCCCTCTCTGTGACGCTGCTGCTCCAGCAGACCACACCGTACAGGATGGCTGATGCCACCACAGAGTCATAGAAGGTCCTCAGGAGTGGCCCTCTCACTCCAAAGGACCGCAGTCTCCTCAGGAGATAGAGCCGACTCTGGCCCTTCCTGTACAGTGCATCTGTGTTATGAGTCCAGTCCAGTTTATTGTTCAGATGCACACCCAGGTACTTGTAAGAGTCTGTCTTCTTTCAAATGCTAATGCTGCTGGAGTTGTTTACAGTGTGCAGTCTGAACGGAAACCTACTTTTTGAAAATCTGTTGAAAATACATTGTACACTCCTAATAAACTCTATAGTGTTTAATTTGCATTCCTGCTCCTCCACAGACATCATCGTGCTGATTGCGTCTGTGGCGGTGGTCTCGGCAGGGAGCCAGGGAAACATTTTTGCGACGTCGGTGCTGCGGAGCCTGCGCTTCCTGCAGATTCTCAGGATGGTGCGGATGGACCGGAGAGGAGGCACCTGGAAACTGCTGGGCTCTGTGGTCTACGCTCACAGCAAGGTGCAGCATCAGGGGCATTCACAACATCTCAAATCACCCCCCTTAGAATTATATGGGTCTAGGTAGAGATTGATTATTTATGTTTTTTTCCTGGCCAAAGAAAATGTATTGATTTCAGCCACATGAATAGAACCAACTTGACCAGTGAATTGTCTTATTACACCAATTTATAGATCAAAATGACTCAACCAATATCTTGGAACCGATATCCGAGCCATCAAAATGTTCAATATCGGCGTCAATATATCCGATACCAGTATTGTATTTGTGCAGCCCTACTTTTTTTCACTGTGGTTGTACAATGGATACTGTATTAGCCTTCCATTAACTGCTTTGTAAGTGGTATACATAGGTAAAAAACATCACTATATTCCTACTTCTTCTCCAGTAAATAGCTTTATATGGGTTTCAGTTTCCTGTTTATAGGTGATGTTTTGAGGACTTTGCCCATTCAGAACATTTTGTTTTGAATTGTCACTGTAATTGCTATGGCAACGGTGCTTGATTTTCATCACTCTAAAACCCATGGGCAGAATCCGCTGACCTCAAAAGAGCACAGACTACACCTATTGTCCATTTTGTATTAGAGATTCTGTGAAAAACTGTTAATCTAATGTGTTGTGTGACAATGTTTCATTTTTAACCGAGACTCTTATCGAGACTTGCTTCTAACAGGGACAGAAATCAGGTCCTCTTGATGTAAATCCTTTATTATTAAAACATGGCTTAAAGTTCAGATATGGGTTAATAGGTTTAGGTTAGGCAAATAGTAACTATGGTTAAGATTATGAAATTAATTTAAGTCAATGTAATGTCCCAAAGAAGAAAAACCTAACCCTAGAATACCCTATAATCTTAAGTTTATATGTGTTTAACCCTTTACCACAATACCCTATTTTTGCAGGAGTTGGTGACTGCCTGGTACATTGGTTTCCTGGTTCTCATCTTTTCTTCGTTCCTTGTCTATTTGGTGGAGAACAAGTTTAACAAAGAGTTTGCGACCTACGCTGATGCTCTGTGGTGGGGCACGGTGAGTTCACTCAAGCTCCCAAAAAATATTATCCTCTTGCTTTAAAGGGCCTCTGATTTATTCAATAGTCAAAATAAATGCTCTTTACGCCATGCTAAATAAGAAACCAATTGCAGCTGTAATTTTGTGCATTTTATAAAGCATTTTGTAATGTAAATCAAGTTATGCAGAAGCGACTGTACTGACAATCGGGCTCCTCGTTTATTAAGAATCATGAGAAACTAACTGTCTGACACTATCTCAGACACTTAATTCTCTGTCATGGTGCATTATCATGAGTGACATAAAAGTTTAAAGTAGGCTTACTTTAAGATTGGAGAACTGTACTCAAAAATAAGCAGCATGAAACTATCCCACCCAGGCGTTTCTGTACCATGGTGCAATATCCGAATTGCAGAGATGACTAAGTGGGCAGAGCTAATGGTCAGAGGAACTAAAACATGTTCCTGAGCAGTGTTGGGAGAAACGTGTTAGAAAAGTAGGGAATTACTGTAATGCAGTGCTTTTTGCTGGTAAAAATGGTAATAATTTACAAATTCGCTAAAATCACCACGAGATCAGCAGCAGTGAAACATCTGATCAGATCAGAACAGATACATAGCGTCATTGTGAATCACATCAAAATGTATTATTAAAGGCAGCCACACACTACAGAAGAATTTGCCCGATTTTGGCTACGATTGGGGTAACCGGACTTTTGTCTTGTCTATGATCTGCTCTGTCAGATCATAACCACAAAACATCAGCAACGCCACGGCAACAGCCAATAAAACAGAGCATCAGGGGCAGACAGTGACGGACACAGAGGCGCAACATACAAACTCGGGATATAGTGAAAATAATTATGACTCACCTCTCCTAAAGTTGAAAATATAAACTGCAGCATCTCATCCACATTATCCATAGAATTTGTCCACCGCAAATAATGACATCCAGTCCACAAAACAGCGCTATGAATCCAGTTTGAGGCATTCTTTAAAAATAAAGGTGAGAGTAGTTCCTCACATGTGTCTGTTTACATCCACACAGCGCACAAATCGGGGTGAAGCTGCAGATTAGCGATAGTGACTTTACGTCCTGTTCAGCTCAGTCAGATCACGTCACCTTCCACTGGATGTGTGACAAGCTAATTGAGCATCATGAGCTACATTTAGATTGCCAAATCCATATTTCCAGTTATTTTGGTGAGAGCAACTTGAAAATAATGCAATAGTAGTGTAATGCCTTACATTTTAAATACAGTAATATTGTAATGTAATGAATTACTTTGAAATGACAGTAGTAAATAACTAAATATTACAGTTTTGAAGTAACTTGCCCAACACTGTTCCTGAGTCATGGTTTCAAATCGGGTACAGGCTCTTGTAAAGGTTCATTTACATCTTGTGTGGTCCTTAGACTAGGTGTTGTCCAGAATGATTAACATGGTATTCATTTTGACCTAATTTAGTCAAAAGATAGACCATGTTTTGACCTGGGTCAAACTTTTCTAAATAAATGGTTCATGATCCCCTATTGCAGTTTCTAAATACACGTTGTTATTAGACAAAAGATTGTCATTTCCAACACAAAATTGTAGTTTCTTTAACATTATGTGATCTGGCATAGATCAAGACCATTAAAACTACTCAAGGTCAATCTTTTTTATGCTTTTTCACTTTTTAAATGAGTATCTAGTTTCGACATTAGTTTAAATACCATTTAGTATCTGGCTATTGATTTTGTGGGACAACCTTACTTGGGTTGGGCCCGACTTAATCCTGGTGTAGACAATGTTTAGTTTAGATCAGTTCAAACCTATGGGATTAATGTCTGGTCTTATTATACTTATCCGCTGGTTTAGACCTATAACTGGTTTCAACTTGTCTTTAGTAATGTTTCTTTTGGTCTAGGTTTAGTTTTTGTTTTATTCTCAAGTTGACTTACTAACTTATCCAACTTACGTAAGCTTTTCTACCCTGTTTACCTTATTTACCTTTCTTGATTTAACCCATTTTGTCCTGGTTTATTAGTGGTAAAATTCTGGTTTGTGGTTATGCATAAGTTGCTTCCTGTTTTTGTACCAAATTGTGTTCCTCAAATATTGCTCATATGTGGCTGCATGCATTAACAACCATTTTCATAGCGGATCAAAAATCATAATGGCACTAATGGATGTCATTGTTAAGCTTCACAATAAAAGACTGAATGGGAGCTTTTTCAATCACAAATGTGTCCTCAAACCGCAGACAGATAAATAGAACATGATTAGACCAAAATCAAAACACACCTTTGCAATGTCCTGCTCTGAGTTCAGTTTTAGTGGCTTTATGGAAGCAAAGACACTGCAATAAGTGGCCCTTTTTAGATGTGAACGTGGGGGGGAGTATATTGTAAAGTTGTATTTGTAAAAACACACTTAACTCGGCATTTTGAGGGAATCTAAAAGCTTTCAAATTGCATCTTGTAATTGGAGTTGTAGTAGTGTCAGTGAAAGTAGTACAAATTGTAGTAGGTCTGTCTGGGTGATGAGGTGAAGCAATTAATCACGTTTTAGTAGTGATAACAATAGATGTGTAATTAAAGAAAAAACACTTTTAATTCTAACAGCACAGTAGATTTTAAAACATCACTCACAAAAACAAAACTACCCCAGAAGTCGTCCATTTTAAGCATTTTGCATTAGTCTAAAGTTATTCCTCACTTATCTCATGCATTCCAAGTATCATAATTATTCACCGCATTGAGTTTATAAGCGCTTTCCATAATTCTGAGAGACCAGAGTGGAGTTTGCCGTGACTATAAAGCTTCCGACTAGCAACTAGCATGCTAATGTGTGCTTCCTGATTATTAGACAATTAAATGCTTTCCAATTAGATGCAGACAGTATGCAGCACATTTATTTTGACCTCTAGAGCTGCTGATACAACATAATCTGTACCATAGACTGTATAGAGAAAAGGACTAAGACTAGCAGTTATATGAGCAATTTTGTACCCAAATTCCATATTAGGAATTTATTTACAGACAAACTAGCAAAATAAAAACACCAGGGTCATGTAGAGCGGGTTAATAAGAACATTTGAGTCGATGGAGCCGGTAGCGCATGTTCACTTCATATATGACTAGAGCAGACGTGGGCATTGTACAGCTCCTGGGCCACAAACAGCCCTTTTGTTGACTCCGACCGGCCCGTTTAAGCTACTTTGGTATTACAAAATAAACATATTTTATAATTTTACCTCATTGATATTTTTTGTAAGACAACCCCACTTTTGCTTGCCAAAACAATGCTATTTACTAGGTTTTTGTTTTTTTTTATAAAGAAATACAATTAATATTATGCAGAACTGAGTTTGAGCATTTTGGCCCGGCCCTCCACAGTATTTTCTGTTTCTCATGTGGCCCCATGGAAAAAATAATTGCCCACCTCTGTTGTATAAGCAACTCTTGAGGTCAAAATAAGTGAGCAGTGTATTGTCTGCATTTAATTATAAAGCATTTTCTTGTCAGAGAATCAGGAAGAGTGAGGTTAGCATGTTATTTGTCGTTAGTCTTACTGTGACAGCAGTGGTAGAATGTAACAGAGTAAAAGTAGTGAAATATTGTACTTAAGTAAAAAGTAATTGAAGTGTCTATATTGTACTTAAGTACATTTTACTCAAGGTATGATTTTGATGTTAAAAATCCATGGTTTAAAAAAGTCAGTTTAACAGAATATTGGACATTTAATAGTTTCTAATTATGTATAAATATAACACATTACACATAACATTTTTTGGTAATTTTTAATGAATGCTAAAATTGAGGTAGAGGACCAATAAATAAAGAAGTTTTCCTCTGTTTCCTCATTCAAATATATAATATATATTAACACAACAACACAACACAACAACACCAACAACAACTAAGCACAAACTAAAACAATGGGTCACTCAATCAGTCAATAAATAAATCAATCAATCAATCAATCAATCAATCAATCAATCAAATGGATGAAAAACTGTCAAGTGTTTTTCAAATCCAGTTTAGGAGGTAGGAGTTAGGGTTAGGAGTTACTCTTTAGGTTTTATGACAACTCTACTTCGTCTGATGAAGATCTGCCTGCCCTGATGATGAACCTCTTGCATGGACATTTTACAGTCTTCACTCACACGTTCTATCTCTGTCTTCAGGTTGTTGATTACAAGATCTTTCTCTTGCATTTGCAGGCCCTGCTCCTCCAGAACCTTCACTCTGTCAGCTAGATCTTTCTCCAGCTGAGCAATGACCAATATTTTCTGGTCCATTTCCATTCTCATCTCCTCCATGTAATTGTCCGAAAGGAACTTGGCCTCTTCAGACGATCTAGAGGAATCTTTCAGGGTGTGGACCTCATTTTGAAGATTCTTGATCTTCTCCTCCAGATTGCCAATTGTCCCATCTTTGTCTTTCAGAGTCACCTGAAGTTGCTGGTTCCTCTGTGTCTCTTCCAAATATTTCTGTACCTGTGTCTTTGCCTCTTGAGCTGACACTTCACAAGCCTTCTTTAGAGTTTGGACCTCGTTTTGGTGTTTTAGGCTCTGCTCCTCAAGCTCTTTCACAGCTATGGACAACCTTCTCTCCAGTTGTCCATACCTCTCATCGCTGAGGTCCAGCGCGCATTGGAGGTGGTTCTTTTGCTCCTCCATGTTTTGCTCACAGGTCACTATCGCCTCCTTCATAGATTGGAAATCCTTCACCATGGCCTGTTCTTGGATTTGGTATTTTCCAATCATGTCCTCCAGGTGGCGTATAATGTTCTGTTTTTCTTCGAGCTTCTGCTGACCCTTCTGAGCCTGGTCCAGTGCATTCCTGGTCTCTTGTTGTTGTATCTCCAGGTTGGTCTTTGTCAGGAGCAGTTCTGACTCTAATCTGGAAATCTCGTCATTCTTCTGCTCCATCTTCTCATGCAGGCACCTGTTCATTGCATCAGTGTCCTGCAAGATTCTTTGGCTCTGTTCAGATACATTTTGTGCAGCTTGCTGGGTCTTCTCCAGTACTGCCAGAAGCCGCGCAGTTTTCTGTCTCATCTCCTCCTGAATGGTTTTGGAGAAGTTGGTGGAGTCATGTAAAGCCATCTCCACTGCGGCTCTCTCCTCTCTCTCTATCTGCAGTTCATCTTGGAGAGCGTGAATCGTGACCTCTGCTGCACTGAGCTGCTCCTTCAGCTCTTTTACCAGGCGGGCGTTTTTTCTGAAAAACTTCATCTTGGGAGCTTTGAGAAAATGCTGCTACTCGTGTCAAGTTCAAGTGAATTATGAGCTGTGTAAGGACAGAGACGTCAGCTCCACTAATTTGGGCGGTAATGCGTCAAAGGGGTAACCATGACGATGGAACTGTTTGCGCTTTAACGCGTGGTGATGTCATAGCCTCAGGTTCAATGGAATTCCAGGGACTCAAATACAATAAATAAATTCAAATAAAAACACTATGTGCTTAATTATTAGGCAAGTTATATTTATGAGGATTCATTTATTAATTCATCCAAAATGTTAATAAACCTCAAACCTGAATATTTAAGAAAGTAAAAGTGAAGTTTTGGCTTTCTTGAGAGAAAATCTATGCGTGCACAATTATTGGGCAAATATTAATGTACAGAATTATTACGCAACTAAATGAAAAATGAACATTTTCCATTTTCACCTGTTGATTTTCATCTATCAGAATAGTAAACAGCTCAAAATTTACAAATAAACATTTCTGACATTTAAAATAAAATTAAAAAAAAATCAGTGACCAATATAGCTACTCTTCTTCTCAATAATGGTCATAAGCCTTCCGTTCAAGGAATCTGTCAGTTTCTTGATCTGTTGATGATCAATTTTTTGTGCAACAGCAACAACAGTCTCCCAGACACTGTTCAGAGAGGTGTACAGTTTTCCTTCACCATAAATCTCCTGTCTACGAAGGGCCCACAAGTTCTCCATAGAGTTTAGGTCAGGTGAGGAAGGGGAACATGTCATTATTTTTTTGTCTTTAAGACCTTTACTGGTTAGCCACACAATGGAGTACTTCGAGCACGCGATGGAGTATTGTCCTGCATAAAAATCACGGTTCTTCTGAAAGTAGTGGTTGGTGGTCGGGTTTCAGCCTTCCTCACCTTGGCCATGTCTCTGAGCACTGAACACCTTGTACTTCTGGGCTCTCCAGGTAGGTTTCAGTTCTTGAATATGACAGCGCTGGAGGATAACGGGTTCCTGGTAGCTTCATGTTTGATTCTTTTCAAATCTCTTGCAGTTAATTTGCTTCTTTTTTTCTCAATACATTTCTTGCGACACTGTTGACTATTTGCAAAAAAATGTTTGATGGTTCTGTGATCACGCCTCAAAATCAAGAGTGCTGCATTCCTCTGAAAAAACTTTTTTTTTTTCTTTTTTTTTTACAGTTTTTGACTTGTCAGAGTTTTGCCAAAGGAAAAGAAGCTGCCTAATAATTCTGCACCCCTTGATATAGTGTTGGTCTCCTTAGGCCACACCCTCCTTCATTAGACAAATACACATCACTTAATATACTTAAATCCAATAAGAATTCAACTTTATACAACTTGTTTATTTTATACAGCTTAGAGTTGGAGAATCTGCAAAAAAATCATGATATGGTCAAAAAACCAGGCTTGAAACCAGCGCCCAAACACCCCCTCTTATTATTTAACTGATTAGAATCAATAAAAAAATTGATCATTGATTTCTTAAACTGTTTTCTCCTTACAACCTCTTGTATAGCTGAGAGATTTATTTGTATTACTATATTTATATATATATTTTTCTAGCCACTGAACAAAAGTCACTGCCTTGTTCATCCCATAGGTTAGCACAAGGTTAGCCTGTATTTGTATTTAACATTTGCTGTATTGTAGGTCTATTATGATACATTTTTAACCTTGTATATTTTTTTATTTTATGTTTTTACTAAAGGTCCTGTATATTGAGGGTTAGCTTTATATACTGTCTATAATCTGTACTGGGGCAAGACTAATTTTGCTCAAATACATGGGGAAAAACTGGGTACAGGTACTTTGAACCTTTTTTAAATCAGTACATTTTCTGCACAACCGAGCAGCCCTAAATTATGAGTCCTGCTTCAAATGCTCCTTTCTTGTTTTAGGGAATGTTGAAATCATGTGTTATAAATTTGCTAAAATGATTTGCTCTTATGACTCTTTACAAATTCATTTGCTTGAGAAAGTGCATTCAAACCTCACCACAATAAAAGCTGTCTTTGAGATGGCACATGGTCTTAACCCACAGAACCCCAAACACATCTCATGACTCACACATAATAGATATTTTCAGTTATCACACAACGCCACATTGTAAACTTGTTTTCAGCTTTCCCATTTGGTGAGTAATTTCATTTTTAGTGCCCCCACATTTCTGATAAGGGCATTATGTAACAAAGGTGGGTAAAATTGCTCTTACTTAAGGCAATTTAGTTATTTTAGTTGTACCCAATTTTTTCCCTATGTGTTTGAGGAAAATTTCTCTTGCCCCAGTTGAGATATATACTGTATGATATAAGCAGCTATTGAGGCCAAAATTTTATTTGGTATACATAGGTTGTATTGAGTATAAGGAAGTGTGCATTAGCATGATAATTTTTGTTAATATTACCATGATTGCAAACTCCACTCTTCTGAAAGTCGTGAAAGCGCTTAGAAAATCATTCACGGGGTGAATAATTAGGATGCTTGGAATGCATAAAGAATAAGTGAGGAATAACTTTTGATCACTGCAGTTTAAAATGAACTAGTTCTGTTTTTCATGTTTTTAAGACAGTAAAAATAAGGTATAGCGCCTTTAAATTTACTTAACTTGACATTGGAGACTAAGGCCCCAGCTTGGTACTACAGTCCCTGACAAAAGTCTTGTCGCTTATCCATTTTGTAGAAACAAAAGCTTATAACCTGACTTTAAATGAATCGATTGGTTTTTAGAAATGTCTCATATGAAAGCTAAAACCCTCCCAAATTATCCTCAATATACTAAAATAAATTTGCTTCACTGAAGAAAGATTGATCATTTAATGAACACAGAAAGGTCAGATTTTGGCAAGACAAAAGTCTTGTCGCCTACAGAAAATTGAACAAATAATTTACTTCAAATACAAAAATATGTTGCATAACGTCAGTGAATTAAGTAGTGGTGCTGTGAGATCCATATTTAATATCTTGTATGACTTCCATGAGCTTGAAGGACTGCATCCATGCGGTTCGACAATGATTCATACAATTTGTTGATGAAGTCATCAGGAATAGCAAAGAAAGCAGTCTTACATGCCTCCCAGAGTTCATCAAGATTCTTTGGTTTTGCCTTCCATGCTTCCTCTTTCATTCTACCCCAGACATGCTCAATGATGTTCATGTCTGGTGACTGGGCTGGCCAGTCCTGGAGCACCTTGATCTTCTTCGCCTCGAGGAACTTTGATGTAGAGATAGAAGTATGCGATGGAGCACCATCCTGCTGCAAAATTTTACCCCTTTTATGGTTGGGAATGTAAGAGGTAGCTAATACTTCTTGATATTTTAGGCTATTGATATTGCCTTCCACCCTGCAAATGTCTCGCACACCCCCATACTGGATGTAACCCCAGACCATGATTTTTCCGCCACCAAACTTAACTGTTTTCTGGGTGAATCTTGGATCCATGCGGGCTCCAGTAGGTCTCCTGCAATATTTGCGGCGGCTGTGATGTAATTCAACCGAGGATTCATCTGAGAAATCCACCTTCTGCCACTTTTCCAGTGTCCATCCTTTTAGCAGGCTGTGGGCCTTGGCAAATGCCACACGGTTTTTTAATTGCCTTTTGTTTAGTGCTGGTTTCTGTGCACTGATTCGACCATGGAGGCCATTTTGAGACAGAATTCTACAAACTGTTCTGGTTGACACAGGGACTTGAGGTGACCAGGCCTGGTGGAGCTCTGCTGCAGTGGAAAAGGGGCTGGCCTTGGATTTTCGAATCAACAAACGGTCCTCCCGAGCAGTTGTCTTGCGGGGTCTGCCGGACCTGGGCTTGTCAAAAACATCTCCAGTCTTTTCAGATCTTTTTCTTATTCTTTGTACTTGACGCTGAGACACATTGAAGGTGTCAGCCACCTCAGCAGTGGATCTGGTCTTCAGCCTCTTGATAATTAACGCTTTGGTCTCAGGGTGGATCTTAGGCATGTTGTCAGAGGTCAAGTTGCAGTTGATGTGAAGGTCTGGTGTGCTGGGGTTCTTTTTATACACACCCACTAATTGATTGATCAGTAACTGATCACAGGTGAGGCTGTAATCTAGGATTGGGTGCATCATATGACAAGGCGACAAGACTTTTGTCTTGCCAAAATCTGACCTTTCTGTGTTCATTAAATGATCAATCTTTCTTCAGTGAAGCAAATTTATTTTAGTATATTGAGCATAATTTGGGAGGGTTTTAGCTTTCATATGAGACATTTCTAAAACCAATCGATTAATTTAAAGTCAGGTTATAAGCTTTTGTTTCTACAAAATGGATAAGCGACAAGACTTTTGTCAGGGACTGTACATGTACTACAGATATACTTTTAGGAAAGGGAAGTATGTCGTATCAGTTGCATGTTTTTTACAGATCACCTTGACAACCATTGGTTATGGAGACAAGACACCAAAGACGTGGACAGGAAGGATGCTGTCTGCAGGCTTCGCTCTCCTGGGGATCTCTTTCTTTGCCTTGCCAGCGGTGAGTCTATACCAAGAAAACAATTACATCAACAATTCTAATACCTCTCAATTCAATAACCCATATTGAATTCACAGCGTTTTTGTTTTTTTTTTAATAAATCTTTTGGTCTGTCTTATTCTAATACTTATACTTTATGTTTAGGGCATTCTGGGCTCAGGCTTTGCCCTCAAAGTTCAGGAGCAGCATCGGCAGAAGCACTTTGAGAAGAGGAGGAACCCAGCCGCCTACCTCATCCAGGTACTAACTCAAATATTTACACTTCTAATGCTAAACAATAATTAAAAATTTTCATTTCATTTTTTTAAAGTGTGATTTATAATGTTTTGTTTTCTATTGTTGCACTGTTAACATGTGTTTCTTCTGTCAGCTTACATTCAGGATCAGGGTCTGGAGTTCATTTTGTGTCTTATTTTGTTCCAGTTGCATCCACACCACAAATAAGAAATGTGTTTGGGCTGGCATAATATTATGACACATCGAATATGCTTTTTTAAGGGATATATTTACTAAGCGTTTGCGCATGTGCTAAGAGCACTGGACACGCTAAAAAGAAGCAAACAGGGCGTTTTGGCCAAAATACACCAAAAATAAGGAGGAACAAATGCAGATTAAGTAGTTTAGCTGCTTGTGGAAGCACATTGAAAAGACAAGTGTAAAATTTATGTGGAGGATAGACAGATCCAGTTTCTGCACCAATGGTGCATTAAACGTTATGTAAAGTAAGAGTGCATACACTAGCTAATTCCCAAAGTTAAAATAGCTTAATTGTGTTGTTTTAAAGGCGGCTGCAGCGTAATAAAACAACACACTTTACCTGTGGCACTTTGGCCCTGTTCTGTCCATCACACTGGACTTTCATAAGTCAGTCTCTCATCCTTAAAGTCCTGACAGTAGAGACCAGGGCTCCACACAGTGTACAGGAAGAAGAGGCATGCCTGTTGATCACTGATCTCCTCCCGTGCTGTGCCGGTCCCACATGGCCAAACCATGTACGCGGCGTGCCTTTGTTCGTGTTTCTTCTTCAACTTCACTATAATCTGTTCCGTACTCTGCATTGTTAGCAGCACTATAGTAGGATCAACGTATTTTTCAGATTTATTTAAAGTAATTATAAAAGTAGCTCTTGTACATGTAGCTTTCTCTCTTTCTCCCCTCTGATTTTGTTCCATGTTGCCTCAGACTGCGTGGCGTTATTACTCCACAGACAGTGCCAGGCCATACCTGGATGCCACCTGGCGACACTACGAGAGCCTCCTGCCCGTGCACAGGCAGGTGGCACTTCCCGCTGAGCCGCTCCGAGATGTGTGCCACTAATCAGACTCTTAAATGTGTTTCTCTTCAACGGGACCCTTTAAAAGTTTGGGGTTTAAGATGTAGTTATTTTAAAGTGACACTTTATAATAACTAATTAAGCTTGAACAAAGACTTAATTCATAATGAACAGGTAAAAAGTTATTATGAAGTGTTACCAAAGTTTGTCCTAAATTTGAAAATGGAGGCACTGAAGGCAAAAATGAAATGGAAAATAATGTAATTCAACAGAGAATTTGGCATCGTGGCTGAGTGGCTAGCACTCACGCCTCACAGCAAGAAGGTTCCAGGTTCAATCCCTGGGTTGCCCGGCGTTTGCCTGTTCTTCCTGTGTCTGGGTGGGTTTCTGGGCACTCCAGTTTCCCCCCATCAACCCAAAAACATGCTCCATAGGTAAAAAATCCTCCAGCTGAGGTCCTGACCAAGCCTAGAAATAAGATCATGGAGATGGGTCCCCGGGCGCCTTCATGTACTGCCCACTGCTCCTGAAAGGATGGGTGACAATTTCTCTACAGGGATAATAAAAGTACTACAAAAAAACAACAACATGTAGTTATATCCTTTGCAATTTATTCCGGATATTGGTGAACATTTTTGATGAAAACATTTGATGAAAGTTTGTAATTTGTGATCTTTACCAAATTATACTTAGCCCATTCATTTTTGAGGCTATAAAAATGTGTTTTTTCACCCTTGATGAGCCAACTAACTGATATTTCAACCATGGAAATTCAAATTTGTAATCTTTTGTTAGAAAGATCTAAAACCATTAGTATTCAGATCAGATGTCAGTTAATCATTGAAATGGTCTACATCATTTGGCCTCCCGTTGCCTCCATTACAGAACTGTGAATATTCTGATGCCAGCTTTTTAAAGGGTCTGTACCTTCTTAACTGAACTGCCTTCTCTCTCATGTCTGGATTGTGATTTCAAATTGATTTGGTTTCCTCTTCTCTCCTGTTTGGTGGACTCTGCATGCAGTGTGTGTGGCGTAGTTATGCAGCTGATGAGAACTCAGTTTCCATTGCAACCTGGAAGCCTCACTTGAAGGCGTTGCATACCTGCAGTCCCACAAAGTAGGTACAACTATGGCAGTGCAATCTAAGTCCGTGCCATATTTATTTCTTCTACGTAGTTTTGTATTTATTTTACAATTATTGCCTTACTCTCCCTTTATTTTTAAATATGGTCTCACTACAATTCGCTTTTCTTTATTACTTTATACAGAGATACTAATCATTTCCAGGCTCTGATATGGTAATGGTAATGTAATCAGGCCCCAGATATTACCTGAAACAAACCTATTCAAATCCAGGACCCAAATCAGATCTAAAGAAAGACCTGTCCAAACAAACCGGATAAACTAATACAAACCCACACTATGCATGTCATTATGAGACAAAAACAGCGATTACAACACTTTTTGGCAACATAAACAGGTTCATTTCCTTTTACTTTCATTCACCCTATATAATCTAATAAAAAAAAATAAATAATAATAATCAAACGTTTATTTGGTGTAGAATTACTCAGATTTTAATTGTCAAAATTTGTCAAAATTAACTGTACAATAGATTTTTTGTTTTTATTGACACGCTCTCTGTAAACTGAGTATGAGTCTGAAAATGAAACAAAACATAACTCCAGATATATTTTGGATAAGGTAGCAACATTCTAACATGGCTTAAATCTCACACGAGCCAGTTTTGTTTAATACAGGACCGTTAATCAGGCTAAAAACAGTCTTCCACTACTCAGGATCTGGATGCCATCAGTGAAGGCTAAACCAGATGAAACAAAAATCACTTAAGAAAGTCAGAATGTATTGAACCAAGTTAGCTGAGTGTTCAATGATTCAGCTAGTCTTAGCCGCACTCCTGAATCAGCTTTATAGGACTGTAATAAATTTATAATAGCCATAGCACGCCAAACTCAATGAACAGACCAATCCCGACGTTATGAATTTGCAGCTACTAAACTGCTGCAACTGAGCATTTCCTTTTGGCTTAGACGAATCGAAATATAAATCAGATTAGAGACTGGAAATATTGCTAAAGTTATTCACCATGATGTGTATAAGCACTTCACAATTGCTATTATGTTATGCTTAAAATACAGTCGGATCTATAAAAGTAATGAAATGAGTCGTTGGCTTCTGTTATTGCAAATGTTGATTCAGTTTGAGCACACTGACCTGCATGTGTGTGGTGAGCCTGCTACATAACTCTGCAATGATCTTTATTGATTTATGAATGGCTTAGTTCAGAAAAGAAACAGGCTACGGCTAATCGAAATACACTCTCCCACCCACGAAAAGGACCAGACTGGTGTTTACTCTATGTGTCTAATACTGTACATTGAGTTGTGTGTAAAATTAAATATGAATAATTTGAAAATTGTTGTAGTTAGAAATTGGATTTACATTAGTTATGCTTACATTCAGTACACATTGTAAAATATTGCACACATTTTTATGATTCAGATTTAAAAACTGTAAAATGCCATATATCGTTCACAGTAATTACCTTGTTTTATGATGTGTTGTCTATGTTTTTTTAAGTACCTGTTAGTAAAATATCAAACAATGTATACAATAAATTAATAGGAAAAAAATATATACCAGATTTTTATGGAAAATAGTCAGTTTAATCAGATTTTACATTTAAATTCTGATAAATTTTCTAACTTGGATTTAACTGAAAATATTAACTACCAAATTCCGCTACTGAAATTCAGAACCAATATTATTCAAACATGTTTATATTTATATATATCGGTCAGTTTGCGCCATTGCAGTCTTTTTCTATTGCGTTAATATTGCTATGTGAAAATGCCGTACAAAATACTACAGGAAATACAGTCTCTATATCCAGTAGTTTAACATTTGACAAAAATAAATGATATTTGAAGAAATAGTTCTCAGAATTACCTATTCAATCTCAGCACTGTCGGCCAAATGGAAACCCCGCCATACTAAGCCACAGGTCTGGTCCTTTTAGCACAGAACGATTAATCACACAAGTTATTGCAATAAAAGTATTTTTTCTAACTCTCTCTTTTCCATTTTTTTTTTTTTCCTTTGTCATATTTGAACCAGGAAGGAGCAGGGCGAGTCAAACACAAGGTAAGTGACTAAACGGTTTTATTTTATTATTTTTTGTTATGTTTGTATTAATGTTTAAATAAATGTTTGACTGATATTGCCTATACATTCATAAACATGCTTGTCACTCATAGTTGGGACAGGGCGTTTAAGTTATGCAGAAGATCTTTTTGTACATGTAGCATTTCCAAATACATATATAGTTGTGTTAAATCCTCACCGATAATCAGGCATAATATTAAGCTATCAATAATTAGTTAGAAGCAGACAAGCATAAGAAGTGAAAACTACATATCATGACTTTTTAACTTCCTTTTTAGCAAACCATGATAGAGAGTTATAGTTTGATGTTAAAATACATTATACATTGGCATTGGTGGATATTAGCAAAATTGTTGTAATGCTATGCCTGATTTGCTTATTTTTAGAAGTAGCTTCAATATGACCTTTTGTCACTTTTCAAGTTCAGAAAAAAGGAACCAGGCTGCAGCTCTGTACTTCACTCTCCCACTCCCACACTTGTGTACTTTCTCTTGCAGACAGGGGGCAGTGATGTCGAGTATAGTGATTCAGAGGAGGATAGAAGATAGATAGATATATACTGTACAAAGAAAGGGTCAGGTGATGTAATCTGTTACGAAACTGTGAGCTGATGAAATACCATGGTGCAGGTATTTCAAATCTCTCGCTATATGGATGTACTGTTTTTTAGTGTCACAAAAAACTAAAAAGTCTATGATGGTGCACATATTGGAGGGCAGTTTGTTCCAGATAGAGAAAACCCAATCACCAGTGTTTGAATTGGGCTCTGGGGACTTCTAGCAGGAGTTGGCTGTTTGACCTTAAGGCCCTGTTTGAGTTTCGAACAGACAGGAGTTCAGTCAAATAAGGAGGAGCAAGGCTATTAAGAGCTTTAAAATTTTAGTATCAGTTCTAAAAGAAACTGAAAGTCAATGGAGTGATAAAAGGACTGGGGTGATAGGCTGATGTCTAATTGTGTTGGTCAAAAAACGAGCTGCAGCATTCTACACGAGTGGGATTATTTATTGATTTATTTTTTTGGTGGCACTTTTCACACCATGTACCACTTAAAAATCATCTTTTCCAGTACCACCAAATCTAAACCTGGTCTATAACAGTGCTATTTCAGAACTATATCCTTTTGACAGTGTTCTGTACCCAAGATCTCACCCAGAGGAGGGCAAAAATATGAAAAAGATTCACTCTAAAATCAAGCAAACTCTGAACTGCAGAGGACCCCGCACACATTATCGAAGTGGTACCAAAATAGCTGAGGAACCTTGCATTCATGACATTGACTGACACTATAATAGATGTCTGGATAGAACTGTATAAGGATAGTTATATTGCAGAATAAGTTCAGGTTTAGGGCAATAGTGACACTAAGAACACTAGTCAACTTTGTCCTATTTGTAATTTTGTCAGAATCAACGCCTGCAGAAATTAGAAATTAGTATCTGCTTTCAATACTGTGAATGTCAATTTTTTGACTGTCTCAAACTGTGGTATGCATTGTGTACCATTAGTGGTACGTGGACTGTTTCTGGTGATACTTGGAATCCTCTGTAGTTCAGGTAATTTAAAGTTAGAAACAAATGTATTCATATGTTTTTGTTAATCCTATTTAAACCATGGTTTAGTCCGATTTTAGACCTGTTTTAGTCTTAATTTTGTAATCTGGTGGTATATTAGATGGTACTTGGTGTGAAATGTTAAGAAGCACTGCTCTAATATAAAACTCACCCCAGTACCAGTTGTGTCCCTGGATAAACTATTAGTATAGAATTGTATTTGAGGCAATTGGAAGGACAACGCGGCATTGCCATGAAGTCCTGCAGTGGTTGAAATAACATGACATAAGAGTAGTTGAGAGAGATCTGGCTGAAAACCTCCACCCAGAGGACCCACCTGCAGACCCCTACCAGGAGTTCACGTGCCTTAGCTCCATCCACAGGTCCCTAGTAAACAGAGGCCATACCAAAAGACCGCCAAAGTCCACTTTCCTGACCGATGTTTTCAACGTAACATTACAAAAGTGTACACTGTTTTACACAAAAGACAAGCCCAAACCCTTTTCCTAACCTTAACCATTATAGATTTTTGCCTGATCTTAACCAGACACAGGGCCTACGGCTGTTTTAAACTTCTAATTTCCCTATGCAAGTAGAGTAGAGCAGAGACAACACAAAGTGAATTTCAAATTAGGAAACTTGTTTTGGGGATTATATGTCCAATCTTTAATAGCAACACTAAAGCAACAGCTATAAATAATGACCATAAGTAGAGACATGTGAGTGGAGGTGCATCCTGGTGGGGGTCTGTGGGGTAGGGTCCTCTGGGTGGAGGTCTGCAGCTGGACTCTGTTGTAGTAGTTTGTAGTGGTATAGATGACAACAAAAATAAAGAGATCTCCAAGCCCTTACTGGTGCCTGTCCCGGTCAGATCTCGTCTCTAGGGCCCTTGTTGCCATGGCCCAGTTGAACGCACGCGTAGTTAAAAGAGGGATATCGACATGAAGTGTGTGAGTCACCAAATTGCAGCCTTTTGCAAATGGCGCCGCACATGTTCATTTTGCTCAACTAAGCTCAATTGCCTCCACAGTGCCGCATCCAAATGTCAGTGTGGTCTACAACAATAGCAGCAACATCAAACCTATCTTTATGCACAATTTTTGGTTTGTATTTTACCCAATCAAACTTTTTTCATACAAAAATCAAGGGCACAATGACCCTACCACGAGTGACCAGTTTATTTTACAAAGTTTGGATAAAATTGTAGCATTTTATACATTTACTCAAGCCAGAAAACAAGTTAGAACAGCAAATTATATTTTTTGGCACAAACTGTTTAAAAATTGTGTTACAATTATAAAGGAATTAGTTGCATTGATATGCGATCAAGTTTACCCTTGTGCCTTGTCAAGGGAAATTTGTGTATCTGAAGGTACATTTATTGTGATAACTTTGGCTGTGGTTGTCGATTGCCATGAAAATTCACACTGACGTGTGTTTTTACAGGTTTTTAGACTTAGACTTAGACAGACTTTATTGATCCACAAGGGAAATTACTTGGGCACAGTAGCTCACTCATCACATTATATATTACAATAACAAAGAGTAAAAAAAATATATAAAATGGTAATAAACTTCTAAATAAGTAGCAATAAATAGCAAGTGACTGGTGTCAGGTAAGTTATATAAATGTATGTACAGTAAGTAAAAAACAAATATTGTAATATAAATACAGTATGTCATACTTATATACAAGAGGTTGTAAGGAAATAGTGCAAAGATGATGTGATGATTGTAGGGAGTATTATCTGTTACATAAGGGTGAGTTGTTGTACATCTGTATGGAGTATGGTATGAATGTAGTCCTACATCTCTCACTGTTTGAGTGGAGCTGTAGGAGCCTTTGGAGAATGAGCTCCTCTGTCCCTCTATAGTCTGGTGCAGTGGGTGAGTTGGTGTACAGTTGTAGGGAGTATTATCTCCTCTGTCCCTCTATAGTGTGGTGCAGTGGGTGAGCAGGAGTGTCCATGATGGAGAGCAGTTTGTCCAGTGTCCTCCTGTCCCTCACTGTGACAAATGTCTCCAGCTCACAGTCGATCATATGTCCAGCTTTATGGATCAGTTTGTCAATCCGCCAAATGTCCCTTTTCCTGGTGCGGCTCCCCCAGCAGACCACAGCGAAGTCCAGGGCGCTGGCCTCTACAGACTGGTAGAAGATCTCCAGTAACTTGCTGCACTCACTGAAAGACCTGAGCTTTCTCAGGAAGTAGAGTCTGTTCATGCTCTTCTTGTACACAGCATTACAGTTGTCCCTCCAGTCAAGTCTGTTGTTCACATGGACCCCAAGGTACTTGTAGCAGTCCACTATGAGTCCACTGTAGTAGTCCACTATGTGAGTTTCATCCCGATCGGACCAATTTTGGTGACGTGAGAAAATCTGTATACACACTGAGCGGAAATTTGTGTATCCATTGACTTCCATTATAAACTCATTATTTGACCCCTAATCTAAAAATCAAGGTGAAACTCATTTTTGGTGGAAGTTTTGTTTTTTTTCTGGAGCAAATCCAATGAATTTTTGTAAAAATGTTTTTCCAAAATTTACCAATTTTTAACACCTCCCCCCATCACTTCTACTGTGACCCTATATTAAAATTTGAACTATCGTCCCTAGAAACCAGGGGAGATTTTTTTTTTTTTTTCACCAAAACTGGTTTGGATGTGTTGGTAGTGAGTAACCCTTCAAGTCTGAATAGTTAGATTGAAAAAAAAGTATTTGAATCAGAGACTCATATGTCCTTGTATAGAAATATTGAATTTGAAGCTACATTTATCGTGAAAAATGTAAATGATAAATGATAGCTGTGGTAGTTCGATTGCCATGAAAATTCACACAGATGTGTGTTTTTACAGGTTTTTAGACATATGTGAGTTTCATTCGGATTGGATCAATTTTGACTTGAGAAATTTTGTATACATTGAGGGTGTTTCGGAAATCTGTGTATCCATTGACTTCCATTATAAACTCAATATTTGACACCCCCTCTCAAAATCAAGGTAAAAAATAATTTTGACATTTTTTTTATTTCTCTGCATTAAATTTGCCTACTTTTAGCCCTTCCCCCATGACCTTCACTGTCAACCAGCAAAACATAGTCAATTTTGGACAATTCATGCCTGGAACACCAGAAGAAAATAAAGAAATTCACCATAAATGGATTGGATGTGTTGGTAGTGAATATCTCTTTGAGTCTGAATGGTTGGAGTAAAAAAAATAGATTCAATGAGTGTTTCTGTGGCTATTCAAATCTGAAGTGCTATGTCCCTATGTAAAAACAGCCTATTTGTAAACAAAGCAATAAAAACAAAATAATGTTTGAAAAAGACAAGAAAATTTCCCAAAAATCACGAAGATAAGCATTAATTTTAAAGCTAAGGCTTAAAATGTTATGTTTTAACCCATATTATGATGATTTGCATAGTCTGATATAGTGTAATATAGCGAAGCAAACATGCCTTGTGAAAAAGATGAGAAAAAATGAGCACTTTGGAAATTCCCTAAAAAAATAAATTTAAAAAAATGAATCAGTCTAAAATTACCTGATTTGGGGATGTGTGGGAATACGTATAGGGCGCAGGAAACATCTGTGAAAATGGGCTGCTCATCAAAAATATGTGTTTAGGGACTGATTTAGAGCTGGGAAAAAAAGATGTATGGAATCATTATGTCAATGGAAAGGGAACTCCTTCAGGAAAAAATAAAAAATAAAAAAAAGAATCTTTGAAAAATATGAATCTTTTTTATGACAGTTTAAAAACAAAAATACACAATTTGTACTAAACACTCCCAGTGTGACTTTTTTTTTTTTTTTTTTATTCACTTTATTCAAAAACAAAAAATGTCCCAAAGTCCATATTCACACTGAACATCCACACTGATAGTAGTCAGAGTCAGAGTTTTTAAAAAAAATGCTTATAATGGAATTATCACATTTTTTTTCAAATTGGCAGTAGTTGAGTGACAAAAACTGGCATCTAAGGGGTTAATAAATTATGGTAATTTATAATCCCAATATGTCATTTTGAAGAGAATGAAAAGAAAAAAAAAAATTGCACACGTACGCGCACACTCACGACTTCATCACACAAGCCCTGCATGCACGCCGATGTCACCCACATGAGGAAAACACGAAACAAAGTCCGCTCTTAAACATACGGAGAATCCGCATCTACCCCCGAATAGAACCGTGGACAGTGACAGATGCCCCGGACGCCCCCACTCCCCCTCGCTGCCACCACATCCACAAACCCACGGAGAAGCACTGGAGCAGGACCCACACTGGACCCACCACTCAATAGCCCCCCATGTCACTGGACCCACCCTCTCCACCAAAAGAGCCAGCTCCGCCGTGCGACATGCAAACAAACAGCGCTGTGCGATGATGCCATCAGCCGCGGCCCGGCCGCGCAGGTGCAAACGTGGGCCACAGAACCGCAGGTAACCGCGCCCGAGCACAGTACAGCCCAAAAGTCCCAGCGCGAGTGCGCCCCCTAGTACAGCAGGAGTTGGGACAGACAAACACAGTGGCGCTAACTGGAGATTACCGGACGTCCCTCAGTAATGAGAACTACCTCAGGGTCACAGCACATTATTTCACCCACAGTGGGAACTTCAGTCACTTTGACTCTTATGAAGACAGAAGAGAAGCACTTCACTCACACTGATGCAGAGCACTTCATGAAAGTGGAACATGAGAGTGGAACATCCAACACAAAGTGTCTCACTGACAACTGTTATGGTTTGCAATAAAAATACATTTGCATAAAGCGGTGCCTATCCACTTTTCTATGTTGATAAGAGTATTAAAATTATGATTCAAAGGACAAAAATATGTGATTAATTTGCGATTAATTGAAAGTTAACTATGACGTTCATGAGATTAATCGTGATTACATATTTTAATAGATTGACAGCACTAAACATTATATATAATGTTTGATGATTTCATAGCAGTTAAAAAAAACAAAATACATAATTTATATGAAACACATTTTGTACACACATTTTCAACAAGGCACAAGGGTTATAGCAACACGTAACATTTAGTTTAGTTTATTTGTTACATGCATATATAAACATGCACTCAGCACAGTACGTGGTGAAAAACTTGTGTATCTTCCAGCAACACAAACAATACATACAGTAAATACATTAACTACATAGAGGAGGAGAGAGTCAGGAGTGGCTCACCTTAGGCAAAGCTGCAAACATGTGCATAAAAGCATGAGTTTACACGAGAGGCAACACAGCTGCTCTTGCAACACTAGCTTCATTGCTTACGCAAATACAGTGTTTTTAGAGAACTTATTTTGAAAGGGCATTCGAAGTTTATTTTGACACAACCTGCCCTTTTCCTGTCTTTCCCCAGCTGAAAAGCCTGGGGACACTCGATACGCGATGTGTAGTGTTATTATGTTGGCTGTGCGTGAAGTGATTGGAAAATGCAGAACGTCATGACGATTATTTTAATCTGATTTCCTGAAGCGTCACAATAGCAGAACAAGCCGAAAAATCTAACTTTGGTTAAATTCAGTTAGCACTGGTTAGCACTGCTGCACTTACGAAATGTGTAGCCATACATTTCATTGTTAATTAGTGGAGCTATTAAGACTCCAACTGAATGTTGCCAAAATGTATTCAAATTATTATTATAATTTGTGACACATATATGGTAACATTGGTATATATATGTGGTAACAAACTTTATTCTAGTCTGTTCACATATAGCAGCATCTTTGGAGCATAAATATGCAGTTAACAAAGTTAGATGCTTAAAACGTCCAGTGTTCACTATGTAATCCCACATGTTTATCTCCCCTTGATTTTTAGTCTCATTCATAATAATAAACAGAAGCTACTGAGGAGGTGTACCACTCGGAAACATAGGTATCCAGTTATGCCTTACGTGACATTGTCTTTGGGAATGCTGACTAATTCTGCGTGCATGGGACTCTTAGGAGGCTGTAGTCCAGTAATGTGAAGTTTAATACAATAGACCTCAATGTAATCTACTCTAATGCTTGAGCCATGCGCTACTTTTGCCTGATGAAATGTTCTTTGAAACTCTGTAGGGCTGATTTAACAAAGATAAAGGTGTGAAATATTTGTTTTAAAGGTGCAGTATGTAACTTTTCTGGTGAAGGGTCCAGCACCTGCTAATCTCCATGACTTCTCCCCATCTTATTGGGCAGCTGGACAGGTTTCACAATAGGGCATTGAACTATTTATCTATGTAGTATTTATTTTATTCAAAAATTCAGTGGAAAAACATGCATCCTTCTGTGAGTGGGCTTTGCGCTCCACAGATCTGACCTGTAACCAGGCCTGGTAGTGTCACCTACTTGTCTCCATGGAGATAGATAGTTCATACTGTGAAACACTATAGACAAAGCAACAATCTTCATGGAGACAAAGAGGTGACGGACTCCATCGGAAAAGTTACACAGTACAGTGCACCTTTAAGCCTGCAACGAGAGAAGACCTCGGGTTTATCTGTCTTTTGGTACATGCTATCCATCCCACATGCTGATTCAAACACAATAGAGCCATTTTAACCTGTTGTTCTTATTGTTAGCTTAGCCACCATTCTAATGTGCCTGCCTTTGTAACCACAGCCATTTAAAGTAGCATGCTGGTCATATTGTGTTTTCTGGCTTTTCAGCTACTATTAGTTATTTGGGGAATGACGTTCACAAAGAAGCCTAACCACATTCAGTTTTTGTTACTTTTAGAAAATGATCCGCTCCCCTAGAGTGCCATGATTTGCATAGTAATTTTGGCATTAACTTTATTCCGTGATCATCGGAATTTATCCAAGCTTTATTTCCCGGTTGTATTTCTCAAAATGGCATTATATTATGTAGGGGTAGTGAGGTCATACAATTATTAATAATATAACAGAACTGTGATCAAATTGTTACTGTTAAATGGCTATTCACAGCTTTTTTTGTGTTTATACTAAATTATATACACATGTCGATTACCTTTTCCCCTCCCACTCCTATTGGTCAATCACCGTCACATTCTGATTGAGTGACAGGTGGTTTAAACCAATCACCATGAAGTATGAAATCTCAGAAGAATCAGTTTTATTATGTCTTAAAGGCAATATCAAGCACTAGGTTTAGTTGGATTCTATATGAAAAGAAGATTGTAATACCAAAACTGTGGAGGTTAAAACAATCATAAGAATTTCATATTAACTGCATTTTACATTGCGCAAAATCTGCTTTATTTCAACTATTAACTGGTTGCGTTGTTCCTTTGCATGAAATATGGCAGCTACACAGCTTCATCAATAAACCAATAACATTTTCTCTGCATGTTGTATTGATCCATCATACCACAATAATACTACCAGTATTCACTCGAAAAGAAATATACCATTCTGTAGCATCAGCTGGTCCACCTAGCCCTCATGATCATATAGATGGAGAAACATGCTATTGATCAGAAAGAGATCAATGACCGCATTTCAGCAAAACTGACGTAGTGGGTCTAAGAATATCACTAAAAGGTTCTATAATTGCACAAAATTGACTCTTGTGAGCTTTAAGGTATGTCAGAGCCTTGTTACATTGTGTTTTGTTTCATTCACACATGTTTGAGGAACCCTTTATTGTTGTACATCTCCAAAACTCAAAATGCCCTGTTCCACCTTGTGATGTCATGTAGGGGTAGTGGTAGTTTTCAAGTTAACTTCTAGTAGAAATGTGAAAGTTCAGGTCTGAAATCATCCAAAGGATTCTAGTGAAATGACTTCTATCTCCATGGAGATGTTTTGCCTGTAATGTTAATGCATTTATTTAATTTCTACAAATGCCATACTGTGGAATACATCGTGCATCTTTAAATATATGCATTGCAAAATCTAAATTAGTTTAATTGACTTTAATTTAGGATATTAATCTTGTATTGAAGTTAAATTATCATTTAAGTAAACAAATCTAATTTTAGTCCAGTTGATCTTCAAATTAGGATTATCATACAGAATTTAAAGGGCTCATATTAGACTATTTTCTGATCTATCTTCTAGTCTTGTTTCCTCATCACAAACAGACCTGGAATTGTGTTTTGTTTCATTCACACATGTTTAACACACAAACCCTGTATATTTAGGCTAAGTTCTTCTCACAAACAGAAAACACCCTGTTCCACCTTGTGATAATACCGTGTGGTAATACAAGAAGTGCTCCACGGTGTTTTTAAACTCCACACACCTTCACTAGAATCGTTTGGATAATTTCAGCCCTAGAATTGCCAGTCTCTACTGAACTAAAGGTAAAAGTTAACCGTTAGCTTGAAAACTACCACTATATGGATGTCATCACAAGGTAGAACAGAGCATTTTGAGCTTTGGAGATGAAGAGAGACTAAGGATTACTCAAACATGTGTGAATGAAATAAAACACAACTGTGGGTATGTTTTTGAGGAAGTAGCAACATTATAATATGGCTCAAAGCTCCCAATAGTCAATTTTGTGTAATATAGGACCTCTAAGTCGTTTTTATTCATGCTATTTATTTTCGTTGTAATTGCAGCATCAGACCTAACATATTGTTTTTTGGTTCATGTTTAAGGTTCTGCTGCACTGCATGTTGCTTTGTGAATCTTAACACAATCATTAAACCCAATATGTCTATGAAAAACTCAAACAAACACAAATGACCAAATGAAACAGTTAAATATACAAGTCATACTATATTAATATGTGCCTCTATTTGTCTCTTCTTCTTCTTTGTTACTTTTATGTTTAGCCAAAAGTTAAGTTTCAAAGAGCGCGTGCGGATGGCCAGCCCCCGTGGTCAGAGCATCAAGAACCGGCAGACCTCTTCAGTAAACGACCGGCGCTCCCCAGTGGCAGACGCTGGTACTGAGGGCACAAGTCCAGCCAAGGTCCAGAAGAGCTGGAGCTTCAATGACCGCACCCGCTTCAGACCCTCACTGCGCCTCAAGAGCCAATCACGCTCCACTACAGATGGTAAATAATTCATTATTTACTCTGTATTTTCTAGTAGTCAAGATATTGCTTATAGGGCTGTGACAATAATTTTAATCAAATAACGACTGAATTTCAACTTTTTTAATGCTCTATCTACAGCCTGTTTTGGCAGCGTATGCTTTGAAGTGGAATTAAATGTTTGTATGAAACTTTAATGGATTAAAATGACAAAATTTGTTCAGGAAACTGAGATCTATCGTTATCTTTACCTACAGTATAAGAGAAAATCATAATTTTTTTCTTGGCATATCAGTCCTAGTTTGTCACAAAAAGACTAGTAGCCAGTACTGCGGTAGTTAAGTTTGCCTAATAACTACAGTTGCTGGTTTCTCCCATTGTCACTGAATACAGTTGTTGTGTCATTAGGCTTGACACTTGGGTCAGTGTGGTGGTGTGAATGGTATGAGTAAGGCAAGTATAGAACAAAAGTTGTGTACTGGAGATTCAGGAGTCAGGCAGCTGTTCAAAAAATACTTTAACACCACTATGTTCAGAATTGTTCATTTTAAAGGAAACATTAATTTTAAAGGAAAGTGGTACATATTATTAATTAATATTAACTGTTCTCTTATGGCCAATGGTTTTCATTGAGTAAAAATATTTAAGGACAACACGACTCTTCCATTAAAAAAGAAAAGGCCTTGGCTAGAAAAAAAAAGAAAGACTAACCTCATCATTACATGAGAAAGAAAATATAATTCTACCATCTTGTAATCTGCATTTCTGAATGACTGTCCAACCCACCAAATTACACATATTTATGACAGTCAATGGAGGAATGCTAATAGTAGCATTAGCATGCCCTGGACCACCATTGGCAGCGTGACAGACCTAGTTGGGCAGCTGCCCGGGGGTGTGGGTGGGTGGGCTGATGGATTGATGGAAGGTGGGAGTGGACCATATAGGCTGTTGGAGGCTCCAGCTGGATCAGAAAAAGCCAAGACAAAACCAACCTGGTCAGATCCTGTTAGGCGCTCATTGTCTCATCGTCAGACAAGCTGGCGTATCCATTATGGCCAAATCAGCAGAGATAAATCAGTGAAAAGAGGAGGTCACAGGGTTTCATGGAATAAAACATAAAATAAACATTTACAGAGAATACATATGTGTGACCAAATCAGTAATAGATTCTCATCAGTAATTAGAAATTTGTAATGTTTCGTCCAGTTATGAAAGAAAGTATTTAAATAATTAGCATAGAAATTAGGGCTGCTCGCAATAGAATCAAAATCACAATTTGAATGGACGCAATTAGCAAATTGCATTTTTGAAGTACCATGATTTCTTTGTTCATATTTCATTCTGTCTTTTTGTCAGTTCTTCTGGACACATTTAAAATGTTTAACAGAATCCTATTTTTAAAACAAAATCTAAAACATAAATCTATTCGCAGTTGAAATGCTTGTTAGAAAAATCACAATCCTAAAAGGGACAATAACTTTTCTGGTGGGTGGTGGATTAGGATTATTTACCATGTCTACTCTCCATGGAAATGCTGCTTTACCTGGAATGTTCCACAGTGTGGCATTAAACATATCTCTTTTGCATTTACTCATCTACAGACACACATGCATACCATGAGAGGGGTTGCCTCTCCACAGATCTGTAACTTGGCCATGTCAGTATATTCGTTTTATGTCATACTGTAGGACATCACAGGCAAAGCAAAAACATTTCTGCAGAAATAAGATGGTGGTGGCTCCTCCACCAGAGCTGGTGCTGTGACAATTATGTTGAAAAATGGCAGCAATGGTGAAGACAGTTTGCGCATAAAATGTCCAGAATAAGACTGACAAAGACGTATGCACCAGCCACCAATGACGTACACTGCCCATGAATGTTTTCAGCTCTGAAAAGAGAGACAGCCTAATCTTTCACAATTACATTAAAATGAATGAAACAATACACAGTTGGGTATGGTTTTGACGCATAAACAACAAAGATGTTGTTAAATGTAAATCAAGAATGCTCTTGTTTCATTGACTGTGTGCGACGCAAACAAAGCCCCAACCTTCTGAAGAATCCTTTTTCAATAATCTGGTTTTATACAGTTGCTGTGAAGTGTTTTATAGAAGAAAACAGAGCTAATCCTCTCTCCTCCTGTGTGTGATTTTTGGAGCAGCAGACTCCAACATGGCCGCCGAGGATGCCTTTGATGACAAGGGCTGTCACTGCGAGATCTCTGTGGAGGACCTGCTGCCCTCAGTCAAGACAGTCATTAGAGCTGTCAGGTGAGACCAAACGGGGGGATTGGTATAATACAGTTTCAGCGGGGTTTAAATGCTCCTAATGAAGTCTCACTGTGTATGTGATAAGCATGCTGCTTTTCTGTTGATATGTTTCAACAGAAAAGTAATGTATCTCTAATCCATGTATCTCTTTAAACTGGTTTGGTGTATTTTCTACTGTTCAGGTAGTAGAGTGTAAGACCACCACACAACATTAAATTGAGACTAAACCAAGACTAAACCAGAACTAAACCAAGTCTTCATCCAGGCTACCTTCAAATATAATCAGTTTGAGTGTGTTTCATTTCCTGGTATTTACTTGCAGCCTTTGTTATCAAGATACATCAAAGGGGCACTATGTAACTTTTCTGGTGGGGGTCCGTCACCTGCTTGTCTCCATGGAGATGTTATTGATTTGCATGGACTGTTCCATAGTCTGGAATTTATTTCACTACAGATTTTTGCTTTATGGCTAAAAATACTACTGACTCAAAGACACCTTACAGTGCATTATTCATTCACTCCACACTTGGTGGTGGTAAACTACTGTTGTAGCCACAGCTGCCCTGGGGCAGACTGACAGAAGCAAGACTGCTGATCTGCTCAGTCGGCACCTCCGACCACCACCATCACTCGCACACATCACTTTCATACTAGGCAATGTGCGTGAAGTGTCTTGTGTAAAGACAGTGGCGCCCCACTTTGGCACCTGATATTCTTTGCGGCCTCCCTCCCAAGTGCTAACCAGGCCTGGCATTGCTTAGCTTCTGACGAGATCTGGTTTAGAAAAGTCAGTATGACTGTGCATTATTCAAGGCAAAGTTACATAGTGCAGCATTAAGGTGTTCTTGTTAATACAGCTTCTTCCCGAGTTAAGGGTTCACGCTGAAATAACCGTTACGATTGTATTGCGACTTCAAAGATAAACCATTTAAAATCTTGTTTTAAGTTTGTCATTCTATATTTTTTTTCTCACTGATGATAGAAAGATGTGCTTTTGGTGTATATCATATATGTTGTGCTGAAAATTTACTGTACAAAAGGTCTTGTAGTGTGGATAGCAGGTGCTTAGGTTGCACCACAGCTCCCCCATGTGGTTTGTTTATGAACTGCTCTGATGTTCCCAGGATCATGAAGTTTCACGTGGCTAAAAAGAAGTTCAAGGAGACGCTGCGTCCGTATGATGTGAAGGACGTGATCGAGCAGTATTCAGCTGGACACTTGGACATGCTGTGCCGCATCAAGAGCCTCCAGACCCGGTACCAATATTCCCACTGAGGAATGCTTTAACATGCAGTATCTTATGTGTGTGTGCATGCCATTTTTAACAACACATTGACCGATGGAATGTGTTTGTCCAATGCACCCAACAGCTCTGCAAAAAAGAGACAACTGCACTATAGCATTAGATCAGCATTTAATTCACAACAAGCCACTCCAAGTAACCCAAATTACACTGTGATATTACTATGAAAAATAGTGTGGGTACTAGTGGAACAAACCACAGTACTAAGCTATTTAGAAGACAGGCAAGTACAAGAAATGTGTAGTTCTAATAGTGTGAGCACTCTCATTGTAACCAGCCAAGTAAAAAGGCTGATTGGTATAGAGGTGAGTTAATGTACAGTCAGTTCCATCACTCACAGAAAGAGCATGCTAAAGAACAGTAGACTCATTGAATATGAAATTTGGCGGGATATTTGGTCAATATACTAAAATATAAATAATCAGTTTGTGGCCTTACCTGCTTGTCAATGCTTGACTTCTTCTAAGTTAACATGGTTGGGCCTGGTTAGTACTTGGATCGGAGACTGCTGGGGATACCTGGTGCCCCAGTGGGGCAGGCAGCAGTGGCTCTTGCACCTGTCATTGTCCTTTGGCAAGACACTTCATCCAGATTGCCAGGTAAGAATGTGGTGTGTGCGCAATTGGCAGCCTCACTTCTGTCACTCTATCCCAGGGCAGTTGTGCATACAAAAGTAACTACAGTAGTTTGATATCAAACCTAAGAATCCTTTTGCAGTGGTCTCTTGTTTTCATGCAGAGCTGTATTGCACTGTGTGTGAGAGCATGTGTGTGTCTCCTTCACAGATTGGACACGATAGTAGGCCCCCAGTCTCTGAGCAGCCGAGCGCGGATCTTTTCCTCCCCCTCCCTGCCTGTGTATTACAGCCAGGGACGAAAGAACTCCACCCAGGGGTCAGCACCCACACCCCCACACCCTCATGGGGGGTCACTGCACACCTACTTCAATTAATTCACTGTTCATTTGTACATATAGGGTGACCACATGAACCTCTTGCAATGTGGTGCAGTACAATGTTGACAATCTATAAAACAGTATGTAAAGAAGGAATAGATGACTTAAGGATTTAATTGTTTTTAGTACCATTTTTGTCTGCTATAATTTGAGCTTGACATCACTAGTGAATTAATTGAACTAAGGTATCCTATTACAATTAAATGTGAATGTGTAACTACTTCCTAACCAGTGCAGTTTGTCTGTTACGTGGCTAATATTGATACATTTCTTGATTTTTGCTTTTGTATTGAATTGAGAAAATTAATGTCTATGCTTTTACAGTTATACCACTGTCCATTGCTGTTTTGCTATAACTAATTATTTTTAACATGTACAACAACAGCAATCATACATTACTAATGATGCTGCTTATAAATGCCATTTGCATGACATTGCATGGGAACTTCTGTAACCTTCTGTAACCTTGATTGCCAAATAACCATAAAGACCTCCCTGGATTGTAAAAAACAAATGTGACAGATTTTAAAACTATCCTAAGTATTCACCATGATGAGTTTATAAGTGCTTGTCACAACTTTCGAAGACCAGAGCAGAGTTTTGCCGTCACAATAAAGCTAACAATTACTAGCATGCTAACTCTTACCACCTGTTTATCACACAATAAAATGCTTTTCACACAGCTGACTTATTTTGACCTCAAGAGCTGCTCATACAATATAAATGTACTGGGCCAAGACAAATCAGGTACAGGACCTTTAAACTAAAACACAACATATATGGCAAGAAAGAAAATCCAGTGAGGACTTTATTTATTGTAATGATCTGTTTTTGTAAATAATAATTCTTTTGTTGCTTCTAAACTGTTTTGATCTCTGTGGGCTGCCTCATGGACTTCCCCTTTGCCTTGTTATATATAAACAACGTTATTTAACCTGCTTCTAACAGTGTGTGTGTTGTGCTCAGAGTGGACCAGATCCTGGGCAAGGGTCAGATTCCTCTGGACAAGAAGATCCGAGAGAAGCTGCTCTCAGAAGGAGACCTCCTAGAGGACATGAGCATGCTGGGCCGTGTGTGCAAAGTGGAGAGACAGGTCTGTGACTGCAGACTATGGTTAAAAAAGACATATAATGATTTTTATATAACATGTAGCTAGCAATAGGTTTTCATTCACGTGTTTATTGTTGAAAGATGGATACGTGATATTTTTAACCTTAGAGGTATGATTTGGAGTCTGATTTTTTGAATAATGGCAAATACGGTAAGTACAGAGCAGTGGGCACAGACAGGGTTTATTTGAAAACAGCCATTTCCTGAGTACTTAAGCCTCAAATGCAGGACAACACAGGCTTGCTCAATCAATAGAATCAATACAAATTCCACTTTGAAAAAAAAAAATTAAAAGGCTTTAACCTGGGTAGCTGAATGTTAAGTGCAGTCAAGAAAGCTCCCAGACTACCTACTATAATAGTAAAGAAACAGAGGAATTCTTTCCATGTATGAAATAATACCACCCTGGTTCAGTTAGCTACAAATACCTGTATCTGGGGTTTAATAATTACTACAGTTGAAATGTATTACATTAGTTTGAAAGCTTTTTGTCCTCTGGCTCTTGTGCCACAGGTCCAGTCCATTGAGTCAAAGCTGGACTCTCTCCTGGACATCTATCGGCAGGTTTTGAGGAAAGGATCCTCCTCCGCTCTCACTCTGTCCTCTCTGCCTCTGTTTGAGCTGGAGCAGACGTCGGACTACCACTCCCCTGTCTTCAGTAAAGACGTGTCCTGCTCTACTCAGGTCAGCAGTGGCACAGCACCCTCTGCAGGCTGTGTCACACGCTCCTCCACCAGCTCTCATCTGTCCCAGGGAGGTCTCCACCTGGTCCTGGCCCCGCCCAATGAGCTAAATCTGAATATGAACGCCTCCTCCTCCACCCCTCCACCCACCTTCAGCCCATCACCTCTTCCCCATCACAACCACCATCACCACTACCCCAATCGCCGCCACCGCCAGCCACCCACACCCGAGAGCACAGACGAGGTGGTGGGCAGCTCTTCTCCCCTCCTCACCCCCAACAGTGTCTCCAGTGGGGGGGATGGGGGCTTCCCTCTCCTGGCCAGGCTCCCTCCTCCACCTCCTCCCAGCAGAAATGGAGGGACCAACAAGCTGGTGCGGGCTACCTCTATAGAAGTTCCACCTGAAGTAAATGACTTAGTTGGAGATCTGGGGACCCAGGGAGAAGTGGAGGACCCTGGCCCAAGGGAGCACGTAGGTATGGGTCTGGGACTGAACCGCCTGGGTCTTCAGCTGCAGGGAGGTATGAGCAACACCAAGCTGAACGCCAAGGAGGAGGGCTCCTGGAGGAGGCACATGAGCCTGGAGCTGGAGCCCCTAGTGGCCCCTGTGCACAGCTGCTGTTCTGGAACCATCCCGGTGGACAGGGGCCTGGGGAAATCCATGTCTGTGCAGGACCTGATCCAGAGACGCCAGAACAGTCAGGACTTTTGCCTGTCTTCGCCCACCCCCAGCACCAGCAGCGACTCTCCCATCGGCTTCCACTGTAGCCAGGACTCGGGCAGAGGGGGGGGCGGGCCCCGGAGCAGTGGGGGGTGGGGGGAGGAGGATCTCTTCATCAGCGACAGGGACACAGAAGGACCAGGCTTTGACTTTCTCTCCTCACAGGGCTCCACTGAAGCCAAGTTCACCTCGGAGCTCCTCAGGACTGGAGCCAGGACCATGGGCTCCACTCAAAGCCTGACCAGTGGGCACACCTCCTCCCCCTCCACCGGCAGCACCGAATTACTCAACATGCCCCATGTGCGGCTAAAGTAGACCTCCACTCACAGACGCTCTATGCTTTTGAATGAATAGGATATAATAAGGGGACTATTTTTGTTTAATCTTCTTTGACAAGAATCACAGTATTTTCATACAGGCTGATCACTTAGGATATATCATTGCACGAGTTGTTCTTTATTTTTGAATAGATCTAATAGAGTAAATCAAGGATCTGTGGTTGATTTGACACAGAGCTTGTGGTTAATGTTTGCTCTGATGCACAGAGACCTGAGACCTGAGATGCAGCATGAGCCTTGCATGTTTGAATTAAAGGAACAAGACAGAAGACACTGGCAGTTTACAAGTGATGAAGAAATGCTTGAATGCCAAAACTCCAAGAGCCATTTTTACTAAAAAGGGCCTCATTACTAAACTGTGCAGGTGTACACGTTATCTGAGTCAAATCAAATGTGGGAGCATGTGCTGCCACCTGCTGCCACAAGAATGTATAACATTTCTGTCTCTGCTTTTTAGTATTTGTGATTTTCCACAAAATACATTCATTGTCAAGTTTCAAGTATTATGATTACCAACCTTTTGTGTATACTATGGGACAAGATTTTGTAAAACGTCTAATCATGATTGAAAGAAGAGGTGATAAACCTTGAATAAACAAAGACAAAGATTATCTTAAAAACAACTAAAACGAATCCGTACTACAAACCTAGACAAAGCATCAACTATTAGACTAAACTTCAAAACCTACAACAAATCATATGTAGCTATATATATATATATATATATATATGTATGTATATATATGTATGTGTATATATATATATATATATATATATATATATATATATATATATATATATATATATATATATATATATATGTATGTATGTATGTATGTATACATACATACATATATATATATATATATATATATATATATATATATATATATATATATATATATATATATATATATATATATATATATGTTTTGTTCCATTTGCAACTTTGGTGGTTTTCATACAGGGTAATGTAGGCTCTTTTAATTTCCTTTAAGTAGACTTTGCAGAATGTATTGCTTATATTTATACACAGGCACAATCACTATGACTTAAACTGCTGGTCAGTGACATGAAGGAATTACCACTCACATTTTGCACAGTACAAAATTTGACTGAGAAGCGATTGATGCAGCACAAAATCATACTGTTAAAGGTGCCCTGTGTAACTTATCTGGAGGAAGGTCTGCCATCTGCTCGTCTCCATTTGATGCTATTATGTTGTCTATAATGTTATCACTAATTTATTAAATTACAGGTGGTTTTATTGCTCATAAATGTCCATGGAGGTAGATACGTGTCATACTGTGGAACATTCCAGGCAATGCAATAATCTCCATGGAGACAAACATGCATCTGACCCTCCTCCAGAAAAGTGATATAGTGCAGCTTTATTACTTTTGTGGACAAGACAAGTTAGTTTACCTTGGTTTAAAGTACATATCAAAACACACTAAGCAATCAGGAACATTATGACGAGTCCATTTCTACGAAATTTAAGGGATATACAGACATGCGCAAAACAAAGTGATGATTTGTAACGTCTAGACCAAAACTAACAAAATAAATACACGTTTCCCATTCATCGAGTCAATGTTAAAATGTATTTAATTAACATGAATTGTTTAAATGGAAAAAGTGACACAAAGCATTTGTTAAAGGTAATGTTTAGTTCTGTTTTGACTAATTTATATAAATGGATTCAGTTCAGTTCAGACATCGGGCCAGTTTTCCCTTTCTTTTTTAATAAAACTTCTAACCAGGGACACTCAACAGAGATGGAGTTTTAAGATGTTCCAACCATTAGGCATTTTTTCAAAGTCGCTACAATTCTTACTCATTTTGCAGCATCAAACATTATTATAATATTATATGATAAAATATTGCTACTCCTCACGACATTAACTCCATTAATTGAATTATCTTGGTTTTTTGCTTGATATGGTGTATGGGAATTGACAAATCAGTACCAGCACAATCATCTTGTATTTTAGTTTTGCATGAAAGACCCCAGCTTCAGTTTACAAAATACACAATACTTATATTCTGGTGCCTTTATGAAGCATCTTGATAAGTGCATTCATTTTCTAGGCTACAGAAATAGTTGCACTGGCTTGGTTTAATTTTATTTTTAAACCTAGAAGTCATTTTACACGTGTTATTCAGTGATGATTTTTCAACTGGGCATTAGGGGCCTTGGCATTTGTACCAATCTGTTTCATTTCTATTAATTTATTTAAATTAAGTGCACATAATGCATAATATAAGTGCACAATAATGTCATTCAGATTTAAGAAACCTATTATGTAATGAGAAATGCAAGTGAAATTCCTCTTCGAATAAAGACATTTCTGGGACAAATTCATATGTTGTGGTTCAATTCGTGATCCTTTGATCAGAGCATCTTGTCTCATCTCCCTGTGTACTGGTATGTAATAAGTGGGCCTACAATTTCTGTGAAAATAATTATCCCCTTGTGACGCGCCATAAAACAAGTCACTATTAAAGCGAGACGCCTACGAAGTTTTTCATCATGTAATGTTTTCATATAAAAATAAGGCATTTTATGTGTAAAAATTGCCAAAATTGAGCATTTTTGGGACATTCAGAACAGAAACATGAAACTTTTTGTGGACATATTAGATACAAAAAGTAGTAAACTAGATTTGACGGAAAATTTGCCTAAAATATTAATAATTGTGGCTTTTTTTTTGGAGTTAAAACTTTAAATTGGATTGGATAAATTGGATTGGAAAGTTTAAGGTTTGATCCTTATGTCCCTATGGGAGAAAAATGTATTTTGAGAAAACGGCCATTGAAGTTACAATGTCTATGGAGGCAAGTTGATTAAATTAAATATTAAAACATCTTTCTGTGCAGAGTGGACTATTCTGATTTGTAGAAATTTATGCAACCCTTGCACTTCAAATGTATTAGATATGTTTACTAAAATGACAAATCTGAAGTTTCTATCAGTTTTGCTTTTTTTTTTTTTAAACTTATTTTATGAACATAAAAAATATATAAATATACAAAAGTTAAATAAAAAATGTAATTTGTGAATACACTGCGTTCCAAATTATTATGCAAATGGTTATTTTTCTCTCATTTTGCCAAATTGTCAATATAAATGACAGTCATCATAATTTTCACGTCATCAACCTTTAGAGAAGCATTAACATATTACTGAAATCAAAAGCTGTTTCAATCAAAACATCTTAACAGGTCAAGTTACATTTTAACATAGGAGCCCTTATTTGATGGGAGCTTCACAATTCTTACATCCACTGAACTTGTGAATTTGTGGAGAGTTTCTGCTTGAATTTCTTTACAGAATGTCAGAATAGCCTCCCAGAGCTGCTGTTTGGATGTGAACTGCCTCCCGTCTTCATAGATCTTTCACTTGAGGAGCTCCAGAGGTTCTCAATAGGGTTGAGGTCAGGGGAGGATGGGGGCCACACCATGAGTTTCTCTTCTTTTATGCCCATAGCAGCCAATGATGCAGAGGTATTCCCTGCAGCATGAGATGGAGCATTGTCATGTATGAAGATGATTTTGCTATGGAAAGCACGATTCTTCTTTTTGTACCATGGAAGAAAGTGGTCAGTCAGAAACTTTACAGAGATCATTTTCACACCTTCAGGGACCCTATAGGGCCTGACCAGCTCTCTCCCCATGATTCCGGCCCAAATCATGACTCCGCCATGTCCTTGCTGACGTCACAGCTTTGTTGGGACATGGTGGCCGTCCACCAACCATCCACCACTCCATCCATCTGGACCATCCAGGGTTGCATGGCTCTCATCAGTGAACAAGACTGTTTGAAAATGAGTCTTCATGTATTTCTGGGCCCACTGGAGCAGTTTCTGTTTGTGAGCTTTGTTTAAGGGTGGCCGAATAGAAGGTTTATGCATAACTTCAAGCCTCTGGAGGATCCTACACCTTGATGTTCGCGAGACTCCAGAAGCACCAGCAGCTTCAAATACCTGTTTGCTGCTTTGTAATGGCATTTTAGCAGCTGCTCTCTTAATCCGATGTATTTGTCTGGCAGAAACCTTCCTCATTGTGCCTTTATCTGCACGACTCTGTGTGTGCTCTGAATCAGCTACAAATCTCTTAATAGTACGATGATCACGCTTAAGTTTTCATGAAATATCTAAGGTTTTCATACCTTGTCCAAGGTATTCAATTATTTCACGCTTCTGGGCACTGGAGAGATCCTTTTTCTTTCCCATGTTGCTTGAAAATGTTGCTCTGCTTAATAATGTGGAACGTCCTTCTTCAGTAGTTTTTCCTTTAGTTGGACGCACCGGGTAAACTCATTGGCTCAGGTGTGTGAGACACAAGACCATCCATGAGTTTCACTGGAAAACTAAACATTTCACCTTTATGACACTTAAACACTATTTGCATAATCATTTGGAACGCGCTGTAGTTAAACAGGAAAAACCTTGGAGATACTGATTTTGGTAACTAGCATTTTAATTAAAATTTAACTTTAGTAAATACACCAGAACAAGAGACATAGTGTTTTAACATCTTTACTTTCAACCTGTTTCCACAATAACAATGATTAAGGTGCATGAACGGAACAGTATCTAACATTGAACATTGCTACTGCAGGGAGCTCAGACCAAGCAAAGTGCTCTATGCATGAAGACTTCAGATCCTCACTACTCTGAAGCTTCTAAAGTGCTAAGGGAACATGCAAGCAGCCAGTTCACCAGTGCCTATACAGATACAATTATCTATTAAAGCTACAACACGGAGCATTACTTCAACAAACATAAACATCTCAACATCATAACTTGGGCAATAGCTACAATTGTACAAGCGAAGTCTATGAGCGGTATATCACTACAATTACCTCAAAACAATGACCTCATACTAGTTGCTTGAATTAAGAATCTTGAATCTTTGTTTTTTTCTTTTCTCAATTCATGATTCATATGTATTAAAGTAAAAAAAATGTTATGTATAATTTAAGGTATACTTTATTTACTTTATTGATCCCATGTGAAAGTTAATCTTCTGCATATTTCTGTTCTACTCAAATCAAAATAAACTTTCTTAATTCAAGCAATCTAAACCTATTTAATATTGTTGTCCTCACTTAAAATACAGAATACAGCATGGAGGCTAGTTAGCATTGCCAGAGTGACAACAAAACATACACTGGGCACTGTGTTAGTCACTATAGTGGCGGTATGAATGTTTTTCCTTCTGCGGCTTTTGCGATGCATTGTGATAATAGACCAGACACTGATGATGGAGGCTAACAGGGGCAGATAGCTAGAGTGCCGTTGGTCACAGTTGTCAGGGGCAACAGCCCAGCACAACATTCATTTGGTCTTCTGAGCCTTCTGAGCAGACTTGGTGACCTTTCCGCTGGTGGGAGCTTTCTTCTCCACTCCTTTAATGACGCCCACAGCCACGGTCTGACGCATGTCTCGCACGGCAAAACGACCTGAGCATAGAGAAGTGAAGTCAGGTCATAGATCAAGTGTATGTGATGATTATGACTTGGTTTGGTGGGATAGTACCTGTGGCAAATTTAATTATTTATCATAGTTTTACATTAATTTAAGTGGAAGTTTGTGGGGGAAAATATAAGTAGTGGTGAGTTCTAAAACAGAATATATCTACCAATGTCATCAACACGGACAATTCCATCCAAAATGCAGGGACAATTTATGCATAAGGAACAGAATTTTCTAGCAGTGACCTCTACGTATGTCATATCTGCTGCCTGTGTCCCCCTAAACCTGAAAGTAAAATATAAACTTCACTAAAACTGATCCACTTAGCAGTGAAGTATCTAGTGATAGGGAAATTGCACTACTGTACCAAGGACACCTCCAGTTCATGTTCATGTCTCTAGACCTGTACTAGTGCTAAATACTCCAGTACTGGACATCCAGAGTTTCCTTCTTCTCTTTATAACTCTCAGGCTACTTGAATTATTCATAGATGTGAGTGAGCACTGTAACAGCACTGCAGTGCATGCTCTGACTGACCAGAACTTGGAGCATATGCAGCCTGCAGTTTAATATGACTACATTCAGTTTAAAACAACTATTCGGTTTAAAAATGACTAAATTCAGTTTTACAATGTGATTGATCAAGTTGTACATAAAACATGATCTAAAATGCCACTAAAACTTTGTTAAAAAGTAACTAGTACTTTTAGTAATATTTTTCATACTTGTAACTGTACCTTTATTGAGTGCTCTTTTTACGACTAGTTTGGTCGTAGAGGTAGAGACTGAAATAATGCACAGGTAATGTTTGCCTACATTAGTGGAAAGCACAGTATCACAGGACTTGGGCCAATATTCTGCAGGATGATAAATGCAGACCACACTGTAGTGACTTACCTAGTGGAGGGTACTCAGAGAAGCTCTCCACACACATGGGCTTTCCTGGGATCATGTCCACAATGGCAGCGTCTCCAGACTTCAGGGACTTGGGGTTGTCTTCCAGTTTCTTGCCCGAGCGACGGTCGATCTTCTCTTTGAGCTCGGCAAACTTACAGGCAATGTGAGCGGTGTGGCAATCCAACACAGGGGCGTAACCTGCGCTGATCTGACCTGGGTGGTTCAGGATGATCACCTAGACAACAACAGAATATTTGAGAGGATTTTTAAATATTTACATTTACATTATGTGTGACATGGATTGTTAAACTTTGTGTTTATGGTGGACGCACTAGCATTGACAACAGCAATTTTCTCTACGCTATCAATGGTCTATACACTATTCTGCAAAATTATTTGATGTCTTTGTGAGAGATGTACTTAATTTGTAGTCAGTCAAGCTTAGAAACTCAAAAGAATAATTTCTGGACTTTGAATTTCTTCAACACAGAACAATAAAAAATATTATACTGTATGTCTATTATTGTGTCCAATTGGTTTATTTTTGATATTTACATACTGAATTCTTAATTTAATTTGTAAAAGCTTTGTAAAAATGTGAATTAAGTGAATCAGTAAACAAGATATAAATGATGGAGGGGCCTTATTAAAAGTATATGGACTCAAATTGTTTCTTGTCTGAATACACTAATGCTAAAACGGTACACCCACACACTGACCTGAGAGGTGAAGCTAGCGGCCTCTTGTGGTGGGTCGTTCCTGCTGTCCCCGGCCACGTTGCCACGGCGAATATCTTTGACGGACACATTCTTGACGTTGAAGCCCACGTTGTCTCCGGGCAGCGCCTCAGTCAGAGCCTCGTGGTGCATCTCCACAGACTTCACCTCCGTGGTCACGTTCACGGGGGCAAAGGTCACCACCATGCCTGGCTTGAGGATCCCCGTCTCCACACGACCTACTGGCACTGTCCCAATACCTGAGAGACACAGCAACTTTGGTGTCATTGCTTTGTCTAGTCCATGCATGAGGTAAAATTATAAAATATGTTTAGTTTGTAATTCCAAATTATCTTAAACGGGACGGTCAGAGTCAATCAAAGAGCCGTACGTGGCCCTGGAGCTGTACAATGCCCAGGTCTGCCCTACAGTGGGTTAACTGGCCAATCAGAATCACACGCTTTGAAAAAACTGGAGCCATATCCTGTCTTCCTGATTTCAAAGGTAGTGATTGACAGGCGGATTAACCAATCAGAGAGAAACATGCAGGATTTGCATAAAAAACAAACATGGCTGCGTACACATTAAAAAGGAGAAAAGTCTACAAAGGACTGAGAGTGCAGAACAGTGCGTTGTTGTTTTTTTTGTTTGTTTGTTTGTTTGTTTTTTACAGAATCAACAATAGAAGCACCTAAATACTACTTATTTCAGGTAAAAGAAGTTATATATTTTGTTCTGAATGTTATGAAAATTTTCAAAAGGAGATGTGCCCCGTATTTGAGGGACATGTGCTACAAATTAGCGGCAAACAATACGGGAATACTTTTATCTAAATATCTTTATTTTATTATGGGTGTTTTTTTGCTTCTAAATACCTTGAAAATATGCATTTGCCAACCACGGATCTGACCTGGACCTTGTTTTTTTTGGTGCTACACACATGCCTGTCTCCATGGAAATAAATAAGTTTAATGCCATACTGAACATTTTCACAGAGCAAAGAGGAATCTTTGTGTGACCATAAGGAGCCCGCATACCACACTTTGAGAACCTCTGCTCTAAATACTTTAAACAGTTAGGACACACTTGTCTTGAGTATAAATAATTTAGGATTTAACTGTGTAACTCAGTTTGGCCCAAAATACTCTTTTTACCCTTAGATTTTTATAATTATATAACTGGATGTCTATTTTCTTAATCTGATTTGTAAATAATTAAAGGGATATGAAAAAAAAACAAAACATATGTATATTTTTGTGGCGCAGTATCCTAACCTCCGATCTTGTACACGTCCTGTAGCGGCAGGCGCAGGGGTTTGTCTGTGGGCCGTGTGGGGGGCTGGATGGCGTCCAGAGCCTCCAGCAGAGTGGTCCCTGACGCGTTTCCATCTTTACGGTTAATCTTCCAGCCTTTGAACCAGGTCATCTGCAGGTGACAGTGCAGCTTTAGCAACACAGCTAAACAACACTTGTACTTACAGTTCAATTGTTGTCAGACGAAGCATAGCAATTTTGTGACTGAAATAAAAAACTAGTGTCAATAACCCTGCCTAATCAATATTAATACCTATATTACAAGCTTTATTAAATCAAAGTTCCCAATTTAAAGTGTTATAAACTTAAATGTGCTTATCGCAACTAATTATACTGCAGAATTTAATCATTTTGACATCAGTGTGTAGGGTGTAACTTTCTTCACAATAAATCATGCCTAAAGTTTGATAAACAATTTCTGGAAAAGTGATTACCAAAGAAATGTTGATCTTCTTTTTAAACGAGCCTCTTAATTTAAACTCAAATACTTTTCCCTTTTTGCTAACTAGTTTTTCTACATTGCCAGCTTGCTTGACCAATCTATTATATTTCTTCTTTGTAATTATAACTGTATTTGTTGGAACTAAAATCAAAGAGTAACCTTACTATTTAAAGATAACAATTGTGAAATATAGTAAAATGTGTAATTGTGTACCCTTAATTTACATTTAGGTTAAAATTATATCAAAATAAAATAGTAATAGTAATAGTAAAAGCTATTAATAGATCACAACTGAAGAAAGACTTTTCCATTTAACATAAACTGTTCATCCCAAACCCTCTAATTTAAAATAACGGCTGTACAATCTAATCTATCTGTTTAACTAAACACAAATTGAAAGAACTGCCCCATTGCCAGAACATCTACTGTTAAATGGCAAAATTTAACAATTAGCAAAATAGATCATTTTTGTCACTTTGTCTTACTCACATTTGGGCTTGGCTCCAGCATGTTGTCCCCGTTCCAACCAGAGATGGGGACAAAGGCCACTGTGTCGGGGTTGTAGCCAATCTTCTTAATATAAGTGCTGACTTCTTTCACTATCTCCTCGTAACGTTTCTGGCTGTAGTTGGGTTCGGTGGAGTCCATTTTGTTGATTCCCACAATGAGTTGCTTCACACCCAACGTGTAGGCCAGGAGGGCGTGCTCACGAGTCTGTCCATTTTTGGAGATTCCAGCTTCAAACTCTCCCACCCCTGCAGCCACTATGAGCACGGCACAGTCGGCCTGAGCCAGAGGAGAGGAACGGACATTATGCCCGTTTAGAAACTGATTTTAAATTACACAAGTTAATTCTGCTTCCTGATTGGATAAAGACAAACCTCTACATCAAGAGAGATCAATATATCCATCTATTTTTGAATAGATTGGATTACACTAATTGGACATAGATTATTATTTGAGTTTTAATATATATTTAACATTTAATTATATTACATGCATTTATATTTATTTATTTATTAAAAGCATCATGCCTATACTTATAAATATGCAGGATTGCAACCAAATTTAAATTCCATTTTCAGTCCTTTGCTACAGGTCAGATCCTGCCACGCATAAAATGTATATAGGTTTACTTGATCTCTTTTTGTATAAAATACTAGATACTAAAATACTCCAATATTAAGTGCATACTGAAATATATGAAATGTGGACAACTAAAGGCCATTGGCTCCAAACACATTTACCACAATTATAGTGTTCAAAGTAATGCATAAAAACATGACTGTGTTGCCTTACCTGTGAGGTGCCAGTGATCATGTTCTTGATGAAGTCTCTGTGTCCTGGTGCATCGATGATTGTCACATAGTATTTGCTGGTCTCAAACTTCCACAGTGAAATGTCAATGGTGATACCACGCTCCCGCTCTGCTTTTAGCTTATCCAAAACCCAGGCATATTTAAAGGAACCTTTCCCCATCTGTAGAAGAGAAACAGAAGATGTCTCAAAACTACTAACTATCTGCATTTCAGATTTCACCACAATCTCAAACCAACAGTGTGCAAGTGTCTTCGGGTTGTAGTCTTCATATATTTTAATCTGTTATCTAATTTATGCTTTTGTTCTCATGTTTTGTCCAAAATGAGTTAAAAGCATCTAAACGCTATGTACATTTTTTCTGGTGGGCAGTCTGGCACCCGCTCGTCTCCATGGAGATGCTTGGCCTTTGTTATTGCTTGTGCTAAATGTTACGCATTAAGATCCTCTTTCTTGCATTTCACTACAGGTGTTTTTATTGCTCAAAAATACCATAATTCACAGTAAGCACAGTTGCCTCTCAGACCCTGTACCTTGGCCTGGTGGCATCACCTGCTTATGGAGATGGTTAGGTTCAATGCTGTACTAGTACTTTGTAATATTTCAGGTAAAGCAATAAAATCCCCATAAGACACGCAGGTAGCACACCCTCCACCACAGAGCATCTTTAATATGCATTTTTATTTAATTTTTTACCACAAATTTTGAGTTTGGTTGATTTTGCCCTACTAACTGACATAAGGACAATGGTTGTTTAGGCCAATCTAACAGTGACATCATCTTACAAACCTACTCTTTTTATGTAAGTATTAACAATAACTTCTACACTATCAGTTTATCTAAAATGTCAGCATATTAACAACTGCAGTGATGCCTGACCCCATCACAGTTGAACGTCACACGCCTGTAGAATGTAATATCATCTGGAACTCAGCAATGCACAGCTCTTCAGTATTTCTATATTCTGACAGAGGAGATAAATGAGTCATACCTCTGCAGCTTCCTTCTCAAACTTCTCGATGGTTCTTTTATCGATGCCTCCGCACTTGTAGATGAGGTGACCTGTGGTGGTGGACTTACCCGAGTCCACATGTCCAATCACCACTATGTTTATGTGAAGCTTCTCCTTCCCCATCTTCACTCAGTGCTATTTAAGGAAACAAAAGTACTAGGTATTAATTTACTGCTACTACTACTACTGCTGCTGCCATATTTCTACATGTACAACTGCCAATGTGTAGAGATACTTGTATTCATTGACATATTTTCTAGCACTTCACAATTTTCTGTATTTTGAAAAAGAAAACAACTTGGATTTGTAGTTCTCCACTACTACAACTAGTCTACAACAACAACTACTACAACTACTCCTGCAACTACATAATCATGACTCTTGTAACCTCTAGTATATAGAACTTGTGCCATTAACCCATGTAAGAGGATGGCTTAGTATACTGGGAGGAATATACAAAACAACCAGGAGGAACCCATTTGGTGCAGTGAACAAATCAAAAATATTTCTGTAATATATATTTAAGATAATAAAATGAATCCTATGTTTTTGTCAAGGTGAGCTATATATCTATTTAGGATAGAAATGACAAGCACACTTAAATCTCTTAAATTTTATACTCTACCTTTTGTCGTTGCGTCATTTTTAACTTTTATATCTGCAAATAGGAGCCAGCACTTTGGATTTGATTCTAGTCCTGGCTTAATCGGAAATCAATATTTTGGAAGTGGCTAAATTTGCAGTAAATGCGGTTAGAAGATGCTGTAATTTGCTTAGTAATGGTCAGGATGGAAGAAAGAGTAGCTGCAAAGGACAAAGATGGTGCAATATGAATGTAACCACTGTAGCCAACACTGCAGTATCCTGAGCAAAAGGGTATTCTTCAACTAACCACGGTCCCTAACTTTATCCCTCTTAATTCTAACATACTGCGACATCAGGGCAGACGGGCACAAAAACGCACGCACAAATGGCACAAAACGTATGGGTCCTTTAAACTGCGCCATACGGGCCTATCCAAAAATGCGCACTGACATCCACACCCAATTCTAGGTCCCTGGCTAGAACCGACCTTCTTTATCAAATTACACAGTTATGAACCTGCATGACTGAGCTGCTGGATCAGGCTATCCCCGGTGACAGCTCATGCAATTACATAACATGAAGCGCAGACGCAGGGGTGACTATGCATGTTTACAAAATGAATGAAACCTGTTACGATACAAATGCGCGGTTTGGAAGTAACACTATGCATGCATTTATGTCCTACCGTCTGCTCCGAATGTGAACTCTCAGCTGCAGACACGGTGATGGTGGCAGGCACTGACGGAGCGCAGCAAAGCACCAGCAGCCCGACGTGAAAGGCGTCAACTTACGGGTATGAGCCACTAGAGGGCGTGCTGCATCATCAGTTATTGTTGCAAATAACAACATTGAGTCATGACGGTAAAGCCGCCACCCTCACACTTTTTATGCATTATAAGCTCTGATCTTAATATCTGTGTAATTTTAAATATTTCTTTGAATGATTAATATGCATTTGTAGCCATCAGTAATGTATTTCTGCAACAAGCCAACACTGTATTAGGCTACATTATAAGTTGAATAAATGTAGTAATATTTTTGATCTAAAATACGTTTTTGTCATGAGAGAAAAAATAACCCATTGTTACAGGAATGGGGGATTCCAGTGTAATGTAATGTAATGTAATATAATATAATAAAATAAATATAATATAATATAATATAATATAATATAATATAATATAATATAATATAATATAATATAATATAATATCAGAATCAGAATCAGAAAAGCTTTTATTGCCATTGTCAGTGAACACAATTCACAGACTAGGAACTTGCTTTGGTGATAAGGTGCAACATAGAACACTGAATAATAATAATAATAATAATAATAATAATAATAATAATAATAATAATAATACAAGTAGAGATATCACAGTTAGAAAGGATAATAATAATAATAATAATAATAATAATAATAATAATAATAATAATAATAATAATAATAATAATAATAAAGTATCACTATTTGAATAAAGTAAGAGCATGCAAAAAGATTAAGATATATAATAAAAATAAAAATATTCAAGTATATACAGAGCATCAGAACAACAGTGCAAACTGACAGTGCAAAAGAGCAAGTGACGTGACATGACTTATTTAAGGTGACAGGTGTTATAAAGTGTCCATCCTAGTACAGGTGTTGTAAAGTGTCCTTAGTACAGGTGTTATAAGTGTTCATAAAGTGTTTATGAGTCCAACGGCAGAGGGGAAGAAACTGTTCTTATGGCGAGAGGTTCTGGTCCGTATGGACCGTAGCCTTCTGCCAGAGGGAAGTGGCTCGAATAGTCCATGTCCAGGGTGAGAGGGGTCAGCTGCTATCCGGCCTGCACGCCCCCGAGTCCTGGAGACGTACAGGTCCTGAAGAGATGGAAGGCTACAGCCGATCACCTTCTCAGCAGAGCGCACAATGCGCTGCAGTCTCTGTCTGTCCCTGGCAGTGGCCCCAGCGTACCACACAGTGATGGAGGAGGTGAGGATGGACTCAATGATGGCCGTGTAAAACTGCACCATCATCTGGGCAGGCAGCTTGGCTTTCCTCAGCTGCCGCAGGAAGTACATCCTCTGCTGGGCTTTCTTGATTGATAATATAATATAATATAATATAATATAATATAATATAATATAATATAATATTATCTTGATTTTGATGCCTGCTCTTATTTTCCTACTGTTTCTGAAACTTGCGTTGTGACACTGCAATTTCCCCATTGTGGGACAAATAAAGGATTATCTTAATATAATATAATATAATATAATATAATATAATATCATATAATGTAATATAATATAATAATGCAATATAAGACTTAATGAAAATGGAATTTACAAACTATAAGAGCATTTAATACATTAATATTGTACCCATTTGATACAAATTAATTTAAAACATTAAAGGTGTAACTTTCCTTGTGGTGCCTGCTACTTGGAAATGTTACTTTCCTGGAACGGTCCAGAGTTAGGTATTAAACTTATCTGTATTGTATTATTGCTTATTGCATTCATTCTATAGCAGGTGCTTTAATCTCCAGAAATACCTTGAAAAACAAGAATTCTTCACCGTCAGTGGGGTCACCTCTTTGACCTCTGACCTGTAATTTGGTCCTATGCCGTCATGACCTTGTCTCCATGAAGACAGATACAGTAAAATGTCCATGGATACAAACAGAAGGTGGAACCCTTCACCAGAAAAGTTACATAGTGAACCTTTACTACTACACAGTAATATAAAATAGACAAATAATAATAAACTTAAATGCATACACTTATAATGCATAAACTTGGAACTTGTGTTTTTATGTTTATTTTTTATTCTATAATAAAAATCTGTGCAAAACGTGTAATTTATTATTTCGCGTTTAACGTGTGCGTCTTTATGCCACTGCAAAAGGTAAAGCTTAAGGAGGATTTAAAACATATTTAGACAGTATAACACAGTAAGCATAATTCAAGTTTTCATAATTGGCGCAATATAATGGAGAATGCATTTGTAGTAAGAAAAAAATAGGCTTATCAGTTTTCATGTCTTGATCAGTCAGTTGAGAGACTATAAGACAGAACATGTATAAGTTAGCACTACATATGCCATCATTTTCATGAAACATATAGAACGAATAACATATAAAGGGTAACTACTCACTCAACACATAAACATACTCATTATTCCTGGTCATTCCCAATAACAGGTTTTTGGCGATGTCATCGAGCTGGTTGCTCATTAAAAACAGCTAAAAACAGTCAGGTGAAGTTTGGTCTTAAGAAGGGAACACACTTGGAGGTGAGGCCACAGTTTCTGAGTCTAGAGACAAAAGCACAGACAAAATGTAGCTGTTGAAAGTTAAAGGTGCTCTGTGTAACTTTTTTGGTGGAGGGTCTGCTCTCTCTGTGTTTTCATGGAAAAGATTGCTTTGTCTGGAGTGTAATTTTTACTTCCATGGAGACAACAGATGTGTGGTCAGGCCACTTAAGGTAAATAGGGTTTTTTTTTTTGAGTGCTGAGGCCAAAAAGAAGCCACCCTCCCTTTTAATGTTGCATTGAGAAATTCTATAAACAAAAACAACAGCTGTTTACCAACAGTTCAGTGAATGACTAGGCTGGCACAGCCAAAGTCCTTACTTTATATGAGCAAAGTCTACACATACCTAAGTGTTTCTAGGTGACACTTGGGTGACTCCAAACCACTGGCAAGATGCTTCAGCCCCACATCGCCAATATTATTACAGCTGAGATCCAGCTCCTTCAGGTTTGGCCTCTGTTTTAAGACTGTTGCCAGGTGTTCATATGCTGAGGAAGTCAGCTCACAGCCCTGGAGACGGAGGGACTTTAGCCTGCAGTCCTGGTCACTCAGCCCCTGGACCAGGCTCTCCACCTCAGGGAGACTTCTGAGGACTTTCTGGTCATAACTCGCAGACAGTTCCATCTAAAATTTTTCCCGCATCCCTTCTATGATCATCACCATGACTTCAACGCAGAACTGAGTGGGGACTTGGAGGAGAGGGAGACCAGTCTTTTAAAACATCTTCACATCATTCAGTAGAAAATGGCTGTCGAACTCCCTCAGACAATGAATTAGCAACATATTTGTATAGTCAAAAAAGTTATGCTGCATCTCTTCCCTAACGTGTGCAAAGAAAGGATCTGAGGAGTGGAGTGTGCCATGCTCTTTGAGGAGTCCAAACAAGAAGCGAAGACAGATGTCATAATTGCCTTGGGAGTCATATGCCTCGAGCTCAACAATTTCCTGAAAGCAGGCTGAATACTTATAAGGGGGATTATTTCTGGTTACTTTATTCAGTTTAGCCAAAGCAACGAGATACTCCAAGACACTTACATGAGCAGAGCAAAACATGGACACTCCATGGACACTCTTCTCCTCTATGAAAACTAGGGGATGCTCTCGGGCAAATGCAGACCACTGGGCAATAGTGACTTGAATTTTTTTTCATTTGGACTCTCATTAATCCAGAAACAGTAATACCCAATGCAATGAGCATACAAGGGGAGCATTTTTGCAAAAAAGTCAGATAATTATTTGTCAGTCACACTGCTGTAAATCTGAGTTAAAGACATCAGGTGGATTTTATAATATTTTTTTACGTGTTTTTGAGAACAGGGGCCATTACGGTGCACATATGTACAGTGCATCCGGAAAGTATTCACAGCGCTTAATTTTTTCCACATTTTGTCATGTTACAGCCTCATTCCAAATTGTATTAAATTAATCTCTTACCTCAAAATTCTACACACAATACCCCATTATGACAATGTGAAAAAAGTTTTTTTTTTTGACAGTTTTTGAATTTATTAAAAATAGAAAACTAAGAAATCACATTTACATAAGTATTCACAGCCTTTGCCATGAAACTCAAAATTGAGCTCAGGTGCATCCTTTTTCCACTGATCCTCCTTGAGATGTTTCTACAGCTTCATTGGAGTCCACCTGCGGTAAATTCAGTTGACTGGACATGATTTGGAAAGGCACACACCGGTCTATATAAGGTCCCACAGTTGACCGCATGTCAGAGCACAAACACCAAGCATGAAGTCAAAGGAATTGTCTGTAGACCTGCGAGACAGGATTGTCTTGAGGCACAAATCTGGGGAAGGATACAGAACAATTTCTGCTGCTTTGAAGGTCCCAATGAGCACAGTAGCCTCCATTATTCGTAAATGGAAGACGTTTGGAACCACCAGGACTCTTCCTAGAGCTGGCCGGCCGTCTAAACTGAGCGATCGGGGGAGAAGGGCCTTAGTCAGGGAGGTGACCAAGAACCCGATGGTCACTCTGTCAGAGCTCCAGCGTTCTTCTGTGGAGAGAGGAGAGCCTTCCAGAAGGACAACCATCTCTGCAGCAATCCACCAATCAGGCCTGTATGGTAGCGTGGCCAGACGAAAGCCACTCCTTAGTAAAAGGAACATGGCAGCCCGTCTGGAATTTGCCAAAAGGCACCTGAATGACTCTCAGACCATGAGAAACAAAATTCTCTGGTCTGATGAGACAAAGATTGAACTCTTTGGTGTGAATGCCAGGCGTCATGTTTGGAGGAAACCAGGCACCGCTCATCACCAGGCCAATACCATCCCTACAGTGAAGCATGGTGGTGGCAGCATCATGCTATGGGCATGTTTTTCAGCAGCAGGAACTGGCAGACTAGTCAGGATAGAAGGAAAAATGAATGCAGCAATATACAGAGATATCCTGGATGAAAACCTGCTCCAGAGCGCTGTTGACCTCAGACTGGGGCGAAGGTTCATTTTTCAGCAGGACAACGACCTGAAGCACACAGCCAAGATCTCAAAGGATTGGCTTCAGAACCACTCTGTGAATGTCCTGGAGTGGCCCAGCCAGAGTCCAGACTTGAATCTCATTGAACATCTCTGGAGAGACCTGAAAATGGCTGTGCACAGACGTCTCCCATCCAACCTGATGGAGCTTGAGAATTACTGCAAAGAAGAATGGGCAAAACTGCCTAAAGATCGGTGTGCTAAGCTTGTGGCATCATATTCAAAAAGACTTGAGGCTGTAATTGCTGCCAAAGGTGGATCAACAAAGTATTAAGCAAAGGCTGTGAATACTTATGTAAATGTGATTTTATTAGTTTTCTATTTTTAATAAATTAAAAAAATGTCCAAAAAAACTTTTTTCACATTGTCATAATGGGGTATTGTGTGCAGAATTTTGAGGTAAAAGATTAATTTAATACAATTTGGAATGAGGCTGTAACATGACAAAATGTGGGAAAAAGGAAGCGCCGTGAATACTTTCCGGATGCACTGTACATGAGCAAAGCAAAACAATGGACACTCCATGCACACTCTTCTCCTCTATGAAAACTAGGGGATGCTCTCGGGCAAATGCAGACAATTGGGCAATAGTGACTTGAACTTTTTTTTTTTTCATTTAGACTCTCTTCATTAATCCAGAAACAGTAATACCCAATGCAATGAGCATACAAGGGGAGCATTTTTGCAAAAAAGTCAGATAATTATTTGTCAATCACACTGCTGTAAATCTGAGTTAAAGACATCGGGTGGATTTTATAATATTTTTTTTTACGTGTTTTTGAGAACAGTGGCCATTACGGTGCACATATGTACATATTTGAGTCATCAATATGGTGGTTATAATGATCCTCAAAATAAAAAAAATAAACAAATACTACAAATTAATGCTTTTACTTATGTGACTTTTGAAATTGTACTTCTTAAAAATATTTTATCTTATCTACACGTCACTGGAATATGTCTGGGCAATTAAAAAAGAGTAAACTTTCATTGGCAAATTTGAATGCCAAAATACAATAAAAAATACAAAATGGTATACATCTAACAACTTATTTTACTTTCCAGAATTAAGACACTAAGCATTTGAAAAAAAACAAAAACAAAAACATTTTCTTTCAGTTTGGCTCCTTAACACATCACAAATGTTGACCTGACATTCATGTTTTCAAGCTGAAATACTTGATCAATAGTAAAAAATAAAATAACATCTGAGCTTTAAGACACTTTGGCATTTTAAGAAACAATTAAATAAACTATAGTCCAAAATAGTAAAAAAAAAAACAGAAACATCTTCACATTCTTGTTCAGTCAATCAAGACACTGAAAGATAGGAATGAACAATAAAATAATTAGCACCACATCTTTATTATTCAAATATACATCAAATATATAAAAACATGTTTTTTACTTACTCAACAGTTTGTAACATGTACGCATTATTTTTGGTCATTCCCAATAACAGTTTTTTGGCGACGTCATCGAGCTGGTTGCCCATTAAGAACAGCTCGGTCAGGTGAAGGTTGGTCTTAAGGGCCATGTTGATGAAGGGAACACACTTGGAGGTGAGGCCACAGTTTCTGAGACTAGAAATAAAAACAATTACAAATGATTGTAGAGTTTTGTTAAGATATTGGCTAGATCTGCTATATTCCATAATTGACACAACTTCGATTTAAAGATGCAATGTGGAACTTTTTGCACCTGCTATGGGATTATAGTTTACAAATCTCCATGGAGGCAAGACGGTGATGCCAGCAGGCTCTCAAATGATGAATGCGTGTTTTTCCAAGCCATTTCTGAGCAATACATTTGAAAAATTCAGTGTAATGCCCCTTTGCATTTATTCCATTACAGTTGTTATTAAAATATAACAAATAGGATTGAAAAGGGTGCATTCTTATGAGCAGCGCCGCCTCTCCACAGAGCTGCGACCTGTGAACTTGACATGGTGGTGTTAACTGATTGTCTCAATGTCTCCATGGAGATACTGTGGAACATTCCAGGCAAAGCAAGAGCAACTGCATGACTCATTCAAAAGTCAAAAAACAGTAAAAGCCCAATTTCATTAGGCCCGTGTTTCTATCCAGCCATCTACTTAATCTTTTTCTCCATATTGAAATACATGACTTACAATAACATTTGGAGAGCACATTCAGGGCTTCTGAGGGCCACACAAAGCTTCTTGATGCCCCTGTCCTGTATGCTGTTACTGGAGAGGTCCAACTCAGCCACAGGGCATTTATAGGACGACAGATGAGACGCCAGGTCAGAGCAGCAGTCACTAGTGAGACCGCATTCAATCAGGCTGAACACACAAAAATACACACAAAATAAGATGCTGGGCAAAAGAGCAAACAAAATAAATAGTAAATATATTAAAATGTATTCAAATTTAACTTTCTCTATTTTAAATGTGCATTCTTTTAGGTATAAAACTTTTTCTGTAGCAGACCCTCATTTTTTTCAATGTTCATGTCAAGAAGCATTAATCACCTGACAGTAGAGCTAAAAAAATAAGTAAAATAAGTAAATAAACACAGGGAAACACATGCCTATTGGTCACTATCCAGCTGAGTGTCCATAAAATGCAACTCAGTGTAACTCTTGTGATTTACCAATCCCAGTATTTGAAAATAAATTTGTGATAATTAATACTTTGCAGGTGGTGTCATCAACATTCCCTGAGATTGTGAAGCTAACTGAAAGCACTACTGTGTGAGAAGCTCTGTTACCAACGTTAGACTTAATGTGAGCTTTATTTTAACACAATCTGACAAGAAAGAGGTGATTGAAGTCGTCATTCACATTTTTGTTGAAAACCAAACACCAAAACACGACCATCGCCGCTTGTATTAATCACAGGCTCCTGAAAATGTGCGGTTTAAATCCATTTTCGATTTTTTCTTGAGTTTTCAGACTATATTAAAACATTTTTGGCTTTGTTTGCATTATGTCGCCATGTAACTTTTGAACATTCCGCCAATAGAGATACATGTAGAACACCCCCAGGCGTCATGTCAGTAAAACACCTCTTCTGTTAGACTTACTTGAGCCTTCGGAGGTGGCTGTAAGGATTACATAGTCCAGTGGAAATGTACACAGCCCCTTCGTCTGTGAGTTTGTTCCTGCTCAGGTCCATCTCCCTCAGCTCTGTCGCCTGCCAGCCGATTTCCATTTGCAGATTTTCACTGTACAAAGCTGAGATGCAGGACAGCACTTTGGAGAGGTAAAAACACCCAAGCTTGGAGATTCCACATCTCGAAATACTAGCGCCAAGACAAAAAAAGCTTAATGAAGATCATGATTTGTTCCTCAAACTAAAAAAAAGTGTCCTTACTTGAGTTTTTCCAGTCTAGACCAAGCAAACAGGCCTGAACTGATCAAATGAGCTCCTGCATCCTTTAAGTTGTTGCTGCTTAAGTTCAATTCCACCAGATTGCCCTTCTCAAGTTTCAGTGCATCCGAAATTCTGGCACAGCACCGTTCTGTGAGGCCACAAAAGTACATTCTGTCAAAAAACAAATGATCATTTGTTAAACATCAAAATATTACAAGAAATCTCGAGACCGATATTTGCATGCATGCTTACTCCAGTTTTCTTAGTCTTGATATGTCAAACTTGGTAAAAAGTTCATTCGCAGCCTTGTTTCCGATCTTGTTGATGCTCAGGTCCAGCCACTTAAGGTAAAGAGGGTTTTTTTCGAGTGCTGAGGCCAGATGGAAGCCACCCTGCCTTTTAATGTTGCACTGAGAAATTCTATCAACATAAACAACAGTTGTTTAACACATTATCAGAATGTAAATGTGTATGTTGTCTCTTTAAATAAAAGTTCAAAAGTACACCAGACAACAAGTTATGATATGGATGGATAATCACAGACAGCATGTTAAGACCTTTATGTAAATACTTGGAGGAAACTAGTAGGTAGGCCTTATTTCTGTCTCAAAGCTACTGCTAACTGAAATTAAAATGAATAATTGGTGTTAAAATAGGACTACAATTTGAATGATCTTGCATACGCACACAGTCAACTTGTCATTAGATGTATTTTAATAAAGTTGAAAATGTTTTTTTGAGATTTAGATTAGGTTAGCACTAGCTCACCTACTTTTACAAACACTGAAATTTCCTCCAGTCAAGTATCGCATTTAAAGGTCTTAACCTGAGTCTGCCATAGCCTTGTACAGATGGATATCACACTTGCTGTCCATATTTTTGATATTTAAATAGGCTAATTTCTCATATAGAATGAACAGAGCAGGAATCACACTTTTGAGAGAATCGGATTTAGCCACATGGCAGTGTAAAAAGGGCCTACTGAATTGTTGTTCTTGCTACATGAACAAGTTGATTTAAGGATTACATTTCTCCTATAAGCAAGGGGCTACACATACCTAAGTGTTTCTAGGTGACACTTGGGTGACTCCAAACCACTGGCAAGATGCTTCAGCCCCACATCTCCAATATTATTACAGCTGAGATCCAGCTCCTTCAGGTTTGGCCTCTGTTTTAAGACTGTTGCCAGGTGTTCACAGGCTGAGGAAGTCAGCTCACAGCCCGGGAGACGGAGGGACTTTAGCCTGCAGTCCTGGTCACTCAGCCCCTGGACCAGGCTCTCCACCCCCCTGTCGGTGATGCTGTTGAAGCCCAGGTCCAGCTCCCTCAAATGGGACTCTTTGGCGCCAAGAACAGAGGCCAGGGCGGGACAACAGGTGTCTGACAGGTCTGAGAATCGCAGCCTAAAATGAGAAAAATGTGTTGATTTTGTATCTTTCATCATGGCTCAACAAGACCAAACCTCATGAGAGTTTACAGCCTCCTTGTATCAAAGAGGCAGGTTAAAAAGCACTACCTTCATACCTGAACTAGTAACTCACTCCATCATTCCACCCACCTCCACTTCTCAGATCTTTTTTTTTTTTAATAATAGACAATACACTCAATATTCAACCTCTAGTGAAGAGTAAAATGTCACAATTACTTACTCAGCTTTTCTGGATTTATGAATTTCAGGGAGACTTTTGAGGACTTTCTCATCGCACCTAGAGGAGAGTTCCATCTCAAACTTAGCATGCATTCCTTCTACGTTTGTGATCATCTGAAAAATGTTCTTCCATACTTCAAAAGTGAAGTCTGAGACAGGTAGGGAACCAGTCTCTTCAAAGATCTCCACATCATTCAATAAAGCCTGGCTGTTGAACTCCCTCAGCCAATGAAATCGGTTCACGTATGTGTGGTCAAAAACGTACTCCTGCAGCTCTTTCCTGATGTGCGCAAAGAAAGGATCTGAAATTTGTAGGGTGCCCCGCTCTTTGAGGAGGCCAAAGAAGAAACGAAGACAAATGTCATATTGCCCATGTTGGCCATCACTTTCTGCCATATCAATCATTTTGAGACAGGCCGTTGAATACTGCTCAGGGGGGTTATTTGTGGTTACTTCGTTCAATTTGGCCACAGCAACACAATACTCCAAGACACTTAGATGGGCAAAATGAAATGTGGCGACTCCACGCACACTCTTCTCCTCTCTGAACACAAGAGGGTGCTCTCGGGCAAAGGCTGATACCTCAGCAACAGTGATTCCAGCATTATTTGCATTAAAATACTCTTCAGGTGCCCAGTAACTGTAATAAGCCAAGGAATACTGTGCAAAAATGCTAAGTTTTGTAATAAAATCAGATAGTGATTCTCCAACCAGACTGCTGTAAATCTGAGTCAAAGTCATCGGACGGATTTTGTAATCATTTTTTTTCACATGTTTTTTGAGAACAGTGGCCATTACGGTGCACATATATGGGATTCGGCACAAACAGTAAAGACTTCTTGATATTTTGATGTGGTCAATCACTCTGTTTGTGAGGTCGTCATCACCAACCACCTTCCGGATGTGCTGTTCCTTTTGCTCATCGCTGAATCCGAGCATTTCTGTCTCCTTCAGAACATAGAAATTATGGATGAAATTTATGGCAGCATGTCTGGTAGTTACCCAGATGTGTGCATTGGGAAGCAGGTTACCCTTTATTAGATTTGGCAGAAGGGTGTCCACAAGAGTCACTTGGTCGACATTGTCTATTGTCGGACAAGACATGTTCAGCATTCCTTTTAAATCATCCAGCTCATCAAACACAAACAATACTTTCTTATCGGACAAACTATTTGAGTTTAGTTCTATCAGTTCTGGGAAAAACAACTTAAGTAGTTCAATTAGACTAAGATTTTCTTTTTCCAGCAGACATAATTCCCAGCATGGAATAGGAAACAACAAATCTATGTGTGTATGTGCTCTGCCTTCAGCCCAGTCCAGAGCACACTTCTGCACAGCCGTGGTTTTCCCAATGCCACACGCTCCAAAAGTGAGGAGGGTTTTTTTATTTCTTCTGCGGTTACCAGTGCATTTAAGAAGATCTTCTAACGGAAAAGAGGGATATTCTCTAGAACCACAAAGGTGCGAGTAATCGATACACCGACTGTAGTGGGTTTTTGTCACGAACTCTTCCGTGTTCTCATAGCTCAGGTTGATGGGAAGGATGAGGTCCTTCAAATTCTGGTATTTGTTTTTCAGAATGGCTTTTAAGTGAGTTTGAAGGTCCATCTGTGAAGAGAGAATAAGTGAATAACTAACAGAATAATAATAAAAGTCAAAAATAGAAAAAATAGAAAAAATGGGGGTGATTTGGGGAATTTGTGTTTAAATTCTGTTTTTTATTATTGCGATTCTGATTAGATTTGTGATAAATGTTTGAAAAGTAGGATTCTGCCACATTAAACAAGTCCAGGATCATTCATCTTTTAGAGAAGACAGAAATTATACACTAATAAACTAATACAAGAATTCCATGCATTTCAGAAGATGTTTGTAGAGGTCTGACACTGAACTACAGGTATTTCTACAGAAAGACAGAATATTAGTTTGTTTTTTGCAAAGCAGGGGACATTCAATTAAAATAAGTCAAATTTTGATTGAGATATATTGTGCTTGCGGCCTACCAGCGTACTTTCTCCATCTAGTCCATAAAGAGAAAGTATTTATACGATAGAGAAAACTGTATGGAATGCAACAAGACGATAATTTTTGGGTGGCCACTGGCAAATATTGTGCAGCTGTCACAGAACACACCAAGGCCAATCCTACAACAACAGCAAAATATGACACACATTTAGAGCTACGTTGTTAAACTCGTCTCTTTCAGCCTCCAGACGGTCTCTCGAGTTTGAGGAACCGCTGTGGAACTGGATCCCGAAGTACGCGTTTGTATTTTGCAAAATGACTAAAGTGGGATATAGATTTAAAATATCTAAAATTACTCCCATGCATAATTCAATACAGCTGCAGCCGTGCCCACGACAGCTCTGAATATGGGCCAAACACGAACAGTTGTTTGTAAACTTACCTCACAAATCGAAACTTAACATCAGACTAGGCGCTTTCCTCCTCTTCTGGGCTCGGTTAGGCTGCCTCCCACTGGTCAGGCGATTAAACATCTAAATGCTCATTGGCTGCCATCCTACCACAGCTGTATCACACTTGGAAAAAGGTCACACAAATCATTTGCAAATTAACCGTAAACTAAGTAAATATTAGAGAACATCTTATTTATGTGTACTAAAGAAAATAATATGTAAGTGTATTTCATTTTGATCTACTTAAAGGTTTTATACTGACTCATGTGAGCTTTTAGTCACGTTGGAAGTTATTAGTCTAACTTTTCAAAAACATACCTGGAGTTGTGTTCATTCACACATGTTTGAGTAACCCTGCATTATTAGTCTGTCTGCATCTACAGTGCTCACAATGCTCTGTTCCACCTTATGATGTCATGAAGTGATAGTTTTCAAGTTAACAGCTACATTTACCTTTTGTTCAGTAGCGATTGGTAATTCAGGGCTGAAATGATCCAAATTATTCTAGTGAAGGTGTATGAAGTTTAAAAAACAGTAAATCACTTCTTGTATTATCACATGACATCACAAGGTGGAACAGATTGTTTTTAGTTTGGGAGAAGAACTCAGCCTAAATATTTAGGCTTTGTGTGTTAAACATTTGTGAATGAAACAAAACAAAACTCCAGGTATGTTTTGATGAACATTATAGCATAGATCAGAAAATAGTAATATGTGCCTGTTAAGGAAGGGACTACAGAATACCACAATGGTATTAACCTGTATTAACCTGTATAACAAAATGTTCGCTCAAGGGAACTCATAGCCAGAACATACAGTATGTTAAGGCCAGAGGGGTGGACTTGTAACCATAGACTATATAGGTCATTTTATTTATATAGCACAAATAAAACAACCGTAACAAGTTGCACCAAAGTGCTTTACAGCATGAAACAGGACATAGTGAAACAATAAAACAAATATAAAATATATAAAATATTACATAAAGAGTGGCTTAATACACAAAGATAAAAGATTTAAAGTTGACAGCTTCAGAGTAAAGCTCATGGGCTGTTGAACGCTTGAAAAAATGTGTTTTTAGGAGGGTTTTAAAGTGAGGTAGGGAAGAGCATCATCTCAGATGAAGACGGAGGGCATTCCAGAGCTTAGGGGTCACAACAGAGAAAGCTCAAGCTCAAGTTTTGAGGCGGGATGGTGGGACGGACAGTAGGAAACCGAGAGGCAGTGTGTGGGGTTAAAAGATCAGTGATGTACTGTGGCGCCAGTGAGTTGAGTGATTTAAAAACAAATAACATAAAATAACATTTTAAAATCAATTCTGTATTTAACAGGTAACCAGTGGAGTTGGGCTAGGATGGGTGTAATACGGTCTCTCTTTTTGGACCCAGTGAGCAGTCTGGCAGCAGCATTTTGGCGTAGAAGTGCAATGGCTCCAGCCGTCCAAATTATGAACATAGTGAAGTACTGAGGTATAATAAAACATACATAGGCATATTTAAATAATACATCAAATAAATGTGTTTAGAATATAGAAAACACTACAGTTTTTAGTTATATGTAGTGTTATGAAAATATTTACTCTAGTCTTTATACTCTTACTCGGTTTAGGTTGTTGTTTAATGGTCTTGGGTTTTGCAACTAGCTAACTAATAACTTGCTATTATCCTGTTATCTTATGTAGACACTCTGGCCTTGTGCCTCCATAAAGTCTGTTGCTCGCATCAGTGCTAACGTGTTATTTTACTGATTGTTGTGTCTTGATTTGTGTTGACCCAGCCTTGTTCTGACCTATCCTTGGAGGAGAGTTATGTCTTATCCTATGTATTTGCATCATTCACGTGCCCTATGCCACCCCCGTGGGGTATAAAAACTCTATATGCCTTGTTACGTTACAGCTGAGGGACAGACGACGCTCAGTCAGGGACAGGTAGTTCTGTGATTGTGTTCACACAATTGCTTTAATAAATCAGACTCCTTGATTCAAGACAACTTTTCAGTTCTTTTATTGTTTGTAGTCTAGAAAGTCCACAACAGCAGCCCTCTCAGTTTGTCGGCCCAATTCCCCCAAAATTACGGATCAACATTTATAGAATCTTCCATACGTCTGTTGTTACACCTATCCGCTCCATCTGAAATTATGAATACAGTGAAGTGCTTCAAGCTGAAAACAACCATACATACTAATAATGACATGTCTTACAAACAACTCCAACAGAAGAACTGTCCAAAGCCTACAGTTACTATTTCATTTGTTGAGGTTTCTGTTTGGTTTTAATGATGAATGGACACATCGAGGTATCATGTCTCTTGGTTTATTGGATTGAAACAGAAAATCCAAAACAAAATATATAGTTTTAAACATAAGTACATACATCTGTTTTACTGAGAAATCTAAAATTCACACTGCCTATGTCATTTTCGTGTGAGATTTAAGATAGAAATGGTATGTATTGATACCTACAAAATGACATCATAGGTAAAAAATTTCAGTATAAAAATACGTCTTTGTAGAAACATTACAATTGTCCAGCAATTGCAACAAATAATAATGATAATCAAATAAATCACAATAATTTACAATTTTATAAATGCTCTTTAATCATTTAGCCCTGTGTTATCTGTCTCATATCTAAGTAGTAGTAGCATTCAGCATTTTTAGTTTATTTAAAGGGTCTTTGGACAGCAGCAGTTAAGGGAAATATTGTTTTCTTTTTTATTTAATTGGTAGCCTACAGATTATAAAATGCAATGTCCTATTTCATACATTTGTCAAGCTTTTGCAACTAGTTTTTGGGCACTATAGCGTAGGTATTGTCCAAATAAATTTACACCTTAAAAGGATCTAGCTGTATGGGAAAAATCCACAGTGCCACAGTGCCCAGCAGAGGGCACAAAGACCATTCCTCCATTAGTGCACTGAGAAGCAGTGTAAATGAGACTAAAACATTAGCTGCTTGTGCTAGCTTCAAATCACTACAATTCATAGCAATACACAGATGAATATTTAGTCTCCTTTTCTTTAGTGTTAAAATCCTGACCAATTCAATTCAGGTTTAAATGGAGTCAATGTCCCAATGAAACGTTTAAGCCAGACCTGGGCACTGTACAGTTCCGGGGCCAAATATGGCCCTCTGACCAACTCTGACCGGCCCGTTTAAGATCATTTGGAATTACAAAATAAACATATTTTATAATTTTACCTCATGCATGGACTAAAGCTGGACTAAATGTCACTCAACACCGTTTCCCCTGAACATGTACACTGCATTGCCCGTAATATTGAAATAATCGTATTGATTGATTTTTGTAGGATTACTAAAGGTTCACAACCTTTCTGATGGAGAATGCAGCTTGTCTTCATGGAGATGTTAGTACTTCACCTAAAATGCTGCACAGTATGGGAATAAAAATATCTATCACCATGGAGACAAGCAGGTGGCATTAACAGGCCAAGTTGCAGGTCAGATCTGTGGAGAAGTGCCCACTGTTTAATATTAGCAATAACAACTTTAGATGGATACGTTTAATGCCATGTGGTGGAACATTCCAGGCAAAGCAATAACATCTCTACTGAGACAAGCTGTGACGAACCTCCACTAGAAAAGTTGCACCTTTAGGCCCAGTCACAGTTATTTTTTTCCCCCAGCCTTTTCAATTAAGTACATACATTTGCATTAAAACATACCCAACTCTGTCTTCAAAACTTACTTATAGAACATGTCATATCAAAACTTACTAAGTGCCTTTTTTAACTCTTGCTATTGAAAGTCATTCCCAATAACCGCCGGGATACACAAGTTGAGATTGGGTATCTTCCTGTAGACAAAATGGAAAACGTGTGTCCATGGTCGACTGTGCAGTTCTGACTTGATTTTCTGAGGGTGTGTGTCGGGGGCAAGCTGTTGGCTTGTTTCCTCGGTAACCAAAAACAGGGCATAGTTCTCGGGGTCTGAGATCTTGAACTTGTACGCACAGAGGGAGCACACCTCTTCAGTCGTATTATAGGGATGGACTAGGAGAGTTTTGGCTGTGCATCCTGTTTCTATTCCTTGGAAGGCCACCCGGAGATAGTTCTGCAAAAACAACACAATAGTCTAAAGTAAGAGGTAAGAGGGCTTTCAGAATCAAGCAAGATTATTATTTAGGTTTTTTATAAGAAAAAAAACATGCAATTTTTCATTTTAAAGGGCCCATATTACTCCATTTTCTGATCTATGTTGTAATGTTGTTTCCTTGTCAAAAACATACCTGGAGTTTTGTTTTGCTTCATTCACACACAAACCCTGCATATTTAGTTCTTCTCTCAAACAGAAAACACTCTCTTCCACCTTGTGATGTCATGTGGTAATACAGGAAGTGCTCCACTGTGTTTTTAAACTCTTCACTAGACTAATTTGGATAATTTCAACCCTGGAGTTGTTAATCTCTACTAAACTAAAGGTAAAAGGTAACTGTTAACTTGAAAACTATCGCTTCATGACATCACAAGGTGGAAAAGAGCATTTTCAGCTTTGGTGATGGAGACAGACTAATAATAAAGGGTAACTCAAACATGTGTGAGTGAAACAAAACACAACTCCGGTAATGTTTTTGAAGAGGTAACAACATTCTAACATGGCTTAAAGCTCTCAAGAATCTAATTAGGTAAGATAGGACGTTTAATATTTGTGGTGTCAAACAAAATGGTATATTTGACTTAAGTGTCTCACTTCAATGTAGCATTAATGCCATTGCCACAAACTAGGGATTTGTTTTAGTAGTCCATGCAAATATAAAAGAAGATGCATGCAGAGTAAAACAAGATCAAATGCTCTCTAAGGCAACAAGCAGATGCTGCAACCAGACCAAGTCACAGATCAGATCTGTGGAGAAGCAAGCCCGCTCCCAGTAATAATGCATTTCACATATAAAAACACCTAATAGAAATAAATGCAAGAAAAATAGATAAGTTTACATGGAACATCCCAGGCAAAGCTATAACATCTCAACAGACAAGCTAATGGAGGTCCCTCTATCAGAAATGTTACACAGTGCACCTTTAAATAGATAACCTTGAAAATAAACCCGTACTGAATGAAAAAACAAAACTAAAAACAAACAATATATGCTAAACAAAAAAGAAGAAACATGCAGTTACACTCTCATCCACTTGAGGGAGCTTTTAGCAAATCCACATGCTGAGATTGTTGGGGATTAGTGATCATCTTTGTTGCTGTTATTGTGAATTAATCGCCATGCACTTTTCTGTTTCCCCGTAGGCGGTTGCTTTCGGGTTGATTACGAATTGGCACAACTGTAACTCACTGCCTGGTTGTTCATGGTGGGTTCAGGTCAGGCGTGATACCTGGAAGTCGTCCACAGAGGGCGTTGATCGACGGGCAGTGCGTCTCTGGTGCCACTGGTGAAGGGTGTTCCGGGTCTCAGAGCTCAGCACCCGGGCCGCCTGCTCCTCCTGGAAGTTTTTAATCAGAGACATGGCTCCGTACGCACTGGTCAAGTAGTAGCCTCCTAACGGGGAACAGACAGAAGAGGGTCAAAATTGTAGTTTCTGAACACACTGCTTAACTGTATTGGGCAAATAAACAGCAAATTGTGAAGATGTTTTACATGTTAATGTTAATCACTATAGTTATTTTTTAGCCGCATTTTAAATCAGTATTTTAAATGTAATGTAAAGTTTAAAGCTGAATGAGTTCTGTCTATACAGAATAGGGGTTGTGTGTTAGGTTTAGATACAGTGGCAAGACCTGCTCAGTAGTCAGTATCCATATGATTTTACTATTACAATTACAATGTTAGAATTGTACTCACTTACATTACAAGTTTAAAAATCTACTCAAAAAGTAAAAATATAAAAAAAAAAAATCAACTTAATTATAGTAACGTGAGTATTTGTAATAAGTTACTGTACATCCCTGTGTGTCAAGTCTTTTAAGTTTTACCATCAAGTATCACAGTTTAGCTTTTTCTATAACAGTTCAATGTAGACAAGACAAAATGACTAGCTTAAAATAACAACATTATTAGGCTAAAATATGCAACGTTGTCAACAGCTGCCCTGGGACAGACTGGCAGATGTGGTTGCTAAACCAATCTGTGCCCAAGAACTACAAGTCTGTATGCCCGGGTCAGTCAGATCTGTGACCTCTTAGCAAAGTCACCTTTAAAACAACATTCATGAACTCATTATGTTCTTATTTGGTTACATACAAGTACTAGTTAGATAAGAGAATCGTGACTTTTATAACTTGTAATTTCAAGGTGAATGTAAGTTACATTGGCAGACAAGTTGACGCTCACTGGAAAATATTGTTGGGAGTCACTTTTCTCTGAACCTGGTCCAGCTCATTCAGTCCTCACTCTGGTATTTCCTTCTGATACAAAAACGTCCCACCTACTCATTGAAAAGTTCCATTAATCTACTATGGGAGGAGGTGCAAAGTACTTCTTAGAAATTCCAATCATTCTGTACAAAAATGAAAAATAATACATGCATGCATGCATACAGGTTACGAGCATATTATAAGCCTTAATGAAATTCCAATTACATGTTTCTACTAAATTTGAGACCAATTTCGTTTGTGGAAATAAGAAAACAAAAAGTAATTGTTGGTTCTGTAGTGCATAGGTCCCAAATTGTAATTTATTTGCCCTCCTTTAGTAAAAACTATTATTGCTTTATATCTGTCCTCATGTCCAGCCCCGGTGTCTCTGTGCTTTCCCTTTCTTTTTTTTTTTTATTTTCTATCATTGTGTAATTTCCACTAAGTGCCTCTAGGACAGACTTTCCTTTCACCAGGTTAAGGCCTGCATCAGCCCGGAAACTCACACCTCACTGTGAGGTTTTTCAGAAAGTGTAAACTTTAACACACAGTTAGATCATGGAAAAGTAAGGGAGGGGTGATCAGGTGAGGTGCTATTACATTAGGTTCACTACACTGTGAAATGGACAATTACATTTTCCTCATGTTTTTGACATTCTAGGAACATTTTTGAATTAAACCTTATGATGTCAAGGCTTCACATGGTTTGAAATTCATAAGTTTTTCTACTATATATTTTTGTTTATAGTATAGTATTTATAGCATATTTTAAGTAAATTATTGGATTCTATTTCTTTCATTAAGAAATAGAATGAAATGAAATGATATTTCTATACTTCCACTGTTTTTGTAACAGTGAAATTTCCCCACTGTTGGGCAAATAAAAGTTTTCTTATCATCTTCTCTTAATTGTCTGTATAGTGTGAAATTCTTCAAAAATAGTGAATGTATTTCTATAATGTCACTCTCTGCTATGACAAAAACTTTTAAAATCATAGCCTTGTTTCTGTGTAAGTGGTCAACAACACCCACTATAAATCACATACATTTGAGATAATGTAACGATGTATAATGTGTTGTCATTTTAGTTGACATTTTTACCTTCCCCTTGAAGCAGAGAGGGCTCCAGCAGCTCCATCATATACTGGATGTCTATGTCCAGTTGAGGCATGTCACACTGGGCCAAGACATAGGTCAGCATGGGCAGGAAGTCATCGGCTCCAAACATCCTCCCTGTGAGGAAACGGATCCCGCAGTGGTCAAAAAGAGGGATAACCTGGTCTAAATTTGGTACTATTAGTGATGCACATTGTGTACCTTTATCACACATTAGTTGCCATAACAGCAATTATGAATTACTTGTTAACCAGCTGCTTTTTTCTTTTTACAAGCTTGACGGTAGTGTAGTTATTAGTCACCAGATACATGATGGAAAGTGTTTTGCCAAAGTATCCCATGAGAACATGCACTGATTGAAGGGATTGAACTGCCAAACGTCATGTCGATGGACACTCTAACCACTAAGACACTGCTGCCTTGTTTGAGGAAATATTATAATACATATGTCCAGCTATTTATTTAGCTGTAACTATGGATTTTAATAACATTTTTTTTACATACATTATATATTTTTGCATTTTAAAGGTGCACTATGTAGCTTTTCTATTTGTGGGTCCACCGTCTGTTTTTTTTTTTCTGTAGATGTGGTTGCTTGAGGCAGTGGTGGATGCTCTACCAGAAAAGATAGTGCATCTTTAATTTTATGTTCATTTAAGTTCACAGATGGTGCAGCCCCTTTACTCTGTACAACCTGATACCAAATGTATGTTATGTTCAGTAGCATGTACCTGAGTTGTCCTGCATGATCGTGTAGATAAGTTTGCATATCCGCAGCAGCAGGGAGACCTTTTTCTCAGGTGAGTACATCTTTCTCATGTTCATGAACTTGTGTCTGATCTTTTCTATGACCACAGCATCTGGAGGTACTGCAGCCCCGTCCACGCCCAGCTCCTGTGGCCGTTTGGACTTCGCCAGGGCCAGGTTCTCCTTCAGCTGCTGCCAACCACCACTGCTCTTCTGCACGGGACAAAATAATAGTGTCAAAATGTGTTATAGTCTGACTCAGGTTTTACCAACAAGTTTCAACGTTTAAGTCACTTTCAATGTAAACAAGGCAAATTAATAGGATTTCCAATGCAAATTTACAGCAAATCCAGGTGAGCACTTTTAAAGAGACAAACAAATCTGTAGAAAAAAGCATTCATCATTCAAAAATATAAAATGCTTGCAAACAACCGAGCAAATATTACAATTTTAAAGAAGAGTATCACTATGAAATAAATAATTAAAAAGTTGATTAATAGATAATTATGTCAGAATGGAGATACATGTGAAACTTGTAAAGCGAAATAGCGAAAGAGAAATAATAATCTGTTTAGACAGTGTCAATGAAATGATGGATTTTATTAATTTTTTTTGCCACGGTGACAATAATAGTAACAGTTAAATTGCCACTACCCTACCTGGAAGTCATTTAGAATCACATCGATGACGCTCTTCAGTGGCTTTAACACACACTTGTGCATGGCCTTCTCCAGGACCTGATCTGTGAGAGACGTAACACTGGACAGTTATTATAGATATAGATCAGCCAAGCAATACCCCCCATCATCTTTTTTCCCATGCAACTTTTCCTTTCTGGATTTGCCGAAACAAATACCTTACTTTCAGAGTGCGTTGTAATAGTACTGTGAAAAACTATTACACACTAAATGGCCTCTAGCTGCTAAATCCCAACTGAAATAACACTTTGCACTTTGATCTGGTTAAAGAGTTATTGTACAGCCAGACAGCGTCAACAGAAGAGTGAAGTATCTGCTTTCATGCATTCATTCATTTGTCTCACCATAAAGTGTTTCTGTGTACAATGGGTTATTCTGTAATCCAGACCTACGTCCATATGCTTCAAATAACTGCTGCCCACCTCAGCTATGCCCAGTATGTCACCACCACACAATTGAATCTTATTCTTTAGAGCCAGTGAACAGCTCTGCATGAAGTGGAAAAAATACAATAAAATAAAATATATGACTAGCTGCACTTTGAATGGTTGCATTAAGAAAATATAGAAAACGAAACTGAATTAAATAAAAACAAATTACTACAAATGTCCACAAACATGAATATGAATAGACTACTGTTCTGAAATACATGTGATTCTTAAGTCTGCAGTTTATGTATCTATGTTATTCTAATGTTGATGCTCCTGTACTTGATTAAATGCGCACCAAGTAAGAAAAGTTATGCAGTGCAGCTTTAAAATGCCGTCAATTGCACTCCAGGTTTTAAATTCTCAACTAAAAAACAAAACAAAACAAAAAACAAAAAAAACGTTCAGCCTTATTCAACATCAGGGTTTAAAGACAATGTGCAGTAATACCAGTGTTTCCCACTGGTTTATACTACGACTATTTGAATAATTTTATTGAATACAACATTTTGGTGTATAAATGCTATTGACTGCCTCTAATGAACAAAAAAGCATTAATTACAGATTAAAATGGTTACTTCTATATATTTATGGTAGCATAAAGTATCATTAGTTTTACCATGTTTTTGCTCATCTAGTTTTTAGACTATGTGGGTGAAAATTAGACTATGAGGGGCCCCCATAGTCTCCTCTAGTAAACACTGAGTAATATAATGCTAAAAGAGTGCCAGTGATCAAGCTCAGACAAGATTCTATGAGCGGGAAGAATATTACCACACCATTTCCACAAAAGACACTTCTGGGGAAATTTCTGAACTGAAACTCAAACATCACTCAAAAAATTTTTGTCCAGTTGACAGAACTGGTCTGCTATAAAACTGAAAAGCTTGTGATTGAATTTTGGAAAACATAGCGCTACTGTACTGCTAAGAACAATGGGGGGACTACAGTTAATTCACACAGTAAAATATAAGGTGGACTATATGATCTTGACTGAAATTGAGAAAATATACAATTATTCTACATTGAAATAGCCAATAATTATAGCAATTGTCAAGATTAATATTACATATACAACATACAGTTTAGTTGAATTAAGGTATCAAAAGTAAGGCTTAAAAAAAAAGAAAAAAAACAGCAACAACAATTTCTACTACTAAGTATGGCTTACTAAATATTTCCACTCCTAGTACTGCTAGGATGTGTGAAGTTTAAAATTTTAGCAGGGCATCGTAACCATAGTCAGAGATGATGTCAGCAAATGTACTCACTCTGTCTTTGTGCTACCATGACGTCAATTCACTTTGCCTTTGTTTGTTTTTAATGGGGACTGAGTATGCACTAGTGGGAGGAGGGGGCATAAGAGGACATTTTATATATGTTTCCTTTTTCCATGAGGACAAGTGTTATGTTTATGAGCATTTCTGTGGTTGGTTTATAATGTTAGCATCAAGCACTTCTCTGTTTCTAGGAACAAGGCTTTTCTGTTGTATTGTTTACAAGGGGGAGATATTTACATATTCATGTAACCAGAATGCCTACAATGGATTTATTTATAAAAGCTCCACTGTACTTTATAGTTTACTAGAGTCATAATGCAGCATTCAAAATGCCGATTTTGTATTTGCCTAGAATGTTCCACAGTATGGCATTAAACATATCTAATTACTACTGCTCAAATACCTTGAAAAACAAGCATTCTTACTGTGACATGGTTCTTCTCTCCAAAGATCTGACCTTTTATTTGGCCTGGTAGCGTCAACTGCTTGTGTCCATGGAGATAAGTATGTTTAATGCCACACTGCTGAACATTCCGGACAAATCAATTACATCTCCATTTAGGCAAGCAGGTGACTGACACTCCACCAGAAAAGTTACATAATGCACCTTTAAGAATTAGACAACTAAAATTCCCCAAACTTATGCATAGCCTACTCATATATGAAAATGTGCATTCACAGGCAATTTTTCTGAGCCAAAGGGTGTTTTGTATGGCCTTTTAAATTGAACAGGAACTACAGAATCAGAATCAGGGAATAATTAACATTGTACTGAAGTGAAAATTATGTCATCACCAAATATGCCACATTTATTTGACAAACAACAAAGTGATTGCGATGATGTGATTAGATAGGTAATAATCTGCAATAATAACAATTCGCAAATCTCCCTTTTAAAAGTAAATTAAGTACGTACTTTCAATTCAAGTTCCAAGTTTTACTTCCTATGTGGTCTACCATGGAAATATAAACCCAAGTTACTACCGAAAATTTAAAGTAAGACATTTTTGCACTTACCAATCTGATCCTCTGGTATGAGCGACTCAAGTGGAGGGTCCAGCTCAGAACTCTGTTTCAAATATGCCTTCATCTGTGTCAAAAACTGTCGTAGAGTTTGTAAAAAGTCTATTCCTGATGTGTGACATGCTTTATTCTCCTGCACAAAACTTAAATAATCTTGCACTAGTGATCCAAAATATGAGCTCTTATCCCGGGACAGTTCTGCAATCCTCTTCACAGCTCGCCTCTCGGGAGTCATCAGCGAACTCAACATACCGCTAACCTTCCGAAATCGTCCTTTAAGTGCCCTTGGTAAAATGAAAGATCCTTCGCTCAACCTTACAGCCATCCTGCGTCTACGAGATTTGAAAGAAGGTCGCAGGCGCATTTCCAAATCTGCCTCAAGTCCGACTCCATAGTCTTCTTCTTCTTCATACTCTCCCTCCTCATCCTCATCGCTGCTGTCCTCTACTATGTCCTGATCTTGTGGACTGGAGGCTAGTTCTTGCCTTAATGTGAATCTGGGATATTCAAGTGAGTCAGATGAGGAAGTTGACATGCTCACATCGCTTAAACGTGGGTTTCGTTCACTAATTTCTGTGTTGCCCAATGGTTTGTCTGCAGTGGGTGGAGAGGCTGGAATCTTGGCACGGGATAGCGCCTCGGCAATAGTCTCATCATCTAGAGCTATGTGGCAGCGGTGAGCTTCTAAATCAGGTTTTTTAGGCCTTGGAGGTGGATTTTTTGAACTTTTAGACGGGCTTGTGCCACTCTTGTTGGTTGTGGTAGGGGGAGCGGGCGCTGGTCGCTTGGTAGAGGGTTGCGGTCTTCTTGGGGTTGCACTGGAGTGAACAACCGGCATGCTTTTGGGTCTGGTGGTGTTTTTTGTAGTGGCAGGTGCAGGAGGGGGCGGGGCAGGGCGACGTTTGGGCATGGAGCGGGGGGGGAGGGGGGCGAGGAGGCGGGGAACGTGATTGGCTGTTCAGCTTGAACACTTGTTCATCTATATTCAGTGATGAGGACGTCCCACGATTCCTTTCACCGGTGTTTGACTCTATTTGACAATCTTGGCTGCGATGGCGATGACGTGTTTGGAGAAAAAGCGGATTAACATAGCATAATGGCCCAGTTGAATGTCTTTTTTCCTGAAATGAAGACAAGTTTTGCGATCTTAAAGTTGAGGGTGCGCTATCACTGCTGTAGTTATGCCTTTGGAGAGATGGACTGTCTTGACCCCTGGTTTTGCTGGGACGTGGGGGGCTGAGGGTCCGGCTCACAGGACGACAGGTGTGACAGGTGCGAGGGGAGGAGGGAGGGCCACATGGGTTGCAGAGAGCAGAGCCCCAAAAGCCTGTAATACATAAACAAACAGAAACACAGTCATAAAGAGGCAAACATTAACTCACCATAACAAGTCCTGGAACAACTGACAGCTGCAGGAAGGAGGATATCCCCTTAAAGCTACAGCCACACTTTAAAAATAGATTTTGAAAAACATGACTATAAAAATAATGGAAAACTAGACTTGGATAAATCTTGCAACTTTTCTACTTGGGTGTCCGTCACTAGCTTGTCTCCATGGAGATTCTATTGATTGCCTGGAATTTTCCACCCAGTGACATTTAACTTACATCTATCACCATGTTTTTCCCAAGTCGCAATGAAAACATAACACCCACTAATTAAAATACTAAAACAACACAACAAATCAAACTCTAATTTTCACAGCAATAATAATTAAGTGTTTATAAAATTCCTTTTAAATAATTTATCCCAAGTTTAACACTTAGCTGTATTTCCCCCCACTTTCATATACAAATAGCATGACATTGAACTACATACAATACCTAAGAGACTACACACAATACCTACAGAATCCAACCAACAAGTTGCCTACGAATCCTTAGCCCTTTCAGTCATGTCTTACCAGTTTCTACCACACTTGGACAAATACATCTGACTTAAACTAAACCATAAGAAAAAAATACAAAATCTCTCACCAACATTTGAGAAGTGTCCTTATTAAATTCCTTAATCCTTAGTTAGCTTCTCTGTTATCACTTGCTTGTTTCTTCTCCGTAAAAGTGGCGTGTTGAGCCGGGTTTGTGTGTGGGTGAATCACTGCGGTTGACACAGAGCACAGACATGCAGAGGGAGTGTCCAATGTGAAACGCTAAAGGAAAGTGGGAGGGGCTAAAACTCCATGTGCCTGTTTCCTCAAGACTCCCTGCTCTTTCTAATCATTTCCTGTATTTTTTCAAAGTCTTGGTCAAGTGCTCATACCATTGTGCTTTTGCATCCACTTCCCATTAGAACGGAAGAGTTTAGGTAAATACAAAAGAGAAAATTTAGTTGTTGCACGTTTTATGCTCAGTTCTTCTCAAACATTTTCAGACTATTACAGCCCCCAAAAAGTTTAATGTTTATTTATTGAATTAATGTATGAGTTGGACTACACTACATAAGGACAAGTTATATATACTTGTCAAAAACTCAAACAGCCAGGGCAAATGTGTGTGTAGAGTGAGATTTCCAAACAAAGTTATTTAAACTGCTGGACAGAACACATGTGAACAATTAACAACTAGTCACTAAAAGCATAAATGATCTTTGCGAAATAAAAAGAAAAGATCAAATTCTTTCAGTTGTTTCATGTATAATATGCAAAAGCTCAGAAAGCAACAACCTTATACATAAAATATTGAAAATAAAGCTAATGTTGAGGGCGAATGGTGTCTAAGAATAGCCCAGTTGACTTTGAGCAGTAGGATTGAATGTCTCGTGAGTGGACAGTGTGGTATTCTGTCTGCCCCATGTGAACAGACCACCTGACACTGCAACTCCAAACGCAGACACCGATACTGCAACCAGGTCAAAGTGTGCGACATATGCCTGTTAAGGTATAATGTGTTTAATAGACTGAATAGAAAAGGAGTACAACACATATTTCATTTTAAAACGTGTGTTGATGAGGTTAAAAGTCCTATTTTACACAAAAATGACTCTTGTGAGCTTTAAGCCATGTTTTCTGTTTGAGACAAGAACTCAGCCTAAATATCCAGGGTTTGTGTGTTAAACAGTGTGAATGAAACACAACACAACTACAGAATGAGGAAACATTATAACATAGATCAGAGAATAGTGTAATATGGGCCCTTTAAACTATGTATTCATATAAAGTCTGTTGTGTTTACCTGCCCTGGGACTGAAGGTGGAAAGCAGCAGTAGGTTAATGGGGTAACCCAGTTTTTCAAGGTATTTTTTAAGCAATAAATGCAAAAAATACAAGTTTAATACCATACAGTGGAACAATTCAGTAATCCAGATAATCCAGACAAAGTAATAATGCCTAATTTTATCTCACACTACCACCACCTCCACTAGAAAAGCTACATAGTCCACCTTTAATATTATTGTTGCAAAAGTGTAACTCTACATGAGAGTCCTATCAAAAAGCTGTAAACTGTACAGTAGGCAATATAACTGCTGGTAGTATTCCAGTAGTCCAGAGTAAAACTAAATTACTCTCAAGTCTTAAACTGCAATGAAAAAAAGACCTGGCAATATAATATAGAAGTGACCACAGTGAAAATTAATCCCTTAAATCTTCTTTAAACACTAGAGTGACAGGGAATTTGCAGTGTCACCCTGATACTCTTGACTGGCATTGGGAATGATTGCCGAATGTTTGTGTTTCAGTTTGTGGGAGTGGACCGTGTCACTTGACATACAAGACAACACTGACTGAGGTTTGTTTAAATAGCCTCTTCTAAAGCCATATGGGAGTTCCCCTGTTTTACTGTTGCTAAGACACTAACAACGCAGTGGCATTTTTAACTTTGTGACGTCAAAGTAGACAATACATACACCTACTTACATTGAGCAGAATACCAAGCAGTATATCACTACATGGACATTTGACACAGCTCATTTGTGTGTGCATGACTTGTTGTGTATTTTCAAACTGCTAATGCTTTGGTATGTGTGTGTTCAAACAGAGCTCTCTGGGGCGGCTGTGGCTTTCCATTGGCCACTCCCTGCTCCCTCTGAGTGGTAAGCTACACTGTACTATACACTTCTAAAGAGTCATCCAGTTTCAAAGCTCAGTTCAGTTAAGAATGCTTGAAAGAACTTTCAAGAATCAAATTTAAGTGTTGCTATTGTGTACTTAAACTTTTAACACTGGTAAATGTAGATGTATTTTATTTTTGGTCAACATAAAATATGTTTTACTCCCCCTCGTCACTGTATCCAGGTCTATATTTAAATCTGAAATGAAAAGCTGTTATAGATTTGTAACTGCATACAACATCTTAACTTTATCTATGTTGTAGGGCAAAAATGTAACAAATCCTCATAAGGGGTGTCAAGATTTAGGGCTGTAGTCGACTAAAGAAATTCTTGGTTGACTAAAAACGTCCTGCTAACAGATTAGTCGACTTAAAAGGGGGTGTGGCAAAAGATACATATAGTTATGTATCTGACCCAAACTGCACTCACAAGACTGCTCGGGAGTTCATGTAAAAACAACTATTGAAGCAAAGTACTAGGAAAGTATGCATTGTATTTATATAAAGACTAATTACCAAAAATACCAATTCTTCAGGTAACTCACTCACTTCCGCTTTCTGCTGTTGTCTCATAAATCCTTATCAGTAAAATGATTAGATAAAACAACCAAAGGCCTACAGCCCTAGTCAAGATTATTGGTTTATCATTCAGGTCACACTTTAACTGTAAGAACTATAATTGTAACTAGAACTTCAGAAAATTGCTGTAAGTTTTAGAATAACTGAATCAACTGAACATACTCCAAAGTAAACCTAAATATAAAGAGTATAATTATTATTTTTAAGTCTGTGTTTTAGAAAGTTTGATTTAATAAAGATGGTCATTGATTGATTAAACCATGTGAATGAAAGACAGGGTTTCACTGTTTAATTATGCAGTCAAGAATAGTCAGCAATTTTCTCACAGTAATCATCCCAATCCTTATTTGATAGTATAACATTCATTACTGCACCATAGTGAACACCAAAACAAATCACTGTGAGTCCATAAACCTGATAAGCACTCCTAAATTATTTCCTGATATAGAGATACATCCTAATAAGGTTTTGCAACACTAACGGTCACTTCATGCCTGTAAATGTGGAGCAACAAATCAGATTTTACCTGCTCCGAGTTGAGCCACCTCCTCCAGCTCTTTCTGTGTCTTGGCCGATGCAATGGCTTCTGGGAGTTTGAGTGTAAAGGGCAACACATCCCTGTAAATAAATAACCAGAGCAAAGGTATTAAAACATAACTGAAAGGCCATGCAGTAGTCTATGGTCACATTTGGACACTAAACAAATGTTAAATGTTATTTATGTTACTTATTTATAATAAAAACATACATACATAAACATAAAACAATACAACTAAGATAAATAGACTACAATGCCATGTTGTGCGCCCCCCACAGGCTTGTTTTAAATGTGCGTGTACAGTGAGACTTATGACAGACGAAGTATCCTCTTCTCCTGATGTCACCCAGACACGAGTCCTGTGGGTGCCGCGATAAACTTTATAAAATAAGTGCACACATTCAATAACCAGTGTATGTCTCTCACTCTCCTCTCTCTGCGCAGCGCGGATCATCTCAGTCCAAGTGTTCAGTATGGTCAAGCTATAAATATAACATCTAGATGTAATGTAGTCTTCTGATTACGCACAGTGCCTTAATATGACACACGAGAGAAGTTACTTAAATTCTTCATGTGAAAGCATCACCAGGGCTTGGATAGGCAATACCATGCGTGGCTATGTTGAACGTTTAAGTCCCCCCAGCCAATTTGACCTGACAACAAAATGACCCGTTATTATTCTGTTATTCTCTCATTGGTTTAGTATTAGTCAGTTATTCCCTAACAATCTGTGTAATTTAAGTGAAATATGCCTACCTTTTTACATTTTACAACAGTTTCTAAAGTCTGTTTTTAAAATCAAGGCTGTATTTGAACTTATACTGACCAGATTTTATGTTTTTTATTTTATTTTATGTTTATACTACAACAACAAAAACATTAAAGGAGGAGGAAGTGACAAATGGAGGACAAGCACTTATGAAAGTATATAGTGCTGACAAAACATTGGCCGGTTCTTTGATCATTGCAATAACAGAAGACATCCCCAAACTAAAGTGATGATACCATAGGTTTAAGTGTCAAAAACAAATAAAATGGCTTCCCCTCTGTTTCCTGTGTATGTAGTAGTTTGACGTGATCCAATATGGCATGGGATAAAACAAGAAGTGAGAGTCCGTCACCAAAACACTCATCAAAACAATAGACAACCCCATAACCAAAATTCAACAACACTATGCTTAAATGTGCACTGTGTAACTTTTCTAATGCTTATGGCATTAAATGTATATATATCACCATGGAGATAGGTAGGTGATAAGACTAGGCCAAGTTACAGGTCAGAATTGTGGAGAAGCAATCCTGCTCATAGTAAAAATGCATGAAGGTGGAATTAGCTTTTCCACCTTCAAGGCACTCAAAGCGCTTTACATCAAGGAACTACTCACCCATTCACACACACATTCACACACAGTGTACACAGACACTGGGGGGCCAGGTGGTTTAAGTGTCTTGCCCAAGGACACAATAACGGCATTCATCTGTGGGAGCTACTGTCCCAATAGATGTAAGGTGGATGATTTTACTGCCATACTATACAATATTACAGGCAATACAACTCCGTGGACTGGAGACAAGAATATGAACACCCACCAACAGAAAAAGTTACACGAGTGCAAGTTTAAAGCCTCATTGTGTAACATTTAAGCCAATAAATTAAGAACCATGTGGGCGTTTTTGTTTCTTTACTGTAAGCAGACTTGTCTCTCTATAGAACTGACTCATAACTTGGCAATGCACTGGAGCTTTAAAATGACTGATTAGGGATTAAAGAGAGAGAATAGATCTTGACAGAATGGGTTTAATAAAATTCACCGTAACTCAGCTGTGTGTGAAATACAGCAGTCATTATCATACTTATCTTTAAAGTGCATAGTGAAACAATTATTTACCTGCTTATACAGTAGAAAGCCACCAGGCGAAACAGGTCTGCAAAACTAATAGCTGAGCCCTCAAGGGAAAATGCTGTGAAGAAACAGACAATATACTTTATTACAAATTACTTTTATTTTAAAAAATTGAAACTTTTATAACAAATGTTAAGGTTTAGCCACAAAAGTATTTCTACGATCATGGTAATATTAAATACTTATTTACCTCCAGTGAAAACAAAATATTGTGACCATTTATTATGCAGTTGGCTTAGTCTTGGCTTTGAGTTAGGTGTACCACAAGAACTTCATCAGGCTTATATAGCTCTGTACTGATGTAATAAAAGTTTTGTTACTCTTCTCACTGTGAGTTTACAAGTGACACAAGCTTTAAGTTCGATGATTTGTTTCCAGTACCAGTCCTTTGCATAAGATTTCGTTTTTCTCATTTCTGTCGGAAAATACCAAATGTTTGACATTCCAATTACATTAACTTCTTGGACCACTACCTTTTGTACTTGTGTTACAGCCCCGGCTTGGGGGACTGCAACAAATAACGGGGAAGATGTCAACAGCAAAAGTTTTAACCCTTGTTCGGGCATTTATTTATAAAAAATAATAATATTTTGCAATGCAATAGTACTTTTATTTCAGTACAATTTTTAGCTACTTTACCCAACAATGTACTGAAAGTTAAATAACTTCCTGATTAAATTCAGGCCTTTATTGTTGTTAATCCTATCTGAAAGTCATTTGTAGGTTTAAGTGTAGTGATAACTGATCTTGTCAAAAGGGAGTAAATGGTAGAGTGAGACCGACTGTTGCCAGCTGACCCACATTCAGAGGCTAAATCAGGCCAAAGGCAGCGCCCCCTCCTGTGGGACTGAGGTTTGTCTCTGAGCAGGAGGAGCTCACAGCTGGTGCGTGTCATCACACACTCCTCTCAAATGACCCTGTCTGCGCTACAATTGAATCAGACATACTATATAAAAAAATACAGTATGTTGATTAAAAAGCTGCACTATGTAACTTTTCTGGTGGAGGGTCCATCACGTTCTAGTCCCCATGTAGATCAGACTCTGTAAACTACTCTAATCTATTACTACACCATAATAATTATTATAAAAAGGAATGAAAGGCTGGAATAAAATAGATGAAGAGGGTGTGACCTTTGGGCCACAAAATTCCCAGAGATTTTATTGCACCTTTAACAGTGTTCATGCAATGGAAACTTTATTGGGGAAATGTAGCTATTGTTCTTAGTGTTGAAAAAGCCTGTGAAGGACTTGACCACACTCTTGGCCTAGCATTAGTACTTACTGTACTGGCTCTCTCTGACCGGAAAGTGGCTGATGGGGTTTTCAGACTGGTCCTCCTTTAATCTCACTAAGAGCACTTTCCTCTGCAGAGCGGGGGACTTGCACACCAAAAACACCTGCAGCACAAAGCCACAGAATCAGAAATAATATAAGGAACAACCATTCAGTTTATGTCATTTGATTGTATTTATGGTCTGGACTATTCAGGAGCTTTGTAAAGTGGTGTTATAATGTGCTGAGCCTTCTAACTATGAGCCCAATGTTCAGTATCTTCTGAAGAAAAATACTGTTGTGCAAATGTCTATGTACTCTCATAATTAACACCCTCAAGCAAATGTATTAGGAAAGAACCCACAATAACACAGGCAGGGCATGCAGGCGCCATTTAACCAACAACCTCCTGGCTAAGACCACCAGTAAATACGCTGGTTAAAGCTATCCAAACAATAGCAGTAACTTATGTAGCACAAATAATATATCCTAATATCAAGTTTAAAGCACTATACAAGATGAAAAACTCATGAAAACAAGAAAAGGTCCATTATGTAACTTTTCCGGAAGGAAAATCAGCTTGTCTCCAGGGAGATGTTATTATTTTGCCTGCAGTGTTGGAGACAATCGGGTGGCACCATGAGCTTAAGACGTCTTTGCTCACAGTAAGAAGTCAGTTTTTCCAGCAATAAACTGACGAAAGACATATAAGTTGTTATACTGTGGAAGATTCAAGGCTACCACCAGAAAGGTTACACAGTGCACCTTTAAAATTAAAGGCTGGTATTATTAAGGTAAACATTGATATTTTGCCTCTCTTACCCCAGGAGGTTGCTGGAGCAGGATATGTCCCGCCTCCTCCTCACTTAGACACAACAGAAGCCAAACTGTGTGTGTCTGTGTCAGTCTGTCCAAAACGCTCATCCTCCGCCTCAGAGAATCATACCCTGAGTCCCTTTCACCTCTGGTGTCGCCATGGTGACCAGGCTCCAGGTGAACAGCGCTCATGTCTCTGTCCAAACTGCAAAAGAGGAAGAGCGAGAGAAGGAGAAGCACATACTTGATAAGTATTTGTGAAGACGACCACACCTTTCATCAAGTCATGACCAAACACCAGAGCATAACAGAGTACCACATATGGCAATAGGTGGCATGAGAGAAAGAGAGAAACAATGCACAATCTCGCATTATCTTCCATCAAAAAACTACTTGCTGACTATAAAAACTATATGCTGTGGATCATGATAAAATAACTACAGGGAAAAATGAGACAGACATTTATTAAAGGCTCAGCATCTCATTTGTGTCAATGTCAAATTCTGTTTTTATTTGATATGGCTATGAGAGGAGACAGTTGTGTTAAAGGCCAAAGGTGTTTTAAGAAATGAAAGGATCAATAGCAAACCTAGAGTGTGATTTATATTTTACAAAATAAACTCTTAGCCCTCTCTGCTGGTAAGAATGACTTACTGCCATCTCATGACCATTACTGTAAAATACCTTTTTGCCTCACAAGATGGACGACATGACAGCAATGATGAATACACCTCCTATGTGATTATAACACTTTTAACTATTTGTATATAGTTACAATAGTGTAGAGAAGATAGTGTTTCACCAGAATCCTGGTAACTGTACATCTTAAATCTTGCTTTGACGGGCACAAACCCTAATCCTCCCTTATTCGGTCATGTCTATAGTCCAGGTTAAAACAGCATGTGGAACTGCTCACTCACCCGGTAACATTCAGTGTCTCTCAATCCTACTCTGGCCTTTTCTTCAGCATTTCTTTCTCAAAATGTAAATGATAAATAAGATAAATAAGATAAATAAGAACAAAAACTTTAATTAACTTGCACTTAATTTTCACAATTTGCTCTTCTTCCCATTAGTACGTTGCTTATTTGCTAACAATATGTATTGTCATGTCCAGAGGTGGGTCATACTCAGTTACATTTACTTGAAGTTACTGGAGCAGGATATTTCCCGTTACTTTTCTGAGTAGTTTCCAGACACCCTTCTTTTACTCCTTTGTTTTGTATTCGTTTTTTCATTGTTGTGGTATATCTTTTGAAAATGCCACCTTTTGTCCATGAAATTCCATTGTCTTTACATGATCACATCCAAACAGTATCTCTAACAATTACTTTTGCTTAAGTAGTAAGTAATATGTTTTAACTCATACTTTGGTACAGTTTTTGGCTACTCTACCCTTGTCATGTAAAGTGGATTGAACTGAATGTCTTAAAGTGTATGAAAAATCGAATTAACATGTGGAACTACTCACGCAGTTATGTCCAGTGTCTCTTGGTCCACTTCTTTCTTGACCATTTCCTTCTTTAGTTCCCCAAGCTCCAGTGCAAAAGTGTCAATCAGCTGCAGACATGACGAAAAGATAAACTTTAATATGTCCAAAACCAGACATAAGATAAAATGCAGACTGTTCCAAATAATTGAAAATAACAGCATGGCTTCAATGGTCAGTTTTCAAGCAATGGACAGTGAAAGTGTTAGTCATATCTTAGCCAAGTGCTCACTTCCTCTATATTGTAAACTGAAACTCAAGTCCTTCATAATTCATTTTAATTAATGCTTTTATGCAAGTCCAATACCTATATGAGGTGAACAAACATGTCAAGGTTGTTTTCAATGATAGGACGTGTGCAGTGAAGGGATAGTTAATATACTGATGTTGATGTTTGTGTGACGTTTTGAAAGAGAGCATAATATTTATTAAAAAGAGCTTTTAAATTAATTATCCTTTTATTCAAGAGGTCTATGGTGGCTCTATAGTGTCATGTCTATTATATTTCATATGTTTTTCCACAATTACTTCAGTGATTTGGAACCCAAAGATTCACATTGGAGGATGAAAAAAGTAATTTACAATTGTTGAAGCTTAAAAATATAACAATCCAAATAGGGTCAAACTTTAGATCCAACGCTGAGACCAGTTAAGAGACACTAAAATGTATGTCCAAAAATGAAACCATCTGATCATAAACAACCTCACTGCAACAACCACATAAGGCCTAATTAGTTTCATTTGTTGGGGTTTTTCTGCATTATCCACATTCCTTTATTTCTCTGTTTACAGAACTCCAGGGGCTACACAGATGTTGAAATAAGGATACTCTGATTGGCTAAGACTGACATGTATGCAAGAGTTTCTATTCAAATAATAATAATAATAATAAAAGCATACAAAATCAGACAATGACGCAATCAATTCAATTAATTATAATAAATAGGTTAATAAAATAGAATAAAAATAAATAAGAAATAAGAAATAATGGATGATGACTTTTTCAAGATCAGGGCGGGAGAGGATATGTTTGATTTTACTAATTGTGTGGAGGTACAGAAAACATAAGCATAATACCTTTGTAAGATGATCGAACATGGGCTGAAACAATATCAAGCTAAATAGTAATCTATACTTATAATACTGTGAATTTCTATAAGCTTGTTGTTACAAATTTTAGCCACTAGGAGGACCTCTTTTACTGGCTTCCTCTCCAATAATCTTACAGTCTCCTCCTCCTTTGCCTTCTTGGACTAAGTGGAGCCAGTTCTGTAAAAACCTTAAGCTTTTTGTCAGATACCAGCTGTGTAAGACTGCAAGCTGCACTAGTACTGGGGAAAAAAACAAGAAATCTGGCCATTCAAGCAAATGATATGCACATTTACAGAAAAACTAAAAAGAAATTTAGTCAATACAGTATGGCACCACAACATGAGAGCTATACAAGAAATAGACTTGATATTCAGTATGGATTCTGATACCACAACACTACACTACAACAGTCTTTCTGTAAACTGTAGAATGTGATTTTCAACATTAAATCATAGTACTTTACCATGCATCCAAGTACGTTCCATAGTGGGACATGGGCGTATACTAATCTATATGGTGTTATACTTGTTCTGATAGAGCTCAAGATCATTCTAAAGCTATTCAGGTTCATTTTTGACCTGTGACCTGCTCAAAAGAGTATCTAGTTTCGATACTAGTTTCCGTTTAGTAACTTGCCCTGACACCTGGAGATAGAAACGTTTAATGCTATACTTTGGAACCTTACAGGAAAATGGCAAAGCATCTCCACAAAGACAGCAGATGGTGGACCCTGCCTCAAAAAGGTTACACAGTATCCCTTTAAACTGTAGTAAATAATGTATGGTATCTTTAATTATGATATAAGTGGGTGGCCTCAAATCCCAGGTGCTTCCAGGTTAATTCAGCCTTAAACAATGCCTCTACTGTTACTTGTGTAGAGAAAAAGTGTAGTAGGGAAATAACTCAAGCAGGAAACAAGGAAGGCTCTTTTAGATAAAGTGAAGGTCAGTGTAGAAAAGACAGTTTGGCTCTGTGCAAAGAATCATGAGGAGTTACAGCTTTACAGAGTTACAGATTTACAAGTTACAGATTTTCAAGGATTTAAGTAAGTGATGACAACAATCATTTGTTTCTCACTCTAAGCAAATGTCCCATGGTCCTTTGTATAATATAATTGTTATTTATCACAGTACTTTTTCATGTTATGGACATCATTTGTAGGACTTTTGAGTTTTAACCATTTAAAAGAACAGAATATTGTTATCATGTGTTGTTATTTTCTGTAGCAACAGTCCAATTTTCCCCTGGACACATGCTCTGACTCTGGAATGATGATGTCAAATAGCAGGAAAAGCCAAGATTCCTGTTTTGATTATTTGGTATTTTCAAGAGATATTGAAAAAGAAAACACACATAATGTGTATTAGTGACAAAGCATGCCCCCTATCCATATGTCATCTGCAACCCAGGCAGCAATATTGTAATACAGTAACTGTCTGGACATAGCATCTGATTAAGTTAGTGCAAACTGAAGGACAAATTCTTAATAATTAATGCACAAAATCTGGTATTTCCAAACAATAAACCAGAAAATAATCGAGAAATTAAACACAAGCGTAATCATTTAATATTGTCAAAATAAACTTTGTGTCACTTGTAGACTTACTCACAGTGGGAAGTGTAACCAAAACATTTACCCAAGTAAGAATACTGTCACTTCAATAAAACTATAAGTATGCTGCTAGAAAAGTGCAGTTGCTTCAAAAAGTTACTAAAGTAAGTAAGTAAATTAATACATCACTTTCTTTATTGTTGTAGCCTATACAGAATACTGCAAGCCCCTTACTACCAGATTTATAGATGTTTATATGAAAGTGCAGTGTGACTGAGCTGCCACTGAACCATGCTGTCAAAAGGAAACTATGTGTTTGGGTTTAGCACAGGGCCTTAAACAAAGTGCTTTCACAGTCTCAGAGAGGAAGGGAAAACTGCACTGCTCATTATGGCCTGGAAACTGGACACCTGCGAGAAATCTGGATATTTTTAGCAAAAAACAAACAGAAGGTAGATGGTGATTTTTGTTGAAGAATAACATGTACAGTATAGAGCAACAATCAATTTCACTTATTAGTAAAGCTGGGATTAATAATAATAATCATCATCATCATGCATAATGTATGTTAGAATTGAGTTACCTATAGCAGCGTAAATTAGTCTCAATAGTTTTGCCTGCCAAGTTTACATTTATACTTTAGAATGTATGTTCCAAAAGCAAGAATAACCCACAAAACAACAAAAAACTTATAAACATGTAAATGAATTTAACTGAATTTAAATATTTACATACCATTACCATTCATACATTACCAAGAATTTGTAAATGTATGAAAATGTTACCCATAAGACTTTAGCTTTGCATTTATAGTTTAGTTATAGGATGTCCCTAAAGTACTTTTTTCTAGTTGTTTTTTCCTGTCTGGATGACCGAGGGATTACACAACCACTTGTTTTATTTATATGTAGCTTCACTGCACTAGTTTTCCTTGAGCCATATTGAAAACAAAACATAGAATTTAATATACACCAAAAAGACCTTGCCCTCAAAAGTGTGTATATATATTTCTGTTGAAGTCATACCTTGAAGAAACTGCCGCTGCGATCCATCAGTCCTTTGGGGGTCTCTTCTGTATCTGGGTTGTCGGCCATGTTGTGCTCCCCCTCCCTCTGAGCTGCTCTCAGTGTTGTGCGGGTCAGCGTCTGCGGAGAAACAGGGATGTGGGTCAAACGCAGTCCAGACTTCAACTGCGGTGAACCCAAGGAAATGCCAGCTCTCTCAACAGCTTTAAAATTAGGACCGTTGCCATAGTGATTAAGGGCGCTGTACCATCTGTGTGTATCATCTTAACACTTTGTAGTGGTCTAAAGTTATTCCTCACTTCACTTTCGCATTCAGAGCATCCTAATTATTCACAACAATGAGTTTATAAGCGCTTTTCATAACTTTGAGTGGACAGAGCGGAGTTACAGTAAAGCTAACAAACATAGACAGCCCTGGCTTTTTCTTCACTCTCTTCTCTTATTTCACAGAATTATTTCAACCCTTTATTTAAAGTCATTCCAGCTCTCCACTTTTTGGACAGAAATTATGTCTGTTCATTAGTTTTCTAGACATTTCCTCCAGCTTGAGTCTGTGTTAATGTTATTTTGATGTCTGCATAGCCATAATTCATTTCCCATCTTGTGAGACTTTCACAGCTGCCCCTCTATTTAAAGAATGTTTCCTTGAGCAAATGATTATTTGGATGATTGGTTGTATTTACAGTTTTCATGTTTTGTGTGTGTGTGTGTGGTTTTTTTTTAGTTCAGATCACCTTTTCCATTTTAAGTTTCTTTAGGTTAAATGGACATAAGTAGATGTTTTACATAGAACAGCTAAATTATTTGCTTTTGATCAAGTATTCAAATAAATAGGTTAAAAAAGGTGACATATTTTTAAATAGGGTCATAAAGGTTACACTATGGATTGTAGGTAGCAGGTTATACAATATTTTATTTTTATTATTATTTTTCTTTATCCTGTAGTGATTTTCATATTGATTTGGCACAGATGCTACGTCCTCTCCATTTATCCAGGCTTGGAAATGGCAGTATTTGTTTAAAGCTTTTGGGTACAGATCTTCAACAATGCTTCAAATACTTATTTTGTCATATTTCCTAATTTGATCATTGAGAATTGTGCCATTGTTGACTATGTCTTAAAAAAACATAACGTTCGGCTACAGTAGTAAATATCAGGGGATTTCTTTGGTCCCTACAGTCTTTGGTTCTCTGTGAGTAATTTTCCTGTTGCCCCACCCTTCCATCCCCCTCTCTCCCACAAACCACCCCCAGTCCAGTCCAGGCTGAAAACATTAGTCCTGGCTCCTGGTCCTGGTTTAGTCCTGGTTTAGTCTTGGTTTAGTCCTGGTGTAGTCTTGGTTTGGTTCTGGTTTAGTCCTGGCTTTGTCCTGGTTTAGTCCTGTTTAGTCCTGGTGTAGTCCTGGTTTAGCCCTGGGTCAGTCCTGGTTTAGTCTTGGTTTAGCCATAGTTCAGTTCTGGTTTAGTCTTGGTTTGGTTCTGGTTTAGTCGTGGTTCAGTCCTGGTTCAATCCTGGTTTCGTCCTGGCATAGTTCTGATTTAGTTTTAGCCCCGTTTAGTCCTGATTTAGTCCTGGATTATTCCTGGGAGTCCACTCTCAGCTCATCTACACACACATGTGCACTTTAATCTCAAACAGGAAGGAAGTCCCATTGCCCCTGATGACCAGACACAGCGGATGCATCTGTAAACTAAAACAATGAGGATTTGGTCAAAATATAGTGTTGTTGAAATTTGTCAAATGTGGGGATTTTTCTCATGTCCTCCTGCCTGTGAGGGTCACAAATGTTATTGATGAAACTATAATATCCATATTGCAACCATAAAGAAAGCTCCTCAACAACAACTTAACCTATTATTTTCTCTGGCATTCTTATAGTTATCTTGTGTCTTTTCAAATTAATTAAATGTACCTGAGAATGGCAAGAACTAAAACAGTGTAGACTATTATAAAAATGTGTTGGCATCTAAGAATTCTTCTACTACAAAATGTAATTGGGAGGGTTCACTTTACAAACTGATGACAAAGAAACCTTGTTGCTACAAATCACTGACCTGTGTTATTTCTGGTGAAGGTGTCTAGACGAGCGGTTTCAATTCCACAAACGATGAAGAAACCAAGAAACGGAAGCCATCCTCAATTAACTTTGTTCTGCTCTCCACACATTTCATTGTACTATAACATAAAGAGTATAAAACATAAATGTACCATGTGACAGTGTTTATATTATTTAGTTCATGGTGGTAGTAACTAGGCCTATGTATATGGGACGTCCTGTACATTTCAGACGTACCAACTCTTTACTTATTCCCATGGTAACCAAATAACATTACCAATCTGTGGCGAGCCTGTTTTCTATATTCAAGGAAATTATGGGTTAGGACTATGCAGTATTTTCAGTAGCTATATTTTGATATTTTGCAGCTAAGACTAAAACCATGCAATGGGCCAAGAGGAAAGCCTATAGCATTGGACGATATGGCAAAAAAAAAAAAAAAAATGTGATTCAGGATTTACTCTTTGAAACAAAAAGGTAGAAATGTGTCAGCGCCACTCAGTGTTTTAGTCTAAATGCTTTTCAAGCGGCAAAACCCACACTACAAATACTTACGTTACCTGTAAATTGACACTTTGTGGTGACATCACATGCTCTACATGTATCTCTAATGGTAGAATGTTTAGCAGTTACCATGGTGACACAGTGCACACATTAGCAAACATAGACAAAAAAGTTTTAAAACACATACACACACACACACACAAAAAATACAACATGGATTTAAACATGTAATTAACAGTGTCCAGTCGAAGAATTTGGTTCTCAACAAAAAAGGTTAGTGTCTAACTGAAAAAACTGTGCTAATGCTCGCTAACTTGTGACTGTAATTTATGTGTAAAAGATTTGTTTAAGCACACAAATGATCTCACCTGTTGTAATTCTAACCAAGTCAACTCCTTCTGGTCAGATTGTGTTAAAATTAGTGCTGTTAAAAATATCGTGCTATTAACGAGTTAATGCAAAACAATTTTAACGCCGTTAATTTTTTTGTCGTGAGATTAATGCTCTTTGTGACCCAGTGGACTAGTTTCTTCATAAGCTGTGGCCACTGTTAGTAACGTTAGAAAAACTACAGGATCCGGAGGTAAACAGGAAGGAAAACAAATTATACAAAACTGAAAAGTCCCAGCTGGAGGAGGTGGGCCGCCCCCACTCCCCTGCACTGCCACCACATCCACAAACCCATGGAGGAGTGCACACCCCATGCCGCTGGACCCATCCTCTCCACTGAAAGAGCCAACTCTGCCGTGCAACATGCAAACAAACAGCACAGTGTGACGACGCTGTTTGTTTGCAAACAGCACAGGTGCAAACGCGGGCCACGGAACCCGTGCCCAAACACCGCAAAGCCCCAAAAGTCCCAGAGCGAGTGCCCCCCCTAGTACAGCAGGAGTTGGGACAGACAAACACAGTGGCGCTAACTGGAGATTACTGGACGTCCCTCAGTACTGAGAACTACCTCAGGGTCACAGCACATTATTTCACCCACAGTGGGAACTTCAGTCACTTTGACTCTTATGAAGACAGAAGAGAAGCACTTCACTCACACTGATGCAGAGCACTTCATGAAAGTGAAACATGAGAGTGGAACATCCAACACAAAGTGTCTCACTGACAATTGTTATGGTTTGCACAAAACTATGACATTCATGAGATTAATCGTGATTAAATATTTTAATCGTTTGACAGCACTAGTTAAAATAAAGCTCAGATTAAAGTCTAACTTGAGTAACAGCTGCTAACAGAGCGGTGCTTCCAGCAGCTTCACACCCACATACAATGTTAATGACATCAGCTGCAAGTAGAGACAAACTATAATATGTTGTTTGCCCATATCTGGGTCACAAAGACATGCCAGACCCAATGCAATAATGCAAATTCCTTTCTAGTCCCACGTGCAGTACAGAAACAAACAAGTCTGACATTTTTCAGAAGAATCCAACATCTCAACTCCCTGTTTTTAGTGTAACGGGTTAAAACAACAGAGACGTACTGCTGAGGTCCACTCTGCTACAGATGCACCGCCCACTGCTGATAAAACTCCCCCACAAACCACACCACAGGAAAACCAGAGCAGGTATTTCAAAGATATAGGGATGGCAAATATGTTTTAATGACACTTGACGGTTTTTTTTTAAATATACTTTTGTGGTACCGTTGTATAGGCTAAGATATCCACATTCTATGACAGTAACTATTTATTAACTTAAATGTATCCAAGTTGTTTAATTATATGGGTCACAGTGTCCAGACAAGCAAATAGGGTCTGCACTCTCTTTTGGTAAAACAAAACAAAAAACAAAACAAAAAAAAAACTACTAAACTGTTGAATTTAGCAATATGGCATCAACCAGTAGATTCTTGAAAATAACATAATTTAAAACATAAAAACACTAGAGCACTTTTGGGTTGCCATTGGTTACGTTTACTGTTCTAAAGGATATGGTTAAAGCAAAAACAAGGAAACAAGATTATTGCTATTAAAGACCCCACTACATGCCCCATGTTGTAAAAGCACCTCTTGAGGTTAAAATAACTTGGCTATCCTGTCTGCATCTATTCAAAAAGAGTTTTATTGTCTCATACTCAGTAAGTGTACGGTTAGAATGCTAGTGCTTGTTAGCTTCACCATGATAGCAAAACTCCAGTGGTCTGTAAAAACTGCGGGAAGCATTTATAAATCAGTTGCCGCGACTAATTAGGATCCTCTGAAGTAAGTGAAGAAAAACTTTGTACCACTGCAAACTGTTTAAAATGAACCAGTTTTGTTTTCCATGTTTTCAAGACATCCAAACTCAGGTACAAAGGCATTTATAATATGGATGCCAGCTATTGTAAAACTGTTCAAATGTATATGCTTCTCTTGATATAGGTCAGTGGATGTTGTTTATTTGAACTGCCTGACCCATGTTGTTAAAACCTTTGCACTTTGAGGAATGCAACCCCTACAAGTTTTCCACAAAATGTTTAAAAATGTCACTCAAACACTCCTCTGACCAAACCCCTAACCTCAAATCATAGCTCTACACATCTCATAATAGCAAGCTGCAAAAACGAAAATTTATAGTCTACTTTCTTGCATGTAAACCTTTGGAATAGCCCTGTATTAGCAGAAATTGTGTCAAAACCTATATAATTTTCCATATTGTATTTTATACCTCCTCCCTTGAGAATACTAGAGAGAAACACCAATAGTAGGTCCAGATGGCTGTTTTAGATCAGCACAAAATGGCACAGGAATTTCCAAATGAGCAGATAAAGCAGTAATTTGGGGGTCAGAGGAGATATGGAAGACAGGCATTGGTTAAACAGGAAAAGGAAGTGAAACAACATTAATTTAAGATCTCTCAAAAAAAGATTATAAAAAATAAAAATAGAGACAAAACTGTCTGAAAATCTCCCATGTTCCAAAACATCAGTTACAATTTTCTGCAGCTTATCTACTAGTTTGATCTTGGTATTGAAATCACATAATGTTAACTCGTCTTATCTAATAAATAAACTCAGAAATGTTAGCCCAGTCATTCTCTACATAGATATCAAATAACCACAAACTAAAAAGCAGATGCTGTTACACTAGAGACATGTTAAAATCCCCAATGTCTATCCATGTTGCTATGCTTTCTCATCACAGACCACTAATTAACTACACTTTTGAGGTACTCCATCAGTGGTAAAAGCAATTAGTAGTAAGGAGGCTCACAAGGGACAAATGTGGAGCTATTTATAAAACTATACATATTTCTGAGATCAGCTGAGGTTTTCTAGAAAATATGCAGCCCAATGTATAATTATTATATGGATCTTTCAGTTATGTCAGTTATGAAGGATGGAGGGGCTACCTGAAAAATTGGCTCAATAAAAATCAAAGCATTCGATGCATTAAAAGTGTAACCCAAGATATAACTGTTTCATAAGAATGCTCTTTTATCTACACCATTATTGCTTTACTATCATGTCTGATATAAAAAAATGTGATTTAGTTCCAACTTTAGAGGAAGAAATGTGAGTATTTTTGAGTTCAATTATATGTTTAAATATCCTACATTACACAAAATGGACTCTTATGAGTTTTAAGCCATTTTATAATGCTGTTACCTCCTCAAAAACATACCCGGAGTTGTATTGTGTTTTCATTCACACATGTTTGAGTAAACCTTTATCTGTCCACATCTCCAAAGCTCAAAATGCTCTGGTCCACCTTGTGATGTCATGCAGTGGTAGTTTTCAAGTTAACAGCTGCGTTTTACCTTTTGTTAAGTAGAAAGTAGGCAATTATAGATTGATATATGCAGGATTTGTGTGTTAAACATGTGTAAAGGAAACAAAAGAAAACTCCAGGTATGGTTTTGATGAGAAAACATAACAGATCAGAAAATAACCTAATACAGGCACTTTACAAGTCTAATTTTCTATGCTTATGAAATTAAGATTGGGAGCCAAAATGATTTGTTTTCATTTCTTCAGTCCAAGAAAGAAGCTCAAATGACTCAACCCTCAGGTCATACGTTTCATAACAGCCCTGCTTTAAACCATAAATTACCACTTTTAAAGATACCTTACCGTTGATAGACATAACAGAGAGTACATAGGATTTAGATTGGAAATTCATACTATTCGACCTCTGTGACTGGAGGTTTGGGCCTTGTTTTTTCATGCATAGCTCAGAGAGAACCAGACAGAAAAATATGAAGCGTCAATCAAAAGAAGGGCATTTGTTGCTGGTAAACTGAGTGTCCTTGTGTCTAAAGATTGCATCACCAGTAGGGAGGTCAAGTTGAAAATCAGATACTAATCAGTACTAAAACTGAAAAATAGAAATAATAACGATTAACAATTAATTATTACATTAATTATGCATTTTTGTCCATTAATACCATTTTGGTCCAACCTGAAAATGAAATATGTCCTATTTTATCTATGTTAGTTCCAAAAGCTCACGAGAAACCAACACAATTATATATGATACAACTTACTTTCCTCTCTTCTATCTCAATAAAATCCCATCACCCTATAATAACAATGATAATGGTGTATTTTTTTCCTATTCCAAACACAATAACTTCCTCCAAATTACATCTTTTTCCACAGTCCTTGCCAACAGGTGTGCTTTGCTTAAAAAACGTACATTCAAGTCCTTACAAGAAAATGCTGTGTTAAAATACCTCTCAAATGATTCATTCCACCTCAAATGTGCCTACTACTTATTGGTGTCTGGGTAAAAAGTTAAGTCTTTCAGACCAATGGAAATATAATCTTCTTAACAGATTCCAAAGCAGCTCTTAAGAGGAAATTGTGCTATTTTTGATTAATATTATACAATTAAACACATAAATTTGCTATATAAGCTGAGGAAACTGGGGCATACAGGTAAGAATGTATTGAGCAAGTTCTAGTCAGGTTTGAACAAGTCGTCAATACTTACATGACATTTTTTTGTTTGTTTTGTTTGTTTTGACAGGATTTTTTGACATTAGTGCCATAGATCGACATTTAATTAATTTATCTTTAAGCGATGAGATACGTTTTTGGCACAAGAAATGAGCAAATGTGGTTATTTCACCTTAAAAGTCTCCCTAAACATAAATCTCACGCTTTCCAGGAATAAGACTCTTCCCATACGAGATTACTTTTTATGATCAATCTGGCACCCACACAATAAAACATCATGGAGTACGTTAACCTACACCACTTTTTTTTTTATTTTTATTTTTAATTTTTATTTTTTTTAATCTTTTTACCATATAATTAACATGGCAAAAGTGAGAAAAGAAAGAAAAGTGATTCAAGTACAACTATCATGTTATTAATAAAATGGAGACAGACAACTGCAAAAAGTTTTACTCACCTCAGCGTCTTGTTTTGTCCTTTTGTTTTAGCGGACTTCATAGTTTGTGCATTGTGATCTGGAGGTCGTTTTCTTATTCCGTGTAGTTTGCAGGTCCAGACCTACTTTTGGAGATACATATTTACAATAGGTCACGAAGCTAATACAACAAAAACCGGTTTTGGCTGAAGAAAAGTGGGAAGATGAGAAGGGGGCGGAGCTCCAGACACGACTCTGCGCTCTGATTGGCTACATTTCATCCTTCATCCGCTGGGAGTATTTTGTTTACATCAGTAACTGTGTTGGAATTACCAGGATTAAGAAAGGCTATAGTGTGTTGTTTAATATTGCGTCACAATAGATTTACTATTTTACCTTTGGTTAAACGGCCCATATTACGCCAATTGCTAGATCTATATTATATTATGTTGTTTCCTCATCACAAATATACCTGGAATTGTGTTTTGTTTCATTCACACATGTTCAACACACAAACCTGCATATTTAGGCTGAGTTCTTCCACCTTGTGATGTCATATGGTAATACATTAAGTGCTCCATTGCGTTTTTAAACTCCATACACATTCACTAGAATCATTTGGATTATTTCAGCCCTGGAATTGTCGATCTCTACTGAACAAAAGGTAAAAGAAGCTGTTAACTTGAAAACTGCCACTAGGCCTATATGACATCACAAGGTGAACCAGAGGATTTTGAGATTTGGAGATGTAGACAGACTAATAAAGGATTACTCAAACTCAAACAAATGTGTGAATTAAACATAACACAACTCCAGGTGTGTTTTTGATGAGGTAACAACATTCTAACATGGCGAGTCAAATTTGCGTAATATAGGACCTTTAAATAGGTCCTACTTGTATCATTATATGAGTAGGCCTAGGTGTCAAGCTGGTGACAAGGAGACGGACCCCTACAAGAAAAGTTACATAGAGCACCTTTAAAAGCCAAATCTAGATTATTAAAAATTACTATGCTTAATTTAGATCAAATAGGCAAAATAATAGGCCTACATTATAGTCAAACAAAGAAACAGAGATGCTGTAGAAGCCTTCTACATGAGCTCACTTTATTTTTTCATAATTATTGTAAATAGGCCAATTTTAGTCAGGCAAACAGCAACTGAAGAAAAGGTAGAAGTCAGTTCAGTGCATGTTACTTTTCATTTTCCTTGTTAAAAATAAAGATTTACAAATATAGTTTACATAAACAAGCATAAAACAACATTTAATACTTTAAACTAATTCCTGTAGGCCTAAACACATATTAAATTGTGAGTATTTCAGAAATTAGCCCAGTGTTTGTGTCCAATAATATCCCTTTGATGTGTACAGAAAAATTAACTTTCTAAACTTTACAATAAAACAATCTGAATATGAAAATACATGCAAACTGACCAAAGATTTCAATATTCTATCTACAAGAAAATAACCAAGCACTCTCTATTATGTGACACAGCCCTGCAGCGCCCTCGTGTGGCTGCAGTTAAAACAGCACCCTTTACGCCCCAACTTAAACTCATTAAAAACAATAACTATTGTAAATAAAAATAAATTAAAGTCATTATTTAACACATGCTGAAACACAGTGGCAATACTGTTGACAAATGTGTTTTTCTTGGCTCAAATACAGGCAAGTTATAGCCACAAGCAGTCATATTAGCATCGACAAGTGGATTTTAATACCAAGTAAAAACTTAAAGGTGCACTACGTAACTTTTGTGATGGAGGGAATGCCAACCTGCTTGTCTCCGTGGAGTTGTGATTGATCTGCCCTGGATGTCCCACAGTATGACTTTAAATGTATATCTCCATGGAAACAAGCAGGTGATATCACTAGGTGAAGTTACTGTTGTTACTGTGGAGAAGAGGCCCTTAAAACCATAAACCGTATAAAGAAGTGGACTAAGGGAGTGTGATGTCACCCACAGTGTCCGATTCCAGTCAAATGAAGCTCACCAAGGCTAGCAGTTATAGGAGCGAATTTGGAGTCGAGCTCTCTATTAGGAATTGGTGGCGGCTAGCAAGTTAGGTATGATAAGTGGCATTTGAAAAAGTCACTGGAAGCTTGTAGTTTACTTTTAGTATAGTAATATTTTCAAAAGCCAAATGTATTTTATTGCTATCAAAATATTATTCCATCCCTTCTTAAAAAAAAAAAAAAAAGGTATCTTTTTTTGCAATTGAGGTATCGTTTTGCAATTGAACTCTTCATATACAGTCTATGCTTATAACATTTACCAAGCCAAAAAAAGTTACTGAATATATTCAAGATAGATATGTTGTTTAATGCCATATTGTGGAATCTCCCTGGCAAAGAAAAAACATCTCCATATAGACAAGCTGGTGGCGTACCCTCACAAGAAAAAACACACAGTGCATCTTTAATTTACCAACAATTTCAGCACATTATTAAAAAGTCACAGAGATCGCATTTCTCCAGCTCTCCCGCTAAAACACAAAATCTCCTTCGCAACTTATGACATGGCAGAGTTAACATGCTGTGCGTCACTTTTAAAAATCATTAAAATATTTTGTACATATACAAATGTAGCAGTATCTCTTCAAACTATACAAAACTTATAAATTAGAAATGTCTACTCTTAAATATAAACAACACGTTACATTGACTGTATGGTCCAGAAGGCTGAAACTGGGCATTTCACACAATCCTTGAATAAATTAATTCATAAATAAATCATGATTATGTTTTCCCAGAATCTAACCTTGGTTTCAAGATTGTGACAAAAATGCATCAACAACAGGCAGACACACACTCACTCACTCAATGTCCATTCATTCTTACAAACTGTGCAGTCTTATACCTATTCTAAAAATACTTTTGGCTTTAAGAATAATATACTATACAATATTTAGAAACTACAAACTACATTTCAAATATATTACAGAGGTTTTATGTCAGTAGTTACATGTTAAGATGATTTGTAATGATACAGTTTCTATATTTATAAAGTGACAGTGCTGGGTGTCCTTTCCGTTGAGATCCCTTTCATAACAAAATGCATTAGTTAAACAGTCAGATATGAATATTGATAAAGGAATAGTACTGTATTGATATAGTATTGAGTACCTAGTTGTTGTCCTTCAGTGCAAAGCTTAAATGGTAATTTAAACATGCTGCGGTGGTGGGTTTTGAGCAAGAGAAACAGCATTGGTAACACTTCAGGATAACTCACATGTATTCATTCATAAGACGTTAATAAATATGTAATAACACTAAACCAAATTACCAACATATACAATTTAGCACTTTTTTTTTTTTTTTTTTTTTTGTTTATTTAAATCAGCTGTTCCCCATCGGTTTTGTCTTGTACCGGGCTTCTGTATGCATGTCTACTGTGCATGCATACATTTTCAAATATATTATCCTGAAGTACCTCAAAAACTATAGTAGGATATGAAATAATAATCTCATAATACATTTGAGCAACATCCCTTTAAAACAAGACCTAACCTAATATAAAAATGCTAAATATATATATATATATATAAATTGTAAAGACTTGAAAAAATATCTCTCCCCTTGTAAAGTTCTTTAGTACCACTAGAGGTCCTCATGTCATTATTTGTGAAAGTCTGGTTTCTGATGCTCTTGGTTGATAATGCTAAATTATATGAAATAGAATAAACTAGAACTAACATAGTGAGTGATTCCATAGCGTTACCATCAGACATTCAAACTTGCAAACCACAAATTACTGTACACATTTGGACCATTACGTTTCACAAGACCTCTCCAGTGTTGCATAAGATCAATACTTACTGCACTGTAATACTTTCCCTTATGTACAACTTTAAATATTGTGTGTGCTTATTTCCAAACTTGTACAAATGGTAAGAAACAATCCAGCCGAAAGATCGCTGCCAAACACAGGATTTCAGTTCCTCCATCGATCAGAATCGTCACCAATGTGAGCTTATAATTGTCATTTTGGGTTCGATTCTTGACTCTATCCAGTCCAGCTTCTCCATTCATCAGCATTGACGGGCCTGCTCCTCTGCCTGGACCTTCTTTTGGTACCTCAAAGCGGTAACGCCCCCTCTCTCTCACTGTCTGTATTGCACCAAAGATGAATTATACCAAGCTCTATATTCGGTAAAAAAAGACATTGGAAATCCAGGCGTGGTTTTTCCTAAATTTTCCAGTAGAGTAAGAAGGGGAGAAGGGGTCAGTGAATGTCACGGCACATGGGGAGGTTTACGAAAATGAAGACGTTGAATTCGATGAGGATGGAGAAGCACAGAAAGACAGCGTACATGAGCAGACAGACCAGCCCCAGCCGCTTGTCCAGAGTCCACTTGTTTAAATGAACACCAACAACCTGCAAGTATAGCAGACAGGAAAGGGTTAAACTAGGAATAGTAGTGTTTAGGTATCTGTACTTTACCTGAGTACATTTTTAAATTTACTTCACTACATTTGAGAGCAGGTATCTGTACTTTCTACTCCACTACATTTTTGACTGAAAAATAAAAGTGTGTTTTTTTATTATTGTTTGATACTTGCTGAAAAGGTTATTTTTGAACACATTCATAATTTGATACAAAAATATACAAATAGAAAAGCTAGGAAACAATATTGATTCAATTGTTTCTGTTGAACAAAATTCAGTACAACTCTGTATCAAAATCAATACATTTGAAGCCTTATAAGAAATCAAAATCTGTGCGAAATGCTTTTAACTTTTTACTCACATTTTTAAACGGGTACTTACTTTACTCAAGTAATTTTTTTCATGTGATGCTTTTACTTGAGTATTTTTTGCTCTGTATCTGTACTTTTACTTAAGTAACAAAAAATAGAACTTCTTCCACCACTGGTCTCTGATCAAATTTTTGGAGTAGACTTACTGTGAAGAATACTGATGCTAACAAGAGCCCCACAGAGAAGATGAGCCCTCTGCTGTTCAGATGGACCTGAGCAAACACAATTATTATTACTGCATCATTTTTATACTCAATACTTTTATTTTTTAACTGTAAAGGGCGATGTGGGTGTTAATGAGCTCCACCATGCTTCTGCCTATGACTGGGAATCACAGGGTTCCATTCTGTAAATGATCACTGTTTTTAAAGGAACAAATGCATATTTACAACAGTATTCTGTTGTTAAACAACTACATTTAATTCTACAAAATGCACTTAATTTAATAATCAAAACCGTGTATATGCTACATGCATTAAATGAAGATATTTACATAAAGACAAAATTGTTGTGCTGCCTCAACCTGGTTTTGTATAAAGTACCAAAAATGCTCATGGCCATATTGATACTTTGTAGCTGACGCCATCAACATTCCCTCGAGGTGTGATGCTAACTGTTGGCACTGCTCTGTCTGAGGCTTGTTAGAATTTAATCTGATCTTTATTTTAACATAATAGTGTGATGTAATTGCAAAGTATCAATTTCATTGCAGCAAGTTGTGATATCAGTACTGTATCAACTAATTAAAACAAAATCATTTTTGGCACACCCCAGTTCTGCCTACTCCTTTTGGGCTCTACTTTCATGTTAGCTTTTTGTAATACAAGATACTGTTTAATCAAAATTAAAATTGGAATAACTGCAGAACCCTGTCCTTGGGTGCTTGTGACTCTGGTGCACTCACATTGGAGCCATAGTCGATGCAGAGTGTTTGCAGAGCCCAGGGCAGCCCCAGCCCCACCAGGATGTCAAACACATTACTGCCAATGGAGTTAGAGATGGCCATGTCCCCTAGACCTGTGGCAAGGACAATAATAACAACATTGTCATTCTCATACAGTCTGAAGACATGTTGCCCTCTACAATCATAACAGTATTTGATATGCGCCTGTCTAGACTCTCCAGGTCACCTTACAACAATGAAAAATATTTACAAAGAGTGCATTTGGGAAAAGGAGAAATTCAATTTGTTAACTGGACAAAAGTTTATTTGATCGAAGCTGCTGAATAAGCAGCTTGGATGAGCTGCAAAACGTATTCGACCAAATAAACCTCTGTCCAGTTGACAAACTGAATTTCTCCCTTTGCCATGGATCCTACCTGGACGACAGGGATTCTACACACAAAGAATGCATTTAAAATACAAGATTATAGTAAAGACTTCAAAACAACATTAATGGGTTTCTGCTCCTGTTATATGCAACATTTTGAGGACTTTTCTTATTCAAAAGATATAATTTTTCATTTCACTTTCTAAATTGCTATGGCAATGGTGCTAATTTTTCATCATTCTGAAACACATGCACAGGAGATATTGAAATAATAATTTAGTGCTGTCAGCCAGTGTCAGTGTTGTAATTAATTCATCAGTAAACAATGGTACTTTGAAAAGGCAAATATTTTCTACTTATTATATTATAAATTATATTATGAAATATTTCCAGTATTTCATATTCTATAAAACAGCTTCTGTGTGTGATTGTACCTTGTCTTGCCACTATGACACTGGCCATACAGTCTGGGACACTGGTGCCCGCTGCCAGGAAGGTAATGCCCATGATGACGTCAGGGATGCCAAGTGTAAAACCAATCACTGTCACCTGAAAAGAAATCACAAACAAAAAATATGTTTCATAGTTGTAGTAATTACATGTACTAGTAATCGAGCACTGGAACTAGTTTAATGTTACTTTGAATTGTACAGTAGGGTTGAGTACATTTAAAATATACACTATAGAGAGTTAAAAAAAATAAAATAAATGAAAACACTATTGGTTTATTAAAGGGACAGTATGTAACATTCTGGTGGTGGCACCTCCATCGAAATAAAAAGTTAAAACCATACTTTAGAACACTTTCTATGGAGATAGATGAGTTTTGTACATTAAAAGGCGGTGATTAGACTATTCTGTCTAATCACTTAGTTACTGGATGAAAATCATGTGGAAACAACAGTTGTTTCTCTGTCATGGTTCAACATCAAAGTGATAGAAGAGACCAAGTGGTGAGTTAATTCTGAAACATATTCTTCACTCATTGTTAGTACAGCACAGAAATATTTTTTTTTTTTAATGAAAGCTCTCACTGGCAGCTCAGTCCCTATATTAGCCTGCATCATCAGAGGTATAATACTCCCTACAACAGAAGCATAGCCAGACTGGACTGCACTAGACCGAAATAGACAACACTATCACAATGTCTTGAAAGTTCATGTGGGAGATGCGTCTGTTGTACTGAGGGTAAATAAACTTCTGTGTTCCTCCAGAGAGAACGTCATGTCTCTTCTCTTTAACTCTTGGGCTACAAACTACATTTTATTCTACAACACTCACGCATCATAATGGGATTGAGGCTATTAAAGGTGTCACATGACCTTTGTCCCGTGCACTCACCATCCACACCATAATGTAGGAGAGGCCGGCAATCCAGATGGTGGCCGTGAAGAAGGAGACCATGAACCATCTTTCCCAGCGCCGCTTGGAACAGTTTGGTACAGTGAAGAACAGCAGGAGAGACAGGGGCCACATGAACAGCCACTTCAACTTGTTACAACAGTCAGCTGTGAAAAAGAAAGATTGTAAAATGAATACTAATAGACTGCATTGTTAAGCTAATGTTATATCTTCGGCAAAGAACTTGAAAGTGTTATACCTGATTTTTATTGTCTTAAAATATAAAACAAATCTAGTTCATTTTAAATCGTGGTCCAGTTACACGTTACTTTCACACACATTCCTAACATTCTGGCACCAGGAGGCCAGGTAATGCAACTAAAAACGAGCATACTGACTCCACACTTCCTGGTTCACTGAGAATAAAAAGCTTTATAATTAGATGCAGACAGTCTCATTTTGGTCCCAAGAGCCGCAATAACAATAGCGGTTCTTGGCTACTGGGGGCTACAGGGACGGAATTAATTGCCACAGATTGCCAGTCCGCCCCTGACTGGGGAAAACAAATGTTTATTAGTTCAGTGCTCTTGACGTAATAAATATCATTGGTTGAGTGGTCAGGTCCACAGGCCCACAGGTTGGTGGTGCGATTCCAGTTCCCCCAGATGAATGCTGTCATTATGTTCTTGGGCAAGACACTTAACCAGTGTTGTAGTGGGTTTTTTTTAAGTGGAGGTACACGATTCGTGACGTCATCAATGTGACTCCCCCCACCCTCCATCCACCTCCACCCCCACCCCAAAAGCCATGTATTCAACTTGACATGCCGAAATACACACAGGTGTTATATAGACTGTTTGTTTAGACCGGTAAAAAAACAGTAATATTTTATGCTTTTTTTTACTCAAAATGACGTGGAATCATTTATTTATCATTATTAACATGAATGCCATTCATAATCACCTACAGAACATAAATCATAGGCTACAACACATGTGAGCAGATGACGTGTCACTTGAAATGATCCGTGAACTATTTGCTTAACTCCAAAATGATGGGTGGTGTTGACTTCCTTTTTCTCTTCCACATGTCTTCCATCCATATCGCGAACGGTGAGCTGTCGGATTTCCCCACCACCTCCGCGCTAGCATTAGGTGAAGCTGTGATGCTGATGCTGGCTGGTTGCTCACACAAAGTCTCTGGCTTGGGTGTCTGAATACTGGTGGTGTCTTTCCGTACTGGAGATATCATAAGCCTATGCAGGTTGTTTTCACCATTGCCAATAGCTCCGGTTTGACATTTAAGTTGTATTTGCTATTTTTATATCTCACGTCGGGAGAAGTGGGTGGACGGCGTATCCCCGCGTACCACGTCCACTACACCCCTGCACTTAAGTGTGTGAAAGTGTGACTGTGTGTGTGAGTGGTTCTTTGATGTAAAGCACTTTGAGTGCCTTGAAGGTGGAAAGCACTATATAAAAATGTGACCATTTACTATTATATAACTAAATAGAGCTGTAGCCTCTTTAACATCCTTATGTTAAACGTATTCAACCTGTAGTTGTAGATCTCAACAAACGTTTGGAAATTTCATTCTCATTTCAGGTATGATACAGAATTAATGAACATATGTGCTACCTGTTATCAAAACTACTGTAAATTATCAATGATTCTTCTCACAGTAATGATCCCTCTGTCATTGCACTGTTATTTCTTTTTAGTATATTAATAGTTTTGTACCTGGTACTTTGAATGGCACCAGAGGCCCATTGCTGTCTTCCTCTCCCTCTCCTTCGTTTTCGTTGTTGTCATTGTCATCTGTCTCATTCTCTGTTTCGTTCCCAGACTCAAGCCTCTGCAGTCTGCACCTCCCATTCAGACCCTGTTCTATGGCACTGATTCCATTCTCCAGACCCCACCTGCCCTGGGACCTGGGGACGGGCTCCGAGTCCCCATTAGTGAAGCGGTTCACCCGGGTTTCTGTAGTGTTGATCAGTCTTTGTCTCTGGAAAATATATATATATAAGAAAAAGAAGTAGTCAAGCCAAGTCAAGTCAAGTCATTTTATTTATATAGCACATTTAAAACAACCGTAAAAAGTTGCACCAAAGTGCTTTACAGCATGAAACACGACATAGTGAAACAATAAAACAAATATAAAATATATAAAATATTACACAAAAGAGTGGCTTAATACAGAAAGATAAAAGATTTAAAGTTGACAGCTTCAGAGTAAAGCTCATGGGCTGTTGAACGCTTGAAAAAATGTGTTTTTAGGAGGGTTTTAAAGTGAGGTAGGGAAGAGCATCATCTCAGATGAAGACGGAGGGCATTCCAGAGCTTAGGGGCCACAACAGAGAAAGCTCAAGCTCAAGTTTTGAGGCGGGATGGTGGGACGGACAGTAGGAAACCGAGAGGCAGTGTGTGGGGTTAAAAGATCAGTGATGTACTGTGGCGCCAGTGAGTTGAGTGATTTAAAAACAAATAATAACCTTTTAAAATCAGTTGTCACCAGTGGTGGGTGTAATATGGTCTCTCTTTTTGGACCCGGTGAGTCTGGCAGCAGCATTTTGGACTAACTGTAACTTATTGAGGGAGGACTGTGGGAGGCCTGAATATAGCGAGTTGCAGCAGTCCAGTCTATTGGTCACAAAAGCGTGTATGATTGTTTCAAAGTTATTGCATGTTAGGATTGGTTTTAATTTAGCGATTTGTCTTAGCTGAAAAAAGCTAATTTTAACAACATTTGAGATTTGTTTCTCAGTTTAAAAGAGTCCATAAAAACACCAAGGTTCTTCACAGAACTGTGCAAATTTGTAGCAAGAGACCCAAGGTCAGATGTGAGGGTGTTGGTGTAAGGTCCAAATAGAATAACTTCAGTCTTATTTTTAGTTAGCTGGAGAAACTTAAAGGACATCCAGTTTTTATTTCCGCAAGACAGGCATGGAGAGTGGCAAAGGATGAGCCATTTTTTGGGGAGACAGGAAGATAAAGTAAAGAAATTTAAGTGTAATATCAGTCAGGTACACAGTGCCTGCATGTAAAAGTTGACTATGTTATATGTTGTTTCCTCATCAAAACCATGGCTGGAGTTGTGTTTTGTTTCATTCACACATGTTTCACACACAAACCCTTCATATTTACTCAAATTGAAAACAATCTATTTCACCTTGTGATGTCATGTGGTAATACAGGAAATGCTCCACAGTGTTTTAAAACTCCATGCACCTTCACTAAAATCAATTTCAGCCCTGGAATTGCCAAACTAAAGGTAAAAGGAGCTGTTAACTTGAAAACTACCACTTCATGACATCACAAGGTGGAACATAGCATTTTGAGATAGGCAAACTAATAAACCAGGACGGACCCTCTATCAGAAAAGTTACATAGTGCAGCTTTAACATAGGTAAAACAAAGGTATACTGTCTAAGCCAGACTTTGATTTGTTTGTATAGTGATTGTATTGTCTTTGTACCACTTTGTAACTTTGTATACAAATTGTGCAATATAAATAAACATGCCGTGCCTTGGTTTGCCTTTAAAATGTCTTACCTCATTGATGAGCATGCGTGAGGCCATAGTGAGACGTGTGCGGGGGGAGAAGTGGCTGGTGATCATGACCCTCATCCCAGCCTCAGAGAAGGACAGTTGGTGTGGGTAGGCAGACAACAGCTCATCCACCATCAGCACTGATGGAGCACACTGGAAGTTTGCTGTTACACACAAAATAAAACACAAAACACAACATAACATAACATAAAACACAAAAAAACTAGCCTCAAATGGGTCCTTTCCCTTTTCCTTTTAATAATCTGCGATAGTGGAGATGAAACATAGGGAGGGATACTAATACCAACACTTAAAGGTGCATTGTGTAACTTTTCTGATGGCGAGTCCATCAAATGCTTTTTTCTATGGAGATGTTATTGCTTTGTCTGGAATATTTCACAGTATGGCATTAAACCTTTCTATCTCCATGGAGGCCAAACCAAACCAAGTTACAGGTCAGATCTGTGTCGAGGGAACTCGCAACCAGAATGCCTGTTTTTCTATGTATTTTTGAGCAATATAACTACCTTTAATTGAATAAATGTAAGACAGAGCTGTGGAACATTCCAGGCAGAGCACTGACATATCCACAGAAATAAGCAGGTGACGGACCCCCAACCAAAAAGTTACATAATGCACCTTTAACATTTAGAGAGACTACCCAATGCTAGCCATGCTACCTAGATAATAACCCATACAAAGTAAAGAATTAAAAAACATATATCAGCCTAAATTGGATCTTTCCTGAACAATTTTAGTTGAATTAGATAAGGTTTCAAATTACTTGAATAAAGCAACGAGAAACTACAGTGCTGTTTAATTTGGTGTTGAAAAATGACTTTTGACTGTCCATCATAAAAAAATGTAATTTTTAGTATAGTTACAAAACTACCAAGTACAATCTCACAATTGTTTCTATGATATCAAAGCACCTGACAATGAATTAGATTTAGCGGAACAAAAGTACACATGTGCCCCTTTAGTTTAGGGTCACTGCACCGGACTGTAGCACATCCAAACAGTGTGTCTGTCACACCTTTAGCTGCTTCACTGCTCTGAGAGAAAACCCTATGGGCCCAGTTAGCAGACTCACTTTCACTGTGAAGAATATTAAGCACAAACCAAGCTGTCACACACTTCTAAGTAACTATGTAACCTGTGTAAAAAAGTTTAATATGTGGAGTAGTGCAGTTTGGGTTAGTACTCCTAGTTCAGTTAGGGTTAAACTTGCTTTAAATTGGGTTTACTTTAGACCTGATTTAATCTTGGTCTTACCAATGCGTAGAATTGTCTCAGAAATACTAGTATGTGGCTCATTTCCAGATGACATTACAATATTTTATAGGCCTAAAATGTATATTTGATAGGGCACTGAAAATATGCTTTGTTAATGTGCAGATTTGTGGTATTATATACGTAGTAAGATCTAATCTAATCTGTCACAAATTGAAATGTTTGTTGTAGATTTTTCAATCAGTAATTTCCTATGAAAATATAAGAAATATAGATATAGATACATGTCTTTAATGCCATACTGTGGAACATTCCAGGTGAAACATTAACACCGCCATGGGGACAAACAGAAGCTACTTAGTACACTCATTTAGAATCTGAAAACAATCAATTGAAGTCCTGCATAATTCCTGAATTTTGGCCATTGTAAATCCTGTTCATTTAAGACTGAATGCTCATTTTGTCTGTAAAAACCTCACCTGGACAGTCACACATCTTCTAGGTTATCACAAGTATAAATAGCTAATCCACTGTGTCCCTTCTGTCTTTGTATTATGCAAATGTGAGTGTGATGAGCTGAGCAGATGAAACATTCAGGCCTTTGGAGGGCAGAGAAAGCAGCGATCTCATTACCTTTCTTTAGCAGCACTGCAGTAGCATCACAGCTGACAGCATCGTCCAGGTCTGTGCTGCCGGTCAGACCATTGGCCAAGTTCACTGAGCCCTTCTTTCGCCGGTCAAAGTAACGCTGTGCCCTTCCATTGAACCTGAGAGAAATGGGAGACAAGCTCAATTTGTTGTTACGTAATGTGCATGCAAAGGTTGGTAGAGTTCTTGAAGATAGTTTAAAAAAAAAAAAGACTTTATAACTTAAAATTAATATTATTAATATTACTCAAAAAAAGTAAAATGTAGTAATACATTTTTTGTATTATGCAACATTTTTAGATACCATATCTGATTCATAATTTTGTGAATGTTGTGTGGCTGACATAACAAAGCTGGTTCTCACAAACCCTTTGGCACATTATAAAACGTTAATAAGTAAAATGTTTTCTAATTAGATGAAGACAGTGCGTCGTCTGTCACTAATATCTTGAATAGTTGAATAGTTCAGCTTTACAGGCCACAAACTGCTAAGCCATGTTATAATGTTGTTACCTCAAAAACATATCTGGAGTTGTGTTTTTTCATTCACACATGTTTGAGTAATCCTGGTTTATTAGTCTGTCTCATGCTCTGTTCCACCTTGTGATGTCATGAGGTGGTTGTTTTCAAGTTAACAGCTCCTTTTACCATCATCCAAATGATTCTAGTAAAGTTATATGGAGTTTAAAAACACAGTGAAGCACTTCCAGTTTTACCATATGACATCACAAGGTGGTGCTAAACATGTGAATGAAACAAAACTCCAGGTATGTTTGTGATGAAGAAACAACATTATAACAGATCAGAAAATGCTGTAATGTGGGCCCTTGAATAATTTTCGTATGCAAATGAATAAAAAGAAGAAAAGCAACATGCAAAGTCTAAATTAACTGAACTAAATATTATCAACTTCACCTTTACCACTTTGTCACAAAAGGAGTGATACAAAAGATTTTTTAGATGCACAATTAATTCAAGAAACTGAAAAAAAGTTAATGGAAATAAGAAATTTCTACTCAGTTCTGGCTACATGCAAATATGGTCAGACATTACGTTGAAAACCTACTTCATAATGAGGATGTAGACTGCATACATAAGTACAAGAACCAGCGACTCCCACCTGCACAAACATAAGATGAAGTTAGAAAAAAACGGTATTCCAAGCTTAAATATAGAAGATAAAAATACATACCAACACACTTTCTCGTCATAGATAAACTGAAAAATTCAATAAAAGGGAAGATCAGAACTGTATCCAAACATCTGTCTCAAGCATCACACATTGCAATTGAAATGGCAAGACACTAGAGGGCATTACTGACCCTTTGCACTGAGGGCATAAGGCCACATAGTACAGAAGCAAACATTTGAACCATCCCTTTAAACTAACTTGGAAACTAACTTGGTTTTGCATTAGTTTACATTAGTTCAAAACTAGTTTTTCTGGTTCTAAAAAAATGAAAACATATTAAATATTAACTGAAAACATATTAAATATTATATGATATTATTTAATACTAATATTTAATATTACATATTAAAATACATAAAAATTAAGCCATCTTTGGATTTCAAAAATGTTAAAAAATAGCCCTCAAAAAACAGATAATTGTTCAACGATACATTCAAATTCAATAAGACGTTACACATATTTTTACATGTTAGTCTTTGCTCATAATAAAATAATAAAAGCGGCAATATGTAACTTTCTGGAGATGAACCAGGTTAACCATACTTCAGAACATTCTCCATGGAGATAAGATGCTTTTTATACCATATTGTGGAATATTATAGCCAAAGGAACAACATTCCCATGGAAACAAGCAGGAGGACACACACCTGCTCACAACACACTAGTTTGTAATAAGAACCTTTATTTGAAATAATATTGGAAGACCAACATGAACCTCTCTGAAGTGACGCTCCTCCAGGTTACGCTATAAACGCCAACCAAATTGGAAAAAAAAAAAAAAAAATACTTAAAGGTGCATTGTGCAACTTTTCTAATGGAGGGTCCGTCACCTGCTTGTCTTCATGGAAATGTTATTGCATTGTCCAGAATGTTCCACGGTAGAGAGTAAACCTATCTATCTGAAGGAACACAACTATATACTGCATTACAGGTCAGATCTGTGGAGAGGTGACCCTATTCACAGAGAGAATTATTGTATTTTGAGCAATAGAAACACCCCTAATTAATAAAGGCTAGATAGCTGTGTTTAAGGTCATACCACGGAACATTCCAGGAAAAGAAACATCTCCATGGAGACAAGCAGGTGACAGACCCTCCACCAGAAAAGTTACACAATGCACCTTTAAGTTTAAAGCTTTAATCTAATCTACAATAATGAGTCACTATGGTATACACCATGTTCCAAATGATTATGCAAATTGTGTTAAAGTGTCATAAAGGTGAAATGTTTAGTTTTCCAGTGAAACTCATGGATGGTCTTTGTGTCTCACACACCTGAGCCAATGAGTTTACCCGGTGCGTCCAACTAAAGGAAAAACGACTGAAGAAGGACGTTCCACATTATTAAGCAGAGCAACATTTTCAAGCAACATGGGAAAGAAAAGGATCTCGCCAGTGCCCAGAAGCGTGAAATAGTTGAATACGTGGGACAAGGTATGAAAACCTTAGATATTTCACGAAAATTTAAGCGTGATCATCGTACTATTAAGAGATTTGTAGCTGATTCAGAGCACACACAGATTCATGCAGATAAAGGCACAATGAGGAAGGTTTCTGCCAGACAAATACATCGGATTAAGAGAGCAGCTGCTAAAATGCCATTACAAAGCAGCAAACAGGTATTTGAAGCTGCTGGTGCTTCTGGAGTCTCGCGAACATCAAGGTGTAGGATCCTCCAGAAGCTTGAAGTTATGCATAAACCTTCTATTTGGCCACCCTTAAACAAAGCTCACAAGCAGAAACTGCTCCAGTGGGTCCAGAAATACATGAAGACTCATTTTCAAATAGTCTTGTTCACTGATGAGAGCCGTGCAACCCTGGATGGTCCAGATGGATGGAGTGGTGGATGGTTGGTGGACGGCCACCATGTCCCAACAAGGCTTCAGCAAGGAGGTGGCGGAGTTATATTTTGCTCTGAAATCATGGGGAGAGAGCTGGTCGGCCCCTTTAGGGACCCTGAAGGTGTGAAAATGATCTCTGTAAAGTTTCTGACTGACCACTTTCTTCCATGGTACAAAAAGAACTGTGCTTTCCATAGCAAAATCATCTTCATGCATGACAATGCTCCATCTCATGCTGCAAGGAACACCTCTGCATCATTGTCTGCTATGGGCATAAAAGAAGAGAAACTCATGGTGTGGCCCCCATCCTCCCCTGACCTCAGCCCTATTGAGAACCTCTGGAGCTCCTCAAGTGAAAGATCTATGAGGACGGGAGGCAGTTCACATCCAAACAGCAGCTCTGGGAGGCTATTCTGACATTCTGTAAAGAAATTCAAGCAGAAACTCTCCACAAACTCACAAGTTCAGTGGATGTAAGAATTGTGAAGCTCCCATCAAATAAGGGCTCCTATGTTAAAATGTAACTTGACCTGTTAAGATGTTTTGATTGAAATAGCTTTTGATTTCAGTAATATGTTAATGCTTCTAACTGAAAAATAAACAAATGACCATTTTCAGTTCTTTACAACAATAACGTGGTTTGAAACTCTGTTGTGCATAATAATTTTTTATTTTTGAAAAAAAAAATATACTGTTATCAATGGGAGGTTTGTTCAGTAACATTCGAATTGTACTCTAAAGGATGATGACTTGAAAATTATAATGTCTTTTATATACTGTCATTTATATTGACAAAATATAAATGACAAAATCAGAGAAAAATATCATTTGCATAATAATTTGGAACACAGTGTATGTACAGTGTGTATTAAATATAAAGATATTACACAATATGTAATATATAAGAAAATGCAGAACTATAATGTGATTTAAAATCATCTAACAACTGCATAAACATATGTGAGTGTGTGTGTATGCATTGTCTTACAGCAATGAGGGCCACAATGGAGAAGGTGTAGTAGATCGAATCTCGGAGCAGAGCCCAATGAGAAAGCTTCACCGCCTACGGATAAAAGAAGATCAGCTTCCTTTTCCTCTCCTCTTTTCAAACGCCTCTTTCATCATTACCATACTGATGTAAACAAACCAGGGCCTCCATGACCTTCTGAAGTACTGAAAGTTTTTGTATGACAACTTCCTACATACAAACAAGGTGAGTTTATATAATGAGCGAGGAGCGGAGATGCGGAGAAGCAGATTAGCACGATGCAGTGACTAACGGGCAATTTTAATTCATAATCTCCCACACAACTTGAGCACATGCAAGAGCACAGGTCAGGAGGATTTAAGACAACCCCTGTGTTATTAATTGACACAGTTAACACACATTTATATGATTCCAACTCCATAGAAGAGCAAAATTGATTGCTATATACTGTAGATTTGTTATTAACAAAGTTGAACAAGACTTTCTAATATAAATACTCTCCAAATTGTGTATCATCTTTAGAAATGAATTTCATCTTAGTTGTAGTTAATATCTTTAAAGTAAATAGGTAAACCATAACAAAGTACAGCCCTTTTGCTGTAGTTGGTGCCACATCTGGATCTGCTCCCGTTGTGTGGTTCTCATTATCTCATTTGATTATATAATCCACAATCTGGGATTGCATTACAGTTTGAGCCCAGATCATAGATTTTTCAGAGCACAATTTATCCTTGTTCTGAGCTCATTTCCATGTGAGGTCCTGCCCCTTCCCTCTCTCGTGATCACAGGGAAGATACAACACTACTGTATATGAAGGCATCTACACAAGGAACGTCATGAATGGAGGTTTGTGGTGGAATAGAAGAAAACAATTAAACAACTTAACACTATGATACAGTAACAAATGTTGAATTCATACTTTGCTTCCTTCATCTTCCTTCAGTCTTCTGATTTGGATATTATTGTGGCATAAACTTTAATCGAGATGCCCTTTCCATTACTTTAGCTTGGAGCTGGATACAGTACAGAAAGTATGAAAACGATTTTCCCCTTTAGGCTGCATGCTTGGGTGCATATAGTAAAATGTTTTGTTTTTTTTAGTAGATAATAATAATATTGCATTAATCTTATATAGCAATTTTTCAGACATTCAAAAGCACTTCACAATAGTGTGTGTGGTTCATTCATTTCATACTCATTGGTGGTTAGTTAGTTGTAGCCAGAGCTGCCCTGGGGCAGACTGACGGAAATAATATTGCTAATTTGTGCCACCACTCCCTCCGACCACCACTCACCACCTCTCACTTATTACACAACTGCTAATAATGTTATTGATACTGAAGTGTTCATCTGCCACACACAGACATGAGGGACTTTTCTTCTTTGCTTTGATTGTGTGGTACATGTGTAGGTGCAGATACTGTGTGGGGCTCTTTGTACTTCACAACACTCCTGCACTTAACACTCATGTGCCTGTGGCTATATTTTGCATTTCAAAGTAATTATTTATATCTTTTACCTTTTCACCTATTCGTCTTCAGGACAAAATAGCTAAACATCTGCCGATCTAATCCTATCTTTGTATCCACTGTCCTCTTTCAGTACACCTGTATTTTGAAAAATCTACTGAATTTGATTGAATATGTTAAATTATTGTTTTTAATTAGATATAATTATATTTTACTCTGTTACTTACTGTACTATACTACCATATGAGACTGCCGTGCATCTGACGAAGGAGCTCTCACCTATGGTCAATAGCTTTGGGTAATAACCGAAAGGTTGTCTGTTTTATATATTTCTTAATAAATATAATTTATTAAGATTCGAAAGCTTTGATAAATTATATTCTCTTATATTCAAATGCATTCATAATCTAGCACTAGAGCCACTAAGTACATTTACTCAGAGACAAACAAGCAACAGAGTCACCAGAAGCATCTCCAGTAACAACTGTACAATCCCACACCACAGAACCACATTTGGATAGTCTGTCTTTTCATATCAATTTGGTAAACTATGGAACTGACTACGACCTAACCTAAAGTGCACAACAGAGTTTAAGATGTTCACCTCAAAGCTCAAGTTCTGGTTAAAAACAAACCAAAGTTTGTAAGTATTGTGTGCGAATGTGAATGTGTTTGAATGTGGGAATATTTGAAACATGAAACTGCAATGTTTTCAAAATGTGTTTAAACTTTTAAACTGTTTTCAAATGTTCAGTGTAGGAAAAGCCTGACCAATAGCCATACACTTTATATGCGTCACATCAGCTGCATGTTCTGCCTGTGACTATATGACTGCATTGTCCCTGTCAAATAAATAAGTAAAATGTACATTCATATTGTCTCTAATGTCATACCTGTCCTGCAAAGAAGCCACACACTCCAATGATGCAGAGGATGTTAAAGACAGCAGACCCAACAATGGTTCCCACTCCCACGTCTCCTTTAGTGATGAACACGCCTGAGAACACAGGGAAGGAGGTAAGGGAGCAAGTTAACAAGGAAGTGAGTAAGGAATCAAGTGATCAAGGGACGCAAGGAGGCAACTGATGACTCATCAAGTGGGACCACTGGAGACTGGGGAGACATATTCACTTACTGTCAACAGTTACAACACATGTCTGTATCCCTGGACCACGTCGTAACTTATTATTACACTTTTTCATAATAAACACTGAAGAGTCCATATTACGCTACTTTCTGGTCTGTTATAATGTTATTTCTTCACCAAAAACATACTTGGAGTTGTGTTTTGTTTCATTCACACATGTTTAACACACAAACCTGTATATTTAGGCTGAGTTCTTCTCTCAAACAGAAAATACTCTGTTCCACCTTGTGATGTCATGTGGTAATACAGGAAGCGCTCCACTGTGTTTTTAAACTCCGTACACCTACAATAATTTGGATGATATCAGGCCGGGAATTTCCTATCTGAACGAAAGGTAAAAGGCATGAAAAATATACACTGTAAAATCTAATAAGTGGATCTTACTTAAATCTAGGAAACTAATAATAAAGGATTACTCAAATATTTGTAAATTAAACAAAACACAACTCTGGGTATGTTTTTGATGAGGTAACAACATTCTAACTAGGTAACAAGAGTCAATTTTGCGTAATATACAACCTTTAAAATGCAAATATATTAGATTATATTAAAGATGTGTGGCAATATAGTTGAAAAAAAAATCTTGATCAGTTGAAATGGTCAGGTTCAGTGTTTGTGAAATTTATTTTTATATGATTAAAATATAAACAATACAACTCTTGCGACCATTTGACACCATTGAGATCATCACATATATTGAATTTGAGAATATGCTATTTTAATGCATGTTCCAAATATGCTATATTTTTGCAGATTTCCTTTCTCTTGTACACTATCATTAGACATTACATAGACAAGGGGCATGCCAATGGTCAAAAACAGAAATATTTGCTCCTCTATATACGCACAAACTGTAATTAAAAGTTTGCATGCACTAGAATCTACTTACGTAACAGTAAATATGTCTTCATGTTTAATATTTTAAAGGAATTGAATATGCTCAAAGAGAAACGAGGGCACACTACACGGGTTGGTTTCATGTAATTCTAATGTAATTCATGTTAAAAGTCACATGAGTTTACAGTGGGCGCTGTGGGACATGGGCTTTAAAGGTTGCATTAAGATTCACACATGAGCATCTTCATCACAGAAACACAGCGGTGGCATGGCTCACATAATCAAAATTAAATATTGATTTTACCTGAAGCAAATCTACCATCTTTTTCATCTACTTGTAGCTGTAAATTAGCATAATAATTAAATACACTACATGTTATTTAGTTTAGGTGAATATATTTTTTCTCTGCATTCCCATTCTTCAAGGCCACTGGGGCAAACCTCTGGAGCAGGAACTCGTCTCTAAAAGTACTACTGATGTCATCAACATTCCCTGGAGGTGTGATGCTAACTGGAAGCACTACTAAAAAGTTATTCAAGTTACTCAAGTTATACTTTAATCAGATGAGCTGATATGTGCTGTTAAACAAGTCTCTCACACGTAAAATTACAGTCACAAGCTAACGAGCATTATCCAACAGTTTTTCAGTTAGTCACTGTCATCTTTCTGTTGAAAATCAAACACCTAAACAGGACCATGAACGCTCGTATTGATCACACGCTTCTGTAAATGTGCTGTTTAAATCTATTTTGTGCTTTTTCTTGAGTTTTATTATCTTATAACTTTTTTGTCAGTGGAATGTTTAGGAAACCCCCAGTATGATGGCACTGCAAAGTATCAATTTCTCGAAGATATGCCTACAGTTTTATATACTTTAAAAAGGAAGATCCAAGTATCATAAAATTATGGGACAATCTAATCTCATAGACTTGTCATGATAAATACTTAGAGCTCAATCACAGATTATTGTGTCTCTCAAATGTGGAAGAATCACAAAATCTATAACATCTTTTACAAAAGGTTAGTGTATTTTTTGTTGCTTCTGCATAAATTCCTGCTGTTCTCAGTCATTTGTGCAATTGTTTTCTTTCCTTTTTACTCCAGAGCCAGACCATGTGTTTCACTTAATCTGCCTGTCAATCATACCTATTGCAATTCAAGACTTTTTTTTCATACATCACTGTAAAGTATTGTAAAAGCGTGTCGTTTTGGGGACCCCAGACAAGGGGAGACACAAGGAATATATCCCACACAATCTGGGAATTGAACTAGGAAGCTTCTGGTTGTAAGAAGAGACTGCTAACAGCCTTCTCGTCATGTTTTTGTGGAGTAGGAGGCGGGGAGTCTGTATACCTATGACTGATGTGAAGAGTTCAGGTGCAGAGCTGCCAGCCGCCATAAAGGTTGCCCCGGCGACGTCCTCACTCAGATCTAGGCGCTGGAGGTGAGAGCAAAGCACACAGATGAACAAAACACTGTGTAACGAGGTCCAGATATACAGAGACAAATTTCTAAATAAATTCACAATACTTTCTGATTGGGCTGTGGAATTTAATGAATCACTAAATCACAATTCAATTTGATTTGATTTAGTTTTCAGTATTACAATTATTTAAGTATTGTTTATTTTCCCAAAACATTTAACACCAAAATAGTCAAATATCAAGTGTTTTCATGTTACGTTTTACTAAAACACGTGATGTGTGTTAAAGTAGTGTAGCCTAAGCTCACATGTTACAAGGGAGAAAAAATGTATTAACGTATTAATCTTGCTTCAAATATATTTTCCAGACACAAATAATTTCATTCAATAATTACATTTTCTTTATCATTTATATATCCTCAGATGATCTTACTGTGTGAATTTTGACATTTACACTTCTAAATAAACATGAAATCTAGCTTGCATTTGGGAGCGGCCATAAGAGTATCCACTGACTGATATGTAGTATGATGGTATTTTATCCATAATGAATGCGCATTAGCGTGTTCATACTTCACAGATCTTCTCCAGGGACGGCACAAAGTAGTCGTCACAAACCAGGGCCAGAGCACAGAACATGTAGATGGTCTGAAAGAGATGCACCATTAATAATAAACACAAGAGTAAAATATAGACCAGTATGATTTATACATGCGTGGAGATGGTGTGGAGAGTTTAACCAAGGGCAAATAAGTTTATAATTAAAGAGGACATATTAGGCTTTTTAAGGTATTAGTATTTAACATCTTAGCGATAGAAACCATTTCATGATTTTCGGGTCAGAATTGTAAAACTGATAAGCTTGCTTCTTCATATTAGAGTTCCACAATAGCATTTCCTTTACATATTTTTATTGCTGAAAAATGATTGGACAGCAAAAATCAAACAAAATACAACTTTAAATAGCTAAAGATGAGAGAACACCACTACAAATAGATATTTTTCCCCCAAGTCATTCAAGCCCTCATTAAATTTCTATGTAAATTGCCATGAAACATTAAATTTGGTAGCTCCGTAATTAAGACGCAGTGTTTCTTAAAGGTCTTATCACATGCATACGCTGTGGTATGTTACATTTTTAACATTAAATATTCATTCCTTACATAACCTGGAGAGGAAAAACTTTGTAAATATCACTTTTAAAATATTCTGGCATTTTCCACAGCCCTGGGGTTGTTTGTATATGAAAACAGTGCAGTGGAAAGCGGAAATGAACTTTGTGAGTGAATGAAACAAAGAACCAATGTGAACTTTGAACTTAAATATATAAGGCACACGCATTATTAATCCTTCAGTGCACCAACACCCAACACATGAAACAACTACTATTACTATTACTACTACTACTACTTATATTACTCTATTTTTATGGCCTATAATCAGAGCAATATAAAATTAAATTAGCGCTTTGGTAAATTTTATGTATTTTATGTATGTGTTTATGTGTAACTATGTAACATAAAATTTCATCCACAATTGCATGTCCAAGTTTTACTAAATTACATTACAATTACATTACAATAAATAATTTGGCTGTACATTTTCAAGGCCCAGGTGTCCACCAAAATGGTCTCAAGTATTTGACTAAAAATACATTCTTATTGTTGCTCAGCGAAGGCAAATAAAAAAATAAAAATAAAAATAAAAATTGCATCCAAAAATAACACCATCACTAGGCTACAAAAGACAGGCTACAGTTGAGATCAAGAGGAAGGGAAAAAAAAAAATCTGAAAACATATACATACATTTACTGTGTGACAAAACTCCTGTGTTCTGTTTGTATTCTAATTCTCTACTGCAGTGCTCCTGTGGGATAATAAAAGGCAGCGCTGCTATAATCCTGTGTATGTCAACATCTGTAACCCCAGGACCATATGTCACAGTAAAGCAGCCTCAACACATGTGCCCTAATGCGTTACAAAAGAGCATTATCACGCATTTCAATAAAGGCCGTTCCAGGATAGAGTCCCTGCAATTTCCCTTTTCTTATCTTATCTTACTAGTAATGCTTTATAATCTACTACTATTGCTGCTACTACTACTACTGCTACTACTACTACAGAAAAGGCAAGCGACCCAGTGGAGGAGTATGACCAGCGGGTACTGCAGGACTTGGCTTGGATCTTAAAATGGGATCTACAGTACACCAAATTGAGTCTTGTGAGCTTTAAAGCATGTTATAATGTTGTTACCTCCTCAAAAACATATCTGGAGTTGTGTTTCATTCAGACATGTTTGAGTAAACCTTTATCTGTCAACACCTCCAAAGCTCAAAATGCTCTATTCCACCTTGTGATGTCATGAAGCTGTATTTTTCAAGTTAAGCGTAACCTTTTACCTTTAGTTCCAAATGATTCTAGTGGAGAACTTGCTGTATTACCACATGACATCACAAGGTGGAATTGAGTGTTTTCTGATTCTGGTGGAGGACCCGCCAGCTGTTTGTCTCCATGGAAATATTGCTTTCCCTGGAATGTTCCATGATATGACATTAAACATATCGACCTAGTATTTATTCGTTATGTTTCTATTGCTCAAAAATACAACAATTCCTTCTGTGAATAGGGGCGACTCCGTAGATCTGAATTGTAAAATAGCGTAGTGCTTTTCTCCCTTATGATAGACAGATTTAATGTACACTGTGCAACACAAACAAAATAATAATACCATGGAGACAAGCAGGCGGCGGACCCTTCATTAGAAATATTACATAGTGCACCTTTAAAAATACAAATACTCTGAATACCTTCTCCTCTCTTATGCTCCAGTATCTTTTCTACCTCCATTCTGAGGTCACATTGAGGACCATAAATCAAATGTAAATATGATTATTGATGAAGTGTGGACAGGCAAAGGTCAGTGAGTGCATGCTACATTATGTTAAACCCTGCACCAATGTTGTGACACTGGAGGGAATATTTAGGCCCCAGACAAGGACAAGTGAATTACACCAAGAGATGATCCATGGAAGGGCAAAAAGGGTATTTGAGATTAGATTCTGGGGCATTAGGCTGAACTATAAAGACGCTTTCTATTCTTAAGCATAGATTTATCTGATTTTAATGACCTCACTTAAAATACACAGTCTGAAAGGGCAGGCATTGTGGATAAAAAATGACCAGGACAATCAAAAGGACAAAGAATTATCTTATCTTTTCTTATATTTACAGGTACAATAGGCACAGTTTTAAAAGTAGCAGAAGTATAATTATATATATTTTTTGCAATAACGTGACTTTCTGCTGCCACACTTTTCATTGGACTTGCCCAGTCTTGCTTGTCTCAGCTTGTCTTCTCTTGTAGTTGAAATATATTGAAATTGAGTAACAACTTGAGATTAAAGATACCAATTTATATTTTACAGACAAATATTGTCAGAGAAAGTTATAATCTCAGCTCTGTAAATTTTAGTAGCTCAGTAACAATTAAGTTGGTGGTTCAATTATTCACCAGTGGATATGGCTATTGTGCCCTGAAGCAAGACACTTGCACCCAAATGTCCTTTACTACTTGTCATTAATGCCCTTATTTTGAATGTGCTTTAAATGATTATGGAGGTTACACTTTACCATTTATTGGCCAAGTAAAATACACTATGATGAACACTGATTACCAAATGTCAAAGCATGGCACATTGGAGCATTACTCCAAGAACACCATGGACCACACATTAAAGGAATCTTGTGACCTCCTCATCTGAGCTTGTGTTTTGTTTCATTCACACGTTTGAGTAATCCTTTATTATTAATCTGTCTACATCTTCATGGCTCAAAATGCTCTGTTCCACCTTGTGATGTCATTTAATAGTAGTTTTCAAATTAACATCTAACTTTTACTTTTAGTTCAATAGAGATTGGCAATTCCAGGTCTGAAATCATCCAAATGATTCTAGTGAAGGTGTATGGAGTTTTCAAAATACAATGAATGGAGCACTTCCTGTATTACCCACATGAGATCACAAGGTGGAACAGAGTGTTTTCCATCTCAGAGAAGAACTCAGCCTGAATATGCAGGGTTTGTGTGATAAACATGCAACAAAACACAACCAGGTATCCAGGTATGTTTTACATTATAATTAGCGTAATATAAAATATTATCCTCTGAAATACTACTTCTTTCATAGGTCAGGTTTTATTTTTCCTGTAAATAATGACTTTTGCTTCAGTGGGAAGATAAATTATATCTCCAATTGCTTTTCTATCTTGTATGAAATGGCATAGCAGGCCATTTTCAGCAGAATAATACAATGTGCATTGACCCCTGGAGTGCACCATAACAGTGTGTTCTGTGGAGGGCTAAACAACACAAGCAAATGGGCTGCGATGAGACATGTTTCTATTTCTGATTCTCTGTAGTATTGTTGAAAAGGTTACTTTCATTTGGCTCATTTCTGCAGTAGCCGTGAGGGGTGGACTCAGAGGGTGGCCAACATAGGGTACAGTTAGAAGTCACTTTGCCAATAATATAACGCATGTTCAGGATGGATACAACTGTGCTCAGTTGTTCTGCACATGTTGGGTCCCGTGGATGAGAGCGTGGACCATTAGCGCGTTGTCCGTAGAGACTACTGGACATGCTATGGAGAGGTCGTCATGTTCTGAACAATATGTGTCTGCTTCTGCTGCTTCAGGGGGTCCCAGAGCGCCCCTGACCCTTCATGAAGATCCCTGCTGGGGGAACGTGGGGGTGATAAGTGATGGAAGAATGATTGTTACAGTAGGAGGAAGGATGAAGGACAAAGAGTGGACAGTCACATCAACATTTTTTTCATTAAATGGTGAAGATTTTGAGACTTGAAAAAAAAAAAAAGTTAAAACTCCTATATTACACAAAATTGACTCTCATTAACTTTAAGCCATGTTATAGCGCTCAAAACATACCTGGAGTTGTGTGTTGTTTCATTCACACTCTGTTCCACCTTGTGATACCATGAAGTTAACAGCTACTTTTTACCTTAAGTTCAGTAGAGATTTGAAATTCCTGGGCTGAAATCATCCAAATGATTCTACTCAAGGAGTTTGGAGTTTAAAAACACAGTGGAGCACTTCCTGTATTACCACATGACCTCACAAGGTGGAACAGAGGGTTTTCCATTGGAAAGAAAAACTCAGGCTAAATATGGAGGGTTTGTTTGCTAAACGTGTGAGAATGAAACAAAACACAACTCCAGATATGTTTTTGATGAGAAAACAACATTATGACATAGATTAGAAAAGAGCATAATATAAACCCTTTAAATATAATATACAAAAAAATTGAAATGCAGTGGGACCTAATTTTTTTAGTTTACATTATAATGTTTAAGTCTTGCCTTTGTAACTTTTCTGGTGGGAGGATACTGCTAGTCTCCATGGAGATGAGCATTAGAATATTTCACAGTATGGCATTAAATTAATCTACCTTGCTTTTATTCCATTACAGTTTTTTTTTTAATTGCTAAAAAAATACCTTAAAAGCATGCAGGTGGTGGTAAAAGTTGTCTTTAACATTCCATCATGCACATTGATTTCAGATTTCAGAGTAAATATTTAGGTAGAGACCAGGTTCTATATAAAAATAAATCGAAGCACAGTCAGTGTAATCTCATGATGTTATTCATGTGTGACTATTAAATTTAACAACAGTCTGCATAGATAATATCTTATTTGACATGTTTGTATTTCTGTCCAGTACCATTTGAAGTATGTAGAGTGAACTTACACAGAGGACATGTAGAGCCACCGCCCCCTCTGCTCTCTCTGCATTTGTGAACAGGTCTGTGGGGAACTCGTGTAGAGCTGCAGCAAGAAACAGAGAAATAATGTTAGCTCCTCGTGTACATTATACAGTGCAATATTGTAGTGAGAGGCTGGGGGCAGTTAGAGCCATTTCGATCTAAGTGGGCGCTCCGTGCAAAGGTCTTCTTGAGGGTCTTCAGAGTGCCGAAACTAAAGAATAGCTTATTCCTAATGTTGTGGTAAACCTAGTATGATAGACTGTATAAAGATGTGTGGACATCGCACATAGGGTCCAGCTCCAGTCAAATGAAGCTCACAAGGCTAGTGGTTATAGGAGCAAATTTGGAAATGAGTTCCATATTAGGAATAGGAATTAGCAAAATAAAAACACCAGGATCATGTAGGGTGAGTTAATACAAACATTTTAAGACCAAAATGATGAGGCTCAATGCAGCAGTTGAAGAGAAAGGGAGCAACGTTTTTCCTTGTAATGTAAATTGGAGCCAGCGTTGATGGAGCCAGAAGCAACCCCATGATCACTTCCTATTAGGCAGCTAGCCAGTTCAATATTTTTGCACAAGACTAAATACTTTTCAATACCTCAATCAGTATCAAGATGTAAAAATTTTGGTGCCAATTTTCCCATCACTCAAAATCACTGAATACACATAAAACTGTACAAAAGTTATTCATGGGCTTCAGCTTCTTGTTAACATTTTGAGGACATTTTACCATTCCAAAGATCTAATATTTTGTTTTGTTTATCGCTATGGCAACTCATCATTCTGATCCCATTGATTGGATTGAACATTTTGGGACCCCTTGCTGCAGGGCCTGTACAACTGCTCAGTCTGCCTATGCCAAGAAACGCCACTGAAACTTTCGCTTACCACATAAAAATAAAGCATTAAATAAAGCACATTAAATAAATGCACATACACATCATACTGTACAGAAGCTATGCAATGAACATTACATTTTAAGGACCCCTATAGCCAGTCTGCTTATGCCAAGAAACGCCACTGAGCAAATGAAATGAACGTCAGGATCCATTGAACGGGTGACTTCAGTTTGAGCCAAAGATCTCTAAGCCCATCTGCTCCTCTGTTCTCTGCCCCTTCAGTCACTGTGTGGGAGCGGCGATGAAAGAGGAGGGAAGTGATAGATAAAGGCACAAATGTGTATGAAAAGAGAGACATTTCAACATACAAAACATTTTAAAAGTTGAGATTTGATTAGAGGTAATCAGAGTGATCATGATAGCAAACTTGTAATGTCAATAGTAATAGTAATATGACTTAAAATTGTGATATATATTTTTTGACAAATCACTCACCCCATTCAAAGTGATCATTTGTGTTTGTATGAGAGGGGAGGGCATCTGACATGTTTTCTAATCAAACTGTACACAGAGGCAGACGATTTTCCATGATGTCAGAAGAGAAAAAGTAAATCTGTCTACAATTTCCTGCTAGTTGCCATGAAGATGTCTAGCATTAGTCTAGAACAGGGGTCGGCAACCCGCGGCTCTTTAGCGCCCTCCTAGTGGCTCCCTGGAGCTTTTTCAAAAATGTATGAAAATGGAAAAAGATGGGGGGTGGCTATATTTTTGGTTTTAATGTGATTTCTGTAGGAGGACAAACATGACACAAACATTCTTATCGTTTTCCAATGCTGTAAAAATGTTTATAATAAATATTAAATTTCAACATTTCTGTCATGAAGATTTGCGTCATAGCTTGTGACACACGTTTCGCGCGGGGTCAGGCAGGTGGCTGTTGTAAACCAACTGGTGGGTGTGTCATGGGCCATGGATCCCAAAGAGAAAAAACGAAAGATAGCTGATGAGAACAAGAGGATTCAAGGAAGAATGGACCGAATCATTTGCTTTCATTGCCAATGCGGAAGGATTGCCTGCATGTTTGTTTTGTAATGAGAAGTTGTCAAATAACAAAAAGTGTCATTTGGAAAGACATTTCAAGGGAAGGCATGCTAAATTTGCAGCTGACCACCCAGTTGGGAGTGAGAGAAAAAGTGCGATTGCAGCACTTCTGGAGAAATTAGAGGAGCGCAAAGATCCAAACTCCACTAATGCTGCTAGTTTTGTTGCAACCCGGGAGATAATAAAGCGTTGAAAGCCGTTCACAGACGGTGAGTACATGAAGGATTCATTCATCAAAATATCAGAGCACCTATTTTCGGACTTCAAAAACAAAGCCGAGATAATACAGAAAATTAAAGACATGCCTCTCTCCGCAAAGACAGTGAAGGAAAGGGCCTTTAAAATGGCAGGCAACATCACCAATCGGCAAATCAAGGACATTAATTCAGCTCCAGCATACTCAATTGCCTGTGATGAGTCATGTGATGGGACCCACATCAAACAGGCAGCACTCTTATGCAGGTATGTGAACTCTGATGGGCCGCAAGAAGACATTATCGAATTACCACTGAAAGGCCAAACACGGGGACAAGACATCTGTGAGGCTGTGCTGAAGTGTTTAAATGATAAAGGAATAAACACTAATACATTAACATTGTAATGGAAGTTAAACTTAAAGCACCAAATATCGTATATCAGAGTAGCCACGTGGTGCATCAATCTCTCCAGGGTGCGCTGCAGGGAAAATAAACATTTAATCAGGAATGCTCATTATGTATTTGTAGCCTAGTCATTTTGATAGTAGGCTAATATAGCTAATATACACTCACAGCCTGTGTTCCCTTCATATAAGGCTTATATAAGGCTTTTAATTTTTGCGTCTCCAGACAGATTTATTTTTTGTTTTTTTGGTCCGATATGGCTCTTTGAACATTTTGGGTTGCCAACCCCTGGTCTAGAATGTTCCACAGTGTAACTTATGCAAAAAAAAAAAAAAAAGAATGGGGTTGCCTTTTCACAGATCTACCCTGTAACTTGATAGGGTGTCACATAAAGTTAATGGTATATTGTGGAACATCTCCAGCTATGGTTTCGGATAGTCCTGTTATTTAGCAACTGTATTTCCACTGGGCCTATTAGACTTTATAGTGCTGTGTAATTTACCGTCAGGTCATGTGTGTACTCTTGTTTGACATCAGGTACACACACAGTTATAAAGGACATGAGGACTACAGCACATGGCTCTTCTGAGGGAGGCATTACTTCCAGGAGGCTGCACCATGACGCAGTGGAAATCTTCTGCTCCAGATCTGGGAACAATTGGGCCGATTCGGGAACAACCTGTGTCTCTGTGGGCAGCGGCTTCCAGACCCCGTATGTTTACAGAGTGTTTGGATTAATTACATGATTGTGTTGAGAAGGAAAGTCATGCAACAATGTACCAGAGGTGAACTAGCTCAGTCATTTACAATTGCTTAGGTCCTTAAAGGTGCACTACGTAACTTTCTTGTTGAGTGAAATGTACTCTTAACATATTTAATTTAATGAAGCACTGTGTCACTTTTCTGGAGTAGGATACGTTCCCTGCTCGTCTCTGTGGACATGTCATTACTTGACAATATGAAAGTAAATGTTTCTGTCTAGCATTTCTTCCATTATGGATGTTTGTATTGTTCAAAAATACACAAAAATGTGCATTCTTAATGTGAGCATGGCCACCTCTCCACAGATCTGACCTTTACCTTGGCCTGGTGGGACTATTTGCTTATCTCCATGGAGACAGAGAAGTTTAATGCCACACTGTGGAAGATTCTAAGCAAAGCAATAGCATGGAGACAAGCAGGTGGTGTTTCCTTCACCAGAAGAAGGACATAGTGTTCTTTATATCTAATAAAACTGACATTTTAAATCGGAATATTCATCGTATAAAAAAAAACAAGTTCACTGACTTCCACGTTAGAAAACTGTGGTGCCCAATGGGAGCTGACGTCACCGTAAACATCATCACAACTTGCACTTCCGATGGATAGCTGCACATCACGCTAACGAGCAGTGGATTTTTAAAATTTATTCCAAAATGGCTATGTGGTACTGCCAAATTCTACACATATCAAAAATAACTAACAAAATTAAATTAGAGAACAGAGTACCCGCCGCTGCCAGTGAAAACAAGAGGTGATCAGCAATATGAGATTGCTCAAACACACTCGTCACTCCAAATGCAACTTCGAGTGAGTAAATGGTGAGGTGAAACAAGTATAACTAGCTACTGCTTAATAGATCTGCTTTAAGAGTCAATTTCAAAGAATTTCTGAATTAACTATAACTATAAGCTTTTCTACTCAGCTGCAATAATATGCATTATTTGTTGTCAAAAGAGAAAGTGATAGTAATTGCAGACATCCAGAACTACAAGTCTAGGAAGTGCTAGTAACTGTAGTAGTTTCAGCTGCAGTACTGAATTATTAATTGTGTGTGTATAAATAGTTCACACTCATCATTACGCTCCCCCTTTTAAATATTTGTGTGTGCAGTGTGTGTAAGTACATGGTATTAGTTAACTATTTAGTGGCATGATTAACAGTACTGTCTCATTCAAATATAAACAATTACTTGAACTGAATGAAGTAACTTTTACCCTCTCTGTCAAAACACACAGAAATTACGGGTAAAAAGGTAAAAATTCTGATCCTGACGTATTGTGAAATGGTGTTTGGATATAGTTTTATTTCTTCTTTCTGGTGTACAAAACTGATAACTCCACTGCAGTTTGTCCTCTTTGTGTTGACCCATTTGCATTACATTATTCTACTGTAGCCCCGTGTGCTACGTTCTTCAATCACTGACCTAGTTTAGACCTGGTCCTGTCCTGATTCAGTCCTGGTTCAGTCTTGGTTTAGACCTGGAGTTAGACCACTGGTCCTAGTTTAGAAATGAGTTGCTGATTTTGCCCTGGTTTTGTTTTCTGGTTTGTAGTCCCGGATGTTTGGTGTGTAGACCTATTTTAGTCTGTGGTTAAGATCTGGTTTAATCTTAGTGCCTAGTCAGGTCGAAGATAGAATCTGAATTTAAAGCAAAACTAGAGCACCATGTAACTTTTCATCTAGGGACCAGCCACACGCTTGTTGTCATGGAAATGTTATTGCTTTGTTTGGAATGCTCCACAGTGGCCATGTTTACATTATGTTTTGTATTTCCAAATTAATTGTTCCGAATTAAATAGCTTAGAAATAAATTATTCTCCTTTGAGTTTACATGGAAATAATAATTCCGAATTGAGGTTTACATGGAAAACACGTTAAATCAGCTTTATTTAATTCCGCTCAACATCTGGGGATCAGGAAGGGTTCTGACACAAACGTATTTACGTCTACCGGAAAAAAACACACAATCAGCTGCTACCGGCTTTTTGTCATCTCGGTTTGGTTAGTGTTTTTCTGTTTTCTCCCACTCTTTTCCTTATTTGTAGTTCTTCCAGCACACTTATTAAAATATTTGTTTCGGTTCAAGACCAACGTTTGCTCCAGGCCGCCATCTCACAGTGCGTCATCGCGTCAGAAGGACGACCCGACGAGTATGTGCCAAACGATCGGAATTATTTTTAAGTGGAATAAACGTTTACATGATCAATGAATAAATTAATTCAGCTTTAAAATCGGAAGAAACCACCCATTTTATTCGGAATTAAGTTTAATTCCGAATAATCATTTTCATTAGGAATTAAGTGTTTACATGGTCTTTTTAAAGCGGAATGAATTTTTATTCTGAATTAAATTACTTTTAATTGGAATTAAAGCGCTCATGTAAACGTGGCAATTATGTCATTAAACCAATTGATGTTTTATGATCAAAAATATCTGACCTGAACTTGGCCTGATGGTATTACCTGCTTGTCTTCATGGAGATAGACAGTTTAATGCCATACTGTGGAACATCACAGGCAGACCGTCCAGAATGTCCAGAACCATCTCCAGAAAAGTTACATTTAAACAAATCCAAATTAAATATACAAATATTTCATGAAAACAAATTATTGAAAGTTTGAGAATTGTTGGTCTAATCTAATGCATTGCAGAGTTGTACCTGTATCAGATGCGAAGGTTTAAAAAAAGGAAGGAGAGAGGAGAGAAGGAGGGAAGCGGGAGAAACAGAGAGAGAGAAGAGAGAAAGAGGAGAGAGAGAGGGGAGAGGCAGCATGAGAAAGGAGGAGAAAAAGAGAATGATATAGAGAGAAAGAGAGAGAGAGAGAGAGAAAGAGAGAGAGGGAAATAGCGAGGACTATGTGAGTGCAACAGCTGGATGTGTTTAATATTTACTGTTACAAGCCGGTGTTAGTGTTAGCTCCGACTCAATCCCACCAAAATGCCATCCGCCCCAGCCTGCTGTGAGGGGAAAGATCAGACTGCTCTCATGACAGCGTTTAAGATGTTCAGATGAGGAGCAGACGCTATTCACACAGGCTAACTGCATGGGAAAACATCAAGTAACAAAGCAAGTGTGCCATAAAACTAGTTACTGTTACAAGCATTACTTTTGATTTCCTTCAAGTGAACAGGTTTAGAGCAAGCAATAAACCAACTAGAGCTGCTCAGTATTTCAAAACTGAATCGAAATTGCAATTTGAGTTGGTGCAGTTATAAATCGGAAAAGGCAGCAATTTTTTTTTTAGATATTAGAAATGTTCTGTCTTGTTGTACATATAGTTTAGACCTCTAAAAACATGTTCGGAAATGTATGGGATTCTTGTATTTTACGTTACTTTAGCAGTTCGTATTTCAGTCTTCCTCCAAATGTTAATAATGCTCTTGGAGTTGTTTACAATGTGCAGTCTGAACAGAATGCTACTTCCCAAAATTGTGCAGTACAAGAACCTAAAGTGTTCAGAGTCTGCGATAAATGGGAAACGGTGTAATGTCATACTGTGTAACATTCCCATAGCAAGACATCCACCCTAGTCCATAATGCACCTTTAAAAGTTCTCTTGCACCTTTTAAAGTTCTCTTGTTTTAGCCCATATAGTTCCTGTCCATAAACTCTAAATCTTCATGGACATAGTTGACTTAAATTCACTTTGTATTGAAGGCTCCTCGTTTTGGTTTTAAAATGTTCACGTTAACCCGCTCGGCATGATCCTGGTGTTTTTGTTTTGTTGTTTTGTCCGTAAATCAATTCCTTTCCTAATATGGAACTCAGCTCCAAATTTGCCCCATGTGTTTTATTTGACTGGACACTGTGACGTCACACTACCTTGGTCAGTGTCTTCATACAGTCTAGGCTCCTGCCCAAGTACACTGAAATTCCACTGTCTAATTAGTTTAAACTAAAATTACTAGAAAATATTAAAGTTGTATTACAATTTTTTCAATTTGTCACTGCAGCCAACTCACTGAACTCAGCAAGATTGCAGAAATGATACTTGAAGCTAAGAGATTTTCTTTTATACAGCTGCAGCTTTCAAGAAGTGACTCACGGCTCTCCCATTCAACAAGAAAGAAAAAGGCAAGAAAGACTAGACCTGCCAAGGTGAGCTAACACGTCACTCAAATGTGGAGGTGGGTAGAAATACTCTTATTCTGTGTTATAGTGGTATAAGTATTTCTACATCAAATAAAATACCACTGCTGGATCAGAGAGGCCACCCAGACATAAGCTTCCCCTGTTGTCTGACAAAACCAAGTAAAGCAGCCTACAACACACGTCACTACACCATCACGTGAAGTAGCCAAAACATGTAAAGCAGGTAAACAACGCTCCTGTCTGACTAAAATCATAGCTATTTCTAAATTTAAAACTGAAGCTCAAATAAAATGACCAATCCGCACCAATGTGAACTATACTGAACATTAGCGCCATAGCAATAGCGTTAGAACTGTATCGTGTGTTTAAGTGACTTCAGGGAGAGAGCGCGAAGAGACAGAGGTGCAGAAAGGAAGAGAGGGACAAAATGGGGAGTGGAGAGAGAGGAGAAAGACAGAGAAAGAGGAGAGAGGAGGGATGTAGAGAGGATAAAGAGAGATGGGGTGAGATAGAGACAAACAGGAGAGAAAAAGAGAGAGAACAGAGAAAGGGAGAAAGACAAGAGAGGGGGTCAAAGGGTAAAGATAAAAAGGGAGAAGAAAGAGGGAGAGAGTGAGGAGAGAGAGAAAAGGAGCAAATAATGGAGAGAGAACAAGATAGAGAGAAAAAAGAGGAGCTAGAGAGATAATAGTACACTTCCAAAGCTCATAAGTCATTCTAGTTCTCCTGTTGCTCCACAGTCCACCTTTCATTTGTGCTCATGTTTGAGGTAGAGGAGCAGAGGCCGCATGATGTTTGGAGATGAGAAAATCATATTCAACTTTAAACAGGGGAGGATGTTCACTCTGGGCTCTGTGATAATTTTGGGCCACATTCTTAGGAACAAATCTGTGCTTAATACTACTTTTTACAAACATCTTTGGCATTCACAAATGTTTTTTTGACTTCTGGAAGAATAAATCCTACAGTCAGAACAAAATCAGCTGTTTTAGAAAATGATTACTCTGATAATGCAACCAAATACTGGACTCATATGTGCCGCGGCCCCTCTCCCTCATTACTGACCGCTACTCATGGAAACTGAAATATAAACGATGAAAGCTCTTGCTTATTTCAACAAGTTGGTGACGTAAATATTCCCTCACTGAGTGTGTTCATGTGAGTTTGGTCATTTTTAATTGCAGCTGAAACTGTAAAACAGCTGTAGTCTCTTGATGCGCTTCACCTGACTCATTCGTTCACTCTCTCCCTCGCTCTTTCACATGTCATAATGCAAAGTTCATATTTGCCATATAAGGACACATATATAATATAAGGGTTAAAGGGTGTTTCTAAATACATATTCATTTTCATATAAATGAAATATAAATGAGTTGTGGTGTTCGTATCTGGAGGTTGGTGAATTAGGTGCAGCGCTCATTTATGAAGACATTTGGCTGCTTAAGAACGCTTTGTGAATCTGGAATGAAGTCCATTGTGAGTACAGTGTTGCAGGTCACTTAGACCCCTTTAAAATGCTCTGTCATCAGAAAGAAAAAAATACATAATAGAGGAGAGTAGAAGTCACCAAATACATGTTCAATGATTAGGGTATGTGTGTAGAATCCCTCAGTCGTCCAGGTAGAATCCATGTTGATGATAAGGGTGATGATTAATGATTAGGGTAATTGACATCTAAAGGCAAATGGTATTTATCAGTGCTGTATAATAGGACTCGATAGAACGTGGGTTTTGTTGCAGTAGCAAATTCTGATTGAAAAGAGCCTAATGTAAAAACAGAGGCAGAAATTATTTGTGCTTTAAGTGGCATATAATGGTATATTTGTGGTCCTAATGCAGGGACCTCTACCTGTCTCTTTACTGTATGTTGCCATGGTGATTTTCTCTATAGCTCCTCATTGTAGCTCATTGTTGTTGTTTTTTTAACAAAAATAAATAACATGTTTGAATTTGCAGGGAAGAAAAATCAGTTACTTTGTCACAGACGATGGAAAAATACAATTTAGCACTGAGTTTTACAAAAAGAATAATTTGTGGTTAAGGGCGTATGTATAAAAAAGGACTATACAGTATGTTATGGGGTTAACATTTTTGAAAGTATTAATCCAGAAAAATAAATAAATAAATAAAATCTGTGTTTTGTCTTCATCAGAAATGGTTAGTGTATATTAAAATACCTTATTGATTAACAATTAATGTACAAAAATAATAATTTTAAACCAGTTGTATAACAACTTCACAATAGTTATGTATTTGGCTGTAGTTTTCTAACAATACATATTGATTAGATAATTACACATTTTGGAAAAAGAAATGATGAATTCAATTACTGAAATATTAAAAACAACATAGAAGGCTTTGAATTATAAGTATTAGTGCCTTCCACTAATAAGACTACTGCACATCATATCAAATTTGTGACGTTGTACTATATTGTTTTGTATCCTGCCCTGTATATATATGAAAAATGGCTGTGCGGGAGCATGAGTTAGGTAGGCTTGTGAACTAAGGAGAGATCGCAACATCACTCAAAAATACATGGATGACATATAGAACCATTTCAGGCATGTTTTTGATGAGGGAACAAAATAACATGGTAGAAAACTCCAAAAAGTACATTTCCCTTATCTTTATCCTTATCCTTATCCTTATCAGTATTTTTTTGTGCAACGTTTCTCTAAAATTTCTCTAAGTCTGTTTTGAAAACCACACTCTTGTACGGTACTATGATTTTGAGAGGGTAAATTAGTCCCAGCCCAGTATTATTTGAAGATTGACAGCCAGTATGTGTTATCTCTCCCATCCTATAGCACAGAGTCACTACAGGTCGTGACCAACAGAATTACACACTGTAAAATGAGATTCGCCTTAGCCAGAGTGCACGTCTGTAGTGGAGATAGGCACACCACAGAGTGGAGTTATTCATCCACTTTAGAAAGAAACACCTCCTCCAGGAGCTGTTCTGAGCATGGTGCAAAGATAACAAGGCAGACGCTATGACTCCTTTAAAACTCCAGTCTGGAACATTTGGTTTGAAATTTCTAAAAGTTTTGATACTGACCACTACAAAATGGCAAGACAGAAAATAGCTGCAGATCCAGAGATGGTCAGATACAGTTGAGTCATATTTTAAGAGGGACCTGGCTGTAGACCCTCACATGTAGACCCTTATCTCCATCCACAGGTCCCTAACAGTAAACTAACAAGGGCCATGCCAAAAGATCACCAAAGTCCACTGTTTCCTGACCACTGACTGTTTCCTCAACATTACAAAAGTTGATAATGTTTTACACTAAATACAAACCCAAACCCTTTCCCTAACTTTAACCATTGCAGATTTGTGCCTAATCGTAACCAGACACATCAACACACGGACTACATCAACACACACGGACAAACTGGTTATTTGTATTTGCGTCATTGTAAGCTATATGTTGGCAGTTAAATATGTGTTGTGTTTTAATTAAAAAAGAATTCATTTACTTGAATAAACTAATGAATAAACTAATGAAAATGGTGAAGGACACGTCGGCGGAGGTGGATCCTGGTAGAAGTCCTCTGGGTGAAGATCTGCAGCCAGACTCTTGCACATTTTACCCCTGCCCAATATAAAATTATAACTGTGAGAAATTCTTGGTGATATCTCTTCCTCCTACTCCATTTTGAGCTAATATGGTAATGTAATACTGGAGAAACATGGACACATTTAATAGTAGACGTAATCGTGTATATGTATGAACATGTGTGTGTTTTTGTATGTGTATGAGGACCAGTCATGTTGTTGTTTTTTTTTCCTTTCCACCTACAGTAAATCATAAATAACATATACTGTACTTGCATTTGTTCTTACAACAAATCTGTAAATGCTGTAAAACTAAAGGTAAATGTCATTTTCAGGCATAAGCTTAAAATCACCAATCAATTAAATAAAAAATAATTACATCAACAAGCTACATTTCAAATCAAAATAAAACATAGAAATTCAATTGTCTTTTAAAGGTGCGCTGTGTAACCTTTCAGATTGAGGGTCCATCACTAGCTTCACTCCATGGAGATATTGCCTGGAATGTTCCACTGCATGGCATTACACTTATTTATTCTACAGAGACAGCAGGTGAGGCTGTCTATGGAGCGTTGAGCCCACTCACAGTAAGAATGCAATTTAAGTCAATAAAAACCCATGTTATTGAGTAAATGCAGCCATACTGGGACATTCCAGACAAAGCAACAACATCACCATGGAGACAAGCAGATGGCGGACCCTCCATCAGAAAAGTTACACAGTGCACCTTACATTGTGCTAAATAAACGTTCACAGAGCAGCTCCTGTGACCTCAGATGACCTGGTATGACCCCTGCATGGATCAACAGTTTGAGCTCAGATGGAGTCAAAGAGTGACACAGACCCACACAGAGCCTGTCGTTTCAAACCCTTTTGTGTAATAATCACCTCAGTGTGCACAATCAGCTGTGAGCAGAGTCTCACTAATCAGACTGGAGAAGGAGCCAGTGTGTGCTCATGTTTACCAAACCATGTGGGGAATCTAAACTTCATTCAGTCAGTCATTAAAAACTTAGGACTCACTTTTGTTCATGTTTACACAATGTAAACCTAAGTCAGAAGAGAAGTTCAAGGTGGTGATTTAGGTATTTTACATTATTACCTTTGCAGTAATATTATTATGTTTGTCAACCGGACTGGTAGTACTGAGTGAAGTCATTATCAAGTTTGAAATGTTAGTATCGTGACAACACTAAAGTCCCCACAAAGGCATATTAATGGTAGCTGTCTGGGCGTGTGTATGGGGTGCAGCCTGCATCATTTACACAGTGATTTGGTGGAGCCGCACTGAGCCTCAGAGGAGCTCAGAGCTGAGGCAGAGCGTGACTCGCAACGGCCTGTTTTTCTCCAGGATCACACTGCCTTTATTTCAGCTCCATTTAACACGAGGAACTGTACAGAGACAGAATGCTGCTCCTATACTTTACAAAGCCATAAAAGGGCTTTAAAAATAATAAAAAGACACATTATGTAACTTCTCTGGTGGAGGGCCCGTCACCTGCTTGCCTTCATGCAGATTATTTTTGCTCTAGCATTAATCTATTGCATTAAATTAAAATATTTAAGATATATCTGTCTAGTGTGAGCCAGGTTAAAACTTTATAGGCATAGCAAAAATATCCCCATGGAGACAGGCTAGTGGCAAACCTTAAACCAGAAAAGTTACATAGCACAACATTTTCATACAAAACATTAGGCACAACTAGGATCCAGAATGGTACGATTACTAGAGTCAATGTTTTGAATTAACCCATCTTTTGTAAGGCCGCTAAGTAAACACTGCTCCTGACGGGTTCTCATGCTGCCTTAGAAGGATGGGTCAGAGGGCATATTCACTCTGTCTCAGTAACTTTAATGCTCACATGCTATGTAAATTGATCACAAATACATTCAAAGCAGCATTGTGAGTTGCAAATTTATTCAGTGGGGACGCTAATGTCACAATATTCACAATGAAGCCAAAAATCACAGAGGACTTTTCTAATTCTCTGTATTAAAAGTAGGATATCTCATGTGTGCATTTAATGTGATCAGAGCAGAACAAATGAGTTTAATGAGAATATAAAAGGAAACAATAGCGTTTTTTTCTGAGGGAGTCAGAGGACCACAAACACTAATTAGACTAATGGGATTCACAAAACCGGAAGACAGGCTCTGCTAGTGGCAGTAACTCTGACAAAATCTGGGAAAACTGAGAAAATGGCCCAGTTTTCTTCATCAAGATGTCATTGTAGTGTTCTGTTATGTTCAGCAGATCAACAGTTACAACCATACCTCCGGGCACGCTAGGTACATGCCATTAGAAGAGATGAGGATTCCGATTTCAAGGTTATTCCAAACAGCACCTGCGTCTGTAGGAGCGCCCGGTGTCGGTAACTACACTGGAAGTTGTCATCCGCATGTTTCCAAATATCTTCCGGGTTTGTGACGTAAGCGTGAATAGGGTCTATAGCTGATGAGTGCAAGAGGATGAACTGCTAACTTTAAATATCTTTTCTAAGTTGTATGTTTGATATGTTTAGATATTTATCTATCTATCTATCTATCTATCTATCTGCCTATCTCTCTCATCTAATCTCATTAAAAAGACTAATACACATTCTGGTTGACTAAAACGCCATTGACTGATTAATTTGCTGTGCTGATCTGCAATTCAATTTCTCCAGGATCAATAAATGCATATTCTATTCTACGTTACTAGAATCACAACTTCCGTAACACCCTAATAAAACACACAATATACCATTTTCAATCTAAAATATCCCAGTGTTTTAGATAGAAGAATATGAGACTTGAGTGCACTATGTCACCACGAGGAAATACCCTGTACTTCTACTGTCTTATAATCCACATAATAGTCACATATGCTGCTAATCTATTCCCCTGGTAATGCTTCTCCGTCTCTCACAATGGGCTCAAGGACAATAGATTTACAATACGCCTCCTCGTCATCATGGACTTTACCCAGCTCTTTATAAATGCAATGATTCTGCATCTTACAATTCTGCCAAATTATGCACAATGGGAAATTATTTATCTTAGTGTATGTGTGTGTGTGTGTGTGTGTGTGTGTGTGTGTGTGTGTGTGTGTGTGTCATTGTGCATATTGAAAAACAAAATAAAACTCCCAAATGATAAGGGCGGCATTTTTCTTATTAGCGTGCAACTGTGATTACAGAGAGCTTTTTAAGCGAGAGAGATAAACAATAGTTGGGGAATAATTTGACAGAAGGACTCGCTGCAAGCTTCATTACACGGTATTCATATGTAAAGGTGCAGTAGCCTACCTGATATTACTGTCTTAAAAACATGAAAAACAGAACTAGTTCATTTTAAACAGTGGTCCAGTGTCCACGATTATTCGTCACTTATGCAACTTAATTATTCACCACAATTACTTTATAGGCACTTTTCACCAGTTTCAAAGGGGCTCTTCATAGTAATGCTATACTTAATAGTTCCATTTTTGGATAGCGCTTTTCCACCTTCTAGGCACTCAAAGCACTTGACACACACACTCATACACCAGTGTACACAGTCACTGGGAGCGCAGAGGGTTATGTTTCTTGCCCAAAGACACAACAACACACAGCATTATTCTGTGAGAGCTGGAATCACACCGCCAACCTGTAGGTCAGTGGATCTGACCGATGTACCTATGATGTTTATGTTTATGTGAATTCGAACCACCAAGCTTTGGATAATGCTAACAAAACTAGCATGCTAACCATGCACTTCCTGATTGTCAGACAGTACAGTGCTTTATAATATTATATGCAGACAAAACATAGCAGACCTCAGCTGCTTATACAATATATCTAAACTAGGGACAAATTTTACTCAAATACACTGGAAATTAGGAGGGCTTTAGTGTTGGATCTTTTTAGCATTTATATAAAAAGCATTATGAAGACAGTTTGAAAGAAAATATTCAGGAAGTTGAAGCCAAGACAAGAGAAGTCACAGCTGTCTTCCCTCACATACTGAGGCAGTGTATTAAGTCCACTGAAGCAGCACTCAATGATAAAGAGGCTTTTCCATGTGTAATATCTGGTTCTTCAAAGCTGGCAGATAACAAACTCATCTAAAGGCATTACACACATAGCTGAGCTCACAAAGGCTACAAGAAGAGGTGTTTAAGGTCAATATTTAGACCTGTACAAAACCGTATATGGATTAGATTTTGTCCTTGTACAAAATATAACGAAACTTCGATAGAGTTAGAGAAAAACTGCAGCAGTAAAACTATATATATATATTTTGCCCTTTATACTGTATATATGCTATATACATACTATATATATAGTTACATGAAAATTAAATGAGATACAATTCTAATTCTGAAATCTTGACTGATGACAGAATGAGTTACTTGATTTGAATTGGACTCGGGTTCACAGATCCTGATCCTGGGCCTACTGAAAAGGTTTGCCTGGGATCCAGAATACACACTTCTTCAATACATTACGACGATGTGAGTGTGGTGACTGGTGATTTCAGGTGGACATGACTGGAACACATATGGTTCGTCCATATTAAAAGAAATGGCTGCTTTTGAGGAAAAAAGAAAGGGGAAAAAATCTCAGGGGACTGAAAAACGTTGCAGATTTTTACAGAATCCATGAGAGAAGCACTGAACTGTGTTGGTGAGAGAACAGGAGACAATAAAGGCTAATCTAATCTAATATCTCCAGCAGATGACACATTTATATAATATAATATTATGTATAATTACTATCATAATAAGACAACTGTGACACCTCCTATCTCACAGCCACATTACTCCTAGATAAAAACAACAGCAGGGCAACTATAGGGAAAGAATGCACCTAGCACTACTCCAAAAAGAAAAACATGATTAAAGTTGCATTTCGTTGCCTGGAGGTTCAGCCTGGTCTCGTGTCTATAGGTTTGCATGTGCACAGCTGGCGTCTACTGCACATGCTCAGTAGAGGACGATGATGTGCTCTGACAGATCGCATGTTGAGAGTGGAGTTACTGTGCTGAGTAATGTGACATTTAAGGACTCCTGTGTTTTTCTCCTCTCTTACAGTGAGTGTGTTGGGTTACCTACTGCATAGACAGTATAGCATGTATAAAGCCAGATGTAGCATGAATAGTCCCAACAGAAAGGCCCTGCAGCTAAGAGGGGGCAGCTAAGAAGGGTTGAGACGCAGAGCAAAAGTTCATGACTCCAACATGATCCTTTCATTATACCATTCTGTCTGTTTACAAGGAGAAAACTGTTGGTACAGGTGAAATACTGTTACAGTGGATTAGATGTGTTATAAATATTGTATTATTTTTAAGATTTGAATTTATAGGGATGCACAATTTGAAAAAAAAAAAATCAAATTGGGATTATCTGACAAATGTAGCCATTATATGTTTAAGTGGCCCATATTATGCAATTTTCTGATATGTTATAATGTTGTTCCCTAATCAAAAACATACCTGGAGTTGTGTTTTGTTTCATACACGCATGTTTAACACAGAAACCCATTTAGGCTGAGTTCTTCACCTTCACTACAATCATTTGGCTAATTCCAGCCCTGGAATTGCCTGGAATCTCTAGTGAACTAAAGATAAAAGGTAGCTGTTAAAATGAAAACCACCACTACATGACATCACAAGGTGGAACAGAGCATTTTGAGCTTTGGGGAAGTAGACAGACTAATAATAAAGGGTTATTCAAACATGTGTGAATGAAACAAAACACAACTCCAGGTATGTTTTTGATGAGATAACAGCATTATAACATGGCTTAAAGACTTTAAAGAGTCAATTTTACGCAATATAGGACCTTTAAACTAATACAATGAATTTCAGAATGTGTTTGTAGAAATATCAACTTAAGATACAACAAGCAGCAGATGTTCTATTGCTGCCATTGTGATTTGATAATTGCGTCAGCTAATTTTGCATTTTCTATTTGATTTTGATTGGCTATGTAGTGCAGCCCAACGTGAAAATTTTAAATACTGGATGTCCGAATGAGGGACTATCAAATCGGCTTTCTCTTTCAAAAAGTGAATCTCCCACAGAGATTCCATAACCTTCAAAAATGTATATCCACATGATGAAGCTGATCATTTGTATTACTGGCAATAACCAATATCCCTTATCTATAATAGTTGTTCTATCTGACTCCATTTCCGTTCACCATAACTGTACTGTTACATGCTGTGATGCCAATGATAAAAATAGAAACCCATACATATTTACCAGATAACGGAAAACGAGATGACAAGAAAACCCATATTGTGTAAATATAATATAAATATAAAAGGTTTCCATGCCGACCACACTCCAGTCATCACGACACATCAGGTACAGTCTCAAAAGGTCTTGACGGCGCAAACCAGGCTTTCGGTAAACGCTCAGTGAGTCATATTTAACCAGTGCACATCGCCATAGTAACGCTGCCGCGTCACTGAGTCCGGAGCGTGTTAACTTAAGGACGTTCAATTAAGTGTAAAAATATGTCCTATAAATGATTGCGCTGCCCAGGAGCCAAAAGCATAGGTCATAGATAAACTATGGCTGCGTTCACTTGTACACACTAAGTCACAATTTAGATTCAATTAGGATTAAACCCAGAACTAAACCTGAACTAGATCAGGACAAAACCAGGACTAGAACGGGACCAGACCAGAAGTATGAACACACCATAGACTGTATATATAAATGGACATAACAGTAACGTGCGGTGACTTTTATAGGTAGGCAAGCAGACTTGGGATGGATGTCAACATTTAGTTGATAACAGTTGATAACTTTAATGACGCCACTTTTTATGCAAACTACAAATTACAAAAATTAGTATAGTAGTAGTATGAGTATTGCATGTATACTGAGCCATTCTGGAGTCAAAGTAGAGAAACCTAGACCATATAGTTTACTAATATTTGTATACTGGACTGTATTTGACACCCTCTTTGTACAAACACCTACGTCTTATTTATGCAGCCGAACCTTCAGGACTGTTCTTATCTATGTAATTATTATAATGCATCTAGTAGAAACCATATGAATGACATATGACTGGGTACAGATGTGTAATGCATTTACTACACAACATGTACATTCATGAAGATCATGAAGAGATACTAACAACAACAGTGCACTGGTCAGACAGGTGCACTGGTCAGACAGGTGCACTTATAATACAGCCTGATGTGTCACAAACATCCCCTTAAACACAGCCCTGAACCATGGATCTATAATAGGATTAGCACAGAGCGCCCACACTCACCTCTCATAGATGCAAAACTACGTCTTTCCTGAACAAACATCCTGTATTTCCCTGAAGCGGAGCAGGTTCAGAACACACACATGTTCCTCCACATGTGTGTAATACGTGTGTAATAGTGCTGTTATGCCACTAACACTGTCGCTCCTTCATAAACACACAGACGAGGCAGAATCCTCACTGCCCCAACCGCACTAACTCCACTGCTCCGTCCAGATCCTCCATTTCATACAAAATAGCCCTGAAACTAACTCACTGTTTGATTAAATGACGGCCTGTATTTCTAACTAACATCTAATCATTACAAACGCAAAACTACAAACAATGACTTGTCGCTAAAAGCAGTTAGTTACTTTTAGACAGTTGTGTTGAAACTTAGCGCTGCTGTTGTCGTCTCCTGCCGCACATGCGCACTCACTGGGAATCGCCGCACATCTCCGGATCCCATCAGGTTCCCATGGTGATGACGCGGGTTTATTCAGCACTGTTTGAGCCGCTGTGGTCATCAGGATGCATGTGCAAATCTCTAAAACAACCGGCTGGCCTCTCCGGTTGTAAAAGTGCATGTAGAAAGCATAGACTGTAATGACTGTAAGCAGCGCTCTCAACATGTGCCTCCAGGCCTCCGTAGAAGGGCAAAAGAACATTGGACGTTCGGAACCGTGGTTGTTGCAGTTTGCTCAGTGACCAGAAGAGTGTAAAGGAGTAATGTGAGTAGTAGAAGTGAGTAAAGGACACCGCCACTACAACCATATTTCAAACAGACAGAAGTGAAGGGAAAACTGGATTATTTGGATAATTCAAAACAATTAAATTATACTTTTGACACGCAATGATTTTAGATTTTATTGGGCAACCACTGCTTGCTTTGATTCCCCTGTCCGCACGCCACTGGGACATAGCTAACCCGCTATCCGCTGTGTTCAAAATAGGAAGTGAGCATGGGGTCGCTTCCGGCTCCATCAACTGCTGCACTGAGCCTTGTCATTTTGGTCTTAAAATGTTCGTATTAACCTGCTCTACATGATCCTGGTGTTTCCATTTCTCTACTTTGTTTGTAAAGAAATTCCTAATATGGAACTGGCTCCAAATTCATTCCTATAACTGCTAGCCTTGTGAGCTTCATTTGACTGGAGCCAAACCCAATAAGTGACGTCACACTCCCTTAGTGCACTTTTTTATACAGTCTATGGAACACAGCCGCTGCTGGCAATAATGGGAAGTAGATAGAACAAAAGAATAAATAAATAAAAAAATAAAGGCCATTTAGTACAGCTAAGAAAAGGTGCTAATGGATAACTCAAAAGTGCATTATGTAACTTTTCTGGTAGAGGGTTTCATGGAGATATTACTGTATTGCTTGGAATGTTCCACAGCATGGCATTACTGGTGTTGTACACTTCTCTCTCTCCATGGAGACATAAGACCACATAGCAATAAAACTACCTTAAATTCAATACACGAAAGATAAATAAGTGAAATTGCGTACTGTGAAAGATTTCTGGCAAAGAAATAAAATCACCATGGAGACAAGCAAGTGGCAGACTACCCCTCTCACCACCTTCGATAGTTTATAGTTCGATATTGCGCCTTTAATAAGTTCCTTTCCCATTCTCTTTCTATTCATTCCACACATTTCCTGGATTTAGGGGACTCTCTCTCAGGACTCCTAGTGGCTCAAAGGGTTCAAGACCAACCAGCTCCAGATGCTCACTTTAAAATATTTATAATATGACCTGAATATAAGAGGGAGGGTCCACCAGGCACCTGCACTGTTTTTCATCTCTGCTTAAGATTAATGAGACCAGAGAAATATAATTGTGGCTTTTCTGGGGTACTTGGCCTCACTGGTTGTAAAATATCTCCTCAAAGGGATTGGCATTCACCTTACACTACATGATTTGAATATGAATAATGAATCATGTTTTTTCATGGGAGTGACTGAGAAAATAGATTATAGAGTGATTAGCTCAGCATGCAGAAGCCGAATGAAAGCAGTTCACGTGAATGAATGCTGTGAATGAGAATTACAGTTTTCATGCATCATTATATTTACTTCATGTATTAGAGTATTCCAGACTGTGGCATTTAAAGGGCCCATGTTACGCTATTTTCTGATCTATGTTATAATGTTGTTTCCTCATCAAAAAGATACCAGGAGTTGTGTTTTGTTTCATTCACACATGTTTAAACATAAACCCTGCATATTTAGGCTGTGTTTAGGCTGTTGTGTACCGAAAACACTTATGTCATGTGGTAAAACAAGTGCTCTACTGTGTTTTTAAGATCCCTACATCTTCACTAGAATAATCTGGATAATTTCAGCCCTAGAGTTGCCAGTCTCTACCAAATAAAGAGTAAAAACTGTTGAAAACAGTCAGTTAAGTATACTGCAACCAGGGGAGAACCACTTCTAAAATACATAACACCCAACAAATCAGGACTATTACATTGTACTTTGTCAGACCTTAACCAGGACTAACCCAAGTCTAACCAAAGTAAAAAAAAAAAAAAAAAAAAAAAAGACTGAATGGAAAAGGCATTTATTTGAGATTAAATATGGTTAAGATTTATTTATTAAATTATCACTTTATCTAGAACGATGGACTTGAACAGAAAAGCTAAAGAGCTACCTCTAGGGAAACCTGTGCCACATATTAAGAACCATGATCCATGCCTTTTCTCTCCAGCAGGACCTCATGAATACATTGTAATAATAATCATATATTTGAATAGTCTGTGTCCAGTGCACTGAGCCTAATTAGTGTGACAGATTGTGGTTTTACATGGCTGTCAGGACATCCCGGTGCGTTTGTCCCAGAGGGGGGCGCTGCAGCATCAGGGAGGAGCAAAGCTGTCAATCATCCTGCTTGTGTCGTGTGGATAATATGAGAGGATTATGAAGAGAGAGAGGGAGGTAATCTGACTGAATAAACTCACATCTCTCTTCCATCTCATTGAAGACATACAGGAGGACTCCAGGTATACAGAACATGGTATTTCGAGTTGCTTGGACCAATAATCCCAGAGAAATACACATTTAAACTTTGAAATGCATTTATGTACAACATTAAGCCTAATTTCTTGCACTTTGTAGCTACTGACAGAAACAGTTGCAAGTCTTAAATTTCACCCCCTCCAAGAAGAGCAGATATCATGCCTCCTCAGTTGGCTCCTGCTGATGTGGAGGAGCAGCGGCTCTACCTTGAGTTCCTCCCGTGTAACTGAAAAAGAGTGTAATGCCAACCTGCATTTCAACAAGAGATGCACCGATCCAGCTTTTCCTGTTCTGATACTGATGTTGATACTGTGACTTTATGTACCTGTTGATACCTGATACCAACTGATATTAGGGCAGAGACTGAAAAAATACATATATTTTTTTACTAAACAACGTATGGTTAAAAAAAAAAAAAAAGATAATTTAAAGTAACAACAAAATGGCTTTAAAAAAAATACAAGTTTAATATAATGAGATGTTTTGAGCCAACATTAACCAGTAAAAAGTCTTAATACACCAGTTTATAGATCAAAAAGGAATTAAAAAAAAAAAAAAATGTCTTCCTCACCTTCCACGGTGGTTGGTCTCTCTCACCCTCATCCAGCTCGGGCCCTTGTAACGTAAATTTCAAACACAGCTACTGCTTACGTCACTGAACTGAAAATGTACCAACAAGGATGAATGCATAACAGTAACCCTATAGACAATTAACAGTGAACCCCAACAATGTTTTTGAATATAAGCATGAGCCTTATGTTATAAACCTGTATTACACTATGATCAGTAATAAATCACTGCAGTTTGTCATTGTTTTCTATGTGGGCAAGAGGCTGTTCGATTCCCGCCCACAGACATCTCTGGACCGTTATTGCTTCTGTTTTTTCAGAGCTTGCTGCATTAAAATGGGATTAGTGGGTGATTCTCAAATAATAACAACTCTGCAATAAAAATTCAATATAGATCTTTACATGTTCTTAAACTTACACTTTGTACAATATAATTACCTTAACCACTAAAGATTCAGACTAGTTTTGTGCTTTGTATGTAGTGTTGGACTTGGATAAACCAGTAAACAGGACACACAGTAGGGCTAAACAATTTTTCTGACACGTCAAAAATTGCAGCCTTTGCAATTTGCGTTCATTAATCATATATGTACAAAATTAATCCAATTTTGCAGCCCTATAATGCACAGACATTTTTACTATTTACTATTGATTAAAACAAATTTGTACTTCTCTGAGTACTTTTCAGATGCCATACTTTGTGTAAATGTTTTGGTCTCCTGTCACTACAAGTCGACAAGTGTCAAATATTAAATCATTTGACGTTTGTGTTGCTTGAGCTACTTCTTTTGACATGATTTATTATTACCCATTTTTCTCTATTTTGAAATGACCATTTTCATAATTTCACATTTTCTCTCTGTTCACAAATCACACTGTTCCTTTCACACAGCCATGGTTGATGAGGTGTCTTGCCCAAGGACACAAGGATAATTTGCACCATCAACTTTCAGGTTACTGACCATTTGTCTCTGAACTTCTGATCTATATTTGAAAAGGACAGCCAAGCAATCCTCCTGTCCTGTAAGAACAGCAAAGTTAAAGTCATAAAGATAAAGCACAATATAGAGGATATACAGAAGTTGATAAATAGCCAGAGAAGAGAGGGAGAGACTGTAGCTGATGCACATGGAAACGTTGGGCCAGGCTAATTGCAGTGATGGATCGGTCTATTCCCTGGAGCACAGTGCTTCTGCCACAGCAATAACAGCACAAGATGACTTTGCCAATGTGCACTTTAGGCACTTATGAAAGAAGTTTGCCCCCACACTGTGCACAACACGAATACCGCATCATTACTCTGTGTTCTCTAAATATCTACACAATACAATATCTACACTTCTTGGTTTTAGTTGATTTAAATAATATAAATGTATAGATTATTTTACTTATTTCAAGGTCTGACTCGTTCCAGTGCCTTGCTCCTTATTATCACAGCTAGAATGTTTGTTTTGCATGGTATTTTCAAACAATATAAACACATTTAATTGGAAATCAATACTGTGAAATAATACAGCAAAGCAATCTCCAAAGACACAAGCAGAAAGGTTACATAGCGCAACTTTAAAGGAGTGCATTCATACCTAGGTCTAGACCGTAAATTAAAGCTGGATTAAAATAGCACTAAATCTGATCTAACCAAGCCTTTAAAGCATAGTTATCATAAAATACAACTATACAATTTATGCACAGTTATACACAGTTTGAGAATATACAGTATGTCTCATTCAGGTAAGACTTAAGATACTGCTTCTGTTTTAATTTTCAAGTAGTTATTTTCATTAAACAATACATCTGACTGCATAACACGGTCTGTTCCTGGCAGTCGCTTCTGTATGATTCACATCCAACACAATGCCTCTGAAAATGCAAAAGTAATATCGTTACATTCTTACATTGTACTGTAGTCAAAAATGGAGAAGAACTGGAAGAAAGTCAAGTACAAGCTTTAAAACGTCAAATGGTCACCAATCAAGCACCAGTAATATTAACATCTTTAGACCATAACCATCTATTAGGAATGTGCAATCAATGTAATTTTAATCAATAATTAGTAAAGAAGTCCATAGCTAATCTTCTGTTAGTAAAAGCATGTAGCATGGCCCAGAGTTCAGAAAATGAAGAAATGTAAATATATATTTTTATGACAATTAAAAGTGTTTGTTTCTTGTTTATGTTCAGGAAATTAGTATAGAAAACAATCTTTATTTGTTTTTTTAAGGACTAAATAAAATCAAATGTAAAATCACAATTCATCAACATCACCCAGCGCTACCATCTATGAATCATTTTGACCAGTTGCGTCCACGTTCTACGCACACTTCTCTCAGAGGAAAGCCCTGATTATGTCATCGCAGTCCCTGGTCCTAAAATGGAGTGTTGCGTTGCCGCGGTGATATCTGAAGGGGAGGAGGGGGTGGAGGGCTGCGGGGGCGGACCTGCTGCAGCCCCCAGAGACAGAGGCATGTGGAGAGGGTGGTACCCGCCCTCACACCCTCACAGCACTGTACTGGAGGAGGCTGCTGTGTTTTGGGTTGAAGTGATGCCAGTGATACAGGTTCAAAGCCCCTCTTAGCACATTTAGGTTGCAAAATGTGTTTACTATGCTGAATATTTTTGTCTTTGCAGTGTCACCTTCCAGCAGATCAAAATACAAAGAGCTGGGACTTTGCTTGCATTGTGAAATATTGTGGGAAGTATAAATAGAGCTACAACCTTGTCTGACATGGGAAATTAAAAGGAACATTGCCAGAGCATCGAAAAAATCATTTTAAAAGTCCTACCACAATCAAATTTTAGCATTTCCTAATTTATAGGCTTACTTAAAACATAAAATTATGTTCTTGGCATTTCACCCATCCTTCATTGGCAGTGGAGCAACCTGTCAGGTGCAGCTGGGACCCATAGCCAGCTGTTTTGTTTGGGTTTTGTTTTTTTTGCCAGTTTTGCCTTTTATGCATTTTTGGTTTGGGGCAAATCAAATATTTACAGTAATATAATGTCCTATAATCTAAACTACTCAATGCCAGGTCTCCACGGAGTCTTAATGTAATAATAGTACATACTCATCTTCACTTGAACTGGATATATTTAAAGGTGCATCTGTAACTGTATGAATGTCATATTGAGTAACATTCCAGAAAAAGCAATACAATCTCCAAGGAGACCATCAGGAATTTGACCCTCCACCAGAAGCTACGTTGTGCATGTTTAAAATGTGCACTGTGGATCTTGATATCAAATTTAAGGCTGCCACACACTACAGGAGAATTTGCTCGATTTTGGCTGCGACTTTTTGTCTTCGTGTGCAATTTTGAAGCCGCTGCGCTCCTCATGTGTGGTGTCTGAGCTGCTCTGTCAGTAACTACCAAACATCAGCAACGCTACAGTAACAGCCGGTAAAACAGAGTGTCGGGGACAGACGGAGTGACCGTCACAGAGGCGAAAGATACAAACTCAGGATATAGCGAAAATAATCAAAGACTTTATTACGCACCTCCCGAAAAGTGGTAAATTTAAAGTGCAGCATCTCATCCACATTATCCATAGAAATTGTCCTCCACAAAAAATGACATCCAGTCCACAAAACAGCGCTGTGAATCTAGTTTGAGGCATTCTTTAAAAGTAAAAAGGTGACAGTAGTTCCTCACGTGTGTCTGTTTAAATCCACACAGCGCATGGATCGAGGTGAAGTTGCAGATTAGCGATACTGACTCTACTTCCGGTGTACTTTAACCCCAATCTTTTATGCTTTAAAAATCATGTATCTGAAGTATTGCACCACATTTCACAAATAATAATAACACAGTTTTGACTTGTATCTAAACTAGAAGTTCAGTGCTCTGATCTTTTGAGCACTTAAGAGTCTCAAAGCGAGTGGTTTTACTGTCAACAGGAAACGGCTGACGTGATCGCGCTCACAACTTTATAGCCTGTGGTCCACAGCCATATCCCGCTGCAGACTTTATGATCGGAGATTTTAAGTCTCATAAGATTCTCCTCGTGTCTGTGGTGTGCGCTTTTTGTCGCACGTTTAAAAATCGTTTAGGACCGAAAAATCCTGTAGTGTGCGGTCGCCTTAAAAAATACACATCAAATTGCAATCTCAACAAGAAAATTATACTGCAATTCAATTATTTCCCCAGATTCTTCAGCCTGATCAATACTAATAGTTCTGGTACCTCCTGTTCAGTCTCATACAATATCCCTACTCTCACCGCTGGTATTACACTCCTATTCTTTCATTGATGCTGACTAATAATAAAATGTAAACAGATTCTAAACTAAATCAAAAACAGCAGCGCATCCTTCTTCAAGTTAAAATTGCATCAAAGCTTTGTTGCCTGTTTAGTATTACACACGAAAACTCAAATTAGCAAACACAGCTCTTACTCATCTTCTTCTCTCTCCTTTGTAGATCAGCGGGCAGCTAATTTCAACTCAAAATCTCCCACAACAGGGCGCATAATAGTCCACTTCATCAAATAACAATGTATTTTCACATGGAGAAACACTCTTGCAATCCCTGATGTCTCTACAAGCCACAACACTGCATGGTTGATTATTAGATTAGGTAATTAATCAACAATATTAATTAATTGTGCAAACCAAAGGGGGTTGAGTAATCACAGCAGATTGAGATGCAAGCTGGCTCCTGCTAAATTAGTTTTGATAAGCACATTTTTGGAGATGCACCAAGCTGAAAGCGTTTAGAAAGTGTTTGCCCATTAGAAGTGACTCATAGATTTTCATGATTCATAGTACTACAGAGAGTACTGGAGCAGAGAGACCCCAAACGCACATGCTTTCATTAGCCAGATGTCAACTGCTTCAAAATGATGAAATTCACCAAAAATACAAAGATTGAAAAGTAAAGACTGTGGAGTATGACTGTCTTTAAAGGTCCTATATTATGCTATTTTTTGTTTTATGTTATAATGTTATTTCCTCATCAAAAACGTACCCACAGAGTTGTGTTTTGTTTCTTTCACACATGTTTAACACACAAACTGCATATTTAGGCTTTTTTCAAATGGCAAACACAGTTCCACCTTACGCTGTCATATGGTAATGCAGGAACTCTTCCACTGCGTTTTTACACCTTCACTAAAATCATTTGGATGATTTAGCCCTGGAATTGCCCATCTCTGTTGAACTAAAGATAAAATGTAGCTGTTAACTTGAAAATTACCACTTCATGACATCACTAGGTGGAACAGAGCATTTTGAGCTTTGGAGATGTAGACAGACTAATAATAAAGAATTACTCAAACATGTGTGAATGAAACAAAACACAACTCCTGATGTGTTCTTGAGGAGGTAAGAAGATTCTGACATGACTTAAAGCTCACAAGAGTCAATCTGTGTAATGTAGGACCTTTAAAGGTGCACTATATCACTATTCTGGTCGTTTTTCTCAATGGAGATATTATTGCCTTGCCTTGGCTTTACATTTCCACAGTATGGCAGGCATGGAGACAAGACTACAGCAGTCAGAGTTACAGGTCAGCTCTATGGAAAGGATGAACCACTCATAATAAGAATGCAAGTATTTTAGGGATGCACCGATTTAATACTGGTATCGGCTATTGGCACCAATACTGAAATATTTGCTGGATCAGATATCGGAATCCAAATAATGGTTCAGCTGATATCCTGGTTGGGCCAAGAAATTGATGACTATTTGCTGGTCATAGTTGGCCAAGAAAGTCTTATAATGTTTGAACTTTTATTTACACCGATGTGTTTTATAGTTACTTGAGAGATATATAACAGCGACATAACACAATTGGACCAGTTTTGTCTTATTTTATTTTAGTGTGTTGTAGTGTGTAAATGTTGTTTAAGTCTCCACACTGGTATCAGTGGATATCGGTGTATGCTGATTTAAAGTAGCAAATAAAGCTAATAAATTATGTAATGTTAAACAAATTTTTCTTTTATGCTTGTTACAGTGTGGACAGCCTTTGGGGGCTCTCTCTGCTCTGAGGCCACACAGGGGCCCTGAGAATCACTGGACTAGAGGGTGATGTTCTCTCTAAATTCTAAATATTATCATGTGCATGTGAAAATATGGAAATACTAAGCCAACACACAACCCTTTGGCATCCATCACCAATTATGTCAAAATGAAGTAGTATCAGTTACCAAAATGTAGTTATTTTAAAACCAATAATAGCATGAGCAACTGACTGAATCACAAATAGAATAAATAGCGTGCCAAGCCAAATAAGCAATTCTTTGGACGGCAGGCTTAAGACTCTGGAGAGGACTGGCAAACAAAAAGACTTGGAGTTGCAAAAACTCACTAATTCTCTTCAGAAGAAGGACAAGCCACTACAAGACCAAGTAAACACACATAAGGAGATCCGGTTCCTGTATAATTCTACAGTACAGGAAAATGTGCAACAAAAACAAGAGCTTGCCAACTCCAAAAAAGAAAAAGACTTGGAGTTGAAGGAGCTCAAAGCTACTCTCCTGAAGAAAGAGAAAGAGCTGGAAAACCACGTTAGTGCGTACAAGGAGATAAGATATCTCTATAACAATACAGTAAGAGACAATGTCCAGCTGAACCAAGTCCATGAGAAGCACCTCTAATGGACACTCAAACCACCTGTACTGATGTTGGTGGAGATCTAACCAACAAAGAAAATGAGAAACTGTCCAGGAAGGTGCAGGAGCTGTCCTCTGAACTCTTCTCAGCATGAGAGGAGCTGTGTCTCCTGAAGCACATCCACCCGCCCGCCCAAAAGGAGCGGCCATAGTGGAGGAGCAGAGGAGAGGCCCAAGGGTCAACAGTGCTAAAGTATCTCCAACCATTACCCTTTACACTTGCATTATTAAACATTTGATCAAAATGTTTTAAATGGTTGCATTGACCTTTTACTTAGTACTTAGATGTGTTTTATTGTTGTTTCACATTGTTTGATTCACATGTCAGCCACATATCATACAGTGGTTACTTGATTTTTTAAATCATTTTTTTTATTTAAATGGGTAGTGGATGTACAGAAAATATAATCAAAGAAATCAAAATATTAAAAAGTGAACATTTGTTTTTTCCCCTTAATGAAATGTAAATGTAATGCTATGTATGTAAATGTCATGTTATATATGATGTTAAAAACTGAGCTCAAAAAACAAAAAGTTTAAAAAACTGCTCATTGTGTCAGTCAGGTAGCCATAAATATGTCCACTTGGTATATGTGTGTGTGCCTGTGCTGCCTTCAGTGGCCACTGCAATTTCAAGAACTACGTGACATCACACAGGACACAGGGGCAGGTTTCTGTCTGCAGGGGTGAAGTTTGAAGTGAGGATACCTGTTGGACCAATCACACTGCTCCTCATATGTCCAGACCCCACCCCTGTTTATTTTTTACTGTTTTTATATCATCTAAAACAGGGGTGTCAAAGTCAAACGGACGGAGGGCCAAATAAAAAATTTAGCTACAAGTCGAGGGCCGGACTGATCGAATGTTCATTGAAAAATTTTTAAATTACCGCATATAGTCTAGTGAACCAAATTGAACCTACTGAAAACCTAACAAATATATTACAATATGATCGGATAAATAAAGCAATATTTTCTTATGGCTCTGTCAGTAATGTTTAATTTTCAACAGGCACAAAAGACAAATTTCCTTTATATAAAAATACCCATAACATGAACATTAAATGAATGAAGCTGTATTATTCAAGGCACCACCAGTATTGCCTGGAAATCCAGAAGGATATCTCTCTGTATTTGTAATACAGATCCATAGCGATGAGTCTGGATTTTTCCAGGCAACTACCACGGTGGAAATGGCACGCAATCCCAGGCTTGTGTAAAAAGCAAAACTGCACCGATTACTGCTGCAGACGTGGTCCAAACACGGATCAACGCCAGACCTCTTTTACGGGTCGCCAGTCACACGCCGCACTGTCGCCACGGTTTGGGAGACACAGCGGCGAACAGCAAAACTTAGTGGAGTGAGGTGCAAACTGTGCAACAACTAAAGAAAAAACGTATAAGAATTTAGGCATGGGTGAATTGATGGGTGTATCGGGCGTGCATTCCCGTCATTACCTGGAATGGGGCGCGCACTACGTGCTACGCACTACGGAGCGAGGGACCGATGCGGCGCTGAGCTGCGGCCGAGCAGCGGCACTAAAAGAAGAGGTGATGGCGTAAGTATGAATGTAAGGTGCGTTGGAGCTTAAGCTTGCGATTTTACCTGAGCTGAGGACAGCGCGGCCACCAAGGGAAACCCGGAAGAGCGTGTGGGTCAAAAGGGGGAGTATGGGTATCTGAAAGTTAACTTTTGCTGTTATGCTAATGACTGCTGATAAATAATGAAATGAAGCCGCCTCCCGCTCGGTGCGTCACCGTTGCATTGTGGGAAATGTAGTATTGGTGCGTGTAAAACATCTGCGGCCTGCGGGCCGGTTCTAATAATAAATCAATATCATCCCGGGGGCCATAGAAAACCCTCTCGGGGGCCTGATGTGGCCCGCGGGCCTTGACTCTGACATATGTGATCTAAAACATCTGAGTCAAGCTGTTTCATAAAAGAAACGTGGTTTAACTAAATATGATACATGCACACCTGGTTTACAGTTACCCTCTCTTGTATCAACTTGTGCATCCCTAATGTTTTTCAAGGTATTTTTGAGTCTTAAAACACGTGTAATCACATCAATGCAAGATTAATAAGATTAACTATTTAACATGTCGCGCAAAACAATGCGTCATCATAACATCTCACGGAGCAGGTGGCAGACCCCACACACCTTTAAAGAAACACTATACCACTTTTCAGCACTGTATTGCAATTAGATTTATGATTTATGTTTAAAAAGTAGGATTTTTCAGAGTGTGCAGGGGCATTAATGATTGAAGAGAGACCGAAATGCGAACTGACATTAAAAAATGCATTTCAGAACAGGTTTGAGTTCTATAAACGTTAACTTTTTTCCCAATAAAAAGCATGATATTTAGTTGTTTGTACAGAAAACATTTTATTATCTAAACAATAGGCTCTGTGCACATTAGCGCTCAACAATCACACTGTTAGCGTCACTACTTACTGTTCAGTTGTGTATCTATGGGTTTACTGATGAGTCATGCTAAAATGATAAATATTTAAAGATAAAGCATTGGACAGTGAATAATTGCCGGTGGTGTGGCTAACAACATGTTAAAAAGTACATAAATAAAATAAATACTTCATCAGTGGATACTTCTGCTTTTCGAAAGATAGAGATTTGTGTCTCAATGCAAACGCTAATGCTAATTTTGAGTCATATTAAACATTAAAACAACACCACGGACTGAAGTCATCTGTATTTAAAAATATTTGGGTAGTCTTGACTTTAATTCATTTGAATTTTAATCAGCTGTTTATTTTACGTTTTACATTTTTAATAAAAGTGACCGTTAGCTTTGAGACACAGTGAGCTAGCTTGTGTGCTACTGTGCACAGAGCCGAGCCAACTGTCTGATATTTCGGTCATTGCACTTACTGAAATTGTGACTTTGGTTCCATTGCCATAAATTCTGCAGCCCTAATTGGGATTTTACAAGTCAGAGTAATATGGTGGGATGCAAAGACTAAAACAGAGGAAAAGAAGAAGACATTTTAGTTTTGCTAGAACCAAAATAACAACAATTATTTGGAAGTAAATGTCAGCAGCTGTAAATATGGTGACTTTCCTGGAGGGCTTTGACATTTAGTTGGTCAGACTCCAGAGGAACTTATATCTTCCTCTTCTCTGTCTTTATAAATAGGACTAAATAATAGAGAGGACTAAACTTAGATGCTACCGGCGGCGCAGATGGACCGTCTCCCTTCACTCTCACACCTGATTAAAAACAGTTCACGAAGGGCAGCCGGAACGCAACGCACAAAATCTCCTCCAGGGGTACACTTTTGCAGCGTATCCAATGAGCAAGTACCACAAGTTTCACCAGGTTATAGTCAGACTTTATAACTGGTCATGTTTAAGATGTATTAACAAGCAGATGCACAATAATTATATGTGTTTAATCCAAAAAGAAGTTAAAATGTAGAATTTAAAAATCCTATATTGAAAAACTGATTCTTGTGAGCTTTTAGCCATGTTAGAATGCCGTTACCTCATCACAAACATACCTGGAGTTGTATTTGAGTAACCCTTTATGATTAGTCTGTCTACAGCTCTAAAGCTCAAAATGCTCTGTTTCACCTTGTGATGTCATGCAGCAGTAGTTTTCAGCTACTGTTTTACCTTTGTAGAAAATGGAAATTCCAGATCTGAACTTGTCCAAATGTTTCTAGACAAGATGTATGGAGTTTAAAAACACAGTGGAGCACTTCCTGTATTGCTACATGACATCACAAGGTAGAACAGAGTCTTTTCTGTTTATAGCTGCAAAGGGTGGACCAAGGTTATATTAAACTCTATGGATTAAGAATGGGATGTCACTTAAGTTCATATGCGAGTCAAGGCAGGCGAGCAAATACTTTTGGAAATATAGTGTACCTGTATCCATGGAGACAAGTGGGTTAGATCAGAGAAGAAATTAACCCATCCACAGGTTTGCATATTGAATTGAATAAATGCAGGGTTAATGCCATACTGTGGAACATTACAGGTAATAACATGCCCATGACAATCAGACCCCAAATGTCAATTATAATCATACCCATACTCATAACTGTCTTCCTGCTAAAATCTATCATCTCTTGAGTTATTTTGCACAAATCACCCAAATCTCAAGAGGGCAGGTACAGGGGCAGGAGTTTTAAATTTAGCCGGAGACAAAAAAAAAAGGGGGCGGGGGGGCAGGCTGCTACTGTATAATAAGCAGCAGAGGATGAGATGGGTTGAACTTTGACCTCAGCGCCTTTTATAGATGACAGAGCGACCTTGGGAGGGAGATTGATGACAGTCATTTTACTTAATGAGATCACCAGAGAATTGTCCCGCCCCCTATTTGAGAAGAGCAGCCAATCAGGGACATGCTCAGGTAGAAAGACAAATGTCAATGTTTTCAATTTCAGTTATTTGGTGGGAGGGAAGCTACTGGTGGTTTATTTCACATGGTTTAGTCTTTTTTTATATATATTTTTAATCTTTTGACAGCACTTATCACACACTAAACGCTCTTTTTGTCAGAATAAGCAGTCCACTCGTGCGACAACAGTTTTTAATAGCACACACTTTTTTTAAGACTCAAAATAATAGCTCTACACTTTTCACAGCAGTTCACACAATGTCGCCGCACAATATATCTTTTTCAAAATCAAAACGCACCAGCAATATAAGACAAAAGGCTGCCATGGAAACACATGATTTTTATTCTATAGGTATGACCGAGAACCAACTCTGTACCTCCTGGGTTGGTATGTGCCACTGCAATGGATTAATGTTGGAGTAAACCACACTAGACAAGCCATAATTTAACCTGGTGTATTTTAGTACCACTGATCCAACATTTCTTCATAGGTTTATAGTCCAGGCACTGGCTCATAAACCAGGTCTCAACCAGGAGTAAACCAATGTCTGACCTGAGACAAAGCATAACCATTTAAACCAAAACCAAACTAGCAGTGACCTTGTTTTAAAGGAGACTTTTAGGAGCTTTCAACCATCTTATAATTGTTTTCCATTTTAATTAACCCACTAACATTTAAGCTTCATTTAGAGTGATTCATGTTTGTGTAGTCTTTATTCTCCTGCATTCAAGATGTCATAGCTCAGATCTACGTCTATTTTCACCTCTACGCCCACTGCTCTTCACTGCAGCTATCCATTCAAGAGGCGCACATCATGGTCCAGTTTTATGGCAACTGTAAAGGGGCAAGCAGGAATAGGCCTTTATTATCTCATTGGGCACTGCAGTTTCCAACTTCAGTCAGCAGATGTGTTTCTTTTATTAAGTCGTTTTAGATCAATTTAACATTTAAAATGTTCAAATTATAACAATGATGCAAGGGTGTCATAGATTATAACTATATAGTAGACAAAAACACAACATGTCTAAAATGTCCAAAATACAACATAAGGACCATGGGTGTCATAGATTATAAATATACAGTGCAATATATCGTCATGAAAATTAAAATAGTTAAAAAAAGTTGTTGAATAATAAGAGATATCCCAATAAGTATCATTATTGACATTATTGTCACTGTTTTCATTTCTTTATTGTAATGTGTGTTTGTGACTGTAATGTTATTTGAGAGGGACCTGTTTAACAGCTCTCTCACTTGTAGTGTCAGCTCTTAAAGATCAGATTGTGTTAAAACAAAGCGCAGATTAAAGCCTAACTTGAGTAACACAGCTTCTGACAGTGACAGTGTGAGCAGTGTCTACAGTTAGCATTACACCCCCAGGGAATGTTGATGACATCAGATGCAAAGTATCAATTCAAGTCTGATGCACAAGACCAAACAAGAGGCTGAACCAAGAATAACTCTAGTTGAGGGCTAAATCAGAACTAAAGTAGGTTAACGCTTATGTTAATATCACAAAAACTAAATCACAGTCTATTCTACACAAATGAATCAACTCTAAATGAGCATTCAAGCACGCCCTGACACCTTGAGACAGAATTTGAGCTGAAAGAAACTGCAAGACCCTTAAAGGAACATGAGTGAGAATTGCTGATGCAGCCAGAATCTCAGCACTCACTGTTGCATCCTGGGAAATCACCTGACCCTGAACGAATCTAGGTTAGCCCATATAAGCGGGGGTGAGATCTAAAGGGTATAGAAACTTGTGGCGTGTTCATTTGTTACCCAGCTTAGAAGTTATTTCATATTCGCTGTGTGTTGCATGTGGAACCGTGGCAGAGGTATGGGAAGAGGGGGAGCGAGTGAGGAGAAGGAGGAGAGAGGGGGCCATATACTGCTTCTTTACCTGGAGCGGTGCAGTTTTTAGGTCCCTCGGTCTCCAGAGAATCCAAGCTGGTGTTGTCCACTTCCTGTAGTAGTCTCCTGCCTCCCCATCGCTCTTCCTCCTCTGTCCTGGGACTGGACACGGACAAACCTAGAAAAGACAGAATGACTTTTAATATAGGACAGGATAAGGGATGCATGGAGGTAGGTCAGTGATATTTAATTTTGGTTGACACAGACAAAAAGAAAGAGTACAGACAAGCCTTTTTTTTAACCCTTAAATGTGAATAGATAATTGGACAAAACGTGACTACATAACTCTGGTAAAGGTTTATTTCATTTAATATATGTCTTGTAATGGTGTACTACTACTACTACTACTACTACACTGATAATACATGTATTTATTAGGCTGAAGTGAGGTGAAAAACATGCCTGCTTGATGCTCGAAGTAGATGAAGGTTTATATTGGCGAGATAGTATTTGGTATTTAAGATGTATGATTACAAGAGGAGGGAATGGTGACGGCACAAACATATACACATGGAACCTCAAAGAATGGTGCTGATTACATATTCCTTTCCTAAACTTGCAATGTTCAGTAAGGAAATGCAGCTTATACTTCAACGTCAACCCTAGAGAGAGAGAGAGAGAGATAGAGAGATACAGAAAGGGGGGTTGATGAGAGAGAGAGAGAAAGAGAGAGTGATTGGAGAGAGAGAGAGAGAGAGAGTGATGGGAGAGAGAGAGAGAGAGAGAGATAGGACACAGAGAATGCAGTACTGACGCCAAATCACCATAAATGTGTCAAACACAAACTCAGGGCACTGCTGTGACCAGTGTTCCCAGAATCATAAGTAAAACCAGTGACCTCCTGCTTCCTCTTTTCTGTTAAGTGTTGTGTTGATATTATTATAGTTGTAAATCCTAACCACAAAAGCCAAAACTACTTTTGAATTGGTCTTGTTAACACACTTAACTATCAACAGATTTTGTTGTCAGCATTCAGTTATAATAAATATCAAGTTTTATTTGAAAAAGTTTGAGTAAGTAGAAATCTAACTTTTGGGTGCTTCATGTTACTTTTGTGGTTGAATCAAAGTTATTGGTTTGGCTGGAAGGTTCCGCAGTATAACCTTTTTATTCAATTGCATGTAACTTGGCCTATAACTTGGTCTGCTGATATGATCTGCTTGTCTCAACAGAAATAGTTGTCAAACATCCACCTAACCAAAGTAATGATATCTCCATGGAGACCCTCTACCAGAAAAGTTACACAGTGTACCTGTTAAATAAAAAATAAATCTATATTGCATCTTGCAGTATTGGTCAGACCAAAATTTCAAGGACAACGTTTGTCCTAAATATCTCAGGTAATCCCCCTTAATGCTCTTTTCATATTTCTGCAGTGTCATAACAGTATCCGTTAGTTTTTCCAATGTCACATTTCATTAGATCTCTCACATTTTAGTATCTCGTTTTTGGAGGGATTATGTAATGTTGTGTGAACTCAGCCCAGGTAACACATTACACGGTAACAAGGTGCATGTTTGGTTCCTAAATGGGACAGAGAGGGGGGTAGGGCTGGTTGTATAAACTGTGATTTGTTACGTAATAGAAGCTGAGTGAGCAGCTGTAGATGTGTCAAAGCAGACCACACCTTTTATTCAAACACTAAAGGGAATTTCAGAATATATTTATGTATTTTGATTCACTTTCAAAAATAAAATCTTGTCTGGGGTGGAGCAACAATCATGTAAGGACTCAGCTGTATCTGACCATTTTGCCTGCACTGTACTACCTGCACTTTCTACTCCTACCTTTTGAAAATGTCACTGGTACGAAACTCAAATCTTTATAGCCTCAGCAACTTCTCAATGTTGTGTCCAATCTGTGAACAACATTCAGTAAGAATGATTGGAAAAGTAATTGCAATCAAATCAGAATTTGAATTCAATTTAAATGGTCACAATTAGCAGAGTGCAGAGCTGCAATTCTTTTAGTAGGCTAATATACTGCAATGTTCTCCACCCTCTGCTCACAAAAATGGTAAAAGTGGTTGCTTACTGTTGTTTAGGTCCCTGCAGACATAAAAAGAGTTGAATTTTCTCAAATGTTTATGCAAAGAGATATTAAAACATGCAATGTGAACTGAATCATTTCTTTGTGTTTTTTTATTTTTTCAATTCTGATCATGGTATCGGTATTATTATACAAATATATTCCTTAGTTTTTAATACTAGAGATTTTAGTATATTATGATCTTAGTCCTGCAGAATCGTGTATCACTGATTAAGAAAAACAAACAAACTGGAGAACGAAGTAAGTACAGAGCAGTGGAGGTATACCGGGGACAGTGAAAACGAGAGTTGATTGGCGATATGGTGTCTTGAAAATAAGCAAATAAAGATTGCTAAAATATGCACGTATCACTCCAAATAGAACTTTGAGAGTATAAATGGTGAGGGGAAGCAACTACGCTTAAAACTTCTAAAAGTCAATTTTGCATAATAGGTCTGCTTTAAATAAAACATAGGGTTATTTACAGGTGAGCCTGAACTCTTCACCTGGTTTCCCCTTATACCCACTACACCACACAGTCCTCCAATGGGATTTTCATTGTTGTGTGTCTATCCCTATGCCATTTGTTACACACATTAAGTATAAATTAGACATTGGGGTGTGGGGGAGGCTGCATGGTTTCAAATATTGAGCTGTATGTAGCCAAACTTCATTAGAGCAGCGTTATAAATAATAAAGTATAATTGATATTCTGGTGCGCGCTGATGAAGAGTTAACAAGTGAAGAAAGGGGACAAGGGAAATGCATTAAGGTTACTGGTGCTGTGTTTAATTTGCAACAAAGAGAGAGAAGCAGGGAAGGAGAAGCAGCGTGAGAGAGAGAGAGGAAAAGAGAGAGAACTGGTGGGTAGGAGAGAGAAGCAAATAGAGAGAAAAACATAGGACAGTGAGAAGAGAGTGAGGAAGAGAGGAGGAAAGATAAGCAGAGAGAGTGAGAGAGAAGAAGGTTGATTGATAGAAAAAGAAACAGGCAAAGAGAGAGATGAAAGGTGATAGAGGGGGAACAAAGAGAGAAGTACAACAGAGAGAGAGTGAGAGAGAAAAAGAGGGAGGAGTGGCAGAAAGAGAGGGAGCGGTAGATAAATATTAACATTTAGACAGAGAAGCAGAGAGAGAGAAAAAAGAGAAGGCTAGAGAATGGGTGGGAGGGAGAGAGAGCAAAAGAGAGGGAAAGAAAGAGCGAGGAAAGGGAAAAGAGAGGGAGAGGCATAAAAAGAGACAGAGTGAGAGCGAAATACAGAAAGTGAGTGAGGATTGGCAGAGAGAGAGAGAGAGGCAGAGAAAGAGAGAGAAGAGAGGGAGAGGTAGTGTCTTCGTGCGTATCCAGGATACACAGTGGAGAGGAGAGACGAGTTCCTCTGATGATGCACACTTTGAATATTCATGTGATCTGCGGCTGCTGCTCTGTCCATGGAAAGTGCAGAGACATGTCACTTAAGCTGCACCGCTGACTCAGACATGTGGGATGATCAAAAACACCATCAAAAACAGGAACAAATATCTAAACAAGTTAAAGGTCCACTGTTTTCTGGTGGAGGGTCCGTTACCTTCTCGTCTCCATGGATGTGTTGTTGCTTTGTCCAGAATGCTCCACAGTATTGTATTAAATGTATCTCCAAGGAGACAAAAAAGTGACCCCACCAAGCCAAGGTACACTATGGATGTGTTTTTTAAGCAATAAAAACACTTGTAATTTAAAAAAATTGAAGGTAGATAGGTTTAATGCTACTGTGGAACATTTCAGGCAAAGCAATTACATCTCCTTGGAACAAAAATCTGAAGACAGACCCTCCACCAGAAAAGTTACCAGTGCACCAGATTTGGCATTTTTATTATTTTTTTTCTACTTTCATAAATGAATTTTAAAGATCCACCACGTGCTTGTCTCTGTGAAGATGTTGTGGCCAGACCTCCTTGTCACAGTCTGATCTCGTCAGAGCTCAGAAGCTCAGCAGAGCTGGGCCTGGTTAATACTTGGATGGTAAACCGCTGGGAAAATCAGGTTCCACAGTGGGGCGCCAGTGACAAAAAAAAACAAAAAAAAAAAATGCTGTCCTTAGACAAGGCACTTCACCCACATCGCCTAGTATGAAAGGGGTGTGAGAGTGAGTGTTAGTGGTTCGGAGAGACCAGCGGAGCAGATTGGCAGCCTCATTTGCACCAGTCTGTCCCAGGGTACCAGTGGCTACAACAGTAGTTTACCACCAACGCTTGTGGCATGAACAAATAATGCACCAAACTGTAAAGCAAATTTGAGCGTCTGGAAAAGCACTAAATAAAACTAATGCGTTATTATTATTATTATTATTATTATTATTATTATTATTATTATTATTATTATGTATAAAGAGCCTCTCATGCTTGTTAGCAATTCAAGGTGCTTTTGTTAGAATCATTCAAATTAGCTCAATACTAATTTATAAAAATGTGTCTTAAGTTTAGTTTTGAACGATTCCAGAGAACTGGCTTCTCTGATCTCAGAGGGTAGCGAGTTCCACAGAGAGTTGGGGCGTAGATTATAAAAGCAGCATCACCTTTTTTCCTCTATTCTTAGGGATAGACCTCCAAAGGAGGAGCGCATGGTTCTGGATGGGGTGTGGTACTGTAGCATATTGGTGATATATGTTAGGGCGAGGCCATGGAAAGCTTTATAAGTGATTAAAAGAGTTTTAAAATGTATTATAAAAACAACTGGAAGCCAGTGTAAGGAACCTAAAATTGGGGTGATGTGAGCTCTTTTGCTGGTGTGCGTTGTGTTTTGAAAGACCTGGAGTCTGTTGGTGGCGTTCCTTGGGAGTCCTGTTAAAACAACATTGCAGTATTCTAGTCTGCTGATAATAAAAGCATGCATTAGTTTCTCAGCGTTATTTTGCAGACTTTAGCAGTGTTTCTCAAATGATAAAAATCTGTCTTGGTGACTTTGCTTATGTGAGCATTGAAGTTGAAATCGGAATCCAGAACAACTCCCAACAACCAAGTTTTCCATGACCTTATGATTTGGACCCAGCAACAAAACTTTCTGTTTTATTTTCTTTTAATTTCAGAAAGTCCATCCATCTGTTGATGTCCAAAAGGCAGCTTGTAATTGATTAAATGGATTCCTTTTCATGTAGCTCTGTTGAGATGTAAAGTTGTGTGTCATCTGCATAACTATGAAAACAAGCGTTATGTTTTCTGATGACGTGACCAAGTAGAAGCATATACAGAGAAAAGAGGAGAGGGGCCAGTGAGCCTTCTTGCAGGAGTCCGTAGAGGATTTTTCGCTCTGATGAGGTGTGTTCCCCAAGAGTGACACAGAACTTTTAGTCCCTGATGTATGAAAGTCTAGGATGACACCAAAGAGGCCAGCAGTTTTCTCCAGCCGATTAATAATGATGTTGTGATCGACAGTGTAGAATCCGGCAATTAAGTCGAGAACAATAAGAATTGAGGCCCTATTGTTATTGCAGTTCAATCGTAGGTCACTAGTTATTTTAATAAGGACCGTGTCTGTATTATGATTTTTTTTTTTCTAAAACCGGACTGAAATGTGAAATGATGTGTCACGTGTTTGTCTCAAAGGAGATACGCACTGTGAAAGCAAAAACAGTAACATCTCTATGGAGACAAGCAGGTGGCCGACCGTTCACCAGAAATGTTACATAGTGCACCTTTAAATTATAGGTCCGCATCTTTAAGTTTAGGTCTGCATTAGGGGACATATTGGGGGTCGACTTGTAAGGTTTTTATAGCAATCAATCTCAAAAGAAAATAATGATAAACTTGACTAAACATGTCAAATCCCTCTATATGGTGAAAATTCTAAACCTTTGCACAACAGTTTATCTGCAGTATGGGGTTAAGTTCAATAACTTAAAGGTGCACTGTGTAACTTTCATGGGGAGAGTCCGCCACCTGCTTGTCCTGGTGATAAGCAAGTTATAGCTTCGTCTGGAATATTCCACAGTGTGCCATTAAGCGTATCCATCTTGCATTCATTCAATTAAAGTTGTTTTATTGCTCTAAAGTACCTTGAAAAACATGCATTCATTCTGTGTGGTCACCTCTCGATCTGGCCTGTAACTTAACTCAAGTATTGTGGCACATTCTAGGCAAAGCAATAACATCTCCATAGAGAAAAGCAGTGAGCGGACCCTCTATCAGAAAGGTTACACAGTGCACCTTTACAGTCAATTAAGGACAGAGTGGAACTAGTAGATTCAATTATTTAAGTAATAATTCAATTGACATAAACTATTTCTGTACACAATGCTTAAAGAAAACTATATCTGTGACTTCTTTATTTGCATTCAAACACATTTTACCCCAAGGTATAGGCTGCATTGACTTTTTTGTGAATGAAGTATCCTGGTTCCTTAGATATCCATTTCCATACAGTCTATAAGAGGAGGGGTGTAAGCTGTCAGCATTTGTGTTTTAACCTGATGCTAGTTGCTCTGATTTCACTGCTCTGCGTAAAACACGTCAATTGAGGAAAAAACATCAACCAGTATCTGTTTTTCGCCCCCTATGGGTAAACTAAGACGACTTAAAAGTTATTGTGTGTTTCATAATGTCTATTAGAGTTTTCTTTTCGATTGCAAAAAGTTAAATCCCCATATAGAAAGCACTGATGCGCCACCAATGCTCGTTTAGGACTAATTAAACACGCTATTTTCATAAGGTAACTTGGCAACATTAGGCAGTCAGTAACTTGGCGTCTGTGACTGAAATTTAACATAGGGACAAGACCAGAACATCACAACTGCAGAGCGCAACTCATCGCATTGGTGTTAATGTGGTTTCTCTTGTAGCTGAAGTCAGAGATCCTGTTTTGACGCACGTTACAGTGGCAAAAAACAGCGCAAAATCAGGAAATGCATGTGCGATCACAACCTCAAACTCAAAAATAAAGAGCATATACATTAAAAAAAAAAAAAAAGTGCAAAAACCCACCTGAATTGCCTGCTATGAAGGAAAAGCCCTTCACAATTAGAAGCAATCCGCAGAACAAGCATATCTGGATCAAGACCAACTCCTTTCGCCGTTTCCGTCTCGCCTTGACTTTCCTCTGGTTGAGCATCGTTTGTGTCGGCTCGTGCCCATGTCCAGATAAAAACATCGTTGCTTCTTGTAACGCGGCAACATCCATAAGCAGATCCCCGGACAGACAAACAAATCTCCAATTCCAGGGGAGCTGTTTGATAGAAAAAAGAAAAAAAAAGTGAAAAGAGAGAGTGAGTAAGAAGGGAGGTTAAAAAGTTAAGAAACACTACGGTGCAGGCTGTGCGGTAAGAGCGTAAAGGTGCCGTGTCTGTGCGTCATGATAAAGTGGCAGGACGCAGGAGTACCGCTGCAGCACGAGCTCTCCATGGCCACGAGCTGAGTTAGAGAGAGAGAGAGAAGGAGAGAGAGAAAGAAAGAGAAGGAGAGAGAGAAGGAGAGAGAGAGAGAAGGAGAGGGCGCACGAGGGCACGCACGCGCATACAGTGAGTGACGACGTAAAAGGCAAAAGACGAATGAACAGCGAGTGTAAGGCTCTGGGTACAGCCTGGAAACGAGCTGCAGAAAAGGGCTCAACTACAGCTATTTTTACTGCTATAGTTTCAAGGTCTGGGACGCTTTAACACTATATTCTACTTGTATATTTATTTATAGTTTTGGGTAGGGGTTGTTTAGATAAATGGGGTGAACCAAACAATGACTTTGTAGTAGATTTTTACTCAGTTAAGTATCAACACAGACGGGAAAACCAGGGTGGGCCGCAATCTGCCGTACATCTCCACCTAAAAGCCACAGGCCACTCCTTTGAGGACAGCGAGGTCCAGATCTTGGCCAGAGAAAAGAACTGGTTTGAGAGGGGAGTTAAAGAAGCTATTTTTGTCAAGAAAGAGAATCCTTCCTTGAACAGAAATGGGGGTCTCAGACATCATTTGTCTCCCATCTATAACTCTATCCTCAAACCTAAATCAAAACAAACTGGGAAAACAATGGGACTAGCCAGGTCAGGTCCAGAGGTGTGAAAACACCCATCATGGCCCTGAATGGATATGCTAACTACTCCCCCACTCCCACTCCATATTGAATACTGTAAACAACTCCATATTGTATCACCTGACCAACTGAAACTGTATTTAAATATGTGTTGTCTCAGAGTAATTTTCATTGTAATTAAGCTCCTCCCTTCAGGCAGATATAAAGCAGTGTCCGCCAGCATCTGACCAGAACTGAGGAAGCAGCTTGGATGAGCTGCGAAACGTATTCGACCAAATAAACTCTGTCCAGTTGACAAATTAAATTTTCTCCTTTTTTGCCACTCAGTTAAGTCTTAAAAAGCAAGATTAAAAGCGTGATTGTCACAATTTAAAGGTGCACTGTGCAATTTTTCTGGTGGAGGGTCTACCACCTGCTCCATGGAGATGTTATTGCTTAGCCCGGAATGTTCCATGGTATGACATTAAACATATCCAATTAGCATTTATTAATTATGGGTGTTTCTATTCCTCAAACATACATGAATACCTTCTGTGAATAGAGGCGCCTCTCCACAGATCTGAATTATAATATAAACATGGTGCTGTAACCTGTCTAGATAGATTTAATCTATACTTATTCTGTGGAACATTCTAGACAAAGCAATAACTTTTCCATGGAGACAAACAGGTGGCGGACCCTCCATTTGAAATGTTACTGTTGCTTGTCTCCATGGAGATGTTATTGCTGTGCCTGGAACGTTCCGAAGCTTGGCATTTAACTTATCTATGTCGCAGTTATTCAATTACAAGTGTTTTTATTGCTCAAATTGCTTAAATTGCTTACCTTGTAAACATGTATTCTTACTGTGAGCGGGTTTGCCTCTCCACAAATCTAACCTGTAACATGACCCTATGGCATCCCTTCCCTGACACCATGAAGATTAAGAGGTTTAATGCCATACTGTGGAACATTTCAAGAACATCTTCATGAGTACAAACATGTAGTGGACGCTTCACTAGAAAAATGACATATTGCACCTTTAAAACATTTCAACTTTGAGTTTCAGCACTTTATTTTGTGTTCGTTTACGCTCTTACCTCCAGTCCCATCTCCAGTGTAGAATACCTTGGTCATAAATTCTGAAAGGACGTTATTGTTGATCTGAAATCATATTAACGGGGCTCCGTAGATCAATACTGCAGGTTGGTTAATCTAAAAGTGCTTTCTCTCTTCTGGGAACGACTCTGCCTCATAACACTGACCAAATGGAAACTGCAGCTGCACATCCATGTTTGTCTGTTGATAAGCAGATTTGAGTTGACAATAATAGCAATAACAAACTCCAAATGGATTTCATACAAGCACTTTGGAATGCTTTAACCCTCTGCACAGATCTGACTTGTAACTTGGCCTGCTTGTTTCCAGGTGGAAGTTAAAAGCCATACCGTGGAACTAGCAAAGCATTAACATCTCCATGGAGATAAGCAGGTTGCATATCCACACCAACACCAGACAAGTTATTGAATACATGTACCGAAAATATGTATTCTGAATACTATTCAAACTCTAAAAGACCTTACACCATCAGAGAATAAAAAATTATAGGTGAGTAGGCTAACCCCTCTACCATGGAGTATAAATTATGATGTTATCCCACATCAGGTGAATTAGCTGTCTGTCATTTTGTGTCTGTGTGTCAGGATTGCAAATAACTGCAACTATTGTTACATTTTGATATCACAATGGTATTGTTGTTTTTTCAAAAGAATGTCATTTTCAACACAAAATAGTGTTGGTTTATCCGGTTACATACAGGTAAAGACTATATTCTCAAATTGAAGGAAATGTCCATTTTAATTATTTTCATGTGATTTTGTTAGTATCGATGCTTGTTGACAGACTTAATTCGTTTTAATACTAGTTTTATTGATAAGTAGCTGTGTTGTTTTTTTTGGACAACCATATTGGCCGCAACATTGCAGGAATCAGATAAGGAAGAATAATAATTGTTGTTTATACATTTACTATAGCCTTTCCTTTTCTGTTAAATGGTGTGTTATATTTCACACCAATCTGACAGAGCAATGTAAAACAGAAACCGTATTTATTTTACATGAGATTGGAGTGCAGATTCAATTTTCCAGTGTCATAATACCTGTGAGTTCCTATAGCCCTGTTGTTTCCCTGCACTCTCTCACACACTGTGGCTGTGCACTGCCTGTGCTTGTTCTGTGTCTGAGTCCACACAGCACAGATGCACAGATGCACAGATGCACAGCAGATTTGCCTGTCTGTCTACAGCCTGCCACTTCCCGTCAGCCCAAACCAGTGAAACACAACCTTCAGATAATGAATATTACCAGCTAAGCGGGTTTCTTGATTGCTAGGCCCGAGGTTTTATTTAAATAGCTCTGGAAACTTTCCAACGAGAATGGAAAAAGTGGTCAAGGCTCTAGGCAACTGGTTTCATTGTTCGGATTTAACCCTTTCAAGTACAGAGTCGGTGATTAACTGAGGGTGGAGAGCTGGCCTGGCTTTGCATGATCTTAGTTATTAAATATTATTGATTTGTAACTAGATTTATTTAAGAACATGATTTAACTTGTAAACTTCATTAAATTACACTTCCTTTTGTATTTGTACTTCTTATTTCTACTTTCATTCTGTTATTTGGACAGAACATTACATGTAATTGACCAGTTAACTTTTTACATAACTTTTTACATAAAATATACTTTTGTGTGTGTGTGTTTATTGCACTTTAATACCTTACAAAAACATGTACCCTTTCTTTCTATCTCCATGGAATCATGCAGGTGACATGCTACTTCCAGAAAGTTAGATTATTTTTTTTTTTTCCCATTTTTGTAATAAAATACTGATTGATTACATGTAGGCTATTCCACTTCTGTATTGTAGTACAAAATCATGTTATGTAGTTTTAACTCTTGTAAACAGTTTTTTTCAAATTTGGCCCCTAATATTATGACATAAAGCAGCAGTTTTTGTTACTAGATGAGGCCCCTTTTTGTAGTGAATTCAGGGCAAAGTAACTTCAGTGGGCATGAAGTTACTAAACAAAACCAATTCCCAACCTCTGAAAAAGGCATGCACAAAAGAAAACTGCAAGAGGGAAGAGGAAGGAGGGGCCGCAAATTAAACGCAGTTAAATTGTTTTTCCATAGCCTGTGGGGTTGGCAAGGGACTCTCTCACACACACAAGATGTACGATAATGTGGAGAAAACAGAGCTGAGCGACTGTGGCTTCTGATGTCAGACTATGTGAGGAATTTAACCCATTTTCCCATGTCCGAGTGACTGACTGCCCTCTGCTCGGAACGGGTCGGAACACTGACCGCTGCTGGACACAAAGAGGGGGGAAATAGTGATGTGGAAAACAAGAGTGTAATTCTGGTAGTAGTATAGACACTTAAACCATGTTATCGTTTTCATCTTGTTTAAAAGATTGTCCTTTGCTCTCACTGCCATTTTGTTCTGTCAGTGCTGATTAAAGGGCTCATATTACGTTAAGTCTCTTGTTTCCTCATCAAAAACATACCTGGAGTTACGTTTTGTTTCATTCACACCCACTCTGCATATTTAAGCTGAGTTCTTCTTTCATACAGAAAACACCCTGTTCCACCCTCGGATCTCATGTGGTAATACAGAAGTGCTCCACTGGGTTTTTAAACCCCATACACCTTCACTAGAATCATTTGGATTATTCAGACCTGAAATTGCCTATTTCTACTGAACTAAAGGTAAAAGGTCGATTTTAAATTGGAAACTACTCCTTCATGACATCATAAGGTGGAACAGAGCGTTTTGAGCTTCAGAGATGTTGACAGAGTAATAATACAGTGTTACTCAAACATATATGAGTGAAACAAAACACAACTCCAGGCTGCTTTTGAGGAGGCAACAACATTCTAACATGGCTCAAAGCTCACAGGAGTCAATTTTGCATAATATGGGACCTTTAAGAACATTTTGTATTTTGAACAGTGACTGGCCCAGGCATTTTACACGTGACTGGTAGTGGAAGTAGGGACACTTTGGTCATCTTGACATTTTGGTTTAAAGTGCATATGACAGGGCAGGATAGTATCTGTGGAAAATATTTATCATAGGTTTGAATCAATCAGGAGTCCCTTTATTACACAAAATTCCATCCAAAAAACAAGGTAAATTTACGTGCAAGGAACAGGATTTTCTACTTTGTGTCTCCATGGAGATAATATTGCTTTGGCTGGAATGTTCCACAGTATTACAGTAAAGTTACCTACTTTATTAGCACTAAAATACAGTGAAAAATATGCATTTCTTTAAAGAGCCCATATTACGATATTTTGTGATCTATGTTTTAATGTTGTTTCCTCATCACAAACCGGAGTTGTGTTTTGTTTCATTTACACTTAACTTGAAAACTACCGCTTCATGACATCACAAAATGGAACAGATCATTCTGAGCATTGAGATGTAGACAGACTAATAATAAAGGATTACTCAAACATGTGTAAAAGAAACAAAACACAACTCCAGGTATGTTTTTGAGGAGGTAACAATATTCTAATATGGCTTAAAGCTCACAAGAGTAGGAGGACCTTTAAGCGAGGCTGTCTGTACACAGATCTGACTTGAAACTTGACCTGGTAGCATCACCTGTCTCCATGGAGAAGTTTAATGCTAGACTGTGGAAGATTCCAGGCAAAGAAATCTTATCTGATTTAGGACATCAATAATACACTCCTGTACCCTCTACACCACTTGCGCTGCAGTCATTGCGGATGAGAGATGCAGTTTTATCCCACTTTGTATCATACCAGGACCAAAACATGAGACATATTTGGGGCACGGTTTACCTCTCCACAAGCTCCCAAGTCTAAGTTCCAAAGCTGATCTTCTCCCTCTCCGTCATCACCGCTGTGTACAAGAGCACCAACCCTGTGTGGGGCACTGAAAACAACGAAAGTCAATGGTGTGCCTAAAATAGTTTCATGAACTATAAAAAAATCCAAAGAGTTAAAGTTGGAACAGTGTCGATGGGCCAGGTGGTGGTGATGATGCTCAAAGCAGAAACAAGGCCGAGCTCTGTTACATCACAAATACGAGCAGAAGGATAAAATAGACCACTAAAACCTGAAAATACACAGACATTTAATATTCAGCTAAAACAATGGTTGAACAAAGAACCTGAGGAAAAAATAGAGTGGCATATGAGTAGAAGTTACTGTAACATGTAATTTGTCAGGGTTTGAGGATGGATGCATTTTTTGGCACATTTTTGTCCAGGAAATTTGGATTTATAGTTCAGATAGCCAAATTAATCTTTTTTTTAATTTTTTTTATTTTATATTTCTATCCATAGACATGTTTTCATTGTTTAGATTGGTATGGTCAGAACTGGAGATGAGGAAAACTCTGTCTGAGCATAGTATTCAAAAGTGGAAGTATGACAGTCCTCTTTTTGGTCTGCTATCCATAGGTTTCGCAATGATGAAAAGTTAGGACCATGCCATAGCAATTAACAATTCAAAACAAAATATTACTATACTATACTAACTCTTTGAATAGTCCACTATCCTCAAAATGGCACCATATAACAGGAAGCTGAAACCTAAGAAAATGGCCCTCTCTCTAACCATCCTTCTGCCATATATTCACTATCCCTCCTCTGTACGTGTCCCAATATCGCTCTGGATTTCAACCTTGACATCTAAAATACACTTTCTTGCATTATTTTCTAGCAATATCCATCACTAAAACCACTCAATCATCTCCATCAGCTGAATAAATGAGAGAAGATTTCATATTAAAAAGAAAGAAAGAGTCTGATTAGCTGAAAAGTCCCTCCAGCAGTTTGTATCAGAATCAGTGCAGGGCTCAGGAAGGAAGGAAGACCACAGGAGGTGATGAGGGACTGGCGCTAACAAATCACAGCGGAGGAAAAGACAAGGACATTATGTAAAACTGGAAAATGATTAGGAGATTGAGCAATTGTTTTTCAGTTCAAAGAAAAATCATTATATTAAACTCATAAAAAAATCATTTAAACTCTAGGGATGTAATGATATCCAAATCTCTCTGTACAATATTATCACGATATGCATCTCACGGTACAATATTTATTGCGATATTTTGGAGAGGCTTATATAATTGTAGATAGGATACTTTTTTTCTTTTAAAATACCTTGACAAGATTTTGGTGCGAATTATTTCTGTAATAATCCCAAGAATTCAAGTAAAATACATATTGTCTGCACTGAAATGAATCATGGTATATGTAGTTCACTATGTTCATTAGATTTTGCTACTATAAACCAATGCATTTAAGCAAAGGAACTTGTAATTTGATATTATGATATGTTGATATGATATTATTGTGAGACTTTTGTTGACAGAGATAAACTAACTAATATTTAATAAATGCTAGCTATAAGTTTACATACAGTGGAACAATCCTGGCAAAGCAATAACATCTTCACAGAGGCGAGCATGTTTTGGATCCTCCCAGAAATCGTACATACAAAACATCTTTAACCACACAATGGCACAGTAGTTAAGGTCCTGGGTTTGATTCCCGGACTGGACTGAGTCTGTGGAATTTGCATGTTCTCCCTCTGTCTGCAAAGGTTCTCAAATCATTACCTAAAAAACAGGTTATTGCTTTGCCTAGAATGTTAGTATGGCATTATACTTGCAGGGTACTGTACAGTGTTTTTTTTTTTATTGCTAAATAGTACTCAAATGGTAGGAAAATGGTTTGTTTTAATGGTCATTAGCAATAACTCATCGTACACCATAAAATAAAACATAAAACACACACATTACCATGGCAACCAGAGCTACTACATCATAATTTCCATGTGCCCAGAGGAGACTTTCTAGATCTAACCTTCTGAACCTACACCAAAAAACTTACTAAAGTGCACCTTTAAATAAGAAATATGCAACCTTTGGTATCACAAAAAAGTGCAAATTCTGTCATTCTTAAAAAAAAAAAAAAAAAAAAAGTATCAAGTATACCTCATTTATGTATACATTCAAGGAGCCATATTGAGGATGACGCAAAAAGCTAACGTAATTTTCTTTTTTGGTTATTTGGGGACAGCTGTATTTGTTGATGGTGCAGAAAAAAATATGACTGCGCATAACTTTTCTGAAATAGGCACAGATGTACGGTACTTAAATGCTCCTCTCTTGGGTGCACGGGATAAGCTCACTGCACGCAAACCACCATTACATACTGCGTAATGTGCTAAAGTAGCTTTTTCTCGTGCTCTTCTGCTGAGCAATCACATCAAGCCAAAACAAGCTCTCATCTATTATTTGTGTCCCCCAATTTTCTCTCTCCTGTTCATTAAAATAGATGAACATTTGGTTTGCATGTTGGATAACTGTATTGAATAAAATACTGCACTTGAAAAAGGCTATTTAAGTTAAGGTGTTGTCAGAGTTCATAGTATCAATTGCATGCTTAATGTGGCATGGATATCCCAATGTAACCCAGTTATACAGGCTTGGCGGAATTTTATGGTATAAATGAATAAGTCATCTTCAAAAAGGGAAAAGGAATACTCACAAATTCAATTAAATAGTAATGGTTTGCACTTCTCATAACCTTAAACTACACTGACAGTGTGTTCTCATAAGGGAGCTGCAGGGGGAGCTTTATCGCTGAAAGTTACTTAGTTCTGCTTTAAGTGCAAATATCTGTAAGGTAAATTCTCAAATGTTGACCTGATCCTGACCCAGACTAGATTAAAAGTGTGTAACAATTTGGTGGCGGGTCCACTGCAGGCTTGTCTCCATGGAGAGGTTATGAAATCTTTCACAGCGTGGCATTCAACTTAAATTATATTGCAGTGTTTGCTATGCACAAAAATATCTTGAAAAACATACTGTGAGTGGGGAAGACCGTCCACAGATCTTACTGTAACTAACCTGGTGGTGTCATGGAGAAAGATAGGAGTAATGCCAAATTGTGGAACATTCCAAGCAAAGCAGTAATATTTCTATAGAGTCGAGGTTGCCGGCCTTCCAACAGAAATGTCATTATGCAGTTTTAATGACTAAAAACAATGCTACGATATCATCTAAAATCAGCAATACCGTATGACAAACGGGCTCAAATTCTCCAGCCTGAGCTCAGAGCGGCCATGTTAGCTCACTGCATCATGACAGTACTTGATGATGGCTTGCAGATGAAGACGATGACTTTTATTGTGTGTGTATTCTGGGATTTCCATGGAACTCAGGCTTTTACATTCACCCATACATACATTTCTCTTCAGTTGGAGCTATTCTGGGACATCACATGATCACTATAATGAATCTGTTGTTGCGAGTGACCAGCCCACCGCCTATGTTTTTTGAACTGGCCTTCCCCTACTGCCATTCATTGAGTTACAGTTTCTTCTATTCATTTATTTATTTATTTGTTTTCAATATCAATATTTACAAAAGTAGGCAAGATCACATGGATTTGAATTTTAATGAATGCAGGGATGGCAATATAAACAATGGTATGTTATTATTGTCATTATGTTATTATTGTGAAGATATTTTATAAAGTGACCCCATGACCAAATGAGAGTGAAATCCTTAAATCACTACATTCACATTTCTCAAGTACGTGACCATCTTTATGAAACAAGTTTTCTGAATACAATATACAAAAATCCTCCAGCTGAGATAGCTCTGCCCAAGCCTAGTCATAAATCTGGAGAAGGATTCCCAGGTTGCCCCAGTGGCATTGAAGGATGGGGGCAAATGCAAAGGACCCATTTCTCTATGGGGACAATAAAGTGTACCTCATCTTAAGTAAAAGTGGATTGAATTATTGATATATGAGATAGACATACCATGTAATTATCTCAAATATGTAAAATAATAAAAAAAAACACTCAAACAGAAGTATAACAGGAAGGCAGGCTACCAAAATATATCTATAAACACACATGCTGAAAGTTTAATAGCTTCAAGAGAAATATTTATAACCTAAACGTCATGTAAGAGAGCTACACATTACATAAGACAGTACATTATTCAAACAGCAGGAAGTTAAGAGGAATGAAAACAAGCTTCATCATAGTGGCTATAGGCTATATTTAGGCCTAAATCAGACCACGAATAAAGTAATTTATTACAGTTAATGTTTTGATTTGATAATTGCAATAGTGAATCATCTTTCTTATATTTTTAGCTTAAAAGTAATCAGTATAATTTGATTGTGTTTTATTAGAGAGTCTATGTCGATTCGATTCAGTCCACTACTATACAACGACGAGATTAACACTGACACTTTCCATACCCCAGTGTACTCAACACTGATGGGTTAAGTGTCTTGTCCAAGGACACAACAACAGCAGTAATCTGTGGGTCAGTGGATCTGGCCACTCTACTGATGATGTTTATGTTGAGAGCGGGATTCAAACGTCCAACCATCTGATCAATGGACAAACACCAACTGAGCTACTGTCGCCCTATTCTGAATCATTTTGTTCAATTTCTTTGTTGTTTTTCAGTAAGCCTGTTCATACTTGTACAAATTAGTATCTAGTTTTGAAAGTAGTTTTAGTATTGATTAATATCTGAGTATAGGCCTATATTCTTTTGACCATTACAAAACTTAGAAAGAAATAAACTGTGTACTGATGTGCAAAACTACAGTTAATCTCGTTTAAAGCTCCTTGAATGGGAAGTAAAGAAAGCAAACTAGATTCTCTCCTGGTGTTTAAACATTACATAACACATCACATATACCGTTTTGGATCAGAGCAGGCAGCAAAACGGCCCAAATCTCCGGTGGATATCAGCTGTATTCTGGTTTGTTTGGCATGGCAAAGAGAAAAACAACTAGATCACTTTCATTGCTTTGGATAAGACCATTGTTTGCTGTGCGCTTGACCCCTCCGAGCCCTAAATCTCTGAAAAGCCGCAGTGTCTGTTGGATATTGCCTCATGTCTCGCACTGTGCCAAGCTTTAGCCCATTGGCCGTTCTTTCATTCAACTTGTTCAGCTTTGGCAGCGACCCCTCAGGCCCCCGCTGCAAAACATCCCAAATAGACAAGATTAAAATTCGAAGGACTGCGTAATATGCCCTCCCCTGGGCCCACGGAGACGAGAGCCAAGGAGAGACAGAGTGGCCAAAGCGTTGGGGGGAGGCTGGTGGAGGTCCAGATAAGTGACCAGCTATGGATCAGGGAAAGACATGCACCACAGACAGAATGGAGCGAGCAAGAGGGAGGAATTTTAATGAAGTTATATTGTCACAAGAGTAGCCCAAAGTCAAGTCAGGTTTGGGAGTATGTACAGAGGTGGGTAGTACTCAGTTACATTTACATAAGCAGTCTATATTTACTTGAGTACATTTTTAAATAGTTTTCAGACACCATACTTTTATTATTTTAGTAATATATTTTACAGATAACAGTGGAACAATACAACTTGAGTACAACTTTTGGTTCTTCCCACTGAGAGTAAGTCTGTTTGCTTTAGTATCAAAGCATTAGGCAAGATTAAACATTTGTGTTTCTTGTACCACCCCTTCAGGTATTTTTTCTTTGCTCTAAATACCAGATTTTGTGTATTTTTATATTTTGTCTTTCCAATTACAGGATATTCAGTTCAAATCAAAATTCAGATGTTAGGTTCAGAGAGTTAGGCTACTTTCCCAGGAACAACAAGGAAGACAAAACAAGGTCACTATTACCCCCTTGTGGTACAAATGAAAACAAATTTGATAATGGTAGTATAACTTTTTTTTATTATAGAAAGAATATGTTTCACCTTCATATACTGTATTTTGGAGGAGGGTCTATCACTTGCTTGTCTCATGAAAAATGCTTTACCTGGAATGTTGTTCAGTATAGTATTAACTTGTAACTGTTAATTAATCCATCTTTCTTTTCTTCAATACAGACGCTTTTATTGCCACAATTATTTGGGTTGATGGAGTAACCTTCTTGTCTCAGTGGAGACTGCCAAGTTTTAGGTCAGTTCGACAAAACAAGGGAGAAAAGATGGTTTTGAACTGTCCATCAAAAAAATGACACAACAATACTCAAAATATGCAGGGCCCACATGTTTTTTGATCATTTTTTCATTATAAAAGGTCCTATCTTATTCATGGCTTAGTCAAATTCTAAACCTTGTTCAGTCTCATTTTTTCTCATCTTAGCCCTACATTAGGCCTAATAGTCCAGGTTTAGATCTTGTGGTACTCAGAAAGGAACATATTATCTCAGGTGGCACTAAAGTTTGAGAACCAGTGGGGACTACAGCTTTGTCAAAGAACCTATTGTCCCATAAAGAAGAACATGAAGTTTGTCCTCAACTGTTTCTTCTTCTGTTCAGTCTGTGAGATTAATGACCCCATCTACACGGAGAGGAGCCAGAGTCTGCAGTCAAAACCGCTGCATCACCATCTTTCTCTGAGGGAGGGAAGGGTCTAATTAAAGCTCTATGTTTCCGAATGGGACAGAGAGTTCTGGGCTCAGGCTACTTCCTGGTGGGACTCCCCCAGATCAGCGCTTCTGCCCCCATGCCTCCCATTGTGCACCCTGCCCTCACCTATCACTGAGGCAGATATAGCCAATTAAAGAGCAGAGGGTCCTGGGCACATAGCCATGATCAAACACAAGTCCTACAATACCAATATTTCTCCTAAGATGCATTGTTTGACTGCAAAGGTACTTGCTACATCCTTCGGGATACACCAATTTGCATGCAATGGTTTTGCACTGTGTAAATGCTATTTTTACTATTGTTATTTGATTATATATTATATAGTGCTTTGTAAATATTTTAAGTTTCCTACAGCCCATGAAGAGGGGAGCTAATTTTTATTAAATCTGCACTATATGTAACTTAAGAGTCTGCCACATGCTTGTCTAAACTTATGATCCACAAATGCTGAACCCTAATATTATTTCTTAATTGATCATGGTTGGCTGCTCTTGTGGCTGACTGGCTGGCACACTGAACTGTTTTTTGTTTTGTTTTTTTATGTTTTTATGTTTTACATTTTGACCAGCTAAGAACTGCAGCATGTGTAATTTGAGCAGTGAGCTTGAGTTTTTGAGTTTGTTTCTCCTGCATCCATGGCGGAGGAAGCTGTGTTATCCAGCGAGCTCTGAAATGTTACAGACAATGTAGCTATGTCTTTCTACACCAAATATGGCAGAAGGCGGTCCAGAGGAAACACATCAAGGGAGTGGCCTTCTCATCACCAACTGAAACAACAGAGCGAAGTCAAAGAGTTCACCTGGCTCCCTCTGGGCGCTACTGTGATGCTGCGGCTATTAGTTTCCTCAAGCTGCTCTGACACAGGATGAGATTTTTGTTTGAACTTTCTATTATTATTTTATTTTACAGCTCAGTGTACTTAAATTGCACCTCGGGGACAAATAAAGTGATAATGATTGATTGATTGATTAGTGATTAGCTCAAAAAACTCCACCAAGTTAATCTTATGGTCATGCTACTGTGAAAAGATAATTTAACTCTTGTATATTCTGTTTCATGTGAATAGGCCCAGTAATTAGATATTAACCAGGTAAACAAAACTGCAATCTGACAGTGAAACAGCAAATTCCAGCATACCTGTGTATTACCTGTGATCTGTTCTCCATCTTAATTTTCAACTTCAGAATTCTAGAAAATTCATGCAACCTATAGGAATCCTGACGGCAGAAAACCCATACACACCATCTGTGAGACAGCTCTATTTTTATTTAGCTTTAGCTGGCTCATACCTCTGTATGCCTCTGCTGCTAGTGGTCCCATCAGCCTCTCAGAGCAGGGTACAGCATGTGTGCAGTTGTCAGGTGCAGGTGACAGGTGTACAGGTCCACAGAGGGCTGGGGCTAACGGTATCCAGGCAGCAGGTGCTAAAAGCAGTCAGCTCAGGGGTCCTTCGGGGGTCATAGGTGAGCGAACCGTGGGTATTTGGAGAGCAGGGATGAGGCAGAGTGATGGAGGAGGGTCCTGTGTGCGGCGTTTGTGTAGAGCAGAGGGTGACTTTGAAGTTAGTTGACTCTGGCAGAAAGATAAATTACATTATAGATCAAAATGACAGGAGGGAGAAGCAGACTTGTCACAATATGAAATTTTATGTGATGTATTGCGACAGAAAATAAGAAAAATACATTTGTTTTATATAGCACATCTTTGGACAGTCAGAGGCGATTTACATTGTATTATCCATGTGTTACACACCTGCTTATGGTAAACTACTATTTCAGCCTATCCTGGGGTAGATAGAAGTCAGGCTGCCAATCTCATTTCAGTATTATTTTTTTAGACAGTGGAAAAAGCAGTTGTCCACAAAAGTCGACAGTCCAATTTCCCCTTGGACAATACTGTTATGTCCTTATGCAAGACACTTCTCCCTCCTTGTCTAGTAGTGTGTCCAGTGATGTGCTGTTGCTAAATGTTCCCCTATCCTTATTAATATCACAGCGGTAATAAAAATTAAGAATAAAACACATTTTACAATTTAAAAAATATCTATTTTGAGTCATTAGAGGGTACATAATAATAACTACATAATTATTTGACTGTCTGGCTCGCCAACATGCTGTTGCACTACAGATTAGTGGTTGACAAATAAAGACCCCCCACATAGTTTAAATAGTTTAAATAAATGGTTCATCTTTCATATACTGAACATTAAGTCCATATATTATTGGACTTTTATAGCATCTTTATAAAATAATATTTTAAAATGAGCTGTCATGCGCAAACAAGACTGACTGATTCAAAATAACCAATACCGTACTTGTGATGCAGGTCAAATAACAGATCTACTCAGCGAAGCACAACTTGGCACTGTACTGAAGTGAATAAACTGCCTCTCATTAGAAAGAAATTAGGATATCTGATTGAACTAATAAACAGAAATGTGCAAGAGAGAAATGCATTCATAACGTAAATTGGTATAAAGTTCATATGGCTAATGAAAATTAAATTCTGTCAACTGGACTGCCTATCTACACTGCCCTATATCTGTCTAAAGGGAGGAGATATAAGGCAGCGTCCCATCAGTACTTGACCAGAAATGAAGAAGCCAAAACGCCTTCACTCTTAAACTTTGGTCCAATCAACTTTTCTTTTGCTATGGAACCTACCTGCATGAGATTGGGATTGCACAGATATAAAGTTCATAATTAATTCAACTGTCAAAAGATAATTTATCAGAAGAGGCATTATTTTAAAGACATGCACTATTACTATCCCACTGACTATTACACTGCATTATGTAACATGAGTTTTGCTTGCACTATTGTTCAGAAATAATTAGATGAATGCACAATAACACACCTTGATGTAGTGTATGTTTTTATGCATTAAATATCGCTCTGTCTCAATTCTTTCAAAACCAAGTACAATGTTACTACAGTTGTGCCTGTACAAGGCAGTCACCCCTAGACATGCAGCGTGGTTATGCTTTTATGCCACCAACAATTTTCAAAGCAAAGTTTGAGACAGAGACAGAACAGACAATAAAGAAAGATTGAAAAAGCAAAACGGCTTTGAAATCTGGGACACTGTGATTTCCTGTTTCATGCCACATCCCCAAAATGTCTGTTCGTCTTGAGCTGAATTTGTCCAAACACCAGTCCAGTCCAGTTTACTGCAGATTGAAGGAGGGCACCAGAGGACAATGTTGGGCTGATGCAGTCCTTTTGTTTTCCCTGAAGGAGGACCTGAATCAGGTGTCCACATCCTGGAGGTATACGGCCTTCCTGAAAAATCTACAAATGAAGAGATAAAGTTAGAATATTTTATCACGTATCATGTACCCTGTTTGTATTATGTGTTTTATTTCATTCAAACACATTTCTGTAATTCTTCAAACTTCCTCCCCAATGATAAAGTAAGCTATAGATATTTTTATAAGTATATGAGTAGAACCATTTTCAACAATAGCAACTCCGGCCAGTGGGGTTCGCATATTTTAGTTTAGATTTTACAAAAGGAAACAGATGATACTGTGGAACATTCCAGGCAAAGAATAACATCTCACATCTAATAATTATTTTGCATAGTATAGTTGCAGGTGCCGTTTGTATGTCGACATTACTTTATTTGTGTTAATCATCATTAGATTAAGATAATTCCTGTTAACACTCACCTGATACATTTTCACATATATTCAGTCTCTCTATGGCTCCCTCTCAGATGACACATCTCCCTCTGCTCCACTGCTGGCGTTGGTGTCTTGTCTGGACCTTAGTGCTCCTTTGTCACGACCCGACTCTGAGGGACCTTTGGAGCGCGTCTTCTCTTTCCTCTGCTGCTGCTTCTCCTGCTTTGACAGCTGAGAAAAGGCAATAACGTATAATATAACATATACATAATTGGTTACTTATTTAAACATGCAAGCTACCTTTACTGACAACATCTAGAGGTTTACAGTTGAAATAGCCAATGGTATGGTATAGATTTTGTGTTAATTTATGTGAATTTTATCCTTCCTATTAAAATGCTCCTTCTGCCATACATTTGAGGCAATACATTTATAGTTATAATGCCTTCTTCTCAGTGTAATCATGATAAGGTGTACTATGTAATAAAATAGTTAGTTAGTTAGTAACTATCTAACCAACCAAACAACCAAATAAATAAATAAATAAATAAATAAATAAATAAATAAATAAAATAGTGTCTACCTGCTTAGGGTCTGTGGGTCCAGAGGGTGACGACAGCTCAATGGTAACAGGTCCATCATTCTGAATATGAACCTGCATCCGAGCTCCAAACTGTCCATCTATAAATATAGAAAACAATGTTACTATACTTTTGTATTCTAGTGATATTACTTCTTTTCCTAATTGGTTATCACTTAAGACAAGTGGCTTTAAATTATGTGTAGTAGTAGTCTATGAGATTAATGGCACTACTATATGAACACAGTATAAGTTTTGATTCAAAGGAGCTGTGTCATCATATTTTCTTTATACTGGGGTGGATAGGTCTAATTAGACTAGAACTTGGTGTTCTCCACCGCTCCTCCCTCGTGGCCTGACCCAGTTCAATGCCTCTGCCACCACAGTGTCCTGTGGAGGTGCCCCAAGCCTACCACTCTGTGAACTAGCCTTATCTTACAATGAAAAAGAGGCAATTAAATAGGATCGAAACCCCTGAATCAAACTACACTTTGAATAGTTTGCAAATCACAAAGGCTCAATTATTTAAGAGATAATGTCTAGGGAATTAGACAGACTATGTCTCCACGGAGCCTTATTATGTATAAAACCTGCAAACCCTTTAGACCTGAACAAAAATGTTCTCAAATGTTTGAGACTGTATTACTTTAAATGTTAAAGTATATATTATCAGTCTTCATGTCGCTGAACATGTTTAAAATTTGAAATAGACAGAGTTATATACCAACTGGCCAGTATGTATTATTGTGAAGAGAGCACAAAATATGAAAAGTTCTTGTGGGTTTGAGGAGGAACAGGGCTGTGGATGTCTTAAAAAAATATAGTGTTGTGTATGTTTATTTTCTTATTATTATTCCTATGTGAATTCAATGATTCACATAGGAATAATAATTCCTATGTAATAATTCCTTTATACTGTATAGACACTACTACTACTACTACACTACTGCTACACAATTATCCAAACTGATGTTTTCCAAAATGATGAATTAGCCCCGGTTTTAAGTAGTGTTTGTAGCTTTTGTTTCTAATTACCCCCTAAACAGAAAGTTGTGGAGAGTCAGTACATTTTTGCCACTTCTCCGCGCCCTCAGGAGAGTTAACTAACCTTTAATGAGCTCTGGTTTGTAGGAGCTTCTCATGTTCTCCAGGATGCTGCTGTAGAAGGGCTGGGCAAGCTCTGCAGGCATGGCTGAGTGGAAGTCTGGCTTGTTGCCCTTTAATATGCACTGCAGCGTGAACTGGCTCACACACAAAATCTCAAACTCTTTCTCCATCACACTTTTAGTCCACATTTTGCCGTTCTCATCTTCGAAAAGGCGCAGGTTCAGGATCTTGCGAACACTAAAAAAGACAAAGTAAAATGACTAAATATAGATCAAGAAAGATTCTTGTTGAAATGAAAAAAAAGCACAAATAGGCCATTATTTTTAGACTGAAGACATGCTAAAATAATCCACGCAACTCCAAAATAGATGAAAGCCACTTATTTCTGTTTTTAAAAATAATTCTATAAAAAAAAAAAAAATTAAAAAAAAATTAAATAAAGCTTGAATAAATGAGCATGACACTACATGTATTTTTGTACTTTGCATCTTATTTGCTGAAAACAGTCAGAATGAGTATTTTATTATACTATTTTTAAAACACATCTGCAAAACGAATGCAATATTTTAGGAAATTAACTCCTGCCACTGCACTTGATAAGATAAGATAAGATAAGATAATCCTTTATTCGTCCCACAGTGGGGAAATTTCAATGTCACAACGCAAGTTTCAGAAAAAGTAGGAAAACAAGAGCACACATCAAAAACAAGATAAATAATAATAAGTATTTACAATCAAAATATTGTGTACAGTGCAGTGATGGACAGTGGTGGTTAAATAAATAAAATAGCAGGTATTGATATTATTTTGCGTACAAACAACACAACTGAGTACAACCTACTTGAGTACAGTGAATACATTTAAAGAGTAATCCAGATGGTAAAGCCTTCTTTTATGCCAGTTTATGTTGCATTAAATTTCATTACAAGATCAAAGCATCCTGGCAGGAAGTAACAGTTTAATAAAAGCTGAATAATATGGGTTAACAAGTATTGGGTGCATAAAACACTGATCATCAAAACATCAATCTGTACAAATACCTAAATACTTACATGTAGTCTGCATCCTTTTGTGTATCATCCACGGATATTCCCAGCAGCACACACAACCCTCGACCTATTGAACTGACTTGCTCCTCCCCCACTGCAAGGAAACATAAAAGTTAAGTTTGTTTATGTATTTAACAGGCACTATGCAAGAACAGGCACATCATCTCAAAAGGAATGACACCAGATTTAGCTACAGTGCCATGTGCAAAGACCCTGAACTTGAACTGTTGTCATAAATGCCAAATGTGAACAGGCTGGACAGAAATGTGATAAGCTGTCATTAAAATGTAGCCATTTATTGTGTTTTTATATTTTAAACATATTCTTAAAAGAACATATATAGTGGCCTAGACTAGACTAATGTCATTATTATGTGTTAGAATTTAATATCTGGTGCAAAAATACTTGTTTTGAATACCCAAACACATACAATTTTTGAATGGGGGCTAATGCTAAACAAGCTAGCTCAGGGAGTTAGCAAGCATGCACGATCCGGATAAATAATTTTCTCTTGTTATAATTGGGGCATGATGAATAATGTTAAAAATTGTATACATGACCACTCACCTGTCACAGAAGCCTTGGTGACCCTCTGAATTATGGCTTTCATTGTGGAGTTGTGTTGTGCTTGTGAAAAAAGCACTCTGTCAAAACAACTTCCGTAAACGCGCGGGACCTTGTCGCCCTCTAGTGGACATTAGGGGTAGTGGGACATTTTGAACTGCCTTGATTCCAGACCAATAAAAAGTGAAAAGTGTTCAAATAATAGTTCAGGTACATCTCATTACTTCAGAAAATATATATATAAGATATGGATCTAATATGTAACAACTTATGTTACAGCATTATATGCAAGAAAATATATTAAACCCAAAAAGGCACACAATTTAAGATCAGACTTTTATGTCTAGAAGGTGTAATGGTATTTAAAACAGCAAATTGATTTTGATTGATATCTAATATAAACATACAGTGGAACATTCCAGGCAAAGCAATAACATTTCCATGGACACCAACAGGTGGCAGATTCTCGTCAGATACACGTTCAAAAGCTTTTATTTGTCTTATGAGCTTATGAAACCAAAATATCATTGGGCGTATCACACTTTATTGAATATGTCATAATTTGTGTAGCAGGTAGTGAATGCAAGTTGTTTGAATCTGATTTTGTATAATGAATAAGTCATTTAAATAATTATACACAAAGAGATGCTAGATGAAACTCATAATGCATTCAAAACCTTCATGTCCATTAACTTCCTTTAGTCCCTATTTTCAGACAGCTATTTGCCATTGTCTCCAGGTGGAGCTCCACCGGTGAAGGACTGGATGAAGTTCATGATGCGCGTTGTGTAAGGCACAAAGTCTTTTTTATAAACGATCACAGATTTAGAGTGAGCTGTTTTATAAATCACTTCATTTGGATTTTCCATTTCTTCTGTTTTTGGGGGTTGTGTGGATTCTGAAACAAGAAATACAGAGCCAATTAGACTGATAAATCTGTAAACAAACTGGGGTCAAATAAACCTGACAGAAGTCACAGCAGCAAACAAATATAACCTACTGTACTCCTGTACTCACTTTTAGATTAAAATACATTTGATTCACTCTCTATATCAGGCTGTCTGGCATACAGTGATGGAAATACCACTACTGGATCCAAACTGGTTCTCTGTGTATATTTTAAACAGAAGACCACACCTTTGTAAAGTACAGTACAGTACAGTACAGTACAGTACAGTACAGTACAGTACAGTACAGTAAAGTAAAGTAAAGTAAAGTAAAGGCCCATAGACATGTACCTCTAGCCCTTGAGCAAAACTCTGAGCACAGACAGTGACAAAGATCATAAATTATTATCATATCTTAGGTAAATGTTGAACCACTAAACCCATCGTTGTTTTTATCTTGGTGCTGTGTTTCTTGCCCACCTGGAGTGTCATATTTCCCCGTGTATTTGATGTAGAAGTATGACCCCACCATGGTCCACACTCCGATGGCGTACACTGCGGACGCCCTGGTATTCCACCGCATCACCTTCTTCGGCTCCATCTCCGTCTGTCTTCAGTTCACTCCATTCCCGTAAATAATTATGTTAAAGTCGGAGTTTTTTGGGGGATAAATCTCAGGTAAATGACAGCGAGCGCATTCAGAGCGCCGCCATGACAGTTCATCCGGAAGTACAAGCGCTACAAAATAAAACATCCGGTTTAGCTTTTAAGGTAAGAGAGGGAAAATAAAAAGTTTTAATTTATGATGATAACACTGAAAATCTAAAAGGAAACATGGCTAACAACTCCATAACAAGACTAGTTAGTTAGTTCATGTGGGTATTCCAGGAGTTTTCAAACTTTTTCATTTGTTTGCTTTATAAACGACTTCATTACGACAGTTCATTATATCAGTTGTTGCCTTAGTTAATTGTCTATTAAAGGTAATTAAAAGTCATAATCCAATCCAGTCAATCCACTTTATTTATACAGGCCTAGCACATTTCATAAACAAAACAGTTTCCAAAGTGTTGCACAATACAGATAAAGAAATATAAAATAAAGCTCAATTTAACCCCACAAGTCCTCATTAAGACAATCAAATTAGTCAAATCAAATAAAAGCAAAGATACCAATAAATAAAAGGGTAAACCATAAAAATAGTCTAAATAAGATAAATAAAAGACACAGAGGACCACACAATTCACATGGTGTGAAAAGACAGAGAGTAAAAGCGTGTCTTAAAACTTAGACATTTAAAACTTAAAAACACTCCACTGTGCGAGCTGTTTGGACCTGAGCTTAGTGCCAGCCATATAAAAGCTCATTCCAAATTGTTAAAGGAAAGCAATTCAGTGTAATCACCAGTAGATTTCATTATATGTTGAAATGAACTAGCTTTGAGTTGTCTCTGCTCTACTCTGCTTGGAACTGGACAAACGTTTTTTGATTGAATACTTTTGTCCAGTTGATAGAAATTAATTTTCTCCTTTGCTATGACATGTGGTTGTTGAGATAATAAAAAGTAGACCTATATTAATATTGCCGAGTGCCTACATAAGGACAGACAAATTAATGCCAAGTCCTCAGAGCTCTCAGAACAGTTGCTTGGGGGCCATTTCTTTATATTATTAAAACCCCTTTAAAATCCCTGACACTTCCATCACTCCTCCGTACATGATCTCTTTATTGTACAGATGTATAGGGTAGGCTGGTGTCTTGTTGCAGCTGTGGGCTTGTGTTTCAGGTGCACATGAGTCAGATCTCAGTTATTAGCCCAGCGCTCGCTCAGAGAAAGGTCAAGACTGACAACTGATAAGCCTCCAAGCTACTTTTTCCTCTGAACAAAAACATGTTCAAATCTGTCAGTCTTCACATGCCATGATATCAGTTTTGGTTTTTTTTTAAAACATAACACATTTCTATCTAATAGGTCATGAGTTTGCAGTCCTGAGCCAATCACAGCAAACCAAACATAATGGTGAGCAGCAGCTATTAAGATGGGTATCATTCTCTGTATTCTGTTATATAATGGAGTGTTAATAATAAACAATTAAACAATAATATGATGATAATGTCTGATAAAAATAATAGTTTAATTTTGCCACTCTCTCAAGGGTGTCCTCTCCACAGACGTGTCCTGTTAGTTTGGTCTAATGGCGTCACCTGTTGGTCCCCATGGAGATAAATAAATTAAGGTCATACTGTGGGAAACAGTGAGATAATCTTGTGGCTTTAGAATACAACTCTGTTAGACTGACATTTGTTCCAGTATTAGGCTTATTAATTGCTAAAAAAAATACATTTGTAGAACAAAGAAAATGGAATAATTGTGTAAGTAAGCAAAAAATGACTTTTATGTTGTTTTACCTTGTTTTAAAGAGACAAAGACAGAGTTCGAGAAAAAGGAAACGAGAGACTGGATATAATGGTACACGTTCCATACCAGGTGAGGTAAATAGAAATAATATTTTCCATTTCATTCATGCAAATAGTTCAGAAATGGCATGAGAAAATGATCCAATGTCAGTGGGTTAGGGTTAGGGTCATAAGGAAACCTGCACTTAAATAAATGCAAGATAGATGTATAATGTCGTACTGTGGGACAGGCAAATGGTGTGAACCTTTAACCTTAAGTGCATCTGATTTATTGCATTTTTCATTCTCCAGTTTGTCAAAATATTTTGTATTGATTTTTAATTAACCTGAAACACTCAGCTCAGAAAAATGTGCTTTTATGAACGCTTTGTGGGGACAGAGACGCTATGAGTCATGTAAAACATTTAAGAAAGTTCATCATGATAGTGTGGAGCTGCTGTCCGAACAAGATGGAGAAGTGACTCATACAAAAGTCATCTTTAATTAGCAATATATTATGACACTAATGTTTTTCAGGGACACAACAGAATGAAGAACCTGCACTAAAACTATAGCCTGCAGCAGCTAAAATAAAGTATAATTTTATGTTTAGCCTCTGGACATCTCTTCCTGAACTAGACCAGCTTTTATGGGAATAATTAATCAATCAAAACATTTTTGTATGGCTCTTTACAACACTCAAAGACAGTGATTATGAATAGCTAAGGATTTTTTGTCTTTAAAAGTACAGAGGCAAATACTTAATGTGAAAGACTTGGTTATAAAGTTATTTATAAAGTTATCTTTATCCCAGCTGTTGTTTAAAAAGTATTTGCAATATATTATTTTACCTGTTTTTATAAATGATAACCAGTAAAAACACAGTATTTGTTTTATTACCAACTGTTCTAGGTGACTATTTGCAATTTATTGTACCTTCACTGCCTCGTTTTGTCTTTATCATTTTGTGATGTTTGTTTTGCAGGGGGAGGTGCATGAGAGATCTGTAAAGCTCCAATGGAAAACAATAGAAATGTTCCCGGCTCAGGTGAGGGCTCATTACCAAAATACACAGACTTCATTTGAGTAGTACTTTATTATTCTCTGCAAAGTAAAAACACAGGTAAGCAAAATATATTCATGAAATGGACTGGGCAATGCGAGTGAAGTGTGTTGCTAAGGGACACAATGGCATGGCATAATTGGAGTGCAAGTTCGAGCTACTTTACTCAGCCCATTATGCCACTGCTGTACCTAATTGTAACGCATGGTATAAAATGTTATTCAAATAAAAAAGTTACAGTCAGATAATATATTTTGTTAATTTCAAAATAAATTGTCAGTGTCTGTCATAAATTACTAAAGACCCTCTTTTAATTTGCTCTAACTTTATACAGTAATATGCTTTATTCAAAAGAACCCCCATAGCTTAAATTATTTATTTAATATTTTATTATTGGAAACAAAACTATACAATTGCTTAAGCACTTTACACCTTAATACATTTCCATATTATTACATTGCATAGCTTTAGGCAGTGTTTTTAGGAGTTCAAGTTTACATTTCTCTGATTGTTCTTGAACTTATCTCTGTGAATACCACAAACATGTCTATAATTACCCAAACAACAAACCGTTAAATAAATAAGTGCCTGTCAAATCACTTTTACTATCGCCATAACATTTGTGGTTTATTTTTGTTTTTGGGTGGGCCTGGGCTGGGGGTATTTCTCGTGCCGCCTCCTTTACCTGTCACAGCCCTTCTCTGTCGGCACATGCTGCAGGTCTGACTCACACTGAAGCTAATACTTAAGTGAGCTGAAGTCTGCAGCCGCTGTCACTCATCTAAGCCTGTTCCGAAGGGAATACGGCACGAAGGATTATCTCTGCAAATGAACCAAAAGGTAAGAAAATGTATATATATTTATTATTGTGTGCACTCTAATCAGCCTAATAGTTGTAGTTAGAAATAGTACTTATAAAGCATAAAGTAATACAAAAACACAAGCGTAAAGGTGGTCTAACTGACTGTTTTTATCTGCCTTTAGTTACCACGCTAACTCATATTTATGTTGAAGCTGCTTGCTGACACATACTCTCCTAATTCAAATAAATAAGTAACAGATAAAAATACTGTGACACATATATTCTATACTTTTATTGTCTAGTCTGAAAGTTAGCCCTCAGTCCAGGTAAAGTTACAAATCAGAATGTCATTGTACTGAAAGATACAAATCATCATACTCAGAATATTTTTTTTGTGATTTACATTTTTAATTTAATGTCAATAAAAATGTGTAGACTTTTTTTTTTAATGCATACATGTCTTATTGTTGTGCATAAGTTCAGTAAGGGTCAGAAATTAAACATCTACCTTGATTTAAAAGACAAAATCATGCAAAGATGTGCTGACAGTGCAGAGCGTTTGTGCTTTTGGGCCATTATAAGTCCTGATGCTGCAGGCCATATCCAGCTGCTCAAGATGAATCAAACAGTGCCGGTGAATCTGTGCTTTCAATGCGCCTGTCTTAATCTTTCAGAAAAATACAGCCGCAGGAAACAAACTGTGGAATTAATGTCTGCTCAAATGTCAGAGGTAGATTAGGCCGTCTGTGATTTACGATGAATAAAACACATGTTTTGACTAACCATTAATACGGCGAAAAATGCATGAGAAGCTTTTGTACCTGTTGTTCATGAGCTAATAGTGCATGTTAAATTGTGTTATAATTGTGTAATAAAGTGTTATTTAATGCAATAACTGAGTAGTCATAAAACCAAATTTAGCAGTGGCAGTAAAATTAAGTAAAAAATAGTGAAATGCTAGTTTGAGTATGTTTTAGACACTATATATACAATAATGTAATTAAATACTGCAATTTAAAAACTCTATATCAGTTAGACTTACTCACTGTACATTTCTAAAAACATGTTATATTAATAAATAAATAAATAAATAGAAATATTGACCCTAAATATATGATAACAATTTTTTATGATGATGAGATGAAAGCAAATATTTTAGATTTTAAGATCTCTCTATAATATATATGTTAATTTAGCATGCAATATTTAAATTAAAGCATATTTTATTTAGGGTCTAATAGTTTTGAGCGTAGGTGGGTCTTGTCTGGTTCATCATCAGTCCACGTTTGTCTCCTGTGCCTTCGAACTCTCTTCAAATAGAGTTTCTTGTAAATCTATCTTACTGGAAACACTGTCAGTTCCCGTGGCACCGTTGGGGCTGCTGTACATTTTTGCTCTTTACAATATGGACTGCATATTCTTGTTCTGTAGGGGGATACGCCTTTTTGACACAGCTGCAGGGGAGTCCTTTAAATCAATGGGACTTCTAAAGGCCCAGAGACACAAGACTGAAAGAAAAGAAATATGATCACAGAAAATGAAAACATAAATGTATTCAGGGTTTGTTTGCCTTGAGGTTAAGTGATTTTTCACGACAAAGAAAAGAAAATGTCGGTCGACTCCTCTGTATTTCAGACTACACCAGCCTGAATGCATTTGTTGCTTTTGTGTCACAGGTGGAGTGAATGGACAATACAGTCATCACCAAGACGGTCAGCTCCAGTGGAGGAGGGGGAGGGACCAAAGGTAAATGGTTAAATCTACACAATACAGCGTTAACTATGACTGTGTAACTTTTCTGGTAGAGGGCTTTCTCCATGGTGATGCTATTTTGCCTAGAATGTTCTGCAGTATGGCATTAAACGCATCTTTGTTAAAAAAAAACAACAGGTCACGTCTGTTGAGAGGCAAGCCTGCTCACACTGAAAACTATTTTTCAGGATATTTTTGTAGCAAAAACACATGCAATTGAATAAAATAGGCTTAATGCCGTACTGCGGAACATAGCATGCAAAGGAGTAAGATTTCTATGAAAGTAAGCAGTTGTCAGCTCCCCTACAAGAAACGTTACATAGTGCGCCTTTAAGTTGTATTCATGATCTATTACAAAGCTATTACAATATAAATCTTGTTTTTTGCAGTGGTCAAAACAACCAAAGTGGTAACACAGAGTAAGTTACACTATTTTTTGTCTAAATACTATATGACTTGTCCACAGAAAACACTTCTGAACACTGACATTTCTGCATCTAAAATTGTGACTGCAAATATAACAATTGTCAACTTGTGACTGAGGAAGCAGCTTGGATGAGCTGCGAAACGTATTCAACCAAATAAACTATGTCCAGTTGACAAATTAAATTTTCTCCTTTTTTTTTTTTTTTTTGCCTTGTGACTGGTCAAATTAAATCATAGTTATAATGGTTGTGGATCTTTGAAGTTTTATGGTAGTAGCGTTGCGTTATAGAAAGCCCATTCACCACAAACAATCTTTATTATGCAACCCTGCATAATAAAGATGTACGGCTGTTACCGATTTTAATTATTTGAGTGACAGCCTATATTTCATACTGTACTATATTTATTGCTTAAAATATCCCTAAATGCGTTTGAAGCCTGCACTATAGATTTACTGTCACTGTCTGAAAATAACAAACACCTTGGCACATGTTGCATCCACAATAATTACTTCCCCATAAAACTGCATTGTCTGAGTAAATCTTTGCCTGTACTCGCCTCATGAAGCGTCACTCAAATTATGACTGATAGCTGCTCATATATGTACCCTGTACCCTTCTTGTCTAATAAACTCTACAGGTCCCTATACTGAACAAAAATATATTGAACTATTAAACATGTTGAGGCAGGGGCTGTACTTGGGGAATGTATGTTTATGAAAAAATGGGTGTGCATAAGCCAAATACCAGTGTGGTCTTGTAGTAAAAATGTGATTTGAGGCAATATGAAAGCAGTAGATCTCTGCTACCTGTTGAGATAGCTCAGATTTCTGCTTTGATAATAAGATAACTGTCAGCTTCATGTTATCTGCAGCAGTGGTTCTCAAACTGTGGGACGTGTTTCACTGGTAGTACATGGGAGTTCTCAGGGCCTCATTTTTTTCATATCATTTGGTCTTATCCTACTTTGCTTATAGATATCGTTTAGACTCGATTAGAACCTTGTCCAAAACTGTTAAAAGCTCCTCTAGGGACAGGTGCTTTGAGAAGATATAATATAATGTTATATCTCCCTCTAAATGACAAAAAATTAGATTAGAAATAGAAATAGATTTTGCTCTTGTTTTGACTATAGTTTAGTATTTTGTTTGAACTATAGTTTAGTTCTTACAGTCCCCCTGTTGTTGTAAATTTGAGATATCCTGCTCTGTAGTTGAGCTTAATCCATAACCTTAAGTGTGTGACCGTGTCTCTCTCTTCTTCAGGTGAGTTCTCGTCTGGGTCTGGAGCTTCTGGGGCTCTCCTGTCCGGAGGCTCTGGCAGCAGCACCAGCTCTGTCCTGCTGACGTCCTCCTCCACCAGCAGCAGCAGTGGTTCAGCGGGGGCAGCAGGGGGCGCCAGTGCAGGAGTGCTCTCCATTTCCTCCGGGGGCGGGGCTTCGTTTGCTTCAGGGGGCGGGGCTTCAGCAGGTGTACGGGCTGCAGGGGGATCGTCCTATGCATCCTCTGGGTTTGTGAGCAGCAGCAGCAGTGGAGGGGGGGCAGGGTCCTCGGTCACCAAGAGCTACAGCTCTTCAGTGGAGACCAGAAAACTGTCCACAGGGGGCACAATGTCCACTGGGGGTGCACTGTCCAGTGGGGGCACACTGTCCACTGGGGGTGCATTGTCCACTGGGGGAGCTCTGTCCTCTGGGGGCTCGTACTCTGCTTCAGCCAGAGAGAGCAAGAGCACTCTGACCGCCGCTGTGTCGGACGTGTTCGATGGTTAGTAACATGTTAGAAGAGGTGATTCACCTTTAAACCTCAATGTTCAACACTCTCCATACAATACAGTCAATCTGGCATGGCCAAAAGTACATAATGCAATGCCTTGTGATATATGTAATATATTGGATTCTCAGATATAATAACAGATATATCAAATCTTATGATAATGTGAAAGTACATTATGTTGTATCCATGGATTTACTGTATCATACTGCATCTATAGTCTGATACTCTGTGTTACATGGAACATAATGTACAGTTATCATGTTCTCATCAATATATTTCATATCAAATACCCTAATTCTGTTTCCATGTATGTTACCTGTTTACCTTGTTTCATTAACATGGTTTTACTTGTCTTAAACTAGTGGTTTGCTGATCTTAGATTACCCTGTATTGTGTATGATTGTGTATTGAGTGAAGGATTAGTCTGCCTCTTATAAAAAATGAATGCCATCATTTTACTTAATCCTTCATGTAATTTAAAGTACTAGACAGTACTATACTGTTTTCAGGTTTATGAAATAAAATAATAATAATAAGAAGAAGAAAAACAACAACATATATTTGTCTTAATTTGTTACAGAGAGTTCAAGCACCAATTCCTCCCCTGAGTACAACAGGAAAGACTACAGTAAGTGTAAACACATATGACAGCCTACACTCTTATGATTCTCTTTCTAACTAATTACTTTATTTCAGACATGACCAGTACAACCACGACTACGACCACTAGAGGGCGGTCGCAGAGCCGGGGTACAAGAAAATACAGCAAAATACTTTTGAAATATTTTTATTTTATATATTTAGTAAAAACTCTTTGTCTTTTGTCTTAATTTGATCACATCTGATTTTTTTTAGAGAGTGAAATCAGGACAAGGCTTCAGAGTTCTTCTCCCCCTGGAACATGTGAGTCCAACTTCTATTTGTAAAGTGAAAAGTTATAAGACAAGATCTATCATTGTAATTATCATTTTAAATCTGTTTTATTACAAACCGCAATATTAAAACAATAAAAAATACACCTTGGTGTTTTTAATATGATGCTGTTGCGATTGCAGGGACTGAGTTGGACGATGTGAAGCGTTTGCTGAGAGGAAACCGCTCCACCAGCATCAGCCCCCCTCGCTCCCCCAACAACACCCTCCCCATCCCCAAGAAAGCCAGTGTGGAGACCAGGACCCTGTCTGAGAGCTCCGGAGGAGGTCTGTGTGCTCAATACTTATCAGTTAGTGCTGAAAAAAGTGCACTATGTCATTTTTGGTAGGGGGTACTATCTTCTCTCCATGAAGACGTTATTGCTTTGCCTGGAATGTTCCACAGAATGATATAAAACTTATCCAACATTTTTACTATGAGTGTGGTTACATAGATCTGACCTCAGACTTGACCTGGTGGTGTCATCTGCTTGTCTCTATAGAGAAACATAAACATACATTCACCATGCATAAAGTGCACCAAGTGGCTATATTAGGCAATTCATGCAGCCAAGCAAAAAGATACTCTATCTAGTGATTTGCTTCTTTGTCCTTAAGTGATTTTGAATTCAGTCATTTTGAATAAAGTGGAGGGTCCGATCACATGCTCAGATTTTTTTTGTCTGTTTATGAAATGAATAAGCCATAATGTTTTGTCTTTTGTGTCCATGTAGATCAGTATGGCAGCATATGGACTGGCACAGCGGGTGGAAGCTACAGCTACAATGCGAACCTGGCCAACAACAACCTGTTGGCTACTTCCACCATGTACCAGTCAGGTATACTAAACAATTTATACAAAATACTGAGTCTCTTTAGAAACATCAAAGTTGTCACTAAGGGTGGATGATATGGAAAGAAAATCGTATTATAATTAGCTTAGCCTACACAGAAAAGACTAATGTATAATGTCACTTTGTCACTGAATGTTATCTATATTTTGATCATTTTGAGATCCTGTATTATTTGTAATTATGCTATGATACAGATAATCTTATTCAAATATATTCTTATTCTTTGGTAGGGGTTCAGAACAACATGGCGATTGGAGCACCCTCTGCTGGAGGTGGACTGTCACTGAGCAGCACAGGTGAGTTCAGACTGGAAGACTCCGTCTCTGTGCCTGTGGGCCTACTGCCTGCAGCCTGCCCTTGCTCATTGACATCAACCAATCAGCGTTCAGCCAACAGTTTTAAACTGTACTCTCACTTCTTCAGTTAGCTGTTCAATTCTCGCAACCCTTCTCGACCCCAGCATCACCTTTGAATTTCTCATATTTTATTCTCCTTTTTATCCTTTTTAAGTGCCAGAGTCATGTTATTATCTTCCTTATGCATTCATTTGCCTCACAATGCATACATTTGACCAGAGTAACACTACAATATGTACTTCCCTTTTTTTTTTCCTCCTGTAAATACATGAAGAAATTAATGAAGAAATTAACGCTCCACATAGTTAGTGATTTACTTTATGTTTTTTCTCATCAGTGCCCATCTATGGAGTTCAAAATAATCTGGCTGGTACAGGTCCGCTGCTGTCTCCCACTGCTACAACTGGACCAATAGGTAAAAGAAACAGCAGCTACTATAGACGATATGCAAATAAGTGTTTGCCAAGGATTTAGAGGTATATGTTATATTACAATGTGACTTTTCAATATGTGAATTCAAAGAAAAGTAAGACATTTAAATAAATTAAAAAAGGTCTTTGACAATTAAACGTCTGAACATGAATACATTATAATACATCCTCTATTCCTAACATATGTATTCATTTGGTCTTTTTACAGTTTATGGTGTTCAGAAGAATGTATCAAGTAGTGGCCTGAGTCCAACTACAGGTTACTATTCAAACATTGATTACAATAATGATAAAATATGTATCTCGTGTATTTATTTTGTTTGTCCTTGCAGTGAGACCCGGCAGTCCCATTAAAGATGAGTCAACCACCAAAGACTTTAAGTTTGTGTTTGTGGAGAAAGAAAACGCGCCAGTGAAGAAAGAGACGGAGGGGCTGATCATGGCCAAAGACACAGGAAAGAGTTTTATGTCCTCTGCTCCTTCAAGTCTCGCTGGTATTTACCTTCAGCAAACAATGTATTTCAATATATAGATAACATTGCCTGCCTATATAAGTATTTTTTTTATATTTAGAAGGCTATTCTGAGGATTCACTGAAGAGAGAGAAACAGAAGTTGTCCACAAACACAATGGAGGAAGGAACAGACGCAAAATGTACTGATGTTTATTGGCTGTGTAAAAGCAGAACTGTAGTGAATATTAAATTAAATGTATTTTGATATTTGCAGCTAGAAGCCTCAAGACGTCAACAAAAGATAAAGCCACTTATGCAGGTAATATTGTAGATACAATGGCAACGGGTACAGAAAATAGAATTTGAACAGAAAAAATGAATTCATTTTAATATTTATCTGTTTTTGCAGAGATCCGTAAAGATGATGCTGCCCTTGCGTTCTGCTCGTGTTGCAGTTGGTGGAAGTGGTTGCTGGGTCTGCTGCTGTCTCTGCTGCTTCTCCTTGGACTCCTGTTTGGACTCATTGCATTAGGTGAGTTAGGACAGTTAAACATTTAGGTTACTATGAACAACTATTATTATGATATTGTCTGATCACTCATTAAGGCTGCACTTTATACATAATGGACATAGAAACAAAATTAGTTGTATGTTATTTTGCATGCAAGTAAAAAATATCAGTCTGTTCAGTAGAGCAGGGGATGAGTACTGGCAGCAGTGGCTCAAGGAATTAGAGCATTTGTTGGTAGTTCAGCGTCTGCATACTATTCTTGTGTCCTTGGCAAAGGCATTTCACCTATTTTGCCTATCAGACAGCTACACTGTAAATAAGAAAATAGGACATGAATACATTCTAAATCTACTGTAATTAAATGTATTGAAAAGCACGCAAAATGCAAGTTAAATTTTTATGGTTACAATCTACACCTTCTTAAACTGTACAAACCATTGACAGGTGAAGAGGTCAAACGCCTTAAAGAACGCGTTGACACTCTAGAGGCCATCACTGGTAGTGCATCCTCTGCCCGCACCAGCCGCCTTTCCTCCTCTGGAATAAACATCATCGACCCTCTGGACACAGCCTACATCGACAGAAGTTCTGCAGGGAACACTCTGACCCACTCTGACCCCAACAGTATCAACCTGGGGTCAGCCGGGGCAGGTGCAGGGACAGGAGCAGTGGCAGGTGCAGGTGCAGGACAGGACAGCTCCGCCCTCCAACGGACCGTACAGCAGCTGATCAGGGCTGAACTCCGATCAGACATAGTGAGAGGTAAAACAATTTGAGAAATACTACTGAATTTTATTTATGACTCAACAAAGATTCTTTTATCACTCTTTGTAAAATATGTAAAAAAATGTTAATTAAAATCAAAACTTTTTTTTTGCTGTTTGTAGAATCACTAAGAGGGGCAAAGGGAGATCCTGGTCCCAAAGGTGTGTTGTTGTACATTTACTTTTAGTCCTCATTTTTTCAAAGTTAATTAAATGGCTGTAATGTTGTTTTCAGGTGAGACAGGAGCTATGGGACATAAAGGTAAGATATGTAAATGGTTGTTGTAGTTTTGAATTTCGATAGAAACCAAAATACTACACCATCTGTATGTGTGTATTTTCAGGTGAAAATGGCTTCCCAGGTCTACCGGGTAAGGCCCTAAAGATAAACTTGTTAAATATATAAGTGACTGATTTTGTTTTTATTTGTGACTCTGTTTTCTGTCAGGACCTCCAGGGCAGATAGGCCACCCCGGACTGGAGGGACCACGAGGGGCAAAGGGCAGTGAAGGTGAGATTATCTCTGGTACAGTGAAATTTCATCAGTACAAAAGTGTATGGACTCTACTGATACCTCTATGTGTCTTATATGTGATTGCATTTCCACCTTGAAAAGTCATCAGATGAATTATGAAATGTGTGTTTACTCTATTTATGGGGACAGAACATAGATAACAATTTAGCTGTTTTTGTATTAAGGTGAACCTGGGCCAGAAGGACCTCCAGGACAGAGGGGCCGAGAGGGTCCGATGGGCCCCAGAGGAGAGACTGGTCCTCCTGGGTTTGGAGAGAAAGGAGAAAAAGGTACAGGGTTTGAAGACTGAAATGTGTTAGTGTTTTTATAAACAATGTAATTGCAACCCATAAGGAGACTTGTGTTTGACAGGATCTGCAGGAGAGCCTGGTCATCCTGGTGCTGTTGGAAGTCCTGGCCCTGTGGGACCCAAAGGTCGGGTCAACATATATTTCCTTATCAACAGTTTGTTTCAGTTAGATCTGTGCCACTGACTGCTGTGTAATGTTGCTGGATTTAGGATCAATTGGAGAGCAAGGAGCTCCAGGAAGCCCAGGTAAAGTTTGCACATTTTAGTATAAGTTTAGTAAAACACACATTGTCACATTGGAAATTGATCTGGTTTTGATGCAGGTGCTCCAGGTCTAAAGGGTTTTGCTGGTGAAGCAGGTGCTCCAGGAGCCAAAGGTATGACAGACTCTACAACGTAATAAAGAGACACAACAATCATTTATAATATTAATTATTCCAGTTGTTTTATGATAAAGGTGATCGGGGAACTCCTGGGGCTCAAGGAACCAAAGGAGACCATGGAGAACGGGGCCCACGTGGACCAGCAGGTGTGTCCCAAAAAGTGTCAGCTTTTTATTTTATTTTTTTGCCAGTCACTATATTAGACAAATCAGTTTTTATTATTTGCTTGGTATCATTTTGACAGAAATCACTATTTTGTTTTAATTTTTACTGTTCTGGTTTATTCAGGTGAACCAGGGCAGCCAGGAACCCCCGGTCCAGCTGGGCCAAAGGGAACCAACGGACTTGGAGGTAAAACAACATGATTGGCCTTGTTCTTACAGTTCTTATAATGAGATGCAAGTGTTTCAATCAATGCTCTTAATAGGTGAGCCAGGCTCTATGGGACTGCCTGGTGCAAGGGGACCACCTGGACTTCCTGGAGACATTGGACCTTCAGGTGCCACACTCTACATATGCTATGCTGGGTGATATATGAGAGATGTTAAGGATAAATGTGATATTATATGTGGAACTTTAGCAACCTTCCTAATGATCTTTTTCTGTTTTAGGCGTTCCAGGCATTCAAGGTCCACCAGGTAACACTGAAATCAAAATGCATGTGTCACATCTTAAGTTATATTTTGTAATCTTTTACACCTGCTGCTGGATTTCATAGGTGTTGCTGGTATTCCTGGCCAACCTGGAGCTAAAGGTAATAATGATTATGTATGCCATAGACTGATAAAACTGAAGTGTGTGGAGTATTCTAAAATCAAATTAAAATCCTTGCTATTGCAGGAGAACCTGGTTCACCTGGGAAAGTTATCACTACCACAGGTGAGAATACCTCTCAGAGTTATCATTAATGTCACTTTCAGTCCATGTCTCTATAAACATAAACACCACATGTTTCTGTAGCTGGCTCTGACACTGTGGCGATCCCTGGTCCCCCCGGCCCTGCTGGGCCTGCTGGTCCGGCTGGGGCCCCAGGTCTGTCAGGTCCTACCGGTCCAGCTGGAGCCCCCGGTACTCCTGGTAAATACTGTCTGAAGTGAGGAGTGTAGATCAACAGGCAACAAAACTGAATATCATGCACTGTATATGTTACCATCTAGGTGCCAAAGGAGAGCCAGGAGAGAAAGGGGAACCAGGAGCGAAGGGAGAGAAGGGAGAAAAAGGAGAAAAAGGTGAAAAAGGAGAAAAAGGAGAGAAGGGAGACAAAGGAGAGAGCGGAGAGCCCGGCGCCAGCACCAGCACCAGCTCAGAGTCTGTCAGTGGCACAGAATCCAGCAGTAAGTCTTTAACTTGAACTTCTCCACAAACATGTGAATGTTTCTACATTTGACTTGCGTTTTATTTACAGACCTTGGCCCTGCTGCAGGGCCTCCAGGGCCACCTGGCCCACCTGGACCTCCAGGACCACCCGGAGAAGTCGGACCACAGGGTCCACCTGGTACGAACTAATGTATTGATTATAAGTGAGGCTATATGTTGTGGTCTGTTCCTTTTCTGTATTTAAGTTGACTGTATTATGGTTTCAGGTGAAGGTAAACCTGGTTCTCCAGGACGCAAAGGTCCTCCAGGCCCTCCTGGTAGGGAACAGGTCCAAAGTGGCAAAAGCCACAGCACAATATAAAAGGACACTACAACTACAGCTGACTTATGTCTCTCACTTCAGGTATCGGCACACCTGGACCTAAAGGTGACCAAGGAGAACCCGGCAGCTTTGTGCCTACGTCAGGTGAAAATACACAATGGAATCAGTGATTTGTGGTGCAGAAAAAATATTTAGTGTATATGTATCTTTATAGCTATGCCGTTGTTTTTACAGAGACCTTCTTTGCTGGACCACCAGGGCCCCCAGGGCCTCCAGGTCCCCCAGGCCCAGAGGGTCCAACAGGTAAAAGATTACATTTCTATTTCTATTCTCAATGTCTTGTTAATAGTAACAAATAATAATAATAACAAATACTCTTTTTGTAGGTGAACCAGGGTACCAAGGTGAGTTTTCTTCCAACCTAACTGATTGAAAATAAATTAGTTTGTCTTGTGTTTTAACTACTACATTTGTATTTATTATTCCAGGAGAACCAGGTCAACCAGGACTTCCTGGAAGTCCTGGAGAACAAGGAGAACAAGGAGAACCAGGACACGGTTTGTAAATAGAGTTTTACAGTTTTTTTTCCAATCACTTTGATGATAAAGTCTAAATTTCAACAGAAATTCCAAAATTTGCCACTCAGATAGCAAGCATGCAGTTTGTGTTGACACAGCCTTATATCAATTTTCAAGACTTAGCTCTTATGTCAAAATTACAAAACACTTTTTACAGAACCTAAAACACAATGATCAACTATTTAAATGCAGTTTGCAGTTTACAACGCTCTCTGCACATGCTATAGTCTGTGTACATAAATACTACATAGTCTTACTAAAGTCCATAGACTGAAGAAGGCACAAAGGACAAAACAGAACACACAAAAATCTGAAGAATCAGAAGTCACAACTTCTTACGATTTCTGTACTGAAAATTTAGCTTTTTTCTCTTCTAATTGATTGTGTAATATTTGGCACATAATTACAGCATTTACCTCACTCTCAAACCACCAGAAACTTCCTCACACTACACGTCTAAGTTGTAGCATTCTCCAGACAGTGTCTGGATGATGGTTAGATAAATTTAAATGAGCGTCATTATGAATTAGGACTTGTTTCATCAAGAGATATTTTATCTATTGATGAAATCAGCATTATTACAGTGGATTATACCTATTGTACTTTTCAGGTTTCCCAGGTCAGCCTGGATCACCCGGACCCCAAGGACCAGAGGGCCCTCCTGGACCACCAGGTGAAGATTTACTTACAATAGAAAACAGTGACCACATGTGTGTGTTCAGTTTTATCTTTTATTAAAATTGAATGAAACACTAAATATTATATATATTATATATATAGTGCCAGTAATGACATACAGTACATACCACCTCACAAAGTACACAACAAGAATACAATAAAAACATATTAATAAAAAGTATAAAAACTATCAGTAAGCCTTGACATACTGTATATGTATCTATGGCAGCTCCTGCACCCCCACCGGGCCCTCCAGGTGCCCCTGGGCCCCCCGGTCCTCCAGGACAAGATGGCAGTGACTCTACAGATGTGAGCCAGGCTGTCACAGAGTTACTACAGAGTGGGTTATTTATTTCTGATAACGACAAATACAATATATCTGATCTGTTAAATCCTTGGTTAAATCCATACTTATGTACAGGTGATGGTATAAGGCAGTACCTGTCTGGTCCTCCAGGACCCCCAGGTCCTCCTGGAGCACCATCTGTCAGCTATGGACAAGGTATAGAGCATTATTACTATTGCCTGACTTGGTTTTCACATATAGTCTTTGCACTAAAGTAACATTTTTGCTGTCAGGCGCAGGTATTCCAGGCCCTCCAGGTCCACCTGGAGCTCCAGGAGCCCCAGGTATCCCAGGCTCTCCAGGAGATGGGCAGATGGAAGACATAACCAACAGAATTCTCAGCTACATTCAAAGTAACAGTTCATGGGTCTTACAGCGTACTCTGTTTAAATATATGGATTATTATCTAATTACATAATTTATATACTTAGGTCAAAGATATGACAGTGGTTCTGGGGCCCCTGGGCCCCCTGGACCCCCCGGACCTCCAGGAGCTGTCTCTCTCAATGATGTCATTGCAATCATGCAAAGTATGTGAATTCATACTTTCAGTAATTTTGTAAATTAAAGTTTATAGTGGATTATTATTATTATTATCTGTACAGGAGATGATGTGAGGAGATACATTGCAGGTCCTCCTGGCCCACCAGGCGCTCCCGGGGCTCCTGGAGGGGGAGGTTACTCTTTTAACACAGTGGAGGTCGCAGAGAGAGTTCTTGCTCTTATAAACGGTGAGTGTTGTGCTTTGTAAGACCTGGTTTCAAACCAAACTAACCCTGACTGATGTGGTTTATCTTCAGAACAAGGGCTGGCAGGTGTCCCAGGACCTCCAGGACCCCCTGGAGCTCCTGGAATTCCTGGAAGCTTTAATGGTAAAACACAGTCTATTTAGGTTAACTCCCAACTTCATCTGTGTAAGTGACATGGTGCATCTCTTTATATGTCAGCTGTTGTAGGTCCGCAAGGACCTCCTGGAATCCCAGGATCTCCTGGACCAGTGGGACCCCCTGGACCCATGGGACCACCTGGAACTCCAGGACATGCCACCTACATCACCAGTGACATTCGTGACTACCTGCAGAGTCAGTCATATTCCTCTGTTTGTTCTTGCAGAGTGTTTAAGAGTGCTTATCATCACAGTGTGTTTACAGGTGTTGCCTTCAGGGGTCCTAGAGGCCCCCCAGGCCCCCCTGGACCCCCAGGACCAGTGGGACCTCCCGGGCCTCATAGTGGACTGATTTCATACGCGGAGCATACCAACAGAGATTTCCCCAGAGCTGAACTGCAGGACTACAAAAAGAGTAGGTCTATTGACTAATGAAGGAAGAATCTGCTCACAAAATCTACTTCAGAACACCACAATGAAAGAGTTTAGTTAAAATAAACTGCATGTCCAGATATTATTTCTACATTTTGATTGGTTAACTGTCCATAGCAGTAGACAGTTCAGGAGTACCTATGTTCGGGCTCCCTGGTCTGCCTGGACCACCTGGACCCCCGGGAAACAAAGGAGAGCCAGGCGATATCGGTGACTACTCCAGTATGGCCCTCAGAGTGACAGATTACATTAAAAGTAAGAACCACTTTATAATCCTTTGTGAGGCTAGTACTTAGCCTTAGCCTGTGTATTAAAGAGTTTTGTATCTTCACTTCAGCCCACGGACTTCTGCAGGATGCCGGTTCACAACCTGTGGTCCGAGGACCCCCAGGACCCCCTGGTCCTCCAGGTCCCTCCGGATACACCAGATGGTTAACGTCCCATTCAAACGTCACAGAACTTGTAGATTATATGAAGTGTAAGATTCAAAATAATTACTATCATGCTAAGATGTGCACATGGCTGAAGCTGTGCTTTCTTGCAGCTCATGGAGTTTTCAGGGACGTGCTAAATGAGCACCACAGTCGTGTCCATAAAGGCCCCCCGGGCCCCCCAGGCCCCCCCGGACCCCCGGGCCACAGCCACCTGTTTGGTTCTGACACAAACGTCACAGATTTAGTGGAGTACATCAAAGGTATATTCATTTAAATGTTTGTCCTGTTGGTAGATGAGAAGTATAAAGCAGTTAAATGTGTTCTTCACAGCGTATGGGGCCATTATGGGGAGACCAGGACCCAAAGGAGATATGGGGATCCCAGGACCAAAGGGAGAACGAGGTACCAGAAATAAAAAGTTCATACCATATTAACAGTGGTTATAGCAATGCACTTAATGTTTACTTTGTGTCATAACAGGTGAAAGAGGACTTCCTGGGCCTGAGGGACCCAGAGGTCAAAAAGGTAAGTCTTACACTGAACAATGATACTGAAGTTACTGTGGGTGGTTTGACAAAGGTTTGTGGGTGATGACCTGGTTGATTTATATTTTTCAGGAGAGTATTCACTTGCAACCAAACGAAAGAGGCGGAGTTTCAGAGGAATTTAAAATGTTTAACTAAATGTACAGTTGTTTTATAAGATTTAAGGATTTATTTTGTGAAGTACTTTTTAAAGCATTGTAAAAGTTTTTGTATTTTTGCAAAGGGAAGTTGTTTGTGACTTCAGGGATGTTTTAACTTAAAAAGGGAATATTTTTGTAACACTTAGTTTGAATGTTTATGTATGTTCATTGTAGAAAGAGCTTCCATTTACCAAAGACAGCTGGAATAGAAGAAATTGTTTATTTACATCCAAATGACAAAATTATCTAACGAATACAATTCTTCTAAAACTATACATTTTAATAATGCATTTTGGGCATTCTTTTTTTTACTCAATCAGCATAGCAATAATTGATAAGAAGCTGCTAAAACTTACAGTAAAATAAGCTACAGCACAGGCGCTGGAGTGGATCACTTCATTTAAATACCACTGACAGTATCACTTTGAAAATGTGCACAGCACTGCTTCATGTAACAGACTTTTGTACAAAACAAATGTGAAATGGAGGGAGGGACTGAGACATGTGAACATGGCCTAAACCAGTCAGGTCCATGGTTTTCAATGTGACTTTACATCATTTCATGAACCCAAATAAAAAATACTTTCACAAAATTCTGGTAATTCTGTCAATACAGTTACAGTATAATGTATTTTGTGCTTCATTATCCCAGTAAACAAAGGTTTTTATGGCAGGTCCACTCACAGAGCACAGTAATCCAAAAAGTCATTTAAAGGCTCTTAACTAAAAACATGCCAAAAGTAAAACAAATAGTTGACAGAGCCACATAGGTATAGCTCATTTATGAACTTTGTTACAAAACTGAAAAGGCATCTGAAATCGGAAAAATTGTACTGCATATATTAACTGCAGTATTCTGGAACATTTCATCCTGTCATCCCTGACTAACAGTTACAAGGTCATAATAAGATTTAATACAAAGAGTGTGCACTCCTACAAGACTAGCTATTGTTCAAATGTTGGGGTAGTATTTGTTTTGGCTCTGCAGTGATTTCCTTTGTGTCCAATTAACAGAGATCCTTTTATGTCTCTTAAAGTAAACACTTCATTAACATCACACACTTCTAACAAATATAGTTATGAGAACAACAACTCCAATTTAAAAATGTGACACAGCAAGAACATAAATTAAAGTTAACACAATGCCAGGTTGTAAAACATTAACATGGAAAATATGCTTCTTTGAATATCAATTTAAATTGAATATAAGCTACAGCCTCTTTTCCTAAGAAATGAAATATTTGATGAAAATAATCTGTTGTTCGTCTGGTCCTGGGATAATATGCTACCAGTGCATACAACACAATTGATTTTAAGTATTTTGTTGCACTTGCAAGCCTAAATGTATTTCTACCATAAAAATTATCAGCCTTTTATGTCCCAAATGTGATACATAATATGAAGGTCTACATTAAAATGAACAAAAATCTCTATTTTTACAACCTTGTTTCAATCTTGTATCAATGGCGTTTTTTTTTTTTTAATTGGAGTTGTATTTACGGCTTATAGTAACATTACCTTTCTATTCAAAGTCCTGAAAATAAAAAGTTGCATTGAAGTCACAAATTAGCTCTTTTGTTTGTTTTTGATCTAAAATCTAACACCATACAAACTACTTATCCATAGCATTCCTTCAATAAAACGTTTACATTCTATTAGATATTCAACTACAAATCACTGGTAGTTTTTTCTGTTTTTTTCTTTGTTATTACCCGAATGATTGAGTATTTAAATGGTATAAAAATGCTTAGTGCAAAGGTTAATTGAAAGCAATTAAGCAGCAAATTAGAAGTATCAAATGAGGCACTGGATTTTTGTTTTAAAATTTGAAATGTATAAAAGATAAGAAAAGAGGGTCTTCATTTTAGTGGCATAATTAACTGGAAATTTCCACTTCCAAGTCCTTCTTCAATAATTAGTTCAATGATGAAGGCAATACAGGCATCATTTTGCAGTCCAGAGCGTTGAGTGTTTTTGTATTTGAGGGTATGTAGTATTATTATTCAGGTTTGAGTTATGACCCAGAGGAGTGGACACTGGGGATGGGGTAGAATTTGGAGATGCGGCTCTGTGTGGAGGGGTTAAGGCACTCGGACTCTCCGCTCATTTTGAAGAACACTTCCTGCTCCTGCAACTTCCGAGCAAACTCCTCCTCCAGGGCCTGAAAACAAAACAAATGTTGATGGTACTGTATCTGATTTTAACCATCTTAAAAATGTGAAACACAACTGGTTCATCTAAAAAGTCTGCAGGGGTCCAAACTTATTCCTCATTTTCCTAAAGCATTCCTAGCATCCTAAATTACACCCGTCTACTGTACTGTATTTCCTAACAGCTAAATAAGGGTGCTCAATACATCACAAATGGATAAATGTAGTCAATCATTTGGAATAAAATATGATTGGTCCTTAAAATACTTGACAGTTTGCTTTTGTTTTTATAGTTTTATGCTAAATATCACACAGATAAGGGGCACTGTTACTCCCACAGTAATACTCGTTAGTTGCTGAATATATTTGTCTTAAACATGATCACTTAGACCATTAGCCATACACCACCAGTGATTTTGTGAGCCATGATCAGCACAGGTTGAAGAGCGTACATACCTTCTTCCTGGGCCGTAGCTTCTCTCTCCACTCCTTCAGCTCTAGACTGTGCTCTTCGTCTAACTCCTTCAACTTCTGTGTTTCATGTTCGATCAGCAGGTGGCACTTCTCATTCTGAAAACAATGAAAAACACACTAATTAGAGAATAGGTAAAATGTAAATTTAAAAAATGTCTAAGCTTACTAAGCTGTGAAAAATAAGCTTAGAATTTGAATATTAAACAATATTTAAATTTGGTATAGTCTGGGACAATGTCTTATCTCCCAGAGTCAGATAGGTATGACTGACAGGTGCAGAAAGAAGTGAAATGTTGAAAACATTGTATGTTCAAATATTAAAATATATTTCAAATATAGAAATAGCATGAACCACAAAAGTCAATTCCCTCGTCTAACAAATAAATACTGCTCTATATAACTCAGAACAGTGCATTAGCTCTAGTCCCATCAGTCTGGTGTCTGACCTGTAGCTGCTGTAGCTCCCTGACATTGACATCACATTGGAGCTGCAGGTCTCTCATCTGGTTCTCATGTTTCTGCTGCTGCTGCAGACGCTCGTTCTTCTGACGCTTCTCTTCCTGAGCTGCAAACTGACACAAACACAGACACACAAACAGATGATTAAGCAGTAAGTTTAATCTAAAAGTGTCAATGACAGGGCAGCACTAAACTGACCAAGAAGCTCAGGTGGAGGTCCCTCAAGGCTGAGCAATAACATTTTAATGGAGACAAGCAGGTGGTGAACTCCACATTAGATAGTTGTATAGTACAAAACTGAAACATAAATAGCTGTGCTAACATAAGGGATCAGTATATGTACACTTGGTACTCTGGTCAAAAAAGATCAAGAATTTGTGTGATACAATACATACAGTTTGTAATTTCTGAATTTTTTCCCCCCTGGTTTTAATACAAAACTTGAATTAAACCAAAGCGCCTGTGAGTTTCACCTGTTTGACACGCTCCCTCTCCTGGTCAGCGGTGATGGTGGCTGCAGTGATGCGCAGGCTCTTCTTGAACATGGCCATACGCGTCTTGGCCTCACTGCGCTGGATCTTTGGGAGGCGGGTCCTCTCCTGAGTCTGTTTATTCTTCAACTCCTCGATCAGACGCTGGTTATAACGCTGCATCTGCTCCATCTCCTGTTCCACATCAATCAAAAACAGATCAAATATGTAAGTGACACTACCAGTCATTTTTCATGAATTGCACTGGGTTTAAATGACCAAATAATATACTGTAGATTCTTATTTGCGGCCTGTAGATGCTTCAATTGTCGAGGGAATTGGATTTGTAATGTATTTGAATTGTAATTTCTTTTTTTTTTTCCCACAAACCAGTTAAAAACATCAGACATCGAAAACATATTATGATAGGCGCAAGATATCATGTTTTGAATGCACCAAAAATAATCTAATATAATATATAGGCTGAAAAAAGTCACATTATTTTATAGTAATAGCCCACTTGAGTATACGCAATATATATATTTTTTACTGGATCGAAGTGAATAATATCTGAACAATGTTACCCACCTTCTCGTGCCTCTTGAGCAGTTGGTGTCTCTGCATGAAGTACTGGTCTTTGAGCTGCTGCTTGAACAACTGGTGCTTCTCTTGCAGGTGGCGCTCTTCCAGCTCCCACATGGCAGCTTCTCTGGCTACAGGAGAAAACAAGAAGTGCAATTTTATCATGTTATCTTTGACATAAACATAACACAACAATAAGCTGCAAATCATTGGTTTATACAGCAGGGGATAGCGTCGTAGTTCTGTATTGTATTGTTCTTGCATTTCAATTATCAGGAATGTGACAAATATGTGTTGCACTCTTCTGGTTAGGAAGGAAACGTGAACTGAAAACCTAAACCTTTTGTGTTTATATTATGGACTCTGTTAACACACTAAAAATATGATTTTTGAATGTTTAAAATACTCAACATGCCTTAACTTTCCTAATGAGATCTTGAGCCATTGGGGTATTAGTGTGGCCAGTCAAATCTCTTTTCCAGATCCTCCACAGACCGGCTCTCGTGACACAGTTCTCAGGGAATTTATGAAAACTGATATTTGTGAAACTCCAGGCACCAAGTCTGAGATTCGAGCCAAAACAAAGAGCTTCCAGTATTCCTTGAAGGGAATACATGGGGTGGGGTCTGGAGGTATGAGGAACAGTGTGATTGGTCTAACAGTGTCCGAACTCTGCCCCTGCAGTCACGTGTTTGTAGTCAGAGACACCAGGCTGTAATCGGGACAGTCTTTCATAATGTCACCAACTACTGGAATTTGCAGAGGCCACTGAAGGTAAAACAGACTTAGATTTAGGCTTTTTGGCCACGAAGCTGCAAATTTACTTAGCAAAAATGATGCCAAAATGATTAGTAACAGTAGATAACGCTATTAAAACACCATATACACAGTTTAGTAGTGAAAAAAGTGGATTTAGTGTTTAGTTCCACTTTAAATGTATTAGTTGAGGTTACAGTATCAGACCAATATGTCAATCAAATATGTGTAATATATTTCCCTCAGTCATCCAGATAGGTAGGTTCCATTTCAAAAGAAAACTGAATTATGTCAATGGACAAACGTTTTGGAGTGAAGACATCCAAGAGGCTTCCTGAACTTGGGCTACACCTGGTTTAAAACAGGACTAAACCAGGACTTAAAATAGGATCAAATCATGATTCAAGTTCTAAAACAAGGCCTAAAGGAGTAAAGAAAACACAAATAAAACGGTCAGAAGCCTCTTGGATGAGTGGTGAAACACATTCACTCTAAAACCTTTGTTGAGATGAGAGAATAAAATTTTCTTTTGAAATATCAGGCAAATACAAAAGAACTGTAAAACTGGCCACTAAAGAGCAGAAATATAATTTTATACCCTTGTTTGAAAAATTAGAATGCAAATTTGTGCCATTTGAAATTGTAATCAGATTGTTTTGCATCATTTCGAGATATAGTTTTTAGAAGGCTGTGCAATAATCAAAGTTATTTATTTATTTCTTTATATTATTTAAATTAAACTTGTCTTTTTGGCATATCACCTGGTCATAGTAAATGCCACAGCAAAACAATGAAAATACACAAAAAGATTTGAGTTATCATATGGTAAATAGATTAGTTAATTAAGTGCATCGTAAATTATGAAAGTACTGTGAGTCATGTCATTCAGACAGAAATTTTTGCGTGTGTGTGTGTGTGTGGTTTTGGATACCTCGGAGTAGCTGCTGTTTGTGGTTGAGACAGTCCCTCTCGATGGTGGCCAGCTCATGTTTGTGCTGTTGAATGATCTTCTTCAAAGCACTGTCCAGATCCTGCTGTTGCTTCTGGAGAAACTCTTGCTCCTGAAACATACAAGTATTTAATTTAGAAATAATCTGAAAACGAATCAAACTTTATTTGAGTGATTCTCAAACTGTGTGTGTGTGTGTGTGTGTGTATATATATATATACACATACATATATACACACGCACACATACAGATAGATATATAGATAGACACACACACACACACACACACACAAATCTCTGCTTGTTGTACATTAATTATACCATAAAGGACATTTGCTGTGTGCACCGACCTTCTTTTTATCAGGCGAAGTGCCAGGTGGATCTAGGACTAATCTGGCTGATCAAGCAAACAGAATGAACAATGGGCTGTTTCACCTGCTGTCGCCTCCATTCATGTCCTACTTGGCTCACAGTAAACCACAGTCTCCTACAAGGCCTCTGATGGTGTTCATTTTGTTTCTATATAGCTATTTTTTTTTTAAGATTTCAGCATAAAAAGTACTCTAGTTTTTTAAAAGCTTATTCTAAAAAGGTACACTGTGTCACTTTTCATGTGTGGAGGGTCTGCCACCTGCTTCTTTCTATGGATGTCATTCGATGTCACTGAATTGCCTCAACAGTTCCGCAGTATAGCAGTAACTCTGCCTCGTATGTATTAAGTTACAATTTAATGTAGTTGTGGTTTTATATGGATCTTGGAAAACATAAATTCTTACTGCCTCTCCACAGATCTAACCTGTAACTTGTCCTGGTCATCGTCACTGGCTTGTCTCCATGGAGACAAAATAAGTTTAATGCATACGGTGGAATTCTACGTAAAGCATCTCCATGGAAACAATCAGGTGACGAACCACAGCAAAAGTTTCATAGTGCACCGTTATTGCATTCTTATTAATCATTCATTACTTTCTACAGTAGTCTACAAGCCCACATTTCAAGGTACTTTATTTCCAGCCACTGAATTTTCAGTCTAACAGCATATAAGAATGTATCTTAAATGAAATAAAGAAAAGATTACCATATTTAATCATTTCATATTGTAGTGAAATTGTAGTTGTGGCTTGTGTCTGTTACTGCTGTATAGTATAACCTATTGGTATGTTGTATGGTGTTTTGTCATGCTATAACTCAGTGACTTTTAGCTCACCCTGACCTCCCCAAATAATAATCAAATAAACTAAAAAAAAAAAAAAATCACAAAAATAGAAAAGTGTACCAGTTTCAAAAGCCATCACCACTGCACACTCTGGGCTGTTACTTCCTGAACGGGAGTGTTGCACAGCGTGTATGAGGAAAACTGAAAGGACTGAATCATTATATGGGCCACTCCCTGTAGATCAAATTACACCATCCAATATTAAATGTAGCAATCCACAAAGACTAACAGCTAATCGGATTAATAATAGCTGAAAAAAAGCAGGGATAGTGCTGTAAAGATATTAAATGGCACAAGAAGAATATATTTTAAATTTTGTGATTTTGAGGAAAAAAAATATTGTTAATCTGCCATTGTGCCTTGAATTTTATTTCCCTCTACTTTGCTTCATGATAAGACAAGTTTGGGTAAAATCTTGGAGGCAAAAGAATTCATTGTTTGCATAGAAATAAAGAAATAGACATAAATAGAAACTGGCTGATTCAGTTTTAAAGAAGCCAGGAAAGGGAGGTTAAATAAAGAATCCACCGCAACCAGAATCTGTGTTACCTCCTCTGATGGGGCTGGGATAATGTCCTCTTTCATATGTTTCATTAAGGCATTTGTCACAAGTTTCGGAGAAAGCTGCACTTCCGGTTTGCCCAAAGCCTGAGCAGCCGTGAACCAGACAGATCCAAATAAAGGAAGATATATTAGCTGTGGATGGATTAGAGTGATACAGGAATAGTAATGCGATGTGACCCGCGATGGTTTCAGCCTCTAATAAACACTGTGCACAAAAACCCAAACAAGGGCTGGGCTGAGAAACATGTATCTGTTCAGCAATCAAACAGAACACTATAAATAGCAGACTTACACCAGTGACCTCAGGCAGCAGGGAAGTGTACAGCACAGAACGTGGCCTGGACGGACCTCCAACAATGGACCAATGTCAGAATGGAGTGCCACAAAAAAAAAATATTGGGAGGGACAATCGTGATTTCAGCATTTTTAAAATGAACTAAAAAGAAGGAGTGGTGTTCAATTCTAATGAGTTACTAGCAGCTGGTAACTGATTGATTAAATAAAGCTGGCAGTCAAAATGAATATATTATATATATTGCCAAAAGTTTTCACTCACCCATCTAAATAATCTAAATCAGATGTTCCAATCACTTCCATAGCCACAGGTGTATAAAATCAAGCACCTAGGCCTGCAGACTGTTTCTACAAACATTTGTGAAAGAACTGGTCGCTCTCAGGAGCTCAGTGAATTCCAGCATGGTACTGTGATAGGACGCCATCTAAATATTCCACAGTCAACTGTCAGTGGTATTATAACAAAGTGGAAGCGATTAGGCAACAACAGCAACTCAGCCACTAAGTGGTAGGCCACGTAAACTGATGGGGCGGGGTCAGTGGATGCCAAGGCGCATAGTGCGCAGAGGTCACCAACTTTCTGCAGAGTCAATTGCTACAGACCACCAAACTTCATGTGGCCTTCAAATTAGCTTAAGAACAGTGCGTAGAGAGCTTCATGGAATGGGTTTTCATGGCCCAGCTGCTGCATCCAAGCCATACATCACCAAGTGCAATGCAAAGCACGCCGCTACTGGACTCTAGAGCAGTGGAGACACGTTCTCTGGAGTGATGAATCACGCTTTTCCATCTGGCAATCTGATGGACGAGTCTGGGTTTGGCAGGTGCCAGGAGAACGGTACTTGTCTGACTGTATTGTGCCAAGGAGCTGGAGCTGGGCTTGGCCCCTTAGTTCCAGTGAAAGGAATTCTGAATGCTTCAGCATACCAAATGATTTTGGACAATACCATGCTCCCAACTTTGTGGGAACAGTTTGGAGATGGCCCCTTCCTCTTCCAACACGACTGTGTCGGAAGAGGAAGGGGCCTCTTCCAACACAGTCATTTTACCAGTGCACAAAGCAAGGTCCATAAAGACATGGATGAGAGAGTTTGGTGTGGATGAACCTGACTGGCCTGCACAGAGTCCAGACCTCAACCAGACAGAACACTTTTGGGATGAATGAGAGCCACGTCTTCTTGTCCAACATCAGTGTGTGACCCTCACAAATGCGTTTCTGGAAAAGTGGTCAAAAATTCCTATAAACACACTCCTAAACCTTGTGGACAGCCTTTCCAGAAGAGTTGAAGCTGTTATAGCTGCAAAGGGTGGACCGACGTCATATTAAACCCTATGGATTAAGAATGGGATGTCACTTAAATTCATATGAGTCAAGGCAGGTGAGTGAATACTTTTGGCAATATAGTGTATATATTGTATATGCAACTAGGGTCAAACTCAGACTGATGTGTGCTGTCTGCATCTAATTATTAACACAAAACTCAGCACAGTGAATAATTAGGATGCTAGGAAAGCATTAGGACAGTGAGGAATATGTTTGGAGCGCTGCAATCTACATAAACTAGTTATGTTTTTCAAGTGAACTAGTTCTGTTTCAAGTGTAAAAATCAGAAACAATGCCTTTTAATTGACATATAATATGCATTTTGGCTGCATAATCTAAATAGTATACATTACCAGTCAAAAGTTTGGACACGCTTTTTCATTTTTGTTTCTTTTTTCCATGATTATTTACATTGCAGATCCTCACTGAAGGCATCAAAACTATGAATGGACACATATGGAATATAGTGAGCAAAAGTAAGCTTAAAAGAACTCCAAACTTGTTTCAAATTTTAGATTTTTATAGCCACCCTTTGCTTTGACCACTGCTTTGGACAACTGGCATTCCTTGAAAGTTGAATGTTTTTAACATCTTGCTTCATATATTTGATGTCTTCTTTGTATATCTAAAATGTAGAAAGTAGTAAACAAAAAGGAAAAAAAACAGTGTCCAAACTTTTGACTGGTACTGCAAGTTATGCTTATTTTGATCATCAATACAAACTAATCTGTTTATTTCTGTTTTAGTAGTAGTCATAAAATGATTTGGGAGATCTGACACTGACACGTCTCTGCAACATTGCGTGGCGGTCGGGGCAGTGCCTCTGGACTAGCAGACCGGGGTGGTGGTCCCCCTGTTTAAGAAGGGGGACTGGAGGGTGTGTTCCAACTACCAGGGAATCACACTCCTCAGCCTCCCTGGTAAGGTCTATTCCAGGGTACTGGAGAGGAGAATCCGACCGATAGTCGAACCTCGGATTCAGGAGCAACAGTGTAGTTTTCGTCCCGCCTCGGAACACTGGACCAGCTCTATACTCTCCATCGGGGGCTCGAGGGTTCATGGGAGTTTGCCCAACCAGTCCACATGTGCTTTATGGATCTGGAGAAGGCATTCGACTGTGTCCCTCGTGGGGTCCTGTGGGGAGTGCTCTGGGAGTATGGTTTCCAGGGCTCTTTGCCAAGGGCTGTCCAGTCCCTGTATGACCGGAGCAGGAGCTGTGTTCACATTGCCGGTAGTCGGACCTGTTTTCGGTGCATGTTGGACTCTGCCAGGGCTGCCCTTTGTCACCGGTTCTGTTCATTGTATTTATGGACAGAATTTCTAGGCGCAGTCAGGGGCCGGAGGGGATACGGTTTGGGGACCACAGGATCTCATCTCTGCTGTTTGCAGACGATGTTGTCCTGATGGCTTCAGCAGACTGGGAACTCCAATGTGCAGCCGAGTGTGAAGTGACTGAGATGAGGATCAGCTCCTCCAAATCCGAGGCCATGGTTCTTGACCGGAAAAAGGTGACTTGCCCTCTCTGGATGGGTGGAGAGTCCTTGCCTCAAGTGGAGGAGTTCAAGTATCTTGGGGTCTTGTTCACGAATGAGGGGAGGATTGAGCGTGAGATTGACAGGCGGATCAGTGCAGCGTCGCCAGTGATGTGGTCCGTTGTGGTGAAGAGAGAGGTGAGCCGAAAGGCAAAGCTCTTGATTTACCGGTCAATCTACGTTCATACCCTCACCTATGGTCATGAGCTTTGGGTAATGACCGAAAGGACAAGATCGCGGATACAAGCAGATGAAATGAGTTTCCTCCGCAGAGTGGCTGGGCACACCCTTAGAGATAGGGTGAGGAGCTCAGTCACACGGGAGGAGCTCAGGGTAGAGCTGCTGCTCATCCACGTCGAGAGGAGCCAGCTGAGGTGGCTCGGGCATCTGTTCTGGCATCTGGTCCTCAGGAGGTGTTCAGGGCATGTCCCACCGGGAGGAGGCCCCGGGAAAGACCCAGGACACGCTGGAGGGCCTATGTCTATCGGCTGGCCTGGGAACGCCTTGGGGTCCCCCTGGACGAGCTGAAGGAAGTGTCCGGGGTGAAGGACGTCTGGGAGTCCCTGCCTAGACTGTTGCCCCCGCGACTCAGCCCCGGATAAGCGGAAGAAAATGGATGGATGGATGTTCTTTAACCTTGCAGTTACTAGGGTTGCCAAAATATTGAAAATCGGAAAATCAATACTAAGACTAATATCAAAACTAGATACTCATTTGTGTACTGAAAAAACATTACCAGGACACAGTTTGAGTTTTCCTAGATAGTTTTAGTATGATTCTGAATTTTATCATTACGAAGATAAGACCTCAGACCAAGATAAAGAAAGCACTCTTACTCTGTATTCTTATTCTGTATGAAAATTACATTCTGTTTCTAAAAAAGAAGCATTTTTCATCTCTCAGCCCCCGCCCCCTTGTGATACTGACCTCCTTCTTGCGGTTCTTGAGCATGTTCTGGTACTTGGATAGCTCCTTGTCCTGCTCAGCTTTGATGCGTTTGGCTTCGTCTCTCAGTCGTGTGGTGTGCTCCTGCTCCAGCCTCTCGATGGTCTGCTTCTGCTGCCTCTCCAGGTTCTCCACCTCCTGGTCGTACTGACGCTTCTTACCCTGTGATAAACAGCAACTCAGTCACCAGAACATAATTTAAACTACTTTATAGCTGAGTAATTGTTATTCTGCAACTGATGTCACCAACATTCTCTGGGGGTGTGATGCAAACTGTAGACACTGCTTTGTCTGAAGCTCTGTTACTCAAATTAGACTAATCACTCAAAGATCAGACTTGATCTTTGTTTTAGCACAATCTGACTATACAGTTAAGCAAGTCCCTTTCAAATAACATTAGTCACAAGCTAGTTAGCATTCGCCATAGACATACATCCAGACCCCTCCAGCATAATGTCACTGCAAAGTATCAATAACATGGTAATAGCATGGTATGAATGGGATAAACACATTTTGCAGCCCTCTTTCCATATTATTATCAAAAATATGAAAGTTTCTTGGTAATTTATTGTATTCATAGAGGGTTATAGTTAGAATTAGGGTTAGAATTAATCTTTATTATGAAATAATAAATGTCCAAATTTATCTTTTTATCTCTTAAGACTTCAGTGATTTTCACATGGATTTCAGCTGAGATAAGAGTGGTGATCGGGGCGGACTAGGACCAAATCAGCCCCACGGGTGGACGGCCGTTCTGGACAGCCCCTGGTGGTGATCCTAATTTGAAAAATGGTTCCTCATTTGTCTCCTTTATCAGTTTAAAACATTCACTTTGTTTGACTTGGAATCAGATTAGGGAGGGTTTTGCTTGGGGTTTTGAATTAGCACCAGTTTTATTTTCATCACCTTTTTTTTTTAACAAATTTCACACCAGTACGGAACAAACTAACACTTTCAAATGAATATTCTTCATCTGGATGCTGTTTGAGAGTCTATTTGGTTTTGCTTCTTGTAGCTGCATAACACAGCTTGTTCAGTCAATGGGTTTAGACTTACTTGGTAATCTCTATAACCCAGAACACACATTAAGCGCAACCAATAAATATTTATTTATTTACTTGTAGATATGTCTTTTATTTTCTTATAGCTACTGTATGCTTGTATGTTATGTATATGAAATATTTGTTAGCAGAATGCTATACAATTTGCATAGATATAAAAAGACATTAATGTTGATCTATGTTGCTAATCTGTTAAAACTAAGACCAAACTATTCTTTTAATGACTTCCGGTATGGCAGAGAGACTGGCAGCAGCTTCATTCTCCATCTCCCAGCGGGTCTAACTTCCCCTAATGTTTCTCAGGTTACTTAGCTACCAGAAAGAAGTGTAACAAGTATGCCAGGGGGAAGTAAAAGAAAGACAAGAGGAAACGCACAAGTTTATATGGAAGAAGAGTCCTTGTCACCGAGTGAAAGTGACGGCGATGCAGGCAATAGCAGCAAGCTAAGCAAAGATAGCAAATGAACCACTAACAAGCTAGCCAGCGGTGATAGTATGGAAGCTGTTAAGAGTTAGTATAATCGCTGAAATACAAAAGGTACGCTCGGATGTCCAGGAGGTCAGTGATAAAGCTGGACAACTTAAGAAAGACCTCTCTGATTTTAGAGGAGAGATGAACTCTCGACTTAGTGCCCTAGAGACTAACATGAACCAAATGAACGATAGAACAGTGAGGACTTCAGCGCCAATATGAGAGACGCGTTATCCTACACACTTGAACTACAGGAGCAGCTCCAAGTGCAGCTTGTAGACCTGGAGGCACGCTCCTGTCGTAACAACATAAGAATCCACGGCATACAAGAGGGAGCTGAGGGGAACGATATGATGGGTTTCATTGAGAACTTCATCTAAACAGAGCTGTCACTTCCCGACACCTCTCTAGGGATCAGCGACAACTCTGCTGCCACCCAATCTCCCAGGGAAGCCAACCCCAGATCCATAGTGTTGTGCTTTCTCGAGTTCAGAACCAAAGAACTTGTGCTTAGATCTGCATGGAACAAGAAAGTTATTAAATTCAAAGAAAGACGGGTTTTCTTTGAGCACGATTACACTAGCGACACTTTGGCAAAGAGAAAAGCATATGTCCCCATCAGAAGAGAGCTAAAAGAAAAAAGTTTGCGTTTCTAGACGCTGCACCCTGCCCGACTCCGTGTTCATCTTCAAACTGGGCCGGTGATCTACAACAGCGTGGGATATGCTGCAGAAGACCTGAAGAAAAAAGAACATTGCGATGTTGCCATGTGATGAGGATTAAAAGTATTCAGGAAAGATTAAAAGAATTGGCTGGAACAATCATTTGCATACATCTTTAGATTCCTCTACTTTAAAGAAGATGCAGCCTGTAGCATTACAAATTAACAAATTGCTTAGAGAAATGGGTATAAAGGAGATGTATATATGTGTGTGTGTGTGTGTGTGTGTGTGTGTGTGTGTGTGTGTATATATATATATATATATATATATTCCCATTCCAACTCTATGTTATTTAGATTAGATTACTATTATTCCTTTGCTTAAATCCTGCTTTAATTATGTCCTTAACAGCGGGGCAATACCTACATCTTGGAAACAGGCCCTTATTTCTGTAATACCTACACTGGGAAAGGATACAACTAAATGTAGCTCTTATAGACCCATATCAATATTATTTATAGATTATAGAATATTCACAACAATATTGGCAAAGCGATTAGAAGATATTCCAGAATTAATAGATACAGATCAGACAGGATTTGTTAAAGGTAGACAAACACATGACAACATACATAGAGCCCTTCACCTTGTAAACCATATGACAAAGATGGAATCAGTAGCCCTTAGTCTTGATGATCAGATTATTGACTGTTCCCTGTACACTTCGCCCACAGCTAGGATAAAAATTAATGGATATCTGTCCAACTCTGTCTTACTTAGAAGAAGCTGTTGGCAATTGTATATTGAGCCTCTGGCTCAAACCATTAGAGAATCAGAGAGCATTAAGGGTGTCACCATGTATGACAAGGAGTATAAAATTTGTTATATGCCAACGATGTCCTGCTTACACTTACTGAGCCTGAAACCAGCTTGACAGCATTATTATTTAGCTGTGTGTAAAGGAAAACTTAATAAAAAGCATATCTCCTCCACATACTATGTAACTGAGATCAGTTTAACTGATGGTGATTGGTTAAATATATGTAAAACCACTCTAACAACCTCAAGTTCTGACTTATAGAGAGAGTTTATGTGGAAGAACACAGTGAGATATTTTATTACCCCTACAATTAAAGAACATCAGACCAAAAGTGCGAAACAGGGTAAGTGTTGGAGAAACTGTGGACAATCATCAGTTGGACATTTTCACATATTCTGGCAATGTCCCAAAATTGCCCCCTACTGAACAGAGATCATTAAAAATATTAAGCTTATTACAGGACTGCAACTGGAAGAAAATTTTAGTGTATTTTACTTGGGAAACATACCAGCTGGGCTAAGGAAAAAAGACAGGTACCTTCTTCAGATACTACAAGCAGTCAGCAAGAAGGCGATCACACGAAAATGGCTACAGGGCAAACCTCCTACTATTTCAGAATGGGCGGATATAATCAACAGGTTATGGAACGAATAACATTTTCCTTGAGACACTCCTCAGATAAAGGAGAACTGTATTGGAATAAGTGGAAATCTTACAACCAAAACAAATCCTAACATATGTAAATGTGTTTATATCTGTGGAGATGTCATTTGCCTCCTATTTTTATTTTTTATCTTTTATTTATTTATTCATTTTTCGTCAGTCTGACGATTGTTGTGTTCTTCACTACCGGTAATCAGTGTGTGTAGATGTGTGGTGTACAAAACTAAAATGTTCTAATAAAAATAAAGTTTAAAAAAAAAAGTTCATAATAATAGTACATGTAGTGTTTTACTCACTGTAGTTTCTTGCTCAAATCGCCTGTAAATCTGCTCCTTTTGTTGCTGGAGTTTGTTGCTGAGCTGCTGTTGGGCTCTTTGCTCCTCCTTCTGCAGCAGACGCAGCTCCCTCAGCTCCTGACGCCTGAAAAACAAAACATGTCAAATATTCTATGAGTAAAAAGGAAAAGTAGGAAATCTGAAGTAGGTTGGTTTTATGTGGGTTGCAACATTATAAAGAACCCAATATTTTAAATATGAGGTGTTTCTGGGTCTTATGTAGTAAGTACTGGACCTATAAAGACTCGGTATTGTAGGTTATTGTACGTTCAGCATTTGTGGATTTTCTGCTTTGTGTTTTATTTTTAGGAACTTGCTCTCCATCTGAAATCATGCTATCAAACTGCATGTCATTAGCGATTAGCCCTATGAAAAGTTAGCAAATGTTACGCCATTCAAATAAACTAAGATTCTGAAATCAGCCTTTAGTATAGTCCAAAGATTCATAGTGTATGTAAAATAACTAAAAAACTGAAGTACCTCAGGAACCTCATCTCCTCATTCTTCGTGTCATTGTCCGTAACAATCTTTGAGGTGGTGACGCTGACTTCAACTCCATCCACCATGAACTTGCGCGTTTTCTTCAGTGTCTTCCTCTGACGTCTCGTCTCCTAGAAAAAACAAAAACAAAACAAATTTACATTTTCAAACTATATGCTGTGCAAAATTATAGCAGGGCAGCATAAAAAACATTTCTAATTAGCAAAAGAAAATACATAAAATAGACAATTTTTCAAAAGCCTAAAAAATAATTATAATTGTTTGTGAGATGAGATGAGGTCAGGCAGCTAGTTCTGTGTTACATTGTAAGGCAATTTTTATATTAGTTTGTTGGAGTTATTATAATAGGGTAGTCTCCTAAAGTTTATAGTCTATGGTCTCCCAGTCCCTGCTATAGTCCAACTTAACAATACATTTGTATATTCATTTTCTTCTTGCATTTAGTGACATCAAGTAACAAGATTCTTCAAAGATGCTGCTAGGCAATATGTGGCATTTAGATCATGTGTTTTCACATGCATCCTTAAGAAATCAAATTCAGAAAATCCAATTAAATCAATAACATTAATCAATAAAATGCTTCAAATAAAAGGTCACACGCTGCCCCATACCCTCAGCAGTAATCTATGAGGAAAAGTCACCTGTATAGACACTGACGTCGGGTCTTTAGTTTTGGACAAAAAGCTTGAAATGGACAGGTTAAGGTCCACACTGTTGTTATCTGCTGTAGACTCCTTCTCATTTTTAGCCCCCTCCTTCTCTGCTGCCTTTTCTCTGTTCTCTTCGCTTGAAGCAACTTGCTCTGGCAGCGTGACGGTAACTTTCAGATGTTTGTACCGCTCCTCGTCCTCCTCTTCTTCTGCCTCTATTGGTGATAGTGGCTCTTGCACAGCTTCCATCTTGTCTTCCTGTGGTGTTTGGATTGCCTCTGAATTGTCCGTGGTGGTCTCTAGACCCTCTGCGGTGTCTACCTCCTTCTCATCATCAACACTTAGCTCCAGTTGTTCCAATTCTTTTGCAGGGGCATCGGGTTCTGTCTTTGTAATGTCCTCCTCTGTATCTGTAGGTGTCACTTCCACTGGTTTCTCCACCTCTTCAGCTAGAGTGTCTGTAATTTCTTCCTTCTGCTCCACTGCTACATGGGAAACAGGCTCATCCACATGGTTGGCCACAAGTAGGGCATCAGGAGTAGGTAAGGGGATAAGGGGGGTAAGAGGGGTGATGGGGGTGAGGGGAGTGAGGGGGGTGACAGGAGTGAGGGGGGTGACGGGGGTAAGAGGCTCCATGTTCTCCGGGACAGACTCCAAACTGGTGGGAGATAGAGGGATTTTCTCATCCTCTGAACTGGCAACGCTGACGTCTGATGGAGTGCGTTTGTGGCCCTGCAGAAAAGGGAGAGAAGGTAAAACAAAAATGTTAGCTGGTCGGTTGTTTTAGCCTTATCATTATATAATCATATATAATAACCAACTTAACTCATAATTTGGGGTGTTCATGATTTATTGGTTTAAATGTCAGTTTAAATTGATAAAATTATTAACTATGAATTGTTAAACTGTAGAAAAAAAAGGTACTATATCATCTGAGAACTTACAGAATTTCGGTCAAACAGACAAAGCTATAAAATACACAATTATAAAGGTTTAATAACTGGCTTCACTGGATTTATTTAATACATTACACATTACTGTACACTGATTTGGCACTTTGTTAGCAAACATAACAAATAAATGTAACGTGTGTATATCTCAGAAATGATTAAAACCTAAGAAGAAAAAGAAAATTAATCTGTAAAGTTGACATCATGTGGGAAGACAAGGCTGAATGTGAATGTCCTATAACCTTCACAGCAAAGCAATTTAATATAACCATCTAAACTACATTGTAAAGGGTGAGAGCAAAGTCAATTGGCCTGTTTAGATTCTTAGAACTGTATAACCTTTTGTAAAACTGGGTGTAGAGTAAATATCACAGGTCACTCACGAGCTGCGGCTCCGGCTCCTCCTCCTCCTCTTTGTGCTCTTCAATCTCCTCGGTGACCTCAGCCTTGGCTTCAGCGATCAGCTCCCGAAGCGGCCGATTATCCACCACGCTTGACACAAATGAATGCTATAAAAAAAAAAAAAATGCATGCTATAAAAAATAAAGAAAAAAGTGGTTTAATTTTCATTTCAGTTACACTACTTCTTCTTGCTTAATGTAACATTAGCGTGCACTTTATCATATACTGATAATGTATGTAGTTTTAAAACCACTAAGGCGTAACAATTTGGAAAAAAACATGGGTAGTGTTGATACAGCAATTACATTTCCCATTCCTTTTTAATTAAAACATCTGAAATATTAAACTAATGTAATACAAGGATAAGACATTATTTGCCACCTTCATTCATTTGTTAATTGCAACCATTTCCAAGACCAAGATATCAATTTTAACTTGATTGTGGTTATTGTGCAGCCCTCATAAATGCATTCAAAAAGCATCTAAAACACCTTATCAGTTCAAAGAGAATACATCTGATACAATTTTGCTTTGCCTTCCTCTCATATCCTACCAGCAGAACTAGTTTAACTCGGCACAGTCAATGCACAGTTCATCTGTGAGTCTATGGAAAACTACAATGCAACCACTTATACTTTCTATACAACATACCTTCTTTGTTTTTGATAGCTGCTGTAAATAATGAATCGCTGGCCTCAGAATATACATCTTCTTAGACATCAAAACCTTCACTGTTAGCACTCTACAGTTTTGCATTTTCCCATTTTCTTCTTTCTTTCCCTCAAAAACCTATGTCTGTTGAATAGCTCCGATGTACACCTCTACCTCCAGTTTGTGGAGTGACACAGATTGGCAGTGTCCTGTGAGCCTGATGGAAAGAGGACATCCAGCTCTGACGTCAGTGCGGGACACAGGGATGAGAGCCAGGCCAGAGTACACCTGCCACACTGCACAGATGTACTCAGGTAAGCTCTACACCATCTGATGACAGGTGGGCGCAAATCGTCAAAGGAATTATGGTTGATTTAAATATGCTTATAAAGAACATCAGGGTTTAGAGTGTATTTATTTCCCCAAACTTATGGCAGTGTCTTGACAATAAATAATGATAATGGATTTCATTTGTATTCTAAAATAAGCCATTATTCATTCAATCCTGTGGCCAGACTTGGCCTGGGGTTAAATTGGAGCCCAACAGTCTACAGTATTTGATCACCACACCACCTAGCACTCACACTAAGGTTGTCAAAAAAAAAATAAATAAATAAATAAATAAATAAAAATAAAAAATATAAACAGATATTATCTGTTACTATACTAACAGATACTATAAGACAAGATATTAATTTGCTACAGACCATTCCTGAATATGTGTAGAATTCTTTATATCTTTAGTGACGTCTTTTCCACACACATAAGGTGGATGAAGTGTCTTGTCCAAGAACCCCACGACAGAACACACTGGTCAGAGGCTGGATTAAAATTTGAATCTTAAAATATTAAGTTACACCACAACGCTCCAAGCCAACCACTCTGAACAATACTTTCATGATCAATAACTTATCACGAGTTATTGAAAATGACACACAGAAGCCTTCTCAAACCTGTAAAAGCTGTGCAGCAGTCCACCTGTTGTCCACATTCTTGTCAAGACATCGTCGAAGAAAATCACTGAACTCTGGGGACCTATTTAGGGGATAAAAACAGATAGAATTAAATGCTCTATGTAGTGGTTACATATGCATACAAGGTTTAGAAATCGATCAACTTAAATAGAATTGAAAACCTAGAATACAGCAATATTACTTGGATTGTTTGCACGCATTTTAAAATACCAAACTGCCTGCCACTACTCCATTTTTGACAACACAAAATAGGGTTGTGCAAATGAATTCATTATGATTAAGATTCAGTTATGTCCAGTTGTCAGTGATGCATGGCCCTTACAGGTCTTACAAACAGTAAAAGCATGTGGTTTGGAGCAGAGTTCAAACTTTGGAGACAGAAATTTTACAGTGAGTTCTCTACTGTTTATGTTTGGGAATTTAATAAACAAAATAATTGTCTTACTTTTAATAAGACAAAATGAAATCAAACTTTTTTCTTTATACAATATTAGACCATGTTTATAGTTTGACTCACCATCTGGAGGGCTGCATGAGGGTGGGAGGGTCTGCTTTGGCGATCTTCAGCAGAACTCTCATGGGATTCATCTCGTGGTTTGGGGGTTCAACCTGGGCCAGTTCAATCAGGGTCACGCCCAAAGACCAGATATCTGCCTTATAGTCGTATGGACGGTCCTTAGATGTCTCACACATAACCACTTCTGGAGCCATCCTGGAAAGAAATACAAAAATACGGTATAAAGGGGGTCCTGCTCAATTTCTTCATCTAATGAAGAACAATATCTTGAAATTTGTGAAAAGCATTTGTGGTGAATAAATATAATGCTAGGAATGGGTTTGGAAAGTGAAGAATTTTTGAGCCAGTAAAAATCAGTACCACACATTTAAATCTATAAAAATAAAAAACAGCTATTCCTATAAGCTTTGACATTGTATCTCACCAGTAGGGTGTTCCTATGAAGGAATCTCTTCTCTGTAGTGTTTTGGTGTTTTTGGCAGACACTCCGAAGTCAGCTGGAAAACATGTGATACAAATAGGGAAAAGGAAATCATTTATTTTACTAAGACCCATTCAAATCAATGTGGTCCAAAGCTGCACCCTTTATTAAAATAATCATGCCAAAACAGGACACCACCAAGAAAATAATATAGTCAGCACAAACTTCTGCTTCAGATATTATTAATAATAATACTACACAGTGCAAATTAGCCCCTAAAAAAGCACAAGATAATTGTAAAAATAAATGAATAAATAAATAAAATACAATTTGCATTTCCTAGAAATGTCTGTTTGTACTGGTGATTTTCCAATTGAAGAACTTGTCGATTTTAATATTTATAAAACAGGGAAGGCCGGTATTCTACTATTAATCGCACATATAGTATTTTCAAATCCAGACATGGGTTAGCGCGTCCAAAAAAATTATCTGATTGTTTTAATGGCTGTACTTTTTTTTTTTATCTCCATGCCATCAAAGAATAACAGGCCTTTAAAATGTGATGTCATTTGAAATCCAGTAATTCTGAAGACACAGCTCACATAATCACACTGTGAGTTATATCACTGGACTAAAGACTTAGTGTGTGGTTTCTATGGGCGGCAGTGTCCAGGCAGGAGTGACTCATACACCACTGTACTGAGACAGTCTATTACATTTGCTATGTGCTCTGCTCAGGTTTAAATCATGTCTGAAGCTAATTTCAGTATGTCAGACTTGTGGATTCTGGCATTCACTCACCAAATGTATTAAGCAAGCATCACGGGGTGGATCATGTGGAAGTGTAATCCATGTGTACTAGCATTAAGGAAACATTTAAAAATATAGTTTCAAGAGCTGTTAATAGATTGCTAAAGGAGATTTTTGAGTGATTCTTTCATGTTTAAGTAATATGTTTTTTCTTAAAGCCACAGTATGCAACTTTGGGCTAAATAGATCAAAATAAAAAAAAAATTAAAATAACAATTTTTTTTTTTTTTTTTTTTTCCCCATTTTGGTTGTTTTTAAATGCACTGAAAAACATCTGTCCATACTCTGAGTGGGCCTCCTCCTGCTTGTTTCTATGATAATTTAAATGTTCCATGGAGAATGTTCCATGAGAATGTTGTATGGTTTTAACTTTCTGTTGCCATGGAATCATGCAGGTGATGTGCCACCTCCAGAAAGTTACTTACTTTAATTTGAGTTGACGTAGCTCTGAAAATGATTTGTTTTCACCTACCTTTCTTTCCGAAAGCTGTAATACAACTACGGTTCAACTGCACTGTGTAATCAACAGTTTATAGATTATAACTAAATACCAGAAAAATAATATGTCTTCTTTAAGACTTAAGGCTTAGCAGTAGATTAATATACATATTTTAAGTTCAGTGCAAGAATAATCATGTTTTTTTTTGCGAGTGTAGGGTTTATGTGACTTTTGGGGCTGCACTGGTTTAAAAAGACTATAAACAGTTTGAATGTGAGGCAGTATTTCCAGGAGTTATATCACAGACCACAAGAGGAAAGTAGAACTGAGCAGTGTATAAAAGCATAAAAACACATCTTTAGAGAAGTAATTTCAGCACAAAACATAGTATGCTGTGTAATGAGAGGATAACAGATTTATCAATGGCTGCAGAAAAAACAAACAGTTCAAAGTAGTTTTCAAAACAGATGAATTTGAAGTAAAGTATTATTCTATAATTAGTCGGCAGGTGCATAGAACATCTTTAAGTCCAAGACACTACACTTGGGAAATGGCTATTTAGTTGCAGCTTTTGCATACATAGAGATGGATAAATACAGCAGCGGGTGTTGGTTCAGGATTGTTAATAAATGAATGCATTACTATTAAACTGTTAGTTACAGATTTTTTTTAAATTAATCTGATATGGTGACTGACAAAGCTGGATTGGTGGATCTCTAGTTTTAGAAGTTCTAGAAACCACATTAATATCAAGAAGACAAATAAGTTATTCCAGTTATTTAGTATTAACTAAAGCTTTATATAATTGCTGCTTGTATCATGTATTTCCAATAATCTGATTACACATTTGAGTCATAAAACCACTGCTTTACTGACATATTTGTGTTACTTACCCAGTTTGACTTGGCCATCCATGGTGAAGAGGATGTTCCCGGCTTTCAGGTCTCTGTGAATGATCTTGTTTTCGTGGAGGTAAACCAGCGCCTGGAGCGTCTGCTTACAAACCACTCGGATCTGGGGCTCGGTCAGGGGTCTCTCCAGCTCTGTCAAAAATCAAAGTTACACAGCTGCAACCAAATAAATACAATTACAATGATATCAGGATTGTAGCATCAGTTGAGTTAATAAAGGTATATGGTCACTGAAAGCTTGTGGATAGAGAATTTACAAATTAGACCCAATATATTTTTACATTTATATTTAATAATGCCACTGTTTCTTTGTTATAAAAAGTTATGTGTTTTAGAGTCTTTATAGTTCACATAACAACACATGATTGTGATTATTTTGCTTGCTAACAACAAAGACGGTGGATTTTCACCATAACTATTTATGACGTTTGATCCTGATCTCTACAATGTGGTTTATTTGACTTGTGAGTTTTTGCTGTATTGAATAGTAAAGACTGCTTTTCAAACAGATTTTGGTTATCTAATCTATCTAAAAAAGAAAAATGATGACTCACCTAGCATGACGGCATCGACAGCCCCTCCTGCACAGAATTCGATGAGGATCTGTCAAAGAAAAGGGAAAATGGACACAAAGATGACAAATTCAAGTAGATTTGGCTAAAGAAAGGGCACATTAAACATTATGTAAATCCATGGCATTATTATTTAGAGGTCAGTCAGGCAGCACCTCTCTGGACTCTGCTCTATTGTGTAGGTCTGGAAGGTTCTCCTTTAAAGCATTCATTTATCCATCGTGCCTCAACATCCTTTGTGCTCATTCAACCGACAGAACTCCCAAATCATCACATTGAATCTCACACTAGACTAAGATACCAGGAAAAACAGGTGTGAGGAGTGGTGGAGCGAGTTAGTGGAGTTTCTTACTATGAATAAAAAAACCCTGCTAACCCTGTAGTTTAGACCTCTTCAAACATTATGTGAAATGCAAAAGATTTTTGAATTAGTTTAGAAGGTTTCAGTCTTCTCTCAAATGTTAGCTACTGAAAGTAATTAAGATTACTGAAAGCCCTGCACTTCGTAAGCTGGTCAGCCCAAACAAAATATCTGATAGCCAATGCACTAAAAATAAAATAATATTGGGTAATATATCAGTCCATCCCTAATTAAGAGGTGAACCTTGAATGTAATCCTACTGTTAAAACGCAAATCTTTTTCACAGTGCCTTTCAAAAAACACAGCCCCACATAAAGAGCTGACATATCACCTTGTAATTTCCATATTAGGCAGTTACACACTTTGATTTGTGTTGAATAGGTGTCAGATGAATTAATGTGAGTGAATGACCTGGGACCTGGGTCTATTTGTGAATGAGCTCGTAGGGGCATTTAGGAGCTGCAGTTTGGCTCTGACATAAGAGGATTGTCCCAGTGGAGGCTGCAGTGTGGACGTGTTTCACCACTCGGACAGAGCCTCATGCCGTTAATAGGATTAGTTTCTATGGACACAGCACCTTGGCTTTGGCTGTGGTGTAGTAGCAGATAAGGTGAAGCATCTGGAGGAGACTTTATTTAGCCTGGCAATAGAAACAGTATGGCTGAGCCATTAGAGGATAGTGGAAATATCAAATTGCGATTTTCAGTGATGTAATTACATTTATGGTTTATTTTTCCAAAAAATAAATTCAATTGAAAGTGTAGGTCTTAAATATGTTCAAGAGCTTTAACATTTGAGAAAAGACTGATATATGAAGTGCACAAACAAACTTCTATTTTTACTTAACACCTTACTTTTAATGTACGTATTTTATCATAGTTTATATTTTATTCATTGTTTTATGTTCCACCATATCACCAAAGCAAGTTCCTGGATTGTGAATTGGTTCACTGACAGTGGCAATAAAACCTTTTGTGATTCTGCAAAACTGATAAAACAATCACATGCATTTCATTTCCAGAATTAATGGGTTAGTAGCTTTTCTATTTAAAGTGAAAGTTTGTAACTTGGGAGGGAGAAAAACAGAAAGTTAAACCAGCAGGAGACCCTCTTCCAAGCCAAATCAGGTTTATGGAGATGCATGCCCGCTCACAGTAAGAACACATGTTTTTATATGTTTTACAGTGTAAAAAAAGCTACACACTATGGCTTTAACAACACACAGGGCTATTTTGTTGTTTGCAGAAGACATCACATCTCTTTAATAACTGCAGCCTTTGCTTATTAATAGTGATTAATGAAAATTCAAATTGTTGTGTTTCCCATTAATAGAGGAGACTATGTTGGCGCTCCATAATCTAATTTTTGTCCCCATAGCCTTAAGAACAAGCTGAACACAAAATGGTGAACACAACTGATACTTTAAATGCTTGTAGAACTGTCATAAACATTTTTTTTTATCAGTAGAGGCAATAAGTGACATCTACATTGTATTAAATAAAATGATTCAAATATATCCATATTTGAGCTACCACTCTCGAGGTAGACCTGTGGGAAACACTGTTGTTATTCAATTGTGATTAATGTTGAAGCCCTAAATAGAAAGTGTACTAACAGAGTAAGCCCTTTAGAGATTTGGTAAACGTTAGTCACAGGGAGGGGGAAGTATAAGCGTAACTTCTACATTCATGAAGCCATTGAGAAATTGTGGTTGATACGGTTGCTCAAACTGTTTCTGATACACTGTTGGTCAATGATGAAACAGAAAATCTTTGTATTCACAAGAGTTCTCTGCTCAGGAGAGCAGTTCAATTCTGTCCCACTTCACACAATCAAGAGTGTCCAGTAGGGCAAGATAATAATAATAAAGAGAAACTTACAGTGTCATTTTCCACTCAAAGGATATACTGTATAATAAGGTGATTATTAAGTGTATAAAATTCATTCACTTTGTATCTTATTTGAATCTAGGGGAGGGCAAAATTGACAAAAATGAAAATCTCTCTCTTTAAATAAAATAAGGGGTAAAAAACAAATTAAAAGATATACTGGCAGTCCAACAGAAATGTTGTACATGTCTTCATGTAATAATTGAGGACTATAAAATTACCCCCAAAAGTGTTTTTGTACAGTATATATTGCCACCTCTAATTGAACTTCAAGTGTTTTACCTCATTTCTTCTAAAAAATATGATGATTGACATTATTTTTTGTCAATATCCCCCGTCCTTACTAAACAATTGTGCCTATTGCTCTGCTCCAGTGTTGGTGAGTCTGTAGGCGTGCTGTTGTTTTAGTGCAGTACAATGGGCCTCTCTCAGGTCTATGGCAGGACCAGAGGAACTTGAGGCCGGGCTGTGGCTTCCTCCTCTCTGTTTATCTGACACACAAACACCTCAGAACAAGTGCACAGCCTCAACTCACTTCATTCATGTGGCTGTCCAAGAGCTGAAGGGATGGCCTGCTATTTGGGCTGCTGCTGTGGCCGATAATCTATACTCTCTGATACAGAGATTTAACTTTTAAAATCCATAGCAAATCTGACATACTTATCTTCAATCAAAGTACTTTTCACTATATATGTATGATATATATATATGTATGATATATATATATATATATATATATATATATATATATATATATATATATATATATATATATATATATATATATATATATAAAATGTTTTTATCTGGAATATAAGATGTCAGATATTTGTATAAACATGCAGCAACTTAATACTCTTCTGTTTCCATTTTTCTCATGAGTCTGTTCTTTTCTGTTCAAAAAGACAAATCTGATGTACTAAGGACCTCTGGGACTGACACATGGGCACACAGACAATGGGGGATGCAGAAAAAAAGAAAACTGAATATTGGCACAGAATATCGATATCGATCAATGCCGATACTGGAACTGACATGTCGCTCATCCCAACAAGAGGATGTTGACAATCATCCTAAAACAAATCAACAAACATCAATAAACATGATCTAAAATTACATAAACCGGGCTCAGTTGAACCTTTAAACTTTTCCTGAATAGTTTTAGAATGGTCCTCAGCAATATTAGAATCATAAAACCACATTGTAAACTACACTTTACAGATTTTTACTTATGTGGCAATAGGTTTTGAATTGTCAGTAACTGACAACATAACGTGCCTGTCCCTTGGTTGAGGTTGGAGTTTCATAAGTGAATGGTAAAATTAACCAAAAGAGCAGAATAATCATATATATTATTTTCCCATTGCTGATGATACTTGAAATTTTACATCCCTTATAAAACAATTACTATCATTTTGTCAACAATAGATGGCCCCCTCTATTCTATGCTGTGAAGGGGGATGTTGAAAAACCTGTAATACAGCACAACATTTTGGTTTGTGGTGCCAAAGCAAGATGAAGAATCTGTATATTACTGTAATTTAGGAACATTATTTGAATTCAGGCCTTTCATCTTGAATAGGGAATGGCCTGAATAACTTCTCTCTTACACAAAAAGGTGCCACAGAGGCCGAGATTAAAATCTACAGACAAACTCCACCGGGCTCTGGCTATTGTCTGCAGCACAATGGAGAGGAAAGAGACAGAGCAGGGAAAGAAATGCACTGGATTTTAACACCCAGGTAATTACTGCAGTATCTCCCACTTTATATTACCAGTGAAAGTGATTTATACTGTACATTTATGACAGGGACTAGTCTTTGGGCATGGAATGTTAAAGGTGCACTATGTAACTTTCGGGTGGAGAGTTTGTCACCTTGTTTCCAAGACATGTTATTGCTTTGCTTGGAATGTTCCACAGTATATGGCACTAACCTTGTCTATCTTGCATGCTGTGGCTATAGGTCAGAAATACCATGAAAAAAAAAAAAAGCATTTTATCATATCCATGGAAACAAGGAGAGAAATGTGATTTCTAATTTGAAAAGTCTTAATATTGATGGAACAACTACTTCATTGTGGTTTTCCTGAGCTATCTAGTATTTGTAGAATACAAATAAGTCTTCGTATTGATTCTCCCGTCTGTGGGGAATTGTGGGAAATCAATTGTTAATTAATAGAGCCTCATTTCAAGGGCTCTGCAACAATTATTTTACTAATCACTTTATCTAGCAAGAAAAAGCTCAGCACACATCAAGTCCCAAAGTCTGTGCTATAGTCCCCTCCAAATGTGATGATTATGTGATTACTTTGTTGGCAAATATTTCAAAAAAGTTAAGATTATTATTATTATTATTATTATTATTATTATTATTATTATTATTATTATAGATTATATTAACCATGTGATCAACTTTTTTTTTTTTTAACTTTTGGGAGAAAATTAGACTGTGATGGGGATTGATAGTTTGCAGTGACAACATGCTGGGTGTTCTACGTGTATCTCTGAGGTGGAATGTTCAGCGGTTACCATGGTGACACATGCACACATTAATAAACACTGTCAAAAAGACTGAAGAAAAACTAAAACTCGAGAAAAAATACCAAATGGATTTAAACAACACATTTTAAGGAGCCTATGATCAATACAAGAGTTCATGGTTCTTTAGGTGTTTGATTATCATCAAACATGTGAGAGTGACTGACCCTAAAACTGATGGCTGTTTAACTGCACAAATCCAAATCATCTCACCTGTTGTAGTCAGCTAAGTCAGGTCTTTATGTCAACCTATGTCACACATTCATGATAGAATTAAATATTGTTTCTAAGGAAAGGAGAGAGCGTTTCGTGAACTTTGCCTTTTTATGCACAAAAAAATTCCAAATGTTGTGTGAAATATGTTATTTTTTACTAAATAGGTAAGGGTTAAGGTCGCAGGGCGGTCAGTGCAGGTATAGAGGCTTTTCTATAACTTTACACAGACTTATAATGGGCAATCTAAACATTGGAAGCTCAAAATAACTTTTTAGTGCAGCACTATTACCACACACAAAGAAAGTTACCAGCCATGTTTCGGGTGTCAGAAGATTTCTTAGCGTCCATTATATTTGACCTGTACGCTAATCACAAATGCTAATGATTCATTAGCATTTAATGAATATCTCTGCAGATTTGCGTTTTAAAATGCAGATGTACTTTTGTACGATTTCATTTGTTATTGTCTAAAAGTCTGCACCACAGCCTTACAGTAAAACTGAAAACTGGTTGAATATTTGAGCAATTTGTGCAGATTTTCTTTGGAGTTGACATTTGAGTATATTAGGAGTAAGAGAGGTGGTGTATAGGTCATGTATCTGGCATGAAGTGACTGACTGACTGATTGATTGGCAGGGTAATAAACAGGCATCACAATTTTTATCTTATGTTATGCTTAAAGTTATGAGAAACTGCTGGACTGGGGAGAAATACTCAAATTGTGTACATGCAAACGAATGGAATCTGATGTAATCATTATACATTGCAGTACCATCTCGAAAACAAGCAAACTATTGTTTAACAAGGAAACAGAAAATAACTCGTGTGAATTAACACTACCTTGGGACTTTACCAATGATCTGTATCTCATAACTGGGATTAATTGTCAAATTAACCATTACGCAGCAAGTTTTTCCAAATAATGCCTCTTTGTGTTTATTGGCTGCTTTCTTTTTGAACCAGTCTGTCATATCACATACAAAGGAAGTTCTGTTTCACTCCTATCTGCTCAGGACTCACCCAGAGTTTGCTCTCGTAGTAGAAAGCATCCAGCAATTTGACAATGTTGTCGTGGTCACAGGAGGCTAGGATGTCGATTTCCACCATGTAGTCCTCCAGCTCCTCCTCGCTTTTGGTGTCAATGACTTTGGCTGCAGCCAGAATGCCAGTCTGTTTATTTTGAGCCTGGAATACAATAATTACCAATATTACAAATGTATATAGCCAAATTTCAGAAGAAAAAGTACATCTATTTCAACAACTGAAGATATAGAAAAATTGTGTTGCAATTGATTTAATTTTAATGGATTCACACAGTTTGGTTGTTCTTACTCGAGAGGGCTACAGCCAATTATTGTCAGTATGGAGCAGAGTTCAGACTTTGGAGAAACAAAATCATGATTGCTTAACCCTAGCCGCAAGCAATACTTCTACAATACCTTGTCGAAACCTTCTTATCTATATTTAGTAGGAAATTCCTTTTTTAGACATTTGCTTTACACGTAATTTATTGTCCAACTTGTGGGGGCTGCCATATTTTTTATCTATTAATGTACAACTCAATAAGCATAATCGGAGTCACAACAAAGCCCAAACTACAAGCTTTACAAACAACATAACTATTTTGTTCTTAGGTAATCTCTTTGCGATTCGCTCCATCAAATCCCAAATAATGAATGAGACTCTTGTACATGGTTGATTCGTTGTGGTCAGCAGATGTGATGATCAACATAAAGTGGAAAATTCAACTGTTTGTTTTGACTTTTTGTGGACAGGATGTGCTCAATGAAGTGATATAGGATGCAGCCACTTCCTGGTGACCTAACCCTGCTTTACAATTGGCATTAGGAAACACATAAACTCTAGTCTATGCTTAACAGTAGTGTCTAATTGTTTGTTCACGTATTTCATTTATTGAAAATGTTTAGCGAGAATGAGCCACTACTACTGCAACCTGCAAAAACATGTACTGTACATAGTATTATTAACACTTCCCATGTTTCGCACAAGAATTGCAGGTTTAGTGCCAGTAAAGAGGAAACTTGTGACTGAATTAATGAGCAAGAAGATTAGGCTTAATTCAAGTACAATGGAAAGCAACAATGAGATACAGAAGAGACCAAAATAGAACTTGGCAGCTACACAAAAGATTCTCCCAGTCCCAGCCAAGTTGTTCATTTCTAGATCATAATAACTGTTAATACGTTATTGATAAAAGCTGTACTGCCATACTCTCCTTGTGTCAATCAAATATATTTCTGGGTTTAGCTTCTAATTAAAAGTGACATTTTACAAACTTTAACCATTTAAAAGATATAACTTTTGTTTGTTAATTGCTATGACAACAGTCCTAATATTTCATCACTCTGAAACCCATAAACCCCTTTGAGCTCTGAAACAAAAAGTTATGTTATGACACTGTAATTGTGTACAAATTGCAGTATGTCAAGATATGTTTTGCAGTCTAACTATCTGATCGAAGGTAGCTTTCAAATTCAAAGCCAATTGGAAAGAGAAAAGCTAACAAAAATGATAATTTCATAAATATTGGCTGTCAGCAGTGTGTCACGTGGGTTCAACTCTGGTGTGGGGTTGGAGGAAAAGGGTGGGTGGGTAATCACTATAAAACAATGAATAGAAAGCTAAGAAGTGCCTGTGTGGTGGGATTAGAATGAGTTAATCAAATGGATTTGTAGGAATCTGATTAGACGGTGAAATTGCATTACTAAGCAAGTTTTTGGAGGTCGATCATACCTTGAAGACTTTTCCAAAAGCTCCATCTCCCAGTTCTCCGATGATCTCCCACGTCTCCTCTGGGTTCTCATCCCTGCGCACGTTCTCATACTGTTTCTTCTTTTTATCAGCCTCTAATTTAAATATTTTACGGAAATTAAAGAATGACATGCTGAATAATGAGTCATCCAACCACTGATGTAACAAGAAAAGTCCGTTTTAACACATAAAACTATAAAATTTGATGAAAACTAGCTAGTCACTAAAACGGTTTGCGCTCCCCTGTTGTGCGACTAAACAAAATAAAAATTAGCTTAGCCTTAGACACGTTTCGGACCACTTCGTAAAACGCACAATGTGCAAAAAATTGCTCATTGTTAACCCCTAAAAATCTGAGGTTAACCTAGACATGCCAAAAAACTAAAGGAAATCTCTCATTGCCACTTTTATTTTAATGCAAAGTAGCGCTTAAAGCTCGCTGTTGTCCCAACTCCTGACGACCTACTATTGGCCCGACTACCCTGCGGGGATTTTCCTAAACAAAAAGAAAATAAGAAAACGTCCTTAAAAACAGGTCAATTCCACGAAAGAGTATATTCCGTGTTGGTGAATAAAAAGGCGACGATATTCCTTGATCAGCAGGTTTTAAAGCGTATAACGGGACCAAAACAGTCATCTGGTCCCTGGCATGGTAAGGGTTCAGTAATGTAGCGGATTTAGTGTCAAAGCGCGTCCACGAGTGCGCGTCCCCAGTTTCTTTCTTCGTGTCCCTCGTGTTTGACAGTTGGCGGCGTAAATTTGGTCTTTTGCTGCCCTCGTCCGTACTGGAGACCGAATATTACCATGAATACACTCTCGTTTCGCACAATAATTAAGTATATAATGTGTTATTCAAAGGCAAACGCTAAAGACCGCAATGCGTTACTTTTCTACGATGAAACGCAGAGAAATTTCGCTGCAATCTGGTTTCTTTGTGTCTGAAACACTACAACTCCCAAGATCCAATGCGGCACCAGACACGCTGGACTCATAGAGCATAAACTACAATTTCAGGCTTTGACGTGTGATTTGTATTTTATTATTTCTTCTTGGCACAATTTAAATGAATCTTAGTTAGAATTATGGTTTTATATGATCAAATCGAGATTACAGTTTTCAGGAAATATAATGTCACGTGATTTCCTCAGAGGCGTCACTTTTTCATGTTTGGGGCTTGTTGGAGCTAGCCGTTGGTGTTTAGCTGTACTTTTTTGTAAATTAAAAGAAAGTCTCTTGAATATATGTGCATAATGATATGTAGTTTATTACAATGGAACCAAAGGAAGAAATGCCCTCCATGTTATGGGGACTGGATCCGATATTTTCTGCATATGCAAGACTGTACATCAGAGATATCCTACAGATGACAGAATCCACACAAGTGCCAGGTTGGCCATCAGAAAATAAACTACCCATTATTATGAGATGATTGGTCGTTACTTTCTTTAAAAGCCTTTACTTTGTTTTTGTGTATTGTGTTTATTTTTGCTATGTGTCTTTGTTATCATCGTTGGTTTACTTCAATTACTTGTCAGGTATTTACTTCTACAACTCACATCCAATCTACAAAGTTGATGTACTAGGAATAGTGGTTTACAAAAGGGAAAGAGATGACTTCTTCTGCTATGGAGGTAAGTAACTATGGATAAAAATTTATTTCAGGTAGCTAAACACTTACTTTTCTTTCTATTTAGTGGATGACAGTACTGGAGTTATCAACTGCCTTTGTTGGAAAAATGAAAATGACTTGCCAAAAGAAGCATCTGTCCCTGGTACTTGAATAGATAATATAAGCAACAATATTATCATGCATGTGTATACATTTCTTGTTTTTTATGCTATTGCTTTATTGTCTTTAAAGGAGGTACAAAGCAAACTGGTGGAGCACAAGGAGGGTTTGATCCAGTGGAGGAGATGAGGAAGTTACAACGTGCACAGGAGATTCGATGTCATGTGGAGATTGGAGAGCTGCTCAGAGTGAGGGGACCTGTGAAAACAACAAGGCAACAAAGAGAAATCAGTGCCTCACTTTACTGTAAGTCATTTTTTGTAATAACAGAATATTGACTTGCAAAAGCAAATCAGTGAGAGAGGCTACTTGACCAAGATGTAGAAACCTCCATTTTTCATCATTTGAGACCAGGCATAGACTTAAATTGCTTTCAAGTCTTGTACATTATTTGTCATTATACTAGTGTTGTCACAATACTAACCTTTCAAACACAATTTTAATACTAAGGAATAGACTCAGTACTCAATACAGATTCCAATATCATAAAAAATATTTACACAATAGAAAATCATTTTCAACATGAAATTTTAGTACTTTCCTTTATGTAGCGTTATATCTGTGTAATCCCTCAATCCTCCAGGTAGGTTCCATGGGCTCACTAATCTACGTGGTCCTATACTTGTTCTTGATACAGTTCAAGATCATTCTCAAGCTGTTCAGGAAGGGGTCATTTCTGTACTGTGATTGTAACTTTTAGTATCAATACCTGCTCAAGTGACCCTGCATTACAAAATTGTGTACATCAGAGGGAGGATGAGTTCTAGCTGCTTTGACTTTGTACTGTATTATCCATCACAAGATCTTTGACACATCTTACGGCACATTCATAACAGTCATAACATTCATACGGTACCTTTGTGTTCACCTTTTTTATTGCAGTTGGTATGAATGACTTACTGTAGTTGCATTTCATGACCACTTTCTGTTTGATGGCAATTGTTACATGTATACAGTATTTATTACAACTCTCATGTTCTTGCCTTTTCCATTAACCAGGGTCTTCCCTTTGTAAACTGTTGCTCAGACTTTTCTTATATGAGAGTATATGTCATCCCCCATCTGTGTTTTACCCTTGTGCATCTGTGTGTGTTCCCAGATAAAGTGGATGACCCGGTGATGGCGGTACAGATATCTTGGATGATGGAGGTTCCTGAGCTCTACAGGCAGTGCTATGACAAACCACTCCAGCTACCATCAAATAACACAAGGTATCCATTTCCCAACAGTCCGGTGTGTCACGGCACTATGTCACTTTTATTCAAGATAACACAGCTGACAACTGATGAGGCCACAGACAATGTTCTGTACAGAAGCTCCAGCAAGACTAAACATAGTATTTACAAATTTGCTGTGTCAGTATAGTTTTGTTTATAACATAATATTACCATTATAAAACTTTTAAAACTGTTGTCAGAGAGTAGCGAAGCGAGATGTATAGATAAATGGATAATGATATAATTGTATTTTTTTGCAATCAAATATATGCAAATTTCGAACATATAGATGATTTAAAAAAATCATTTAATAAATTAATTAAATCCTTCAGAAAAGGGCACACGGTTAATTTAACAGTATTGTGAAATACTTGGACCTCAACCAAGACATTTACAGGCATGTGTTTGAACATTTCTGATGGATTGATAAAATATTGTTGCCTGGCAGTGTCATTCCTAGATTTCATAAACACTTTTATTGCTAAAATATTGTCTACTTATTATCATTGGAATAACCCAAAAATGTTAATTTATTTCATTATCAATATTACCGTTTTAATACTCAATCAAGGCGCGTATTGGATATTTCCATAGTCCACTCCAGGCTGACTGTTTTACTGTGTCGACTCCTGACAATAAACAATAAAGTCCTGAACATGGTGGCACCATCGTTAAACCTCAAAATATGTACTGGAGAAACTTGAAGTGTATATTGATCTTCTGTATCATTTACCAGTGCATCTGTCAGTTCCACAAGTAAGGCTGTCAACATCATCCAGGATTTCCTAAACCAGAAATCTGTGGCAAAGTTCAGACCTTACGATGTTCAAGAACTTTTGCAGCCTCTCGTCTTAAGTCAGCTCAAAGCTACATCAGGAGATCAGGTAAAAAGTACAGAAATGTTGCACAGCATTGGTTTCTATTATGTTTTTTCTTCATGTCAGTGCATTTATAGTCTAAATTGAAGGGTTATCACTACTAATTCTTTGATTGAAATAGCTTATAAAGGTTCACTACGTATATGTTGGTGTGTTAAACATGCATGAATTAAATAAAACACAACTCCGGGTATGTTTGTGATGAAGAAACAACATTATAACAGAGATCAGAAAATGGCGTAATATGGGCCCTGTCAGTTTAATGATCATGGAGACAACGGGTGGTGGACCCTCCACCATAAAAGTTACTGCCACTTTAAAAAAAAAGTCTATTTAATTTAATTTGCCACAATCACAAATTATCTAACTTAAAATAATAACCCCACAATATTGTTCAAAGTTGAGATATTATTAAGTCACAGGTGTACCGAAAGCATGTGTTGATTTCCTAAATATCTTTCTAAAATATTGCCCACTTGTAGTTATTTTATTATTTGTTTTATTAAATAACTTGTCTCCGGTTCCGTTGCAGGAACCTGTGGCTGGTCCATCTGGTTACCAACAGCTACGGCAACTTCTGAAAGAGGCGCTGCAAACTCTACAAGATGAAGGCTTTATATATTGCAAGGTTAAATCCCAGGATGAAGTCTACTCTGTGAGGATAACTTCAATACTTTAAAGTCTAAGCACAGTGTTTCACTTCTCTCTAGATTTAATGTGCTGTTCTGTCTTCAGGTGACTGAGCAGGACAAAGAACTTGTCATTGCAGTGAAAGATGTCATCCGCGAGGACTCAAAGCGAGAAAAATGCAAGTTTAACTAATCGAATTCTGAACTTTTCATTTGATTGACACTTGCATGCTTCTTTGCTGACTTTCTTAATTATACTGTCAAAGAACTAATTAGCAAAACAATTACTCCTACTTAAGCCATTATGTTAATTCTTTCGTTCTATTATTTTCACAATGGCAGTCAGAATGGGGGGTGTAGTTCGCAAACCTGATAGACTTTTTTTCTTGTACTGTAGATGCAGAGAAGGGATGTCACGTTCTTCACATCCTGTCAGCAGTGAGGCAGCGCTATAGCCTCAATTTGAGTAAAGCGGCGCTGGAGCTGGTCCTCAAATCATTGGAGTATAACAGTGACATTATCAGCTGCAGCGACAGTTATTACACAATGCTTTAAAGCCACCACTCTCTCAATATGTTGTGCATATGAATCAGCCCTATATAAGACCACCAAGTGAGTATTTGTAAATATGAAGATATTTGTAATGCTTTATTTGGATGAATTATGCAACTGAGATGGTTACAGACAGTTTTACATACTACTTTAGTTGGCTATATAACTTGAATTTAGCTGGTATTATAAAAGTCAGTGGTGTGAATACGCCACTATTAAATTATTATGTGTAACTATTAAACTACACAATCACTTTCCAAATTCAAAGACTGAATTATTGTTATCCATGGATTTCAGAAAGTTGAAAATGTAGGACCATTGCCATAGCAATATACAATTTTGTTTTGAATAGTGAAATGTCCCTACAGAAAGTATGGAACCCCATGAATAGGGAGCACCTGCTTGTCTCCATGGAAATGTTATTGTTTGCCTGGAATGTTCTTGTATTTTGTCAATTAAAGGTGTTATAGATGAAAAAACAAAAAAGCTTGTTGCTTTATTCATGTTGCTTCTCCACAGATCTGACCTGATTTATCTTTATAGTTATGCAAGTTGAATGAAATACTGTGGAATATTTCAGTCAGAGCAATAACATCTGACAAGCTGGTGACGTACCCTCCACTAGAAAAAGGATGTCATGTACCTTAAACATAACACGTTGATATCTAGGCCTAATCATCCTAATACAATAAAGCAATGGAAGTACATCACCATCTGGAGAATCTGGGATGAATTGCCCCACCAAAAGTTCCCCTCTTATGGTTATTATAGTTGTTGGAGCATATCACTGTAGAGATCTGCATATTTTAATCGTGATTTGTGTTTATGCCACAACAATGACAGTGTAACTTACTCAAGGTCCAGTCGGCTCATTGACTTACACCGTGGCGTACGCAGGGGGGCAGTATTTAGTTGTTAATTGGCTCTTTCACGTGAGGCTCGCCGCAGCTGATTGGTCGCCTGTGAAACATCTGTATCCATAGTTGAGTTGCCCGTGTCTCCGGCCAGAAAGCGCCTTCACATGATTCAGTGCATGCGGAGTGTCAAACTGTACACGAGGCTTCAACAGGAGCGGGATCGGACTGTTCCCAACCGGGGACTGGATGGTCTGCGTAAAGATTTAACCTATATTAGGCTAATAATGCTCTCGACCTCAGAGAGAAAGTTATCGGGACTGAAATGGAGGATTTGATGAGCCTGTTTATTAGCTTTGTTTGCGAACACGCCACAAATAACACGCTTCTTATTGCTGTGGCCGAACTGAATGCTTATTGAAGTAGCCCTGTGTTGCGAAGACGAGCTCAAGCCCATCCCACCCCGTCCCCAAATTCGCTGCGCCTGCTTCACGCAGGAGGCGTTTGGCGCTGGATTTGCCGGTTCTGAGACCACAGTGCCGTCCAGGTACAGGCTACCAATGCCCCTCTTCTGCAGACACAAAGGAAGTCGCTTTACATTTTTGTATTTTTATGGTGACCATCTTCCTTAGCACGCAGCTGCTGTTGTCCAGTCCGTGTCTGCATGTAGCCTGAAATCGTTGCATGTCTGCATTTCTGCTGTGGGTGTCCCAGCGCCACGGACCAGCGCGAGCCTCTCGGACTATTGATAAGTTTTCAATCACATAGATGCTCGTTACGTCAGTGGAGGGACGTGAGAGCCTCGGATACGGATCATCTCTTCACGGAGCGTTGAGCTGTTAGATGACACGATGCGTGTTGTGTTTTCTCTTTGCTGATACAGTTAGCTGATCTGGAGCTGCAGCAGCTGCGTGCCCGCCGCTTATATGCATAGCCTTTGTAGGATCAAGATGCAGTTTCGGACTGTGTTGGACGTGAAAGTGGTGGACGTGGAGAAGAGGCGCAATCCGTCCAAGCACTACGTGAGTCTCATCTTCTGTGGCACCCACACACCTCGTCCCAAAACTGTGTCAGCAGTGGCCTGTACGCAGCCACAGCATGGCACTATAAATGCACTATTTTCAATTATGCCAACGTGAGCAATTCTGCAGGCTAAATGTTCAGAGGCTTTAGGCTACACCACTTCATTTGTAGGTCCTATATTTTCATAACTGATTATTTGTCTTCAGACATGAGCTGTCATCATTCACACTACTGCCCGTAGGATCATAGACTTATGTGTAGAACTCAACTGCTCTTAGTGGCTTGGTGGACATTTAACATATACCCTGCATATTCTATTTTAGACATTAATGCCCTGATGAAAAGTTTTTGTTGCATAGATGTCACCTAAGTCACACACTTTGGAGTCGTCGTTTCATCCTGAGCAGTCGTAGTCCTATAGTGCTAGAACTTTGTTTGGAGTTCATAATTAAATGTTATGAGTAGGCCTATTAAAATGTAGGCTACACTAGTGTCAGTTCAGATAATTAAACCCAAATATCTGCATAGCAACAGCCCAGAGAATAGCCCAATGCCACGATCTCTCACTTATGTATGTTTTTATTGGTTTATACAGCACAGGAGGAGTGACTGTAGTGGCCTGCTTCATCAATACAACACTTGTTCTCTTGTTGGGCCTGTGGTCTTCCAGCTCCAGTTCAGCTTCTATTTCGAGCTCATAAACTAGTTGTAATAAATGTCTGCTGAAAAGAACATAATCTTTTTCATATGCAATTACCGTTGTGTGTGCCCCTGGGCTGTAGGGCTGTAATTGCTTATGAGCAGTGACATGCAGACACAATGAGCCCACATCTACTTTAAAATCATGTTATTGCTTCGTCTTGTTTCCAATCAAACCTCTAAATCACAAGACCCAGAGCTAGTGCTTTTGAACTGGACATGGGAATCCTGGCTTGTCTGAATGTTACAATAAGTTGTTTATAAATTTATGACTGACCATCCAGCTGAAGCTGAACCCTGTTCAGGGTTATTATAGCACCGTGAGCCTAAAGAACTGTGGACTTCCGTGGACTCCCATTTGCATCCCAGTGGAATGTTCTCTTTGAGTATCCATCAAGTACGTGCAGCATCATAACATGCCCAAAACTCATTGAAAAGTAATTCTGGTCAGTAATATCATACGACTTATTGATAATCACTTAACAAGCATTGTTGGGCAAACTCATTTGGGCTCCAAAATGACAGAAAAGCAACAAACATAATTAAGAACCCAAACCATTCAAACCAGCCATCATTTGGCATGCAGAAAATGTTTATAGTAGATAGAGACATTAGTCACTGCTGAGAGCAGACTCAAACTCATGGCATATGCAATGTCACTAGAACTACTGACCCACATGGAAATGGGGCAGTTTAACATTTCTAGTGGTAGTTATGTAGTAATAGAAAAAAAAATTGAGTTGGAGTTCACACTTGTAGACTCTGATGTGCAACCATTTCTCCTGCATAGATCAAAATGAAACAGAGCTTTGGCAAAAATATAGTTACCGTAGATGAATTCCCTTCATGTTAAAACTGCTGACTATATATTTCAGCACAGAGTCTTGAATTACATTGTCTTTTGCATTACAATGATAAGTCACAGTTCTGTAATAAGTATCACTTGTGTTGTGGTGACAGCATGTTTATTCTGTATTCTGTAATTAAACACTGCTGTTTGCTAGGCGATGATACTGACTACAGGATGGGTAGCAAAAGTGGTAAGGCCAAATCCTGCAGCTAGGTGGTCCTGAACATAAACAGTTAATGCAAGGTCCCTAGCAGTAAAAACTACCCTTGCAAGTAGGCTACAAATTTTGTTACTCAAGTCATAACTATGTAAACACAGATTCAGAGCAGGCAAGCATGGTTATGTCACTGTAGCTGCTGTAGCTATGCTGACTTGAGCATATGATCTGTAGTCACTATACCAGTACAGTTTAACATTGCTTATTATAACTGAACTGTCATAGCAGACACACTCACAAGATACTTTTGTTCTGTTTATTTAAATTTACTTTGTAGGTAGTACTGTGCTAGTAGTGCTGTGTTTGTTGGACCTGTTGTGGAGAAGCATATCAGTGCAGTTAATATGTAACCGGAGCTTGTGCTGGGCTGTAGCATACACTGATTGGACCTGGCTCTCAGCGGAACGGTCTATGCCCTAGTTTCCCCAGTTACTCTGTCTCATGGGACAGATCCAGCCCTTGTGAGAGGAGAAGCAAAGGACACTGCAGTTTGTACCAGTTTGTACCATAGCCTGTATATAAATGGACATGGGTAACCCGCTTTCTCAGCAGGAAGTGAGCATGGGGATGCTTCCTGCTCCATCGACTCTGCTTTCAGTTGACTTTACATTGAAAAACTGTCACCCGTCTCTCTGTAACTACTGCAGAGAGCCTCATCATTTTGGTCTTAAAATGTTCATATTAATGCGCTCTATATGATCCTGGTGTTTTTATTTAGCTATTTTCCATATTAGAAATTCGTATTCCTAATATGAAACTCGGTTCCTAATCAAAATTTGTTGCAGCAATTTGAATGGGAACAATTAGTAAATCACAAAGGTTTCAGTTATCATAATTTCTTCTGCAGACAACAAAATATCCTTTTGTATTCGGCATAAAAACTACTAACCCTGTAGATTTCTATTTGATTGAGATTAATCTCACAGTCCTACCATCCACCAGAAACGTTGCACAGTGCTCCTTTAATGTAATACTTCCTTTTCCTTGCTCTGGGAGCGCTGGGCTGCACCACTATAGTGACTGTTGTGATAAAAGTGAAAGCAGAGTTGGCCACAGCTCTGTTTACTTTATACTTGTGTTTCCCTTACAACTCCCAGTCCCATAACATTTCATTTTCAGGAGGCTTCCGTGCTGCGTTCAGGCCCAGACGGTAGGACGGTGTTGTTATTTGGTGCCATAAAACATGTCTTCGGAGACCTGTTCCCCTCTCAAATATTTATTGGCCTTTCAACACAGAGTGATATCTGGCTGAAAGGAGTCCCTGCTTTCAAATGCTCACCCCCAACAGAAAGATGCATGTGGTGGAGCGGGTTTATGAGTGCTTTCTGTGATTTTGGCTATTGTTTGAGAAAGCTTCACGATTGGCTTTGAACCTTTACGGCCCCTGTGAATTTGGGAACTTGTATTTGCTGCTGTGATATGGAGAAGGACTTGGGCACTGGAGAACATTTAGGGTTTTGATTTGTTTATAATAGAAGCTGGAGGTTTTTTTTTTTTTGTATAAACACTGGCACTAAACATGCCTCATCCTGTATAGAGTAAAGGAAAAAAAAAAAAAAAGAACATTTTAATCATGCTCATGTGACACATCTATAGTGATGAGCAGTTTTAGGTTATAACTCCTCCCTCAGGGCAGAACTAATCTCGCTCAGGGCACTCAGGGCAGTATAAATTCTAGCTTCTCAGTGCAGCACTTTCAGATTAAAAATACCTTCTGGATGGCAATCATTATGTCTCAATTTCAAAAACAGTGTCATGAAATTTTGACACCAAAAATACTGATTAGTGTTAGTCATAGTCTAACTTTTGCCCACCACATTCTTAGTATAAACCTGTGGGAAACACAGTTTATGCTCAGCAGCGTAGTTTAGCTTACAGTACTATATAATAGCAATCCAGTTTTGTATACCAAATGCTGTAGATCTACTTATTATGCCTGTTTCAATGTATGGATACTGTAGAGCATATTCTAATTTATATTTCATTACATTCATAGTAATATTTTCTGTTGCAATGGGCTATATCACATTTAAAAATATAACTGTATGTATTTTATCACATTATAATATTGGACATAAAATTAAATCTTCCCATTGTCTGAGTTTTTGTCTGCGCACTCCTCACTATATGCAGTGTCCTGTTTGTGATATGGCCTCCGACTGGCTGAAGAGGATCCATAATGTCGCAGTCTGCATTGGTCCCACTGTTATTACTGAGTTGTCTTACACATGCTGAGCCCTGTCGTCACGCCCACAGCACCACCAGATGTTGTTTGTGACTTTGTATTTGTCTTCTGTTCTTCAAAAGAGGACAATAGCAGTTCAGTGTTGTCTTTTGCTGATATCTGTTGTTCAGTAAGATTGGCCCATACCCTTCTGGCATTTCTCTTTTGACATGCAATTACATCATCATAAAGGGCCGTGCACATGAGTGGGCATTGGGTGGCCTAAACTGGCTTCTACATTGGATTGTCATGGAGAAATTGGACTTGGATAAACTTGATAAAATTGATATTCACATTAAAACAGCAACAGCTACACACCAAACCCTGTTGAATATAGCCTAACTGTAATGATGTAACTGTGAGATTATCAGATTTAAAAAACGGTATTGAAACTGGTATATATCTTTTATTTCAATAAGTCAGTTAAAATGACAAATTCTAATTTAGCTCCTTATTCATTTTATGAACATTTAAGTATGTTCTGTTTTATTAAACTGTAGTGTAACAACACAGTATTGGGAAGTATTGTTTCATTCCTGTAAACAAGTAATAGACAAACTGACCAATGCTTAATCTTTTCACCATATCGACTGTCATCCTTAAATCTCAATGAGAGACCGATTTTTTTTGTTGTTTTTGTTTTGGCTAACCTGCTGAGTAAAGAATATTCATAAACCTCAATTGGAACACTTTAATGCAAAGAGATAACTGGACAAAACATGACTACACAGCTCTCCTATAAGGGTGTGGTACAAAAGGGCTGTGGGTAAGTTTGTAGTATATTTAAATTGCATAATTTGGGTATAATAATAAAAATTGGCCCAAAAATATCTGCAGTTTGGATTGTGAACAATCCGCATTGGTCATGGAAAAACATATCTGTCGATCTAGTATAAAATTCATGATACTATTGCTAAGAGTAATACTTGTTATGGGAAATTGGTTACTAGCATCTTTATATAAGTGTAACCGTTCGGCAGATTTGCAAGAGTTTTAGTAAATGAAGATGAACGTGTCTCGCTTGAGGTCCATTTTGTGGGATGAACAGATAGCCAGGGAAATTGGATAAAATGTTATTAGACCGAATTCCTTTAGCAATAGGAGACCGCTCAATAAAAAGTCTGTGAATACTGTATGTCCAAAGAATGACAGTGATATCCAGAGGTTTACAAATGAAATATGTTACTTGTTACCATGGAGTATGACATAAAATTAGTGTTAAAGAGGACAAAGTACATTTTTTGAGTATGTCATTTTAAAGTAGAAATGATTCATTTTAACAAATACTTCTGCTTTTTCTGAAAAGTGAAAATATGAATGATAATAAGTTCTAAATAAGTAGCAAAAAAGATAGCAAGAATCAAGTGTCAAATAAGGCATATTTATATAAATGTATGAAATGAAAATGAATGAAAAATGAGAAAAATAAGAAATAAAATAAAAAATCTCAGCTATATACAAGAGGTCATATAGGAAGACAGTGCAACAGTGATATGATGATTGGCAGGACATAGGGTTATCCATTACATAAGGGTGAGTTGTCCTGTATCTCTCATTGTTTGAGTGGAGCTGTAGGAGCCTGCTGGAGAATGCGCTCCTCTGTCCCTCTATAGTCTGGTGCAGGGGGTGAGCAGGAGTGTCCATGATGGAGAGCAGTTTGTCCAGTGTCCTCCTGTCCCTCGCTGTGAGAAATGTCTCCAGCTCACAGCCGATCACGTAACCAGCTTTATGGATCAGTTTGTCAATCTGCCCAATGTCTCTCTTCCTGGTGCCGCTCCCCCAGCAGACCACAGCGAAGTACAGGGCGCTGCTCACCACAGACTGGTAGATCTCCAGTAACTTGCTGCACACATTGAAAGACCTGAGCTTTCTCAGGAAGTAGAGTCTGCTCATGCTCTTCTTGTACACAGCATTACAGGTGTCCCTCCAGTCCAGCCTGTTGTTCACATAGACGCCAAGGTACTTGTAGCAGTCCACTATTTCCACATCATGGCCCTGAATGGTGACAGGCTCCACTGATGTCCACTTTCTCCTGAAATCAATCACCAGTTCCTTGGTCTCGTCAACATTCAGGAGCAGATGGTTTGCCTGGGACCACTCCAGAAAATTTGCAATTAGTGTCCTGTACTACATCAGAGAACTTCTGCAGATGGCAGGACCTGGAGCTGTACTGGAAATCAGTGGTGTAGAGACTGAACAGGAACAGAGACAGGACTGTACCCTGAGGGGCTCCTACATTACTGACCACAGTATCAGAAAGGGTGCTCCCCAGTCGCACGTGCTAAGGCACCCATCCTGAGCAGCTTCTCACTCATTAGAAAGGGCTGGATTGTGTTAAAGGCACTGGAGAAATTGAAAAACAATATTCTCACAGAACCCTTAACACCGTCTAAGTGTGAGTGTGCCCGGTGAAGGAGATAGATTGCAGCATCTTCCACACCTAATTGGCACTGGTAGGCAAATTGTAGAGGATCCAGGGATGGTGCCACCAGGGGTCTGAGCTGAGCCAGAACAAGTGTCTTTAACACTTTCATGACATGAGACGTCAAAGCGTCTGAAGTCATTAAGTCCAGATAGGATAGGCTTCTTGGGCACTGGCACAATGCAGGAGGTCTTCCATAGCACCGGTATCCTTTCCAGCTTCAGACTCAGGGTGAAGAGAAAGTGCAGGATCCCAGTGAGCTATGCTGCACATGTCCCCAGCACATGGGGGTTGTCTTGGTCTGGTTCAGGAGACTTGCTTAGATGAACTTTCTCCAGTTGTCTTCTCACCTGCGCAGGTGACAAGGACACTGGGCTGGGTTCCTCTGTTGGGGTGGGGGTAGGTGTGGGAGCAGAGGTGATAGGCTGATGAATGGCTATCAGAGTGGTCTGTGGTGAGGTGGGGATTGGGAGTCTGGGAGGTGAAGAGACAGGGGCAAATTGAGTAGATTTGACCTGTCTGGGCTGTTGTATTGCTGTTTTGTTCTGGTGTTAAAGCCTGTGATGGCCTTCATACCTTGCCACACGTCCCTGGTATTGTTTTGCTGGAGTTTTGCCTCCAGCCTCTTCCTGTATGCTTCTTGACTCTGAGCTAGACCTTCAGCTGTTGCTGTACCCTCCTCACCTCATCCTTATCACCAGAGTTGAAGGCCCGCTTCTTCTGATTAAGTAGATCCTTCAGCTGGCTGGTGATCCAGCACATGTTGTTGGGGTAACAGCAGACAGTGCGTGTGGGGACACCTGCATCCTTGCAGAAGTTGATGTAATCCGTTATACAGTCCATCATGCTGTCGATGTTGTCCCCATGCGGCAGGCAGAGCACATTCCAGTCTGTGGTCTCAAAGCAGTCCTGGAGGGCATCGCTGACTTTCGGACTCCACTTCCTTACAGTCCTAGTGGTGACAGGCTGCCTCTTTACTGCAGGTACATACTGAGGTCTTAACAGGACAAGGCTGTGGTCTGATCGTCCCAGTGGGGGCAAAGCATTGGCACTGTATGCCTCCTCTTAGAATTGGCATACAGCAAGTCTATTGTCCCGATTTTTACAATCCACATACTAGTGAAGTGTGGGTAAAAAAAAAACTGTCCAAGGAAGCATGGTTGAAGTCACCAGAAATTTCTAGTAGGTCCTCCGGATGTTTTGACTGCAGCCCAGCGACCACAGTGTGTATCCTGTCACAGGTAGCATCTTCATCTGCTGAGGGAGGGATGTAAACTCCAGTGAACAGGACAGAAGTAAATTCCCTTGGTAAATAATATGGACACATTCCCAAAGCCAAAAGTTCAATGTCCAATGAAGAGATACGCTCCTTCACAGTATGGTCAGGATTATACCACCTCTTATTCATCAAAACAGCAATCCCACCGCCGTTCTTACCGCTAAGGTGAGTGTCTCTGTCCGCACGCACAGTCTTAAAGCCTGGTACAGATGGAAGATAATATGAAGCCAGGTCTCCGTGAAGCACATGATACTGCTGATTGTGTACTTCCTTTGGGTCTGAACAAGTGCACACAGTTCGTCCATCTTAATTCCCAGTGACCTTACATTCCCTATCAGAACTGAGGGAACCGTAGGCTTGAATTTCCTTCTTCACTGTTTCACTTTCACTCCAGTGCGACATCCTCTGCATGTCCTTAGTTCCACAGGAATGTCAGGCTTAACTCCAAACCGCACTGGAGACTTAAACAGTGAAAGAAGGTGCTCTCTGAAATACACAATAGACTGTCTGCACTGCTGGGCCAAACAGAAAAAAACAAAGGCCAGCAAAAATCAAGGAAAAAATACAAAAACGCCCAAAAACATGGTGAGTGTTTTATTGGATGGATAAAGTAAGTAAAAATAAAATAAAATCTGCAAACAGGAATAACTTAAAAAAGGTAGAGGTTTTTAGGAATTTTTCAGGAGGTACTGTGACCCTGCTGCCACTCTCTCAGGCGCTCAGGTTGTGAAAAGGTATTTTAACATTCATTCTTGCCAAGAATTTTATATGAAGTCAAGTCAGAGCAAGTGCGTTTTAAACCACACCTTTTATTTTATCAAAACCACTGAGGTGTTGTGACAGCATTTGTCGTCCGTGGAAACCGATCCACATCAGCTTTGTTCATCCCAGTGGAAAGTTAGAGGGTCCTTAAGTACATTGTTTTAGTTATACAGACCACAATTTTAGGGTTTCACTTCCCCATAAATACCAGTGCCAGCCCAGTCCCAGCCACAGCAAACATGTTGGTCATAAAGTTTGATAACAGTCAGCTACTGGGAACACTTTCATACCACAGTACAATTTGACAGACAGTGAAATGGTCAGATTATTCCAAACAAACAATTTTATGTTGAATTATATATTATCTGTTGTCATTCAAAACATGCTTGGTGCTGTTTGAATAATTCTGCACATAGAGCTGCCAGCCTTTTGAATAGGGCTGTGCTATTAATCAAATTTTAACTGAGATCGAGACTGAGTCATTTCTAACCATATTTTTAATTGAGAGGTCCACAGTCAAGCTTTGGAGTTCAGACTTTGAAGTAAGGTGGTGTTAAAGGTGCACTATGTAACTTTTCCGGTGAAGGATCCGCCATCTGCTTGTCTCCATGGAGATGCTGTTGCTTTGTCTGGAATGTCCCGGGATGGCATTTAATATATCCATCTTACATTTACTCAGTAACACAGGTTTTTATTGACTTAAAAACTTGCATTCTTACTGTGAGTGGGCTCTCCTCTCCTTAGATCTGACATGTAACTTAACTTGGCCCTGTGGCACCTGCTGACTCTGTACAGATAAATAAGTGTAATGCCATACTGAAGAACATTCCAGGCAACATGTCCATGAAGAGAAGCTGGTGATGTTTCCACCCGAAAAGTTACACAGTGCACCTTTAAATAGTAATTATTAAAAGTCTGTTTGGATCATGGAAATGTATGTAAAATTGCTTTCGATAAGACAAAATAAAATAGATTTGAAAATTGTGTTTTTCGTTTTTGTTGTCTTATTGCTGTACCTTTTGAAAGTTAAAAATCCTTGCCCCCCAATATTGCTCCTCTGTTGATAAAGTCCACTCAACTTCCTTAGACTCATTCTGACCATTCAAATTTCCTTTCCACTCCAATAACTACAAATAGTTAGCCTGATTTAAACCACTTCAGCTGCAGCTGCTACTACATATGGCTAAAAATAAAAAGTGAAGAAATTTTAGCCATGGAATCATGCACGGAAGTGGCTAACTTAGGGGACTAAATCCAAAAACCAGTTTTCTGGGAACTCTTGAGGTCTTCATGCCAAAGTGAACATATCCCTTATTCCCCACAATTTGCCTAACTTTAGTGACATTTTGGTTGGCTGCTACTATGTGGAAGAAAGAATTGTGTTTTTCTTGCAAAGTAACTTCACAGGAATATTAGAACTAGTGACCGTATTATTCCAAGTTGTGGTTTTGTGGGGGAAAGGCCTGTCTGTCTCCTTTCATTTCTAAATCTGTTTTTTTTTTTTTTTTTTTTTTTTTTTAGCTCATGGGTTGCTTTCATGGTCTGAGACTGTAGCGTGCGTCTGTTTTTCAATACAACTTTAAATTTAGTGGTTTAGGCGGGGTTCAGTGCATTTAGTGGCTGGCTCTCTGCTCCCTCACTGGTCTCACTTGTAACTGGGCTAGACTCCTGGTTCTCATCTCCTAGTTCTCCACTCAATCTGTAAGTCAATATTTGCATTATTATATTGTCATTTATCTTCTGTGTCTATTGCATATGTTTGGAATAGAGAAGTAGGTCAGGTGGAGTTCAGAATTAGGTCAAATTTGAGACAATTTTATATTTCAGCCCTGCTTCTGCTGGGGAGGTTGAGAGTGTAGACTGTTCCATGTCTGGTTCTCCTTTAGACCAGAATCTATATTTAATTCACTACAGTCTTTTTTCTTGGTTGCGTACTAAAATTTAATATTCTTTGCTTAGATCTTGTTGTTGTGGTTCACCTTGACGATTGTTTCATTTAGTGTATTAAAAGTTTTGCTTAGAGAAACATATCAGAGGTTGTACTTAGTTTGCATTGAGTCCCTGCACAGGCTATAAACTTGATTTTTAATATGTTTTGATAGAAGCAATAATGTAATCAAAGACCAATTTGTACTCTTGTAAGACTGAATGCATCTTTGCTTTTGTGCATGAATAGGGATTTTGTTGTTATTTCCCCTCTTCCACAAGAACAGCAGATGTAACCAAGGCTTATTCTCACTATCTGGGACACTGAAGCCCCCAAAGCCCTCCTTGTGTTTTTTCTTTTTGTACGTCTTGCATTTATGGATCCATTTTTTGGGTCCTTTTGTAAAGAAACCCGTCACTTTCTAAATGGAGTATTGACATGTGAGTTGCTGTGAAAAACTAATCTTTCATCAAAAATCCAGCTCATTATTTACTACAAGGAGCAGCGTTTCTTTCAATAGCAGTAATTACAGATGTAGTCTACTGCGGACTCCTATAGCTAGTGTAGTGAATGGCGACTTGGCTTTTCACTGTTAAATGTTCCTTGTCATGTTCCAGTTATATATGTGCACAGCCATGTGAATCATGCCTCAAGGGGGAGCTTTCATGCTGCTGTTTTGCATATATTGAGTATATTACATTAAATCTGGCCTTTTATATGCTTGTATATGACACAGTGAGGGCCTGCCTATATACATAATGGTGGAAAGTTTCAATACTTGATTTGCTTGTTGTTTTTGACACAATTCTCATTTATCCAGGCATGGGAATGACACAAAGTGTTCTACAGAGATAATGTTAGATTTAAAGCCTATAGAATATTGTAATTTTTCAGATAGTAGCGGGTTGTAATTTAGACTGAAATGATTTATTGATGTGTTTGTTGTGATTTCAACACATGCCTTTTGTTCTGTAAAGTACTTTAAATTACTTTGTGTTGAGTAGTTTTAAGGTTTATTTTTTTGTTTTTCTTTACCAACTAAATATGCTCTATGTAATAGTTATGGTTTTGCTTGTTTTTCTAAAGTTATTTCAAAACAGTTCATATATTTAGTTTTACATAATGTACTGTGCTAATTTTGTATATGAACATATGGCAGCCACATTACTTCCTAAATGGTATTTTACTGAGCCACATTTTTTTTCCTGAAAATCTCCAGCGGGTGCATTTGGATATACTCTGAGTCAGACCTCAGCATGACGGACTATTTTAGAGGTTGCATGACTGTGTGCAATTCCTTAGCTGAGGCACAAAACTGGCACTTTTGCTCCAACTATCAATGTTCATTAAAGTCAAAGAATCATTCTCGTCTTAATTTCAGTAGCTCCTTTTAGTGTATTTGGTAATGAAAAGGCATTAAGGTTTTCGTGATATTTTGGGATTTGGTTAGACCATGGATTCTGCTGGTTGGGTGTTCCACTGTGGTTTTGTATCACATGCATCTGCTGTTGGGCTTGAGACCTTTTTATTAAGGCCAAAAGCCTTAATAAAAAGGTCTTAACTTTGGACACTTTTTCTTCTGATATGAATGTTGGAAAATGGTTACTTTTACTCACCTACTTGTTGTAGTACTTGTTGTATTTGAAGTACATAGTCATAGTCATAGTCATAGTCATAGTCATAGTCATAGTGGTAGTCATAGTAGTACTTCCAGTAGTAGTTATAGTAAAAGTCGTAGTAGATCTTCCTCTTCACATCAACACTGATTGCTTTTAATTCAATAATTTACAACTCCACTAACCCAAAATTCCAATTATCACAGCACTGACAATAGAAGTGTCTACTGGAAACATGCCCTCCTTTATCTGCCTGGAGGTTTTGTCTTGTTATTTAGTCCATTGTGGCCTGCCTCATAAATAACAGCACTGGGATATTTTCAGTATACCCAAATACTGCCAAAACGAATGCGTGACTTACAGCATTACATAAAACCCAATGTGACTTAAGGACACTAGAAGACATGGAAATTAGCTTATTTTATGTGTAAATTTTTGTTAATGAGTAAAAACACCACATTTGGCATATGCAAAGTAATGCAAAGTAGATGTTAGCGCCTTAGTAAGAATACTAGCGGCCAGTGTAGTAGACATTTTGTGACGTTTGGGATTTTGTAGCAGTGCAGCACCCCAGGGAGCCCATTTTGAAAGCAATAAATGCCAAAGCTAATCGCAGCAGACGCCCCGCTGTGCTAAGAACAAATTTGACAGTGTAGTGTGACTGTGACAGCCTGTGATGCCGGTAGCACTGTTTGCATGGCACTGAACAGAACGCAGTGGCTCCTCTCCAACTGCATCTGAACCCGGGCCAAGTATAACAGGGCCTTTAACCTTCTGCTGTGCTGGGGAATGCGGTTTGCTCGTACAGTCAGTTAACCTATTATAACTTAATGTATTATAGGACAATACAATATATAGAAAAAATGTCATATGTATGTTTGATTTTGCCTAGAATGGTCCACAATATGGCATTAAATGTATCTTCTATCACTGATTTCATTGTGGGAAACAGTGAGTGGGTCGCCTCTCCGCACACCTGATCTGTAACTTGAGTGCTTTTTTTTCTCTGGAGATAATTTTAATGCTATACTGGTGAAATACTTGTCAAAGCAATAGAATTTCCATGGGAACAAGCAGCTGGAACACCCTCCACTGGAAAAGGTGCATAAACTAAAGGACTGTTCCTCTTCAGCTTAAAGTCTGTGACAAAGAGAGACACAGTTGAAGAAATGTCCAAGTATATTCCGCTACTGTTTCACTTCACACTGGATAGCACTGACTTGATGCTAGGTGATTTCTATTTGCAGCGCATTGGCAGTCTGTCTACGTCTTGTTTTATTCAGACAGACTTTAGGAGTTATTTTGTCTTTATGTCGAGTACACCCCAGACGTCTATGTTTTTCATGTGCTTCTTTGATACAATAACAACAAAACAGCATGGGCCATTTCCAGTTGCTGAACGAACAATAGTGAAGAATTGGGTCACAACAATAAACTTGTTTTGGAAGTTTAGTGTTGTGTCTTACCTTGACTCTCGTGTTGCTTTTGATTATGTAAATGGATTATGTTGGTAAGTGAGAAACAGGTTAATGCCCATTGTAAACATAATTGTGATCTATAGATTAGTTTAATTTAGAGTCAATTTTATTCACATTTGTCTTCTTTTGAGTTAGTCCATATTGAGAACTTAATTTCTAGTCAATATTTGGCCCTTTTTTGTTTTTACCTTTTTTAGCCTATGATGCTCTGATAATTTGGCTTTAAGTACATATCAGCCAATACCTGATATCTGCCGATACCAGTGCAGAGACTGAAAATATAATTTATTTCCTTAGTTAAACACAAAACAGCCTATGGTAAAAGTGTGTTTTATAACTGTTATTTATCATTTAAAATAATTACAGAACATTTCTATCAATATGAGACATTTTGGCCCAACATTGGCCAGCAAACTGTCTTATTACATTTTATTTATAGACTACAATGAGACTGGCTGAACCTATATCTTGGACTCCACTAGAATCTTCAATATTGGTGCTGATAATTGATACAGTATCGTATTGGTGCTTCCCTACAAAGTTTAGCCCCTAACTCCTTACACCCCGAGTAGTACAGTTATAGGCCCTTTAAATGTTTTACTGTTGAACTAAAACAAGATGAATAATACTGCTCTTAAACAAACTTACATCATTTTTAATCTAACAAACTGCTGACCCACAATAATGGATCTCTTCCAAAATGTATCTACTTAAATAATTTACTATCATATTTCTTTTAAACATCTCCCTATCTTCCACTGTGGTGCAATCCCACTCGCTTTTTCCCTATCTGTGGGCTGTGGATCAGTTACCTTGCTTATCTTTGCTTTATTATATTAGGGGTCGCACTTAGCTCCTCTGAAGCTTAAATGAACTCCATGGCCATGTTATCCAGCCTCTCAGGGCCGCTGCATATCTCCAGCTCCTGCTAAAGGCTAACGGCCAATTGTGATGATGGATGGGAGTGATGTCACCGCTCTAACCTCCAACTTCTGACAAATTTATTACCTTGTCTAGAATCGGCTACTGGATTCTTCCACTGCCGGGGACATAGGGGTGGGTAATATAGAGCTGGGTACAATTATTTTTCTTTGATACTAGTAGTTAACATATTTTGGATACTTTGGCATTGTGATCCTGTACGTATATTCATTAGGAAACAATAAGAGTATAATTTTATTTAATGCAAATCATTTTTACAAAAGAACAAATTATTTACTGTCTTAAAAATGTGAAAAACAGAGCATCTTAAATGGTTTGTGATTCAAAGTTATTCCTCACTTACCTTATGCATTCCAAGCATCCTAATTATTCCAGAGACCAGACCAGAGTTTTGCAATGATAGTAAAGCTAACAACAACTAGGCACACATATTTATTTTGACCTTATTTTATACAATATATCTGTAGGTTTACTACTTAATTTTGCTCAAATATGTGGGAAAAGAATCAGGTACATTCTCTTTAAAGGTGCACTTTGTAACCTCTGGTGTCTACCTGCTTGTTTCCGTGGAGATCCTAATTGCTTTGCCTGGAATGTTCCTCGATTAACTTGTGTATCTTCAGCGAGATAAGCAGATGATGCCACCAGACCAAGTTACATGTCAGATCTCCGGAAACGTGCCTGTGGAACACTCCAGGCAAAGCAGCATCATCTCCATGGAGACAAGCCGGTGGTGGAAAAGTGACATATTGTACATTTAAAGCAAAGATGATATAATTAATTCAGGATAATTATGGTAAGACGATGCATCTAAACGGGTTACTCAATATTTTCTACAGTCCATCAAAAGTGTGTGTGGTATGTCTTATAGCTCTAGAGTTCTTATTTCTGTGTATGAAGGAAAAGGCCAGGCAAGTGACATCTCCATCTTTAGTCTACTCATTTTTATTAATCATTTTAAAAACACCAATTTCAGTCATATTTAGTTGACAATAGTGCACCCACCTCTAGTGTGACTACGCAGTGTTGTGAGCGCATTAGATTAACCTTTTAAAATGACATCATGATCAAAACAATAAACCCATTAGTCTGATCATGTGTTAGTCATTTCTAATCCATCTGTAACCGTGATAATTAGCTTGCTTGTACCTCCACTAATAGGCATATTACTACCAATAATTGTGGTGTTATTGTAACTCCTTTTTGTTCTTTTCCAGGTTTATGTCATCAACGTAACTTACTCCGACAACACTTCCCACATTATCTACAGAAGATACAGCAAATTCTTCGACCTCCAGGTAATTGTGCGTCTCTCAGCTTCCACTGTTTGCCCCCAGGCTTGTAGCATTTAAATTAACTGACATGGGTGAATAGTTTTGGAAAAAATATCTAATTGCGATTTTTCTGACAAGCATGGTGATTGTGATCAGATTGGCGATTCATCTTTTAATAAGACTGTTCTCAAAGCTCACTTTTTAAACATGTCCAGGAGCGTCAATATTTGAGAGAAGACTGAAATATGAACTGCTGTATCTCCACCTATGCATTTAAGAGATGCATTTTGTTGTAAATTATTAAATTATTGCATATTACTTTAATAATTGCAGGCTTTGTAATTTGCTAAATGTTAAATATATTCTGTTGTAAATTTGTTGATATAGGCTTTATGAACTTGCATCTTATTTAAAATAGATTTAGTGATTCTCAAGATACACTATTGGTGACTTGAAATATGGCAAATTTTTTATACCTGATTAAGTCCTATTATGGATTATGTGCTATTTTATGTATAATTCTTCTTTTAGTCATGATTTTTTTGGAGGCCAGTTGTTTTTTAGGTACAGTACCAGTCCTCTTGGTCCAGATTCACCTTGGTGGTTTGCCCTGGTTTAGTTCCCATTTAAACCTAGTTTAGACATGGTATTTTTTTTAGTTTCAAGTTTGACATTACCTGATTTTGTTTCATTTTATCTGGTTTCACCTAAAATTGTGACAAATTAGTCTTGATGTAATGCTGGTTTAGTGGTTTAAACCTGGTTAAATCCTGAAGTACACCTGGATTACCTGGACATCTGTTTTAGTCTTGATTTCCTGTTTATTCCCAATTTTCATTTTAAGACACATTTAAAGACACTAAAGATGAATCCAAACAATATAATGGTCATTGGTGTGAGAAGTTTGTGCTCTGCTGGTGTATAGATTAATGTGTAAGGCTTGCGGCTGTTCTCGCTCCTGTCTCGTGTTCTCCACACCTCGTCGCCTCCCAAATCAATGTGTGTGTTAGTAATTGGTTGGGGAGCCGGGGAGACATGCTTTGTATCCCGTAGCCTTGTAGAAACTCAGCCATGCACAGTCCCCCTCTCTTTCTCTCCATCTCTCTCTCTTCCTTTCCCTCTCTTCTCTCTTTCCTCTCTCTCTCTGACTCTCCCCTCTCCATTTCTCATACCCCCCCATCTCTCTCATATATATATATATATAAAATCTTCCTCTCTCCCCCCCGTTCTCTGTCCCCCTCTCTCTCCATCTCGCGCTTTCCCTCCCTTCTTTGTTTTTGTAAATGGTGTAATTAGTATGTAAATAGTATGTATATGTAATGTAAAGACTTCAGTTTGTTTCTTTGTAAATAGCACAAGATTTGTATGAAATTTAATCCAAAATGAATGTTACAAGTCAGCCTCCTCACTTCCTCTCTTTCTCCCTCTTACTCACTCTCTCACTCACTCTTTTTCTCTCTCTCTCTCTCCCTACCCTCTTTCTTCCCCTCTCTCTCCCCTTACCTCCCTTCTCTCTGTCTCCTCTTCACCACCTCTGTAGTGCACCCTCCTCTCTCATCTTGCTGCCGACTTGCCCTGAAAACGTCATAGTGCTTGACAGGCCTTTTTTAGAGTACAAGCAAGAAATTCATACAGAAGTCAATTTACTGTCACATTAAAGCCATGCCTGTTGGATTCGATGAAGCTGGGAGATGATTGGATGCTTTTGAATTTATTCCTGCCTCTTTTCACGGAAATTCACTCAACTTTTTTTTACAAGGTTGCAAAAATACCTGTGGCTTTTGAAATCACCATCTAATCTAGTCTGCTAGTGCTGTGTATTGATTTGACTGTTGGGTTGGAGGCCAGATGTCTGGTTACGAAATAAGTGTAGTTGTCAGCAATGTTTGGTAAAATGTTTTGTTGAAACAGTATCGGGTTAAAGTTTGTAGATTACACAAGAAAAACTAACTACATGTTACTATGCTATGGTAATTATAGGTCATTTTGTCTCACAGTGCCTTCTATTTCAGTCTTTTTGTTTGGGTAGACCATCATACTTCATCGTACTTTTTTAGCTAAAGATATACAAAAAACTGAGATGTAAAAGACCTTTATGTGACTAGTATTCTTGTACTGAAGTACAAGCAACATCGCTACACCTTTGGTTTAGGACAGCAATTCCCAAAGTGTGGTCCGGGGCCCCCAAAGGCCATCCACACAACAAGCATAAAAGAAAATTGAGTTTAAAATGAACTTTACATAATTTATTTGCTTGATTTACTACTTTAAATGTTTATATAATATATAAAATTAAATTTAGGCATAAAGCCCTGTTCCCACTGAAAGCATCTGGCGCGGCAAAGGTGAGTGATTTACATGTTAACCCTATGTAAAGGCGTGTTGATGCGCGAATAATAGTTCTGCGGCGCGAATATGCATATCGAGCGGCGAATGGGCGAAATGGGAGGGGGACTTTGCTAAAGTTGAAAATGTTGAACTTTCTGCGTCTATTCGCATCAACCAATCGGGCCGTGTTTTGATAGTGACGTAAGCTCAACAGAGCAGCACCAGTCTCTTTCCCCTCTTCTTCTTCAAGCAAGGTCCTTTTGTATTCCAGTCTCTGTAATATGTTAATATGTTAATATGTTTAATTGTACATTATGTATTTTGTATTTTGTACTTAAAAAAAATGGCATTTTATGGTCTTTTTATGCACATCATTAATATCATATCATATTTGTTACTGGTTATGTATAAACCATTTGTAAGTGTTAATATTTCATCATAGTTGACAATAGAATATAATGCTACACCAACAAACACATAGGATTGTGACAATAACTAAAAAATTATTTTAAAAAAAGGGTCCTGTAATTTTAAGCCTACAGAAAATACAACATCTCAAGCATCTTTTAAACATATATATATATATATATGTATTTTTTAATAAAAATCAAGAGGAATTAGTAAAGTACACATATAAAGCAGTTACAATGTTATACTGCTGTAACAGAGATTTATGTGGTGCAGTGTTTATGTATTATGCTGATCAGAGAATTGAATAAAGCAGCAGGTCAAACAACCAGATCCAGTGACAGCTGCATTGCTCTGGTAAATCTTCCTGGGACAGGCGAAAGTACCGCTATAAACGGCCGTCATCCAGACGCAGCTCTTGGAGGAGATGTGGAACTCTCCAAACTTGGAGCACCACTGGAGGATTGGGTGAACTCAAAAACGGCACCGAGCACATCTTGGTTCACGTCTCCTCCACATTAAATAAAGCACCGTAACCCGCTGAATGTAGTCCAAGTCTGCCATTTTTCAAAATGAAAACAACAGACTCAGAGGGCACCGCGCAGCCGCAGTTGATCCTTCTGGAGCGTACAGAGCGAATAGAGCGGATTTACTCGCGCAACCAAATTCCTAAACTTTGCATAAGGATTCTTTCCTGATTTGACAAATTTGGCATGGCAAAGATCCTCTGCTGTTATAGCAGTAACACAAATAATATAAAACTTTTATTTCTTTTAAATGGATAAATGTCGTCACAAAATCCTTCAATTCAGAAAGGAATCATTTGCCTGATACCCATGAATAGCGGCTGTTTTGGAGCCATTGCCTATTGATAGTCTGACCAAAGACATTCTTCCCCATGCAGTGTTTTTCAGAGAGCCCATATGTGCACTGCAGCAGAGGTCTGTGGGTCGTAGAAATTATGAAAGGTGTGCAGTCAGAGTACGAGGGGGGCACCACTCAATAGCCTCAGTGTGCTTGAGCCAGAGGAAATAATCAGTGCAGCACCAGCCTTTTCTCAACGCTCCCATTGAAAAGCACAGAGCCAGTGTGAGAGGTGAGAGTGACCCTATGTTTCTGATTATACCTCCTATCAAAGTGACATGAAAGACAGTGGGGGAATAATAAGCAACTAGGCCAGCTGAATGCATGGCTTGGTAAGATGTCAGTGACGCTATATTGTCCTATAATATATAATAAATTGAAATTGTTGTTTTGAGGATATTAAATAAAATTTTAATTTTGAGTATCATCTATCAAGAAAATATGGAGATGTTGCTTTGCCTCTAATGTTTCACAAAATGGCCTTAAAATCTAACAACTTTACCTATATTTCCACAAAAATTGTTGTATATGTACTCGTGTGCTTAATTTTACAGTTCATTCACTTTTGCAACATTCAGCACATTGTTTGAGATTTTCACTTTGCCAATATGGCCCACCCGTCTCTGTTAGCATGCTAGCTGCTGGTTTCCCTCTGTTTTGTGTTTATCAGCGGAGAGGCTAATGAACCTTAATGGGTCATGGATGGTTTGGCACAGAATCTCCTCCCATCAGCAGCAGAAGATTGATTTAGTGAGCCTTGTCAGGTGAGGCGGGGTAAAGGTCACTCACCTTGGTTTCCTCAGATTGAGTTGTCAAAGAAAGACCCTTGTGTTCAAGCAAGGAATTTTACTGGCAGGGGTTTGTTTATCTACAAATTATTTTTGCTACTAATGCTGGAACTAATAATTATTTGAACCAACTAGGCAGCAATGTCTTTTTAGATTAGATTAGTTGAGTTGTGTAGCATGTGTTATAAAATGGTGATACAATGACTCATAATCAAATACTTTATATGTCTCAGTTTATTGGTTAGTATTCTTGGTATTATTTTTAACCATAAGCTAAAACATTCAAAGCACATCTTGCTTTATGATTATCTAAAATCTAGATAAACCATATTTCTGTAATGACATCTGTTTCGTTCGATTTTTGCTGAGGGAGGACCTGCAGTCTCTCTGCTTTATTGTGGGGTTAAAAACCTGCATAAATCATCTCTATCTGGAAAGCAATACACTTACAACATATGAACTTATCCATACTCCAACTCATGTCTTGCCATATGGCGAAGTGGTTCCAGCATCTCCCAAATTCCACTTTAACCCCTTCTATTGTTGCAGTAAATATTGATTGGACAGACTTTCACAAGCTCTGCTTTTTCCATGAAGTCCTCTGTTTGGTCTTTGGTCCCACACTGTGCTTTTGATGTCTGTTTTTGGAGATACCTGCAGTCTGTCCTGAACAAACATTATTCTGAGGCCCTGTTCCTTTGAGCTTCAGTATCATAATAATATGTGTTTAATAATATGTTTTAGAAGAAAGGAATTGAAAAGAACAGTTAAGATTACCACTTCTATACATGCTTTATTAAGTAATAAGTTTTTATTGATGATTTTTTTTGTTGATTCAGTGTCAGAAAACTTTATTGATCCAAAAGTTATTTACAATGCAAAAAAACAAAAACAAACAAACAAACAAACAAACAAACAAACAAAAAACACTATCATCAGAATTTTGCAATTTAATAATGGAAAACACAAAAGAAAGTGTTTTTTTTTTTATACTGGGGCATAAAACCGATGCTCTGCAGGCATCATGACAAAGTCAGGAGCCAGAGGATGGTGGGGCTGAGCCAGGAGACTCTTTGCTTTGCTCAGCACCTGCTCCTCCCACAGAGAATGCAAGTCTCTGAGTTTGACACCTGTGATTTTCAAACAGGTTTTAACAATGCTCTGCAGTTTGTTTTTGTCCTTCAAGAACAGGGTTTGAAACCAGCAGATGAAAGAAGAAGTAAACAGACTTTCACTAAAAGAACAATAAAAGAGACTTGTTTTGTCAATCACAGTGAACAGATATTTGCAGCTATTGACAACGTTCCTCACCAATCCTCACCGCGGATGCCACTAACACTGTGAGAAGTAGCTCGTCTAAAGTCACTTTCTATGTCTTTGGTTTGAGGAACATTTAAATTCAGATAATTCTCACACCACTGGTAAATGGTCACATTTTTGTATAGCGCTTTTTCACCTTTAAGGCACTCAAAGCACTTTACTGCCCCTTGGAAGTCATAAATAGTTTTTTTAAAAATAAATTATTAATCAAATTTAATTTTATGAGTAGACATACCTTTGTGTAGATTCTGTTAATTAACCATTTGTAACTTAAATGATTTTACATCTTGTAGTTATTTTGGTGCTTTTGATAAAATGTTCATAAAGAGCAATTACAAATTTCTTGCACGTTTTATGATTATCTGTTTTCCTGTCTTGTTTGGTCATTATAATGTTCAGAATGAGGCTCTAATAAAAAATTCTTAGTCCTCCTTCTTGCTGTTGTCCATATAAATTGGTATTATCTTGACGATATGGACAAAATATTATCTGTAGGTTTTAGGCTGTTATTATTATTATTATTTTTTTTTTACTAATTAGTCCAGTTAAAATTAGTAATGGAAAATAAATGGCAAATAATATTCCTCCTCTCTCTCACCAAATGTCTCAACTGTGTGCTTCCCACGTGTACTCTGATGTGGCTTCCCCCAGTGAGTCACACTCTTCATCCTTCTGTTTTATGTGGACCAAAAGGCTGCTTACTCACTCCCCAATCAGGCTCAGTTAGTTTAGCAGAACTGAACAATTATTGCGATTAGATTTGGATGTTTTGTATGTATTTGTATGTACATAAGTCTGACTATCTTTATTACAATCTTTTCCCAATACTAATTCTGAACTTGATATAAAGTCCGACAGCTTTAAGGTCCTAGATTATCACTAATAAAACACCTTAGTTTCTCCAGTTTGGACAGGTGATTGATAATATGAGGCAGGGTTTGAAATTGGCTATACTTGTTAGGTTTAGGCATGCATCCATAATAAAACCGAGAATGAATATGCTCATAATGTTTTGGATATTTGTTTAAAATGGCTGCTACACTGTTGTGGAGATGCCGTCAATGCTTTGGGGTCATCTATTACAAAGGGGCCTTTTCAACTAAGTGTTTGTGGAACCTCCCAGAAAGAGTGGGCGATTGTACCCTGTGTTAAGTTTATATATTTAAACCAGGCCAGGCCTCGCTTTGAGAGGAAGGCAAAGCTGTGACTCAGGTTTCACAATGGGGCTTTGATTTCCACTCCAGTTTTCAAGTCAATGAAACAATATTAAAAGCGTCTTTACAGCCCATGTCTGCACACCGTAAAATAAAACAAATTTCATCCCCGGCCATAAATTCTTTACAAGTTGGAGTACAAGTAATTCACAACTGGCCTCAAATAGTAAAACCTTTGTCAGGTGAAGTTAACATAAACATTAGAATATAATTAATCTGACTACATGATTACTTGAAAACAGAAAGAGACTCAAATTGGGTTTTCGGGGTGGAATTTACATTTGAGTTTTTTTGTTTTTGTTTTTTTTTTGTATGGTCTTATCCGTAACTAGTATGGCCTACTTGTTAATATTAGAGACAGTTTCATTATTTAAAAAACATTTTATTGTCAAAAATGAATGTTTTTTTTATCACTGTATCAAAATCACCTTTGAAATTGTAAACTGAATCTTAATAAAAATAAAAATAAAATAAATAAATAAATTGCAATCTCAATACTAAAAAAAAAAAAAATGCTATTATATATGGTACCATTTTTTTTTTTTTTTTTTGCACATCCATGTGGAAGGAGAAGGAACATTTTTCTTCCCAAGTGGTACAATGACCTACACTTAACGTTTAGTATGCTGTAGTGTGGGAGTAAATAGCTGTTTTTCCAAGGTCGCTGATTTCTTCCTTTATAAATGGCTGTGTACGTGCCTGCAGTGGTATAGGGCCATATTCAGCAGACATTTTTTTTTTGGTCAGAGGGATTTAAGAAAGGGTCAGAGAATTGTAAGTGTTTTTTTTCCAGCTGTTTGTCACATTTACTGTACTTTATCATTCAGAAAGTTTGATTTCATTAAGCTGAAGAGATACTTGAGTTTTTACTGTTGTTTGTGTCAATGTCAGTCATGAATAATTGTTAAATTGTGATGTTTCTTCTCACAATAATTGGAACACTCACTTGGCATTGAGAATTTGAGATCCTAGTGTAGACAACAACATATTATCAACACACTATCCTTGTGGTGTCCAATGGTGTCTTAGTTGACCAAATTTTATATTATTTGACAAATATTTTTATGGTGATTAAAATGATTCATATGGACAACAGCAGACAGGAGAAATATGGAGTTATGTGGAGTTTTGGGAGTTAGTGGACAGTTTAATCTACCTTTTTACTTATGAATAGGGATGTACTGATGCGATACTGGTATTGGATATCAGCACTGATATTGAACATTTTGGCTGATCGACTACTGGCAGCCATTATCACATTTTTGGTGTAATATGACAATTTAGTGGATAAAAGTGGCCCAAAACATGTCATAATATTAAACTTTAATTTTTTAAAAGATGTAATTTCAAAACACATTTAGATATTTTGTTTTACCATACTCACACATACTGTTAGTGTTTTTAGGACATAAATTAGATTTTCAGTCTCTGCCATAGATTTCAGCACATACGTTGACTTTATCATAACATAATCTTGATTGGTGCATACTTCTGAAGATGCTGTTTACTAGTACTTCTCTGTATATGTGATGGTTTTTGCACAAAGATCGTTATAATTTTGAGATCTTGCCAGCACCACTCCACACCTCCTTTTAGTCAATTAATTGATGCACAGGGCATAACTTTAGTTGACCAAGACTTTCTTTAGTCGATTACAGCCCTATGTGGAATAGCTAAACAGAAAACCCTGTACCTGTCTTATTGTCCTTGGTCCACCGCTGTTGTTCAAGTGAAATAAATGAATACATTGTTTTCAGGTTTGAGATAAAGGACCGTTTTATGTTATTTCTGGGTTTACACGCTGTGCAGAGAGAGCGGAAAGTGGCAGAGGAAGAAGGGACACCTACATGCTGAAACACAAGACCGGTTCATCTGAGCTGTACAATCGTTCGTTTGACTAAATCTGAGCAGGATCTGAGCCAAAAAAGGCAAAGTATGTTATGTTTCCCACAGTCAAGGCACGGGTATCAGGAGAGCAGACTAAATTTAGGATGAATAAGCACAGTTCAAATATATGTAGGGCATTTAGAGGGCTCTGAAATGCAAGGCTATACTCATTATGTTGAGGAGGAATGCTGTTTTTGTTGGATACATGTTTTCTATAAAAAAACAAAACAAAACAGCAGTTTCCAAACAACTGTGACATACATCTTTGACATGTAGCTGTTTTGCAGTCTTCACATAGTTCCTGTAAATTTCTAAAAAATCCCAGAAATTGCAAAAGGTTCCTACCGTGCAAGCTTAGGTCAAGGATGACTGCAGCCCAATTTCAAAGCAACACCGTGTAACTTTCTGGATTCCATGGAAATAGAAAATTTAAACCATAATTTGGAACATTTCCTATGGAGATAGATGAGTACTACATTATAATTGCCATAAAATTGGGTCATGAATCTATTACATTGTACCTCAAATGACCGGTTTTGCTTTGTATCCACGGGTCTGCTACTTTCTCAACCCTTATCTCCAGCAGATTGTTGTGGAGTTGAAAAAACACAGCTAAATGCCACCTGCTCAGAGACAGAATTCATTAGATCAGGACAAAAACAAATGAATGTCAAAGCTGGGAAACAAATGAGTTAGCAAATAGTGGCTAACATTCGGTATCATCCAATTACACTGAGGACCAGTGGTAAAAACAAGCAAGGCAACTCTGGAGATGTCTTAGTAATTAAAAAAACTGATCATTTTGAAGAAGTGTGGTTGAGTTAAGGTTTATAGCTTGTCTTGTCATCCTTTTAATTTATTTTTATTGTTTTGGCTAGATGTAATCTATCTTATAAAGACACTTGTCCAAGATAATTACAGCAGCAGACTGTAGGTTAATTGTGATTTTTTTTTTTTTTTGCGTATGATCTTTGAATGTTGAGTTCTTGTACAACTGTAAAGTTTTAGAATAAGACAAATAGCTAACAATTAGAGTATTTTTTGTGTCAGTAAATCAGACATTTTAAAGCCATACTGTTACATTCCAGACCAAGCATTACTGAATGTGATTTTGTGACTTTTTATATTATAGATACCTGTTCAAATGAGTATCTAGTTTCGATACTAGTTTTAGTATTGATTAGTATACTTTTGACAACCCTACAAACTCTGCTGCGTCTTATCTGCTCCTCACAGCTCCCATCCTTGGTTTCATTTCAGTGCAGTTCGTCTTTGCTTCATTGGGCAGCTCTTGTGTGTTTTTCTTTTCATCTCAAGGTCGTCTTCTTCTGCAACCATGTGCGGAGGAGAGGCAGGGAGCCGATGAAAACTTACATCCCGTTTAGTGGTGGTTAGTGCACGTGGTGGTTTGAATAGACTCACGGCTCATGAAGGCTTTCCTTTCATACTGCTTCCATCTGCTTCTCTTTTGTCCCACATTTGAAAAGCTCACTGCATTTATTTTATATTTGATTTATTGAGAGGTGGAAGGTTATGGAGTTGTACAGCTCTTCTGAACAGTTTAACTGTTTGAGATTACTACAGTGGCACACATGATAAGATGATTTTTAATTATTGTTAGTCGAGATCTTATTTTGGTTTGATAGTTCTATGAGATTGCATACCTAATTTAATATTATGAAGACTGCTAGCATGGTGGTAAAATGTTCAATGAATATACACCACCAGCTGCATGCTCTACCATTTGTCGGTTTTAACTGTATAATACTGTTGAACTTAATTCTTTGAAAGGGAAAGTATATTATATGGATACTTATATAAGTCCCTCATTATGAGAATATGTAACTGAATCCTTCTGACTTCTGCTGCATAGAAAAGCTTTCTTTTTGCTGACGATACAAAACCTAAGACTCAAATCCATAGACTGACTGTGTTTGTTTACAGTATCAGTGCCACTGGTCACTGCTCTCTGAACCAAACCCATATCTTTCCTGTCAGTCTGCAGATTAATGATTAGTGCCCAGGTAAACAGCACCTGGATAAAGTTATAAATGTTACAAAGCTCACAGTGTCTTGTTTATTACATCAGTGGCCACTGTAGAATCACATTAACCTGAGGCCTTTTTTTTGATTATTGTGTAACTGGAAAAAAATAAAAAAATAAATAAAAAAAAATCAAACATCAGAAACCGTTGCTCCTCTAATAAACACCAGAAATTGTATCAACATCTCTTGGACCTCTGCAACCAATTGTATAGCAACACAACAAACCATTGAATAAATACTTTTTTTTTTTTAAGTCCAGGCAGAATTCAGCAGTGCTAAATTGTGCCTATATGGGTGGATGACATGCCAGAAAGTTAATATGACAATTTTCTTGGAGCCAAATCACACTCAAAATTCACACTTCATTGCAAATGGTTAAATCCAGGGAAAACGTATCTGTGAATCAGGAACCTTTTCCACCCTCTACTTTCACAGTTCATTCTCTCACCTCTGCCTCTGAGAGGATGCACACCTTGGCCTTTAGAAGAATGTGATTTCTGTCTATGTGTTCATATGTATTGAAGTGGCTAATAATCCTCCGCCTCCTTCTCCTCCTCCTTTTCCTCCTCCTCATGACTTGTGTGGTGCTTTGGCTGGCCTTTTGAGGTGGTCTTGGTCTTCTGTTGAGTTGTGAAGACGTGCCTGAGAATCAGTAATCAGACTCATGCCAGATTGATATATGTAGCACTATTTGAATCTGATTGGTCGTGGAAGTGTCATAACAATGACTGAAACTCAAACTTTTATTAGATCCAGTTGGGAGAAAAGCACAGACATCTTATCTGTCCACAAATGCACAAATCACTTCCCTTTTTACTTATGACTCAGTCAAGTATGTCTGTCGGTGTTGTCATGTTTGTTTTTGTTTGGGCACTTGGCCTTTGGCTTCCGCACAAACCTCAATGCTGCGCTGTGATTGGTCCGCTCGCCCAATTAACCATACAGCGGGAGCCCTCCAAGATGGATTCTCATGAGTTTATGAACTCACAAACATCGCAAGAATCCGTCTTGCTGTGCAGAATCTGAATCAATCAGACAAAAGGTTTTTGCCATTACCATCGTCAGTGAAAAATGTTGACACATTATCCTCCTACTAAAAATGTACAAGGAGATATACAATATGCAAATCAATCAATCAGCAATTCAGATTAGATTATTACTTTAGCATACTAGATATATGATGCTCCTGATCCCCTCTCCAGGTGGCTCAGTCTTAATTACTACAGAGGAACAAAACTACATTCAGTTTTATATTTTACTATAAAGCAATTCATCCAAAAGTTGTCAAATTTTGGTCAAAAAACAAATACAGCAACTTATGATAATAAATTAAATGCATTAATTATTGTGACATATTTCACGGTTTACATTAAATGGATGTCCACATTCTTGGTTCATAAAAAACCGTGCAAAAACCGTGCATTTTGTATTTGCAGGAATAATAATATGGAAGATAATTTGTTCCATCAGATTTTGAATTTTAAATACCTTTACAGATCAGTATATTCAGTATATTTTTTCATGTTTAGTTTATTTATTTGAGTGGGACAGATTATTAAAGTTTGTGGACTTTCCTCAGGGCTAGTTTCTGACTGGTAAAATTACAACAACCAATAATGATATTAGCACTAATATATTGTCCATCCCATATATTTTTGATGATACTGTCAGTAGTTCTCTCATAAAAAATATATATGACTCATTTTGTAGTCGTCAGGACACAAACTAGTTTACACATCAAGGCATAAGTTAATTTGTCTCTATCTCACTCCTATTGCCTTTTTGTTCCCCTTCTTCTCACATCTCCTCACATCTTCTACTTGTATCTCATCCTTCTCCCTGTGGCTGTTTTCATGCCTGGTCTCCTCTCTCCATCTGCCTGTATGCTTCCCATCCTACCTGCACCCTGCCCCTGTCTTCTCTCTATTCATCTCCTGGGATTATCTGCGTGACCTTTTCACTCTTGGGTCAAGTACATTCGCATCCACAGCTCAGAGCCCCATTGTCTGGCTGTATTTGTTAGCTACAGCGCGCATATCTTCCGTGTTTTCTTCCTCAGCTCTCAAAGTGCATATGTACAGGCCTGCGTAGGTTGTGTGTCTCTCCTTCTTCTTGTTACACAGCCCAGCTTTATTGCGAGATGATCCAATTTTCTCTAACCGAGTCCTGTCCTGCTCAGTTGGATTACAGTGACATTGTGGGAGCAGTGTTTCAAAGCACAGGACCTTTTAAAGTGAAACCCATTTAGCAGCAAAGAGGTAATGTTTGGTCCAAGGATTTAGTTACAGAGCACGGGGTAATTAGCCTGGACAGCCAGACACATTCATTTTCTATGTGAGACAAATGGGATTTGAAAGTCTATAGCGTGCTATAGGCTAATATTGCATTGTATTTATTCACTGTGCATATGTTGAAGTGGCTGTTACTGTAGCCCAAATATTTTCTAATTCATGTTATAATGTTGTTTCCTCATCAAAAACATACCTGGAGTTGTTTTGGTTCATTCACGCATGTTTAACAGACAAATCTTCTCTCAAACAGAAAACACTCTGTTCCTCTTGTGATGTCATGTGGTAATACAGGAAGTGCTCCACTGTGTTTTCAAACTCCATACACCTTCAGTAGAATCATTTGGATGATTTCAGATCTGTACTGAACAAAAAGTAAAAGGTAGCTGTTAACTTCATTACATCACAAGGTGGAACAAAGATGATGTCTCAGCATTTAAAAGAAGCATTTAAAGCTTTTAAAGTTTGCTAGTGTGAGGTTAGCACCATTGCTTTCCATCTGTCTCACTGCTTTCCTTGATCATGGATTTCTACCTAACTTTGTGTTAACTGTATTGCTAGTCATCTGTCATTAAAGATAAAACTGGGAAAGTTGGCAGTTCTGACAATTACAGACCTATAGCTCTGGACAGTATAGTGTCAAAATTATTGAAATGATCCTGCTGGACAGGATCTCACAATATATTAAATCTACAGACAACCAGTTTGGGTTTAAGGCTATGCTGGGCACAGACATGTGTGTGTATGCTCTAAAAGAGATTATTGATAAATACAAGAGGCAGAACTCACCAGTTTTTATGTGTTTTTTAGATGTATCCAAAGCATTCGATATGGTGAATCACCAGAAGTTATTTATGAAGTTGATTCAGAAGGGTGTAGCCAAATACATTGTGCGTATTTTGATGTATTAATATGTACAGCAGACAATGCAGATTAAATGGGGAAACAGTGTGTCTGCCCAATGTAGGGACAACAATGGGGTCAGACACAGGGAGATTCTGTCCCCAGTTTTAATTTGTATCTAGATGAACTGTCAACAAAGCTTAAAACATGTAAAACTGGTTCTGTGGCTGGAAATCTTGTTGTGAATCATTTAATGTATGCAGATGACCTGGTCGTTTTTGGTCCGAGCACCGCTGGTCTCCAGTAGCTACTGAACATCTGTTCAGTTTACGGTGTGGAGCACGATATAAAGTATAATGCAACCAAGAGTATGGCCATGATCTGTAGGACCGGGGAAGATAAGCACATGAGATATCCTGACTTTTGCCTGTCGAATGTTGTGTTGACTGTTAGAACAAAAATTAAATATCTTGGGCATGTCATCACTGCAGACATGGCAGATGATGATATGTACAGACAATGTAGGATGCTCTATGCTCAGGCAAATACTCCTATGTGTAAGTTTGGCTCTTGTACAAATGATGTAAAGTCGGTATTGTTTAAATCATATTGAACACCATTGTACACAGCCCACCTCTGGATTAATTACAAACAAGCCAGTTTGCAAAGACTGCAGGTGGCCTACAGTGACGCTTTGCAGGTGCTTTTGAGGAGGCCACGATGGACGAGTGTGACTAAGATGTTTGTTACTGCACAAGTGAACACTCTGCAAGCTGTACTAAGAACTTTAATGTACAGTTTTCTGAAATAATAATGTCACTCACAAATTTGAGACTCTGGAAATGTGGAGAACTGGTATGGCTGTCTTTTAAAAACATAAATGTTTATTGTTTTGTATTATTGTTTTGTATTGTCACTGTCCTTGTCTTTAAAAATGAGCCACGAGTCCGGAATAAAGCATGAAAGCATGATCTTCAGAGATGTAGACAGACTAATAATAATAATAGAATATTAGACTAGAATAATAGAATAATAAAGGATTACTCAAAATATGTGAATGAAGCAAAACACAACTCCAGGTTTGTTTTTGATAAGATAACAGCATTATAACATGACTAAAAGCTCACAAGAGAAAATTTGCATAATATAAAACCTTTAAAGTGGCAAGTTTTCATGTTTTTTTTTTTTTATCAGTTGTTTGTTTGGTGGGATAGTAGTCTACCTGTAGTAAATATTTCATCATCGTAATTTTGCATCAGTAAGTGGTAAAAATGGAAAATTAGAGGAAGTAGTGTATTCCCTCTATATGTCATCAATACACATATTTCCATTCAAAATGTAGGAACAAATTATGTCAATATATCAGAATTGACCAATGGATAAAGGACTTTAAACTTTCAGAGTGGAGTTTTGAGTGCATTTGCTGATTAGACAATAAAATGCTTTATAATTAGATGGAGACAGTACACAGATTACTTAATTTTCCACAGTTGCTTATAAATATATCTGTATTGGAACAAGACAAATTTTGTACATGGAAAAAACTGAGTAGATGCCCTTTAAAATTAATGTATAAAAGAGAAAAAACCGTTGTAAGAAGCCATTTGTAACCGCTAATGACTTTTTAATTTACCAGAAGAAAGTGTTCTGCAGACCAGAGCCTGCAAAGTAAAGAAGAAGAAATGGCAAGAACTTATTTTTGTCAGAAGTTATTAGAAAGCAGTCCCACTGTTTTGGTTTTGGCTGGGGTGATAGCTTTACACAAGCCATTCTATTTTTAGAAAATGTTGATAGACTTAAACAACAGTCTATTTATTATTTTTCAAAAATTTGTATATAATAATCTAGACCCAGTTTTGTACCTATTATCTGATTATCAAATACTTACATTTTGTCACAGTCAAAATTTATGCTGCTACAATTCTCTACAAACTATTAACAAGCTTGATTTCTATTTGAATAGCATTAAATCTTTAAAACACTCTTTCAAGCTGCCCTACTTTCATTTAATTAACTCCACAGTGAGACAATGAGCATAAAATTTCACTGTCATTTTGAAACAGACTTCCACTTTCTTTCATATACTTTTATAACAAATTCTGTCTCTCTGTCCACTCAAGCCCATTTTTCCGAACCATCTCATCTTTCCCATCCATGCCCTTATAAATGTAGCACTGCACACTTCACTCATGGAAACTCTGGACCGTCGACGAGGCTAAATTTGGTTGCATGGATACTACACAAGTGAACAGGTTTTGCCTTGCCTGAACTTGGAGTTGGCTGGCCTACTTTACTTAATCCATGCCAAAGCAGCTTCCTGTGTACACTTAAGTGCTTTTCCTTGCTCTTTTTCCTAGATTGAGCTGTACAACTCGGAGGCTGAGACAAGTCTAAGACCAAAGTCCTATATGCCTCATCCAACTTGCATTCATTTATTCTTTTGAAACACATATTGAGAGTTTGCAGCTGATGTCATGCCCTGGGGGTGTGAAGCTAACTGAAAGCACTACTCTATTAGAATCTCTGTTACTCAAGTTAGACTTAATCTGAGCTTTATTTTACTTTTTTTTTTTTTTTGAGAGTTGATGTGGTTGAAGCTACAACAGGTGAGATGATTTGTGATTTTAAAGTCAGTCAAAGCGTCTTCTCTTAGCACTCACAAATGCTCCATTGCCATATTGGCTGTTTAGCTGCATCATAGATAAAACTTCTGCACAGTTTTTAAGACCATTTTCTATTTTATTTAATTTTTTTTATGAAATCCAGTTTTTTCAGCTTACTGCAGTGGAGATTTTAACCAGTTATTTGTGTTGGACGATTCCTTTGTTCTTGGCCACACACAGTAGACCCACTGGGGACATTTGTACAAAGCATTGGACTGCTAACTGCATATGCATAACTTAAAAGAGATGCAATCCTAGAGGGAGCCAAGCATACAGTAATTAACACTGCTCTATAAAGATAATTAGCCACTATAGTATGTCACTGACCACACAGAGAGGACCGCAGAACCAAGCTACTTTAAATAAGCATACCTGACATGTTTTTTTGCCACTATTTTATATTTGTATTTATTCATCTTGATACAGCAATTCGACTCGACTTATGAAGTATAGCTAAGGAAGTGTGCATTTTAACTTTAAACTACAAAAGTTACTTCAACATTGCTATTGCATTGTGCTTCCTTGTGCCCATAAATCACAAGATGAATCACATTCCTGTTTTTTTATTGTAGTAACATGACTGCATGATTATGTGGGGCAATTGTGGATTCATTGATTACTGTGCAAACTCATCATAGTAGTATTAACTGTTGCTATAAAACTAGTGTATTTAAGTTAAGTTTTAAAACTGGTCGCATAAAAGATGATTATTTTAACGAAAGAACAGGATTTCACAGGAGTTTGTTCATGATGCCAGTAATTGTGAATAACTGAAAAATTGTAATGTTTCTTCTCGTAATCGTAACCCTAAAATCTGATATTATTACAGTTGTAATACAGTAAAAATGGAAATGCAACAGTGAAGTAGAGATGATAGCAAGAATAAGTAATTTCACTTTATAATATAGAAGACTTAAAAACAGTTTTGTACTTTCACACAATACACCACTTCTATAACACTCCACTTTGTTTCAGATACTGTAGTCCAGATACAAATCCAGATTGAGAAGTGACTGCAGCCATGGAGTGAACTCACAGCCTTCTTCATATCATGCGGCAGTGCTAAGAATAGAGTGTCCTTATAAGGATCTGTGAAAGCCATGAGAAGCCATACTGTTACTGTTATTGTTGTGGCAGATTGATGGCTTACTTCCTGTTTGAGATCATGTGACTTCACAACTTTAAGTCCTGGAGCTGCAGGAGTAGAAGAAGAGACAGGAAAAGAAGGAAACATTCAGGATTCACGTGCACTGCTGTTTAATCTCTGGAACAACTCATGACCAGCATGACAAGACAAACATGTGACACTATGGGGCTTTTTCTACACTTATGTGCAGGGACTAAGGGAGGGAGGCCACTGTTGAATGCAATAAAGGCAATCCTAATTGTGAAAATACTACATACTTTGACCTGGAGTAAAACATTTTTAGATTTGGAAATATGTTCTTCGCTGCAACCAGCGATTAAGTGGAATAATTGTGACTAGCCCACTTATAAAATAACAGTGAGCATATTTGGATACTCCATTTTATCTAGACTCTAAAAGCACATCCCAAAAGACATTTTTATTATTAAATCAAAATGTCAAAAAAAGAATTTCTGTATCAAGAAGGCTTCAGTCACCATATTTCTGTTTTTTGTTAAATGGTATTTTAAAAATCTCAATGTACAATGTAGCCCTATGTAAATACACTGTATTGTCAAAAGTATTCGCTCACCTGCCTTGACTCGCATATGAACTTAAGTGACATCCCATTCTTAATCCATAGGGTTTAATATGACGTCGGTCCACCGTTTGCAGCTATAACAGCTTCAACTCTTCTGGGAAGGCTGTCCACAAGGTTTAGGAGTGTGTTTATGGGAATTTTTGACCACTCTTCCAGAAGGGCATTTTGGACGAGAAGGTCTGGCTCTCAGTCTCTGCTCTAATTCATCCCAAAGGTGTTCTATCGGGTTGAGGTCAGGACTCTGTGCAGGCCAGTGAAGTTCATCCACACCAAAGTCTCTCATCCATGTCTTTATGGACCTTGCTTTGTGCACTGGTGCTGTTGTAAGAGGCCAGTTTGGCCATCTCCAAACTGTTCCCACAGAGTTGGGAGTGTGGAATTGTCCAAAATCTCTTGGTGTGCTGAAGCATTCAGAGTTCCTTTCACTGGAACTAAGGGGCCAAATCCAGCTCCTCAAAAACAAGCCCACACCATAATCCTCCCTCCACCAAACTTTACACTTGACACAATGCAGTTAGACAAGCACCGTTCTCCTGGCACCTGCCAAACCCAGACTTGTCCATCACATTGCCAGATGGAGAGCACAATTCATCTCTCCAGAGAACGCATCTCCACTGCTCTAGAGTCCAGTGGCGGCGGCTTTACACCACTGTATCCGACGCTTTGCATTGCACTTGGTGATGTATGGCTTGGATGCAGCAGCTGGGCCATGAAAATCCATTCCATGAAGCTCTCTACGCACTGTTCTTGAGCTAATCTGAAGGCCACAGATGGAGGTCTGTAGCGATTGACTCTGCAGAAAGTTGGTGACCTCTGCACACTATGCGCCTCAGCATCCGCTGACCCTGTCCTGTCAGTTTACGTGGCCTGCCACTTCGTGGCTGAATTGTTGTCGTTCCCAATCACTTCCACTTTGTTATAATACCAGTGACAGTTGACTGTGGAATATTTAGCAGTGAGGAAATGTCACGACTGGACTTGTTGCACAGGTGGCGTCCTATCACAGTACCATGCTGGAATTCACTGAGCTCCTGAGAGCGACACATTCTTTCACAAATGTTTGTAGAAACAGTCTGCAGGCCCAGGTGCTTGATTTTATTCACCTGTCGCCATGGAAGTGATTGGAACACCTGATTTCAATTATTTGGATGAGTGAGTGAAAACTTTTGGCAATATAGTGTAATTGTTAGTTGCAATATAATAATAATAATGAATACATCATAAATAAATGCCTTTATAAATAAACCAATACATAAAAAATAGATCTATCGTTTTAGACCGAAAATCGCGATCTCAGACAACACGATTTTGGGATCGTTAAAGCCATGGTTTTTTGCAGCGCTCCTAACTGACCCAGGTTTTGTTTCGTCAACTATTTCACACACCTACGTCGCCTCCCTGCCGCGCTGCTGAGCTCACCAATCAGAAGCGGCAGCACAGACTCCAGCTCACCAATCAGAAACGGCAGCACAGGTCACGTGTTCTCGACTCCAATCAGTGTAGCTGGTCATCAATTTCAGAAATGACTTTAGCGGGACCAGAAGCGGAGTCTGGGGTTTTGAACCCAAAGAAAAACAGCACATCGGTCATTTTTCTGTATTTCGGGTTTGAGGCTGCAGACGAACATCAGAAACAGGTGCTATGCAAAACACGTCGTGCTAAACTTGCCACATCCAGTGGAAACACGACCAATTTATACCGCCATACGCGCATTTGCATGACGAGGGCACGGCGAGAAAGTCCAGTGAAACGTCTAGTGCAGAGGTCGGCAACCTTAAATACTCAAAGACCCATTTGGACCGTCTCCCACAGAAAAAACACCCGGAGCCACAAAACCCTTTTGACATGTAAACCAGCGCTAACCACTACAGCTCATAAACGCAAGTCTTAAGAGAATTATTTACACCTTTCAGTCTTTTCATCACAACAGTAGCAACATAAATAAAGTGCATGAGTGAACTGCGCTGCACACGTACGACCTGCACACGTATAATCTCTGAAAAGTTTAACATGAACCATCTCCAACGCGATAGAAGCACAGAACAGACTCACCATAGGCAGAACATCCCTCAGTCACAGAAAGAACACGCATATTCCACTGAGTCCTGCCCTTTAGTCTGACAGAAGCTGACCGCATCAGCGGCACAAGGAGCGAGCTGTTTTTTCAGCGCTTCTAGTTTATGCAAATGAGCCATGTGGTTTTAAGTTTCGCTTCTGTATAACGTAAACAAATGTGCGCAAAGCTGCATTAAACATATTATTATTTGAGTCCTCCTCGTAGGAAATAAAAATCCATTCTGTACGCAGAATGTAAAGAAAAGGTGGTGAAAGAGCTGGAAAATGTGGAGTATTATACCACAACTACTGATCTGTGGTCAAGCAGAACGACTGAGCCGTATTTCTTTGCTCTACTTAAGTTGAGCCACAGACGGCTCTTTTGGTTCTTCAGTTGTAAAAACTGTTGCTCAAGCGCTCAATGTACCCTGTGTATAGCATGTTTCTTTTTAATAAATAGGACATTTGAAATAAATTCTTGACTTTAGTTTTCATTCTTGCATTACAGTTATGGAATTTAGTGTTTGAATGGTATGATGTAAGTTTCTGTGATGCTTGCGAATGTTCATGTGCATTGAAAAAAATCGTGAAATCGCGATATCTGCCAGAAAAATCGCAATTCAATTTTTTCTTAAAATCGTTCAGCCCTAGCATTACCTTGAAGATATTAGACATAAATCTTCTTCATATTATCAGAAGTAAGATATGAGAAACCCTTAGTTGTCCTACAATAGGAATATTACGATAAGTAAATGTACTACAGAGAGTAAGTAAAGGATCAGACATAGTAGTTGTAGTAGTAACTTTGCCAACTTTACTCTAAGTTGTAGCAGTGAATTTATAGTGCAAAGTCTTACAATAGTGGTAGTAAGCGACATTACAGTTGTTATGTAACTTCATATTCAGTGAACTCAGTACTTCACTATTCACTTTACTATCATATTGCTTAATTGCTAATACTACTTAAATTAGTTCTAATATTTTATATTGAGTGTGCTGTTAACCTATTTAAGTTGATCTATGTATGCTGGGTTAGGGTTAGGGTTAATGTATTCCATAGCTTCAAGACAGAGAATCATTATCCTCACTATCTCCTCATGTTGTTGTTTTAGTTCACCCTGAGGCACCTCAGGCTAATCTGAACTTTCCTCAGATTATAACAGAGAAGCCAGTCTGAGCTTGCATTAGAGGCTGGTGTAGTATTCAGTTTCAGTGGGACAGATGTCTATGATGGGGTATGGAGAGAAGGGGGGCATTTCTTTCCAACCACAAACCCTCACATTTGTGCTCTAAATTTAAACTGGCATGCAAGCACTAGATCGAGCCTAGTGATTCTCACACTTTTTCATGGTTTCAAGTAAGATGTAAGAACATTTTTTGCTTTCAAAGAACTTTCTAAAATTGGATAAAAGTGTTACTATTGAGTGTACATGCACACTCTGAATATTGTCAAATCTGATTATTGTCAGATTTTTATGAGTTATAAGACTATTAAAATGTTAAAATGTAAATGTTAACATGTAAACAGCAAAATCATCTTATTTATTTGAGATCATGGTCTCTGATTACTTACATCATATTTTGTGGTTTACATGTAACTTAAATTATATTAAAGGTACAGAAATCAGATGATTATCAGATTTTGGTGTGCATTCGAACGATGAAGCAGGAAGTATGTTAGAGCTAAACGAAGGCAAAATGAACAGGACCAAACTAAGACTAAACAAAGGCTGAAACAAGATTAAACCAGAACTAAACCAGGACTAAATTGGGATCAAACCAAGACTGAACTAGGCTATACAAGCGCTATACAAAGACTAAACCAGGACTAAACCCAGACTAAACCAAGATATACCAAGACTATTTTGGTCTAAATCAAGAACAAACCAAGACCAAACCAGAACTAAAGCAGAACTATGCTGTTTACATAATGATTAATAGGAGAGCTACACTAGCTACAAACCAACAGAAATAACAGAAAAACAATATTAAACTCAATCAAATTTAAAACATACCACCAGGAGTCTAGCACGTGTATCACTGTTTGAGAACCTCTTATCTGTACAAATCACTTCCCAGCATTGTTTCTCTCTGTAGCCTCACTGTAACAGGACACCTTTCTTTCTCTCTGGCTTTTATGCACTGTAGGCATTTGTCGAGATAGTCCATGGCTCTGGTCTGTTCTGGAGATGTCAACACTTTGGGGGGTGCAGTGTTGTGTGGTGATGTGAGCCCACCTCTGTTATACTTGGACAGATGCAGGCTGAGCTCCAGAGCCTGTGTCTCATCTGTCACTGGTGGTCCCAGACTGCAGGGCGAGCTTGGCCTTCACAATAGGTCTCCAGGGAGGAGGTCCGAAAGCTGGGGGACGCTAATAGAAAAGTATTGAAAAAATCCTGTAGCCTGAACTGCACCGCACAGAAGGAAGGGGAGTTTGTAATTGGGGCAGTTTTAAACCTTTATTTATTTAAAGGGGCAATGTATATTAATGAACATACAATGTAAATATGCCAGAATTAGCCCAATGGCTACTTTCCATCTGTAGTCCCATGGAAATATATGGTATGTTTTCCGTGTGGTGTGAGGTTTAATATCTTGAGAAGCACCAATTAAGAATGCATTTAAACACACTGGAGGAGTCAAAGAATTTGATTCTCACAGTGGTGGTCATCCTGTCCAGGTTGTGGACTCTGTGGAGCAGGTACATGATGGCGTTGTCCATTCTGAGGTGGGGCTGGTAGGTGATCTAGATGGGGTAGAGGTTTTTCCATAGGCCACAGCTGCTCCAAGACAAGTCGTTCCAGAGTTTCATGATGTGAGAAGTCAGTGCCATGGGCCTGTAGTCCTTAGGGTCACTGGGGTCTCACACTCAAAGAGAAACAACTGGTTCCACTCCCTCCATTGCCTTTTATATACTACCCAACCCAATAGTTAAATTTCAAACATTGTGTAACATGTGACATGAGAAAACATGTTTTATTAGTTTAATGAATGAATCTGAGTGAATTCAACACTCACACTTGTATGTTTATCCCAGTTCTATACTGAATGTGACAATTGCATTAGCACTGCTCTGAGGCAAAATCACGCTTGTTTTTAGAGCACCTCTGCGCATTGAGTGGAAAAATCATTACCAGAAGTCATATGTTTCTAATGTACACTGTTAAGAATACAGCAAGAACTTGATACAGCACCAACTACTAACATATATTAAATATACAGTACATTCATCAAGGAGATGAAACAGAGTAAGAATACCGTCAATTAAAGATTTCAAGATTTCAACTAAAACTAAATCCCATTATTTTTTCATGTAAAATTTGTCTTGCCCAATACTGTTATATTGTATAAGCAGCTCTTGAGGTCAAAATAAGGCAGCTGTATACTTTTTGCACCTATTTAAATTGTTTTATTGTCCGAGAACCAGGAAATGTACTGTTAGCATGCTAGTAGTATTACGGTGACAGCATAGCTTCGCTCTGGTATCTGGTAGTTGTTAAATGTAACTCATTGTGGTGAATAATTAGGATGCTCAAAATACATGACCACGAGGAATAACTGGACCACTGCAAACTGTTTAAAATGAACTAGCTCTGTTTTTCACATTTTTAAGACAGTAAAAATCAGGTACATTGACTTTTAAGTAAGGTAAAGTAGTCTACAAAGCCAGATAGATGCATAATATAAAATCTATATCAAACTAAGTAGATGGGATGTGAGACGTGACAGAAAAACCCCACAGACTTGGAGCATATGTGCGTGAATCTAAGAGGACTGAGGCAGCTGGCACCGCTTCGCCAACGTCATCTTCAGTCACTGGAGTTTTTTATCCTCAGGGGATCCACTGCTTTCCCTTATTCCTCAACTTCCTTAAAAACTACTGAACTTTATAGGAATGCAGTCTGAACTAGCCTTTTGGACTAAGGTCACATCACTACACAGTATAAATATTAGGTGCAACCGTGTAGCACAATTACTGTGGGGAGAAATACTGCAGTTGAAATTAAATGAAATGTCCAAAGTATAGTCATCAAGCTCATTACATTAAAGTTTTAGATTTAAATAGATTTTCTTTTGCTGCTTAAAACACTATTTACATTAAATGTGCACTATGTAACTTTTCTAATAGAGGGTCCACTTCCTACATTATTACAATATTAAAATAATCGTCGACTTTTGAATTTAATAATTCTTAATCATTATCTGAACTATGCAGACTCTTAACTATTTGACAAAAGACATTGCATTATTAAATAAGAATGTCAAAAAAAAGTGTGAATATTCTCTACATGGATGTGTTCTATTAGCACATTTGACTTAACGACGCTGACTGCTAAAATAATAGTTCATTTATTCTGGAGGCAATAGACAGATTTCTGGCAGAGGGAGGCATCGCCCCCACATCCCCCCGTGATACTGGTGAATACAGGACTCTTATGGTGAGAACAGGTGGACTGACACTGGATCAGCTGACGGCGCCTCAAGCACAACTGCTGCTCCACACAACTGTTTCTCAGACACTGAGGAGGGTTGTTTTGTAGTCTTTAGTTAAATCAGAACTTTTAAACTTTATTTTTAGTTTGAACCTATTAGATCTATTTGTGTTTTTTGCTGACACACTTTTAAATGTGAAACTATTATAAAGATTCCTTATTTATGTTATTTTTTTCACTATTGATACTTCAACTGAGTACGTGGTTTTGATACTAGTTTTAGTATTGATTTTTGTTTCTTAGTAGATATCAGGTATTTTTTTTTAACAATCCTCATAGTTTCCTGTTGAGACCTGTTTTAAGTCTGGTTTAGGTCTTGTTCTGACCTTTTTAAGACCAAAACCTGGTCTAGTCCTGGTTTAAAACTATATTTAATCTACATTTAGACTTGGATTACACAAGGGATTATTTGTTGTTTTTCAAAGGCTGAATAATTAACTTGTATGGTACTTTACTTTAAGTAACAACGTATATGTTTTATAGTGTTGTTTATTTATTTATTTTGCAGGTCATGTTGTTTTAAAATATATTAATTTTGAAAAAGGTTTACATGGTTTATCCTGCTTCAGTGTCATTTTGTCAGTGGCATAAAGTGATTTCAGTATGATCATTTATTGTGATATTTTCTGCTGCAATATGCTGCACTTCAAAAGCTGTGTTGTCCCTCATTTAGGTCATGTCACACTATTTAATGTGATGTTTATAAGGCCAATTAATTTTGCATTAGAATAAAAAGTTACTATAGAGACTATACAACTGCTTAGAAAATATAAAATGAGCAGCTGCTTTGCACAAACTCAAGAGCAGATAGCGGTCTAATGCTTTCTGTTTCTCCTGGCATGTTGTCATAGAAAAAAAAAAATAAATAAATAATACAAAAAATACCCATGCGCAACCATTGCTCGACTTCCCAGATTCCACTTCACTGTCTCCTTGGTAACGGCACGGAGTGAGTGTGAAGAAGAGTTGTGAAGCGGCGTGATTGGACGATATGGCTCTGCTTTGGCCCAGTGCATGTCAGAGTCAGGTACAAAATCATATTATGACCAAAGTGCTTTTATTTGCTATCTTGAGAGCAGATTACTTAACCATCTGAATGACGAAAGGCTGGTCATACACTGTATAATTTAGATGCAGTGCTAAAGATGCTGTAATTATGGATGCGGTACAATGCCAGTTATAATAAAGGGTTGTTTTGAAAGGCTAAGCTAATGTTGTTGGAGGATGGAGATGCACTATTGATGCATTGTTAATAAAAGTGTCTTGCTGTATAGTTGTGCTGTTATGTGGTGAAGTCACATTAAAAAAAATGCTTTACCAGTGTACTATGTGGCCAGTTTTATGAAATTTAACTTTATGAATGCATGAAGCGTTTAGCCCTCATGCTTCACAGCAAAAAAGGTTGGGGCCTGGGCTTTTCTGTGGTGAGCTTGCTCGGTGGGTCTGGGTGGGTTTCCTCCATGCATTCTGGTTTCACTCGTCAACCCAAAACATGCACCATAAGTACAATTCCCCAGCAGCAAAGTTATGGGTCAACTGCAGAGGACAAATTTCACTATTGGGACAATAAATCTTACTGATCTCTTGGAGCTCCCTGTTTTTGAAAGATATAAATGGAAATGCATATCTGATGGACTCATAAAGGCTTGGTGAGAAAAATACTATTCACAGTGGCCTGGCATACAAGAGGAAAGCTACATGAATAATAGTCTTCATATTATTAAACAGGATAGTGGCACTGGCTTATTTTTAGGCTTGACTTGCTAAAAGGTTCATACAAAATAAATATTTTGTAGAAGGAAAGATGGAAATGGACAGTGGATTGTCCTGCATACAAAAGGCTTGATTTGAAAACGGTGTCTCATTTAACCAGCGCAAACCAGCTTTTGGAGATGGGGCTTTTTGGTAGATGTATGAAAAATACCAAAAATGTTACAAGAACGTACAAAACAAAACTAGTTCATTCTAAACTGTTTGTAGAAGTCCAAAGTTATTTCTCAGTTATTTTATGCATTCTGAACATCGTAATTATTCACAACTTTCAGGGTGGACTTTTGCTGTTACGATAAAAAGTAACAACTAGCATGATAACGCGCACTTTCTGATTATTGGACAATAAAATGTTTTATAGTTAGATGCAGACAGTACACAACAGACTTATTTATGTGTATATACTGGGGCAAGACAAATATTTCTCAAATACGTGGGGAAAGAAAATCACATACAGGGCTGTTTTTTGGCATTTCACCCTAATGGTATATTGAAAGACTGTTAAGAGTCCAGAATAATGAATTTAGCATATTCTCACCCTTTTATGAAATGACCAATGTAAAAAAAAAAAAGTGTTGCATCAGACTTAAATGGATTCTGCCAGCTCAGCATCTGTTCTTGTTTGGAGCAGGTTGGTCACCCATCCATCTCCTTCTATGTGTTTTTCTGTGGAGTGTGGATTCAGCAGCATTTTTACAGTGTGTGCGCAGTGGCTGTGAAGACGGAGACAGCCTAGCACCTGTGAGTTTAGTGCTGTCAGCAGCCAAGACTATAATACAGTTGGAATAACACTGCACATTCGGTGACAGCATGCCATAACTCTGTTTAAGAACTCATTTGTAACTTTTAAGGATTTGCTTCCCTCCAGACTAGAGGACTGCAAACCTGAAAAGAAACTTGAGGCCAAAGTTGTATGCGTCTTTTTTATAATAACGTTTTTTCCCCCCAAAATGTGGTAAGCTACAATTATCATGGGGATTTAACTGTAATTACGACAAAGATGATTGGTTTGTAGTAGCTATACAAAATAAGATAATGATAAAACACTAAAACGTATTTCATTGTTATTTAATACACAGTAGTCTCATTACATAATGCAGACCTCTTCTTGACCCACAAGGGACACAGTAGCTCACATTACAAATATAAGTATATTTCTTAAAAAAAAAAAAAATCTTTTCCAGTGGAAGGGCCATCACCTGTTTGTTTCCATAGAGATGTTATTGCTTTGACTGGAATGTTCCTCACTATTGCATCAAAACTATCTATCTAAATAAGAAATATATTAAATACAAGACATTGGGTAAGAAAATACGGCGTAATGTTGAAATGGTTGCAAGTATTTATTGCACCAAGGCCTCGTCAGGGTCTGTTTTAGATAATAAAGTTGTATTATTGTGAATATTGCATTGTGAGATTGTGATTTTGATTATGATTAGCAACATCTCCACTTGTAAAATCAAAAAAGTATTTGTTTGTTGAAAATAAACATATTTGTAAATAAAAGCTCCACAGTCTAGCACACTGAAGCATCCATGGTTACAAAATATGAAATTATTATCATCACCATCACACCAGGACATCTTGTTAATGCGGCTTTGAAATGCATGTTCTCAGCTATTTAGCATAGACTATCTTAGTAACAAAGTGTCAATCACAACATCACGTCCCCCTATCACGCGAGATAAAAGATAATTGGCTTGGGTGTTTCCTTTAGTTTTTATTTTATTCTTTTACTGAAATTGGTCATAAAAATGTACAGCCCAAGCAACCATAAACAAATATTGACGTTTGTTGATTAAATGGTTGTCAATAATAAGAGCCATAGTCCTCTTCCACATGTTCAGACTGCAGGAACATAAGGCATACATTTTGAGCCGGGAGTATGACCTTTGTAACACTGACTTGTGTGTCCGCTACTTGCTTGTTTCCATGGAGATCTTATTTCTTTACCTAGAATTTTTCAAAGTAGGGCTTTAAACATACATCCTTTGCATTTGTTCAATTATAGGTGTTTTGTAGATCAAAAATACCTTAAAAAACATTAATTCTTACCATGTCCAGGTTTGTTTCTTCATAGATCTGAACATTAACCAGTCTCCACTGTGATTACCAAGTTTATTTCCATACTGTAGAATTATCAAGGCAAAACAGTCTTATGTCCATGGAGACATGCAGAAAAGTTAGACAGCGCACCTTTAATCTAGGAAAAAATACCAAATCTTCAGATAACTCACTCACCTCTTTTTTCTGTTGTTGTTGCATATACATTCTTATGATCTAAAATCAAGTCAACTAATATAAATTTTAGTTGACTAAGGCTATTTATCTATTTATTCTTAACACAATGTATTGCTGCTTCACAGTAAGTGGAAAGAAAGAACAATTAAGATGCTTGATATTTCTTTCGACATATTCAGAACCTCATGTTGTGAGCTTTTGTTTTGATCATTATGTTGTGCCTGAACTTGATGTATGATTTTTATATGTAAATAGTTATTGTTGTTTTTCTTTTACTTCTGTTACATCTTAGTCTTTTGATGGTTGTATATTGCACTTTTTGGTGTTCAGCATTTTATCTTATTTGAGACTTGTCTCAACAACTGAATGACCTCATTTTCATATAGGGCACTGAATCTTGTCTAAAAATGTTCAGCTGGCAACAATAGTGTTCGAAATTATAAATACAACAGTGAATGCCACATAGGGGTGACATGGTGACACAATGCACACATTACCAAACACTGTCAAAAAAAGTTTTGAGATTGTCTGAAAACAGCACATTTTCAGTAGCCTGTGATGAATACAAGTTTTGATTTTCAACAAAAAGGTGAGAGTGACCCCCCATGTCTTTTTTTCTTTGTTGCTTGCGTCTCTTCCTATCTTCTTTTTCAATATCTTTCTCTCTCTTTCCTCTGTCTCCTCCTCCACCATGAGCGCCAGTGTCAGCATTTCTCCCATAACCCTCTTCTGTGGTGCTGTATGAATAAATCTGGGCTCGTTTGACTCTGTGTCACCCCCTCCGCTGCGCCGCGCCCTGGGACCGGAGCTGTGGAGTCAGGCTTTGGTTTGGAGGGAAAACGTGTGATAGGAACATGGCTCTCTGGGGTTCACTAAGACATGTGAATAAAGTGCAGACAGAAACTCACCTCATTGTTTTATAACATCTCCGTCAAATGATATGGGAAAGCTGTCATTACAATTACCCAGTGGTGGAAGAAGTACTCGATTTTGTTACTTAAGTGAAAGTACAGATACGTGAAAAGAAATACTCAAGGAAAAGGAAAAGTATCACATGAAAAAAATCTACTTAAGTAAAAGTATTAAAGTGCCCATTTTAAAATGTACTTAAGAAAAGTACAGATACCTACATTTTTAAATTAAGTACAGTACTTTAAAACTTTTATTTTGTTACGGTCCACCTCTGCAATTACCAGAGTTTTACTACAAGTACACACAAACCAGAGTACATTACTGCGCAATCTTTGACTATAATGCTTAATTAACAGAAATATATATTTCATGGAAAACACAATTATTTGCACAGACAGAGCATGGTGTATCAGTGTGTTTATAATTAAGAACAGGTACAATTAAAGTAGGAGACAGATGGTGCACAAAATTGGCTACTATGAACATGTTCTACAAGTTGATTATGTTTTTGTAATCACTGGGTGTAATACCCAGGATTACTGCACACTGCATACTACTTTCTATATACTAATAATGTATCATTGTATTCATGATTCCTGGAACTGGCGAAGCTAACTAACATTCACAGTTAATGGTTGAGTTGTTCCCATAGATGATCTTGCTCTGTTGGCAAATATTGACAATAACACAATTAATTATATTTTTTTTCTGCCTCACAAGTGAAGTGGCAAATACATTTCCACTGTGTTATTGGTCATTGGTTTCCTTCTTGAATTTCCTTTCCTTCTTAAATCCTGTATATTTCAGGAACCACTTAGTTACACAGAGCATGATGTATGATGTAATCTTTTGTAAAACTGTCAAAAAACATGGCCTTTATTTTGAAACATAAACTAATCTCTTTATTATAACCAGGCCTGTATCAAATCACATTAGTGCCAACAACGCTACAAACAACTTTAATCGGGAGCAGATTTTAACCTCTCTTGTCTTCTCCCCCACAGATGCAGATCCTGGACAAGTTCCCAATTGAGGGAGGGCAGAAAGACCCCAAGAAGAGGATCATCCCTTTTCTCCCAGGTAACACTCTGCTCCTCTCCACTTTATCTGAATAGACGACCACATTAATAATTCATGTCTGGCACTCTTGGGGCATCAATATGAGCTGGATACTGTATGTGTGTATAGATCGACCGGGTGTACCATGTTTCTGCTGACTCTGGGAATTTCAATCCTGACAGTACTGTATATTCCCATGTGATATTTTGGGAGGTTTTTGAATGAGAGACACATTCTGAGCATAACGAGAAATGGTATGGGTTTTTTTTACGCTGCTTTCCAAGTGGGGTTTTCTTGGCATTTTTATTTTGTCTTGTGGGTCTTGTCATGCATACAAGTTAGTCCTCAGTTTTTACCGCAAAATGTGTGGTGACTGAGAGTCAAGTAGAAAAAATATTATTAGAATGTAAAGAATGAAACAAGTAGCAAACGTAATTGCTGTTCCAATCACTCATATTTTAAATTTGAGCCTACAGAAGAATATGTAGCTTGGAAAACGGCACAAATTTTACCATTAGCAAAGAGTAGAAGTGTACCCTTCTGTGGGCCTAATAGTAGACCAATTAGTCTGCTGCCTATTCTGAGCAAAATTATGGAGAGGATAGTCATTGAACACATTCAGAATTAGTTTTCAGACAATAATTTAAATACTGACTTTGAGCATGCTTACAGAGTAGACCATTCGACTACTACGGCCATGGCTCAAATGACAAGTGATTGGCTTACAGCAATAGATAATAAGAGGTTGGCAGATGCGGTATTATTAGATTTTATTTTAGTTCAGCTTTTGAGCTTATTGACCACAGCTTTTTATTAAGAAAAATACTGCCCATGTTATGGGTTCAGTTCAGCAGCATCACTTTGGCTTCAGAGTCATCTAGAAAACAAGAAATAAAGTGCCTTTTTAATGAGTTTTTCAGATGAAAGAGATGTTTGCTGTGGTGTACCACAGGGAAGCTGTCTAGGTCCACTCCTGTTTTCTATATATACAAATGACTTGCCATTAGTGTTACAAAATTCTTGTAAATTGTATGCTGATGACTCAACAATTTATTCATCACAGACTACAGTTGGAGAACTTCAAACTGTCTTAATGAAAGAATTAAAATCTGTGTATGAGTGAGTTGGAAACAACAAATTAGCTCTAAATATTGACAAGACAAAAAGTATTGTGTTTGGAACTAGATGTATGCTGTTGGATGAGCCCAAGTTAAGCCTTACGGTGAAAGGTGGAAATGTCGAGCAGTTACAAGTGGCCAAGCTTCTCGGAGTAAAGATTGATGAAAGACTGTCCCGGTCTAAACACATCAGTGCTGTAGTGTGTATGATGGGCAGGACTCTCGCAATGACTAGAAGATGTTCCCATTTATTATCTTTGAACATTGTTGCAGATGTCATAAAAACACATGTAATTTCACAGTTACTGTTCCGAGATTTGGCCATGTGCTGCTGTGTCGCACATAAAGGAGCTGCAGATGGTCCAAAATAAGGCAGCTCGATGTGTTCTTCGATGTACATATAGAACAAATGTAAATTGGATGCATTCTGTGTTGTCCTGGTTAAAGGTGAAAGAGAGATTCAAAGCTTCCCAGTTTCTCTGACAAGAAACATTATAGTAACTAAATTACCAAATGCGCTTTATCAAGAGCTATGCTTTAGTTCAGATGGGCACCAATATGAAACCAGACATGCCACAGAGGGCAGATTCAAATGACCTAAAATAAAAACAAACCATGGAAGAAGCACTGTAAAATACAGATCAATGCCTGCTTGGAATAATCTACCAAGAGATATTATTTTTGCAAATACTAAACGTCAATATAAAGTACTCCTGAAAAGGCATCTTGTTGCACAGCAGTAGTGTCCCACAAAAGACAAATCTCTAATCTATTGTGTTGCAGTTGCAATGAGTTATGTATCGCTTTTACTCTTGATATAACATCAGTATGAACTAGGTCCAGTGTGTGTTTGTGTTTGTGTGTGTGTGTGTGTGTGGGTGTGTGTGTGTGTTTGTCTGTCTGTTTTTTATTGTTATGTATTTTTTGTTATTATGATGTCAATTATGTATGTAAATGCCCCATAAAAGACATTAACTCCAGGAAGAATAGCTGTGCTTCCACAGCTAATGGAGGTCAAAATAAATACAAATACAAAATACAATGGCCCATGTCTAGCGGTTTGTTACCTTACCAAATTATAGGTTCTCATATAGGTTATAGTATCTGTCACTCAGTAGGATGCCAGGTTTAGTCCTGATGTAGACTTGGTTTGGTCCTGTTCTTGTCCTAGTCGAGTCTATGTTTAGTTCTGGGTTTAGTTCGAATTATAATGTGATTTGCAATTGTGAAAGCACCATACAGTTTGAAAAAGTCACAATTTCTGTGCATTTTCACTAGGCCTTTCACGATAAACACTATATACACTTATCAACAACAATATATTTTTACAGTCAATAATTATTTTGTGTACATTTTCTTTGCACTGCGTCAGTGGCATAAATTAGTTTCAGTATTATTGTTTATAATCTATGTTGTCTTCAGCAATATATCAAACTTCAAAATTTGTTATCATGACAGGCCTAATTTTCACACCATCGAGCCATGGTTAGCTTTTGTTAGATTTTGTTTTGACAATACATTTTCACAATAAACATTACAATACAAATCACATTATTTAATCAGCTAGCAAGTTCCAAGTTCGTGAATTTTATGGCTATGGCAGTAAAACTTTCTCTGATTCTGAAGTCATATGTGTCTAGCCATGTGACTCTGGTTCTAGGCGACCCATAGGAACAGGAGGACTCGAATCGATCGCAATGTTTGTGAAGTTCAGAGTCCAGGGCAGAGGAGCAGACAGACTCTGCTAACACAACACATCACACAATATAGCTGGGATTCACGGGGTCCCTCACGATTCCGTACGGTAAACAATACATGGCTCAAGATACAGCCATTTCACAATTTCACTATAGATCACTAGTGTAAGAACTAAATACATACACACAACAGTATTTCTTTGTTAAAGCACTACCTGCACAAAGTTAATGTTAAATACCTCCCTTTTAACAATCAAAAACAGTGAATATGTCAAATATATTGCATAAAAATGTTTCCTAAAATGTTTCAAAATAGAAAGATAAAAAAAAAAATACTTGGCGATATAGTGACACAGCAGCCCATTATAACAATACTGTATCACCAAGTTTAATATCACAATATTTTGATTAATTTGTACAACCCTATCACACAATGTGCCCTGTGTACAGTAGGGGATGCAGTAGGATTTGAAGTCATAAATATATAGTTTCTGGCTCTTGAATAAGCCAGGAGATTGCAAGTAAAACAATTTGAAAAGATGACTTGGAAAACAGTTTATTCAATTCCAGTTTAACTGTGTAGTCTATTACAGATTCAGTTTAAGATTAATCCATGCAATGTCAGCTATTCACATTAAAGAGGCTGTACACATTTTTTCCCATGCAGTTGATCAAAATATGTCTTGCTTTCCGCCTGCTTCATGAAAATGTTATTGTTTTTCCTGAAATATTCAACAATATGGCATCACACTCGTCTTTCTCTGTGGAGAAAAGCAGGACAGCTACAAACCAGATCTATGGAGAGGCAACCTCACTAAAATTAAGAATACATGACAATAGAAACGTGTGTAATAAATGTAATATAAGTTTAGTGGTGGTGGATGACTGTCTATTAAAAAAGATACACCGTGCACCTTTACAAAACAAAAAAAAAAGTTAGGACTGAACCATGCCTTTTAATATTGCCATAAATATTGGCAGATACGATGTGCTGCCCTGTGTTTAATGTAGGAAATTCCCTCTTCTCCTGTTCTGGAAGTTTTCTCATTGACACTCAACACAACTTTGGCTTTGACAGTCAACCAGAATCTCCCTGGTTACACTGAAGCCTATGTTACTTTTCCAAAACGTGTGGTTCTATACAATAGTTACTAATCATAAAAGGAAAGAAAAGCAAGAAATCGTTTAAACTAATTTAATTGTTGTCAGTGATCGTGTGGCTGCTGTAGTTTTTTAGTCCTCCAGTATGTTATTAGGATGCAGTTGTAAAGATTGTAGCTTTGTTATTTTTCATTAAACCCAACTACTAAAACTTCTGCAGAGATTTGATTTGATTAACAATTTGACTCATACTACGACTCATTAGCTTATATTATTTGTTCACCAAATGTCCTTTGTATTGTTTATTGCTTTCCTGTAGCTGGTGCTTCATTTTGTAATTATTAAGTGGCTCATTTGAATACCAGATACTATCCAAGTTTATCTCAGTCACAAATAGTCCCTAAAAGACCAGTATATTGGTTTGATATTTAAGCGCATCAGGTATGGGCCTTGAATTTGGCCAATCTGCTGACCCATATGGTCGATCATCATGTTTTCAGTGAAAGAGTTGAAATTGCACTGTATTTGATTCTGCTCTGTTGATTTACCTATTAATAAAGACAAGACAGTTAATACATGTAACTTTTGCAGCACTTGCAGCATGTCCATAGTACAGATTCTGCAATTAATAAGAGTTAGGGGTGGGTGATGTGATATAAAAACTATTAATCGATCACAATTTTTAAATTCAAACACCTCTGGATTAAAGAGACCCAAACTCATCATTGACATGAATCTCAAATCAAATTTGAGTAAAGGACCCATATTATGCTATTTTCTGGTCTATGTAATAATGTTGTTTCCTCATCAAAAACATACCCAGAGTTGTGTTTTGTTTCATTCACACAGCCCTGCATATTTAGGCTGAGTTCTCTCAATCAGAAAACACTCCATCTTGTGATATAATTTGGTAATACAGGAAGTGCTCCACTGTTTTTAAACTCTATACAAAGTCACTAGAATCCATTTGTATAATTTCAGCCCTCTATTTCAGTGGCTACTGAACAAAGGGTAAAATGAAAACTACCACTTCGTGACATCAGAAGGTGGAACAGATCATTTTGAGCTTTGGGGATACAAACAGCCCAATAATGCAGCATTGCTCAAACATGTGTGAATAAAACAAAACACAACCCTGGGTATGTTTTCGGTGGGGTGACAGCATTATAACATGGCTTAAAGCTCATAACAGTCAATTTAGCGTAATTTAGGACCTTGCCCAGCACAAGAAAATTATATATTGTAATAATTTGTCATGTGTCATTTTTAAATTAATTAATCTATTCTTCATACTCGTTAGTAGCACCTTGAATAATCAAAGCTCTGTGACAACTTGTTTTTCACTTGGAAATAGTAAGCTTAGCATGTGCACATGTTATCTGCTGGTGGGGGGCTGGGAGCGAGGGGCTACAGTCTACAGTGTGTGGGCTCTGTGCAGTGAAATCCTATTTGTTATTTAGAAAGCCATGTCACCACAGAGGTCAGAGGATCTATAGGGGAACAGCTGGGGCCTTGTGTAGGACTGAGACGCTTATGTGCTGTGAGTGGTGTGCATTACTGACATCTGCTGGAGGCTTTGGGTCCTAGATCGATACTGTTGTAAGAGTTTTGAGTGAGAATGATGTTGAGATTATTAGGTTAAGATATACTTGTGATTATTTGTGACAGTTTTTGAAGAATAAAAAAGTACTTTCAATCTAGTAATAACACCTAGAGTTACACCTAAAGGTAAAGTGTTTTATATCTCGCTGTTTAAAAATTTAATTGGCTACATATTATTAGAAATCTGTCATTGTAGATGGGTAAAGTTGGCACAAACATGTTGGACATGGTTAAAGGTGTTCTGTGTAACTTTATGGAGACTAGGTAACACTAATAGTAAGAATGCGTGTTTTTTTTTTTAAGTTTTAATATTTCTGAGCAATAAAAAACACCTGTAGCTGAATAAATGCAAGACAAATCATCTTAATCCCACTTTAAAACAAAGCAGTAACATCTACATGGAGACAAACATGTTCCGGACCCCATCCACAATACATAATGCACCTTTGATGACAATATATACATTGAAAAATACTTTGATTTGCTTACCTTCTGCACCATTTTTCTTTTGTTATGGGTGACTGAGGGATTACACAGACTTTAACTCCACTTGTTAAAACACATGTCTTATTTTCTTCAGGCAAAATCTTGTTTCGGAGGAGCCATGTTCGAGATGTGGCCATGAAGAGGCTGCGCTTCATTGACGACTATTGCAGGGTAAGATACATGTAAATATACTCTACTCTAGATATATGACTCTATCGGGATGGTCCCAGTCTGTGAGGGGTCATAGGTCATACACTTTCCCACCCTTTTGTATGCTCCAGACATGATTTGTGACCATTGGATTGATTGGTATTGACTTATTTTGTTCTCCACTATTTTAGCTTGATTTAGCTAAATTATTTTGCTGAACTGAAAATTCAAGCAAAAAATATTATATCTTTTTAAATCGATTAAGTTTTATGTATTCATGTTTGTATGTGTTTCGTTGCTCATTTAAATGGACCTTTATTCCTAACCTAGAAGAACTCAATATCATTGTGAGAACAGTGTTATAGGGAGATGCTTTATCAATTTAGTTCGGTTTTGCAGCTGCAGTTTTGAGGTCAAAACAATGTTATCAGGTCAGCTGAATTTGTTCTTTCCTTTTCTTTTTGTAGTTAGTAATTTTTCTTTTTGTTGTTTTATTTATTTGAAAAGGGACATTGCACAATAATCAACACTGAACTTCCTATATTACACGAAATGGACTCTTTTAAACATTTCATAATGTTGTTACCTCATCAAAAACATACCTGGAGTTTTGTTTCATTCACGCATGTTTGAGTAATCCTGCCTTATTAGTCTATCTATAACTCCAAAGCTCAAAATGCTCTGTTCCATCTTGTGATGTCATGAAGCGGTAGTTTTCAACAGCTACCTTTTACCTTTTGTTTAGTGAGCTGAAATGATCCAGATGATTCTAGTGAAGGTATATAGAGTTTAGGAACAAAGTAGAGCAATTCCTGTACTACCACATGACATCACAAGGTGGAACAGAGTGTTTTCAGTTTGAGAGATTAGAACTCAGACTAAATACGCATGATTTGTGTGTTAAACATGTGTGAATGAAACAAAACACAACTCCAGGTATATTTCTGATGAGGAAGCAAGATTATAACAGATCAGAAAAATAGTGTAATATGGGCCCTTTAAACAATGTAAATGTGCCTTATTTTGTCTGCATAATCTATTTTGAAATGTTTTTAAAAAAATGTCAACTGCTGTATATTTTTAAACCCTTGATAGTTCCTTTATAAGTGCATGCTGACTGACCTAGTTACATTCCCAAATTATAAACACTCAAATTCTTCACCACAAATCACTTGCTCCCAATGGCTGTCCAAAAACTCCAAAAACTAAAGCTGGAATCTCTTGCCATCACATTTCCTGTTTCCTCTGTTGTTTTATTTATTCCTAAATCAAATCCAGCCCTTCCTATTTCCTTCCTTCCTTCTTGTACGTAGTCGAACTGGATTTTTTTTTTTTTTGTATATATTTTTCTCCCTATACACACAATTAGGCAGAGGCACAGTTGGCCCACATTAGCAAAGGTTACATACTGTACCAGCCTTGTAATTGGGACCAAAACATTTCAAAAAGTCTTAAGGCAATTACCCACACATCTGAAATGTACGGGCTAAAGTGACTCCTCATTACCCAAATAACCTAAGGCAGTTACAGAAAGCTTGTTTTTAGATGAAGACTGGAGTGTGCGATTGTGTTTACTTCCGACATCCTGTTTATGAAGTGAACAAAGAGAAAAGCGTAATAAGTATTTCTCAAGAGGAAGAGCTCTCGGGAGATAGAGTTGTCCAGCCAGATGTGGACACATTATTCTCATCCACCACTGAGTTAAGACCCAAACTGTTGTCAAAATTGATACCCAGATATAGAGTTGGGCAGATCATCAAAGTTTGGAACAGTGGTTGAAGAAGTACTCAGTTTTGTTGCTTACGTAAAAGTACAGATACCAGCGCAAAGAAATACTAGAGTAAAAGTAAAAGCATCACATGATCCACTTGAGTAAAAGTATTAAAGTACCTGTTTAAAAATGTACTTTAAGAGTAAAAAGTAAAAGTGTTACACACAGATCTAACAACTGCCAACGTACTGATTTTGATTTTGTTCAACAGAAACTATTGAATTGATAGTTTTTTGCCCTGTCTCTGTTTTTATTTGTATATTTTTGTTAGCTCAAACTATAAATGTGTTAAAAAAAAATAAACCCTCAGCCTTTTAAGCAGGTCTCAAACACTTTTCAGTCCAGTTCAAAAATGTTGTGGAGTAGAAAGCTCTCAAATGCTCTCAAATGTAGTGAAGTGAAAGTAAAAAGTATCCGCTTTAAAATTTATTTAAATAAAGTACAAATACTTAAAATGTATACTTAAGTACTACTGTTACTTTGTTGCGTTCCACCACTGGTTTTAAAAATATGCAAAATAGAATATAACATATAGTTTATAATAAAAATGCTGCAAAAAAAGGTCACTAAAATGAAAACAACATTTCTGCATTTTTGTGGGTAATTTTAGATTTATCTGATGCTTAAACCTTAAAGGTATTAAACATACATCTAGCATTTATTCATCACAGGTATTTCTATTGCTCAAAAATACAGTAATTCCTTCTGTGAATAGGGGTGACTCTCCACAGATCTGAAGTGTAATGTAGTGTGGCGCTGTAACCTGCTTTGTCTCCAACATGATAGATTTGTTTAATCTCTACTGTAGAACATTCTAGACAAAGCAATAAAATCTCCATGGAGACATCAGGTTGCATACCCTCCACTAGAAATGTTACGCAGTGCACCTTTAATTTGTAATTTCAAATACATGTTTTAGCACATTGAATTGACATAATTTTAAATCTCACTGAGACACTCCAAATAAGATGTATCTACCCAGATACTAATCAATACTAAAACTATCAAAGTTAGTCCCCTCTAGTTTAATGACATGCTTATATTGGTGAATCCGTGAAACTAAATTAGCCCTGACTTGTCCCACTTAAGACCCATAGTTGCTGGGACCGTCTCTAAGCACCTGCATCCTCTTTTACGAATAACCAGATCAATGAATGAGAAGAGAGAGAAGACAGGAAGTGTAATTATCCAATTTTGAGGAAATGAGGATGTCCAGACAGCTGTTGGTTCACTGCTGGAAGCCATTCTTTCAGTAAAATCTGGCTTGGGGTTTTCTGTGGGGACTGAGTGCATAAAGTATAAGCTGGTTTAAAAAGCCGCTCTGTACATGTGTAGTTTAGTCACATATCTTCACCTTGGCTACATACGTAGCCCCTTTGATGCTTGCTGCTAGCATCATTAAATATACATGACCAGTCAGACATAGGACGCTGTAGTGTGGTTGAGAATACAAAGAGGGAACAATGGGCAAAGACTGTGGTCAAGAATGAAGAGATTTATGTATTTAATATGAATAACAATATAGTGAGAGTTTTGGAGAATTTATAATTTTATATTATGACACTCTGTATGTCAAGATTGTATTTTGAATTAACTATTCAGATCACAATATAATCATTACAACAACAAAAAAGAAGAAAAAAAGGAAAACACTTTAATTCTTTAATATCTGTCTGTTTATGTCTTTATCTTTGATTTCATATATATTTTTTGAGCTTTATCATGTTATAATGTTGTCCCCTCTCAAAAATATGCAAATAGAGCTTTTAGATGTCATCCTTGCATGTTTCAGTAATGTAGCGATCTCTCCCAGGCCGCAAGCCTATGTCATCCATGTTCCCACATGGTCTCTGATTGTGTTGTGATAGCATTTTGAAGAGGGAGTGACTTACCACGGGAGCAAAAGAGAGTTGTCCAAAAGCACTTTTTATAAATGGCACAGAACAGTGACCTCTAGAACCTGTACTTGTTGTGTGGTTTGAGTTTCTTCTCACAAATTGCTTTAGAGGAGGTGGAGCGAGATTGTTATAAACATTGTATACCAAAATTATATCGGCATATTTGATTGTATTGTCCCAATGAATTCATATGTATAATAATAATCATAACACTAAAATGAGACTCCTATGTTTCAGAGAGATGAGAATTTTGCTCTGATGTCACATCAATAAGTCATTTAAAAGAAAAATACTCAAAATGTCACCTTAAAACAGGAAACTGAAACCCATAAATCTAAATGTTTGATTGCATATTATTATTATTATTATTATTATTATTATTATTATTATTATTATTATTATTATTATTATGAGCTGTTTCATTGTAATTTGTTATATGTCAGATGACTGTACGGCTGCTCTTTGACCCTGTGGTTTCCATTTGTGCAGGCGCTGGTCAGACTTCCTCCTCAGATTTCTCAGAGCGAGGAGGTGTTGCGCTTTTTCGAGACCAAGGCCGAGGACGTCAACCCCCCAGTGGAGTGAGTATCATGTCCAGATACACGTGTCTCTGTAAAACCATTCACTCTTTCTTCATGTTGGCCATGGAGCTCAATAGTTATGGGGCATGACTTGTTCCAGAAATAAAAGTACCATTCTTTTTCCCTATAGACTTTTTGAAATGAAAAGTTTAATTCATATTATATTTGAAGGTTATGGCTAATGACTATTAAGTCATGTGGTAAAATCTCATTAACATAAAGCCTAACCCACACATTTGCTAAATTAAAGGAACTGTGCGCAGGATTTTCTAATGCAGGAGAAGTTTATTGACCATCAGGGATTCAGAACCCGGAGACATGAACCAAACCTTAAGACATTGTGGTAGTATTGTCCAGTCTAGTGCAGTCCAGTCTGGCTTTGCTTCCGTTGGAGTATACCTCTAATGGCGTGGCCAAGATGACAAGGTCTGAACTGGGTCTGAGTACAGCACAGAAATTTCCCTAACAATTGTAATACTGATTTATTCTTAATTATAAAAAAAAACAAAACAAAAAAAAAAACACTGGACATGATGACCAAGTTGTTTATGTTATAGTTGTTGCTTATACAGTATAATAGCCCCAGCCAGAAAGCAGAATTGGCCTCAGTTGTAATTGTAGTACCTTTAAAAACTCTTAAGTTATTATTAATTAGAAATTATTAGGATTTTTTTCTTCCAGCCCTTGTTGAGCTCCATTGCAGTGAACACATTTATGTTACATTGCATCCATAATGCACAGCTGATTTATGGCGTCTCCTGCTGTATGTAAAGATTACTGAGGGCACAGCTGCACCCTCCTCTGTCTTAATCACAATGTGTAAATCTTCTTGTTCTGGTTGTTAAAGTGTTACAGCGCATAGACAGAAGATGAGATGTTGATTGAAATCACACCTGATTGTGTTCAAAATCAAACATAAATTTTCAGGTTAGGTGATTTTCTCCTGTGAATTTGATAGTGATTTGTCATCTGTCAAGGTTTCTGTCTTGTGAATAATATTATGTCCTGCCTAAGGCCCCTGTGTTGTTCAGATATTACCAAGAAAGGCTTCAGGCTCAAAAATGAATCTCAAAAATGAAAGATGAAAAAATGTAGATGTTCATGTTGGCCAATATAGAGATGGAGATAAGAGATATGTCATTCTGAGTCTGCAATTTTTAGCTCAATCATTGTTTAGTAGTAATTTCATCAACACAAAACTGAAACCACACATTTACACTGTCATTTACAAAGTATTAATTTCATTTACATAATGACTACCTTAATAATATGGTTAGGTTATGTAAAAATAACAATATAGCATTTTTTTTCTCCCTCCCATTACCCCTTGATCTCCAGTGAGACAGACAGTGAGTTAAATGTCTTTGAGGAAATTGTGCTATATAGTATACAAAATACAGTACATTTACCCTCACTACTACTATTACTGCTAGTCTGGTACTACTACTACTATGTCTACTACTAGTACAACTATTACTACTTCCTATACTGTGTAAATTGTTGGCTATACTGCTGCCAAATGGCCTCGTAATACTTAGTTCCAGTTCATACTGTAAAATGGGCCCTCTGATTATGCCCTTCTTTCTATAAAACTTAATAGACTTGCCTAATTGCACAGTGGCTACATGCTCATTACTTCTCTCTTGTCTATTCCCTATTCAAAATCCGCTCTGTATTGGGTTGAGATTTCTATGCGGGTGGTACTGGGCTGTGGTGCCTGTGTTGGGGGGGCTTGATGGATACGGGGTGGGTGGAGAGGAGCGCTTCGTCTCATATGAGATAGGCCCTTTGGGTAGTTTTTAATTGGAGAACACAATCTGCTGCGCGAGCCTCAAATGCCAGTATCTGCATGTTCATTTGTTATGTGTTCCTGTATTCATCCAGACAGCCGGCCCCCAGGAGCTGCTTTTACCTCCTGCAAGAATCAGTTTCTCCCTTCAATATTTTGTAATCACTTTTCAATGCTCTTGTTTATTCAGATAGTTAGCATTCCAGTTAATTATACTTCAGTAACTTTTTAAATACATTATCTATCACAACCAGTGTAGGTTTACCATGGTATATAACAATTTATTTAGGCTTTGATTTCTTTGGTTGTTCATTTTCTCAATTTTTATTGTATGAAATTACAATACAGTCAGGTGCTATCCACTGTACTGCTCAGTGCTCTGTGAGTATAATAAGAAAATATACATGCACTTATTGTAAACTTTACCATTGTCTGTAACAAAGACGCTGTGCCAGATTTTCAGTCTTAAAAAATGTAAAAAAACAGAACAAGTGAAGTTTAGTTATGAGTCCCTTTCCTAATGCATTCAGTTATTAATCCCGGTGACTTTATAAGCATCTTTTTCTGTCACAGTAATGCTAAATGTATAGTGTATAAAGTGTATAACATTGTCTATTCTTGTGTCAGTCAAAATCTGAGGGACTTCTGTCAGTGCATTTTTTGCCCTGTGGTCATTTTCAAGCAGTTTTCTGTAGCTTCTATAAACAAATGACAATATATTCCCCTTTTTACTTTTGGTAGGTATCAGATTGGTCAAAAATTGGGACACCTAGCACACATCTTAAAATTGATACAACTGCCATAATTGTTGAGCCATAACTGTATCTTGACCTTTTATTTTACTTTTACTTGAGTCAGAAATGACCACTTGTTTACATATTGAAAAAATGACTGAAAGATGAAAAATAATGACTTCAGGATTACTTCTCTCCCTTCTGTATATTTTTGCAGTAACACCTCTGAACACAGGATTTAGTGGCGTGAGCCTGACAGTATTTCTCAGCACACTATAATTGCCGTCTCCCTCTTTCATAAAGCCCACTCCTTCCTTTTTAATCCTCGGCGTCTCACTTTGCATCATAAATATCAAGTGTATTTAATTGGCGAGACAGCTCAAGGTTACAAACACCGACGCAATCATTCTTTTGATCAACGGCTCTAGTTTTTTCTCGTCTGCCATTCCATCAAGCCTGAGTGCTCCCCTTCTCCCATCATGCACTGCTTTCTAAATGTCTTATATTATGCTAAATTGCCATTCTGAAGCTTTGAACCAAGTTATAATTCCGTTTCCCTCATTAACACATACCTAGAGTTGTGTTGTTTTTTCTTCCCCACCACGTTTGAGTAATCCTTAATTTTCTATGTGTTGAAAAGAGGCGCATGACCAATCTGTTTTGAATGTTGAACTCATTAGGTGCACAATGTAACTTCTTGGTTGGGGGTCCGTCACCTACTTGTTTCTATGGATATGTCTTTGCTCTGCCTGGAATGTTCCACAGAATGACTTTAAACAGCTCTGCTTTACATTTATTACATTACAGATGATTTTACTGCGCAAAAATACCAAGAAAAACAGGCTGTTCTGACTGTGAGCATGGTCGCCTCTCCACAGATCTGACCTGTAACTTGGTCTGGTTTGGTTTCCTTGAAGATAGAAAGGTTAAGACCATAACATTCCAGACAAAGCAATAACATCTCCATGAAGAAAAGCATTTGACGGACCCTCCACCAGAAAAGTTACACAATGCACCTTTGAAATAAATACAATTATTGAATGATACCAATTATGATACTATGGCTTTAAGTGTTCGGTATGGAGCTGTCATTTATCTCTCAAGTAACAATAGTAAAAGGTATAATATCAGTTTTAATAATAAAGTCTTATTACATCACTTTATGTGTCAAAACAGGATATCATCTGAACCGACATTTGGAAGCCGATATCTGATCCAGCAAATAGTTCAGTATTGGCACCGATATCTGATACCAGTATTGGATCAGTGCATCTCTAATAATTGCTATATCTTCTTATCATTCAATATATAAAAACTGGAACAATATTTTTGGGGTCAATATTTATCGTCTGTATCGTATTTTTCTTTGCATCGCTGTAAGGTTTTTGATTATTTTATGGGTATATGATAAGATTTAAGCCATAAAAAGTTGAATTAATAAGGTGCAAACTAAGTACTAAAATGTTTCATTCTGCTATTTATTTATTGCAACTCATTTTTTTTTTTTACACTATTGCGCATTTAGAATAGTTTTTGTGGTTTAAACCTGCTTTTGGGTTATTGTGTCAGTGGCATGAATTAGTTTCAGTATTATCCTTTATCGTCTATATTTACCTCAGAAATGTATTACAATTCAAAAATTTTTATCCTACAGTCTCTCTCAAAATGTTCCTACTGCTATACTCATATACTACATATTTTGGTTTTCCATTAAGTTCCTAGTCTGCATATTGTTCTTTACCTTCTGCATTTTGTATATTTGAAATGTCACAAGGAAGGTAAAAATAACTTGTTCTAATATTTAAAGGTGCATTGTAACGTATCTGGTTGGGGGGTTTTTATAATTCAAAATGATTATAGAAAACATGCATTTGCCTCTCCACAGATCTGACCTGTAACTTGGCTTGGTGATGTCGCTTGTTTTTGAAAATAGATACATTTATTGCCATGCCATGTGGAACTTTCCGGGCATAATGTCTCCATGGAAACAGACAGCGAGCACTTCAATAGACAAGCTGCATTTAGAGCACATTAATAGAATAGTTTAGTCACCGTTTTCTGTAAATAAATGTAAGTCCTCAAATTGGCCCCTTTTAATCATCCACAAATCATGTATAGGCATTTTAGACTGACTATACATCAGATAGTCTAAGTCATTATGGCATAAACAGAGTGAGAGAGAGGGAGCTCGATAATGATTTATGTGATGATGAAGCCAATGCACAAACAAGAGAATTAATCACCACAGCTTTAGTTTTCAATGAAATGTTACTTGTTTTGCCACATTATATTAGGGTGAACATCCATTATTTTATGACAGTGAAGTGCCTAACATAGATTCCCTGTTCACATTTTCAGTTGTAACTATAACATCTTGTCCTTCACATAGCAAGAAAAATAACAATATTGTAAACAACACATTTTTACTTAATTCTTAATGGGCCCATATTATGCCATTTTCTAGTCTATGCTGTTATGTATCCTCATCTACTGCTTTATTGTTGTCAATCAAACTCCCTACGCTTCTAGTGTAACTGACTGGGATTACGTGGTTTACGTACGCCTCTCACGCATTCCACAGATGCAAGACGCTGTTTACTCAACCAACGCAGCGGTTCTTAGAGGCGTTTTCCAACTGTAGCTTCTTTGCAGTTAGCACAAAGTTTATCGCGATGGCAAACAAGAATCCACTACCAGTTAGCTACAAAAGGAAGTCCGTTTTTGAGGTCGCTTAAAGAAGAAGAGAAGGGGAAAAGGAGCAAAGCTAAACTAAGGTGATTCTTGGAGATTCCTTCCAGCGATGGCGTGCACTGAAGCAGAGGGTCTAAAGACTTGGTCGCTAAATTACTTCTGGACAGGAAACTTCTGCTTATCATTTGAAAGCGTACAGTATAGTTACAGCCGTAACAGCGATTTGGCTATATAGCACCGGCAGGATGTCTGATGGATTACTGACTACCTGTCAGGCAGGCCTCAGTATGTGCGGCTGGGGACCACCCTGTCTGACACTGTGGTCAGTAATGTAGGAGCCCCCAGGGTACAGTCCTGTCTCCATTCCTGTTCACTCTGTACACCTCTGATTTCCAGTACAGCTCTGGGTCCTGCCATATGCAGAAGTTCTCTGATGACTTTGCAGTTGTCTGCTCCTGAATGTTGACAAGACCAAGGAACTGGTGATTGACTTCAGGAGAAAGAGGACACCATTGGAGCCCATTACCATCCAGGGCCATGACGTGGAAATAGTAGATTGCTACAAATACCATGGCGTCTATGTGAACAACAGGCTGGACTGGACGGACAACTGTAATGCTGTGTACAAGAAGAGCATGTGCAGACTCTACTTCCTGAGAAAGCTCAGGTCTTTTAATGTGTGCAGCAAGTTACTGGAGATCTACCAATCTGTGGTGGCCAGCGCCCTGTACTTCGCTGTGGTCTGCTGGGGGAGCGGCAACAGTAAAAGAGACATTGGGCAGATTGACAAACTGATCCGTAAAGCTGGTTACATGATCGGCTGTGAGCTGGAGACATTTGTCACAGTGAGAGACAGAAGGACACTGGACAAACTGCTCTCCATCATAGACACTCCTGCTCACGCCCTGCACCAGACTATAGAGGGACAGAGGAGATAATACTCCCTACAACTGTACAACAACTCACCCACTGCACCAGACTATAGAGGGACAGAGGAGATAATACTCCCTACAACTGTACAACAACTCACCACTGCACCAGACTATAGAGGGACAGAGGAGATAATACTCCCTACAACTGTACAACAACTCACCACTGCACCAGACTATAGAGGGACAGAGGAGCTCATTCTCCAACAGGCTCCTACAGCTTCGCTCAAACAGTGAGAAATACAGGACTACATTCATACCATACGCCATACATTTGTACAACAACTCACCCTTATGTAACAGATAATACTCCCTACAACTGTACAACAACCCAATCTTAAGTAACGATAACCTTATGCCCTGTCAATCAGCATAGTATTTGCACTGTTGTTCTTGTCTCTTGTATATAACTGTGATTTTATGGTTTATTTTATAGTTTATTACTTATTTTCCTATTTTATTTTGACTTGTACATATACATTTATTTTTGTATTTATGTCTCATTTGACACCTGCCTCTTGCTCTTTTTGCTATACCATCTATTTTTGTTACTCTCTGTTATTATATTATATTGTGATGTGTGAGCTACTGTATCCAAATAATTTCCCTTGTGGATCAATAAAGTTTGTCTAAGTCTAAGTCTATAAAGAAGCAGCGTAAGTGTAAGGAGGAGGCGGGAGGAGGCGTTTCTACTTAGGGAGCTGTGGGGGAGGGGGTGGTGTCACACATGCGCAACATTTGAAAAAGGACAAACAGTCGCTGGAACTTTCGTTTCTTGGAAAATCCTCTATACAACCTTTAATCTCCATGGATACGCGCAGGTGGCGGTCCCATGATCCTAAAGTTGTATAGTGCATCTTTAATTTTATATTATGAAAGCTTCCTGCTTGAACTTGCACTGGTGTCATACCAGTCTCAGGGCAATCAAAGCCTTGGATCAACTCCTCAAACTTTGGACCTTCTACCCTCCCTCTCTCTTTCTCTCTCTTTCTCTCTCTCTGTCTGTCTCTTTCTGTGTTTTAATAAACGCAGAATTACCAGGAGGCTAAGCTCTTACCGCTCACTTTTAGAAAGGCAAAGATTGTTCAGTTCATCGTTATAAGAAGTCATGATCCAAGGGTCCAGCCTCGTGTCACTGCTAAATTGGATGGGCCTTTTCTGTTCCCTTACCCATAATGCATCTCAGCTAAATGAAAACGAATTAAAGGGAGTGTGTTTAGGAATGAGATTGGTCATTGATTTAAAGCTGGACACTGGGGTTTAGGCCTGTGTGTGCATATATGGGAGAGAGCTAAGTGCTGAACTAGGAGGAGAAAAGTCATTTGAAATCGGAGACGGATGGACCACTGAGGAATAATTTTAATCCATCAAAGTGAGAGTATGTGGGTATCCTGTTAGCTCTCCTGCTGTCTACTGAGATCATGTTCAGTTCATGTTAACTCTTTGTTGGCTCTGGTGCTTTTTCAATAGAAGTCTCTTAAAGGTGATTGTTAATCTACTCGTCTAAAACACTAGAATTATAGAATTACATATTAAATGCAGAAATAATTCAGTTAATCTCCTAGATAAAATTCCTCTCATTAAGTAAGTACATTCTTTTATATTTTATAAACACAGAATGCGCAGTTAATTTTGGTTGTGTTCATATTACATATTACCTCAATGTTTACATTTACACAGTCGCAGACGCAGCGGAGTCCTTTGCCATTGGTTACCATGCATGCTGAATCTGGAACAATGATGTAATATCAGTTGTCATAGCTATTGGCCAACTCTCACAAAATTAAATCAGTATAATCACCGTTATTATACATTATGTTTGTACACATCATACAGTTTCCTTCAGGTTTCGTTCACCACCTGCAATCCTAAAAAATTCTAGCTAAAACAACAAATTTATATATAGGACAAAATATTTTATAATCTGACTCTCTGAATCTCACTCAATCAAGCCTTTGTGAAAAACAAATACAAAGTGTTGGCCCTGAACAAGACTTTTCCCAGTCTTAGAGTCTGCACTGTCTCATTGTGCAAAACTTATGAGCCATCCTCTCTCTTCTCACTCTCACTCTTAACTTTTGTTCTCTTTCTCCTCCGCTTTAATTCACTCTCTTCTTCTCTCTTTTTCTCTCTCCACCATATCTCTTCTGACTTTCTCTCTCTCTTCTTTCTCCCTCCTCTCCTTCTCTCTCTCTCCCGTGCACTTGACCAGCTCCAGTGTGAGCAGCGAGGCGACATACCCATTGAGTTCCTAATGGATAAGCTCTCCCCATTCTCCAGGACCATTAGGATCAATAGCACTCAGTGGAGGCCTGCGGCAGTGAAAGGGTTAAACACTTAAAGCGTGCCGTAAAAGTGAGGAGTGGTCAGCTGAGCGTGCTCCCAATCCAGTGGGAGGCATCTATAGGGCTATGCGTGTCAATGTGTGGGCTTGGATCCACCTTTATTACATGGAGCCAATGTATTTCAGGGATGTTCTATGGTTCTTAATGGGCGTGTCCAAATGGTCTTGTTTGGGAGGATAACTTTTATGCCTGTTATCTTTTGTGTGTTGGTAGTTGCCATGGTTTTCATTGCAATGTGCAATATATCAATTGAACTGGTATAGCAATTTTCAGTTGGTCCAATTATCAAATTACAAAGGCTGCAGTTTTTTTATATTGAATGTTCTCTGGTAATGCACTATGTAAACTGGGACGGCAATAGGTCAGTTGTTAGAGCGTTCGGCCACCAACCTGAAGGTCACTGTTTTGATCCCAGCTCAATGGTGATTGCCATTGTGTCCTTTGGCAAGGCACTCACCTTTCCAGTATGTAATGTAAAGTGTGTACGTGAGTAATTTGGCACAGATAGGCTCCCTTGCTTACGCCCACATAGGAAGTAAAGTCTGTGCCAGGGCCAAGCCAAATAATGGAATTTAAATTGGTCAAATTAATCAATTGTTTTTCTACAAAGGCTGCGAGATTTACATTCAGTCCAAAATTGAAAAAGTTGTTCAACATTATGATTTTAAGTTTCTCAGGGACAGGACATAAAAAAATAAATAAATAAATAAATACATGAAAAATCTGATTGTTGGTCATTGTATTTATTTTGCTGCACTAGTTGCTGCATTATGACCACACAGTATGTCATTTGTGGAGTGATCAAAAGTATCAAAAACAGATGTATAAAATATAACCAATACATTTTAGAATGATCATGAGTTTCAGAACTGGTATAAGACCAGAAAGACAACGAATGTACAATTTTATACTGTTGAAAATGATATTCTATTATTTATAAAAACAGCATTTTTTTATTATCACTGTGGTATCAAAATCAGTATTAAGTATCAAACCGATTCCCTAGTATTCAAATGAAGCTTAAAATTTTCACTGTGACACTAAGCCATGCTCCCTAACGTCTTCATACCCACTATATGACACCTCTTCCTGTTTGAGATAAAAAGTTGAGAGAAGGTCAGATTCAGGGGCAGCGCTGTCCTGACCAGACCAATATATTTGATGAGCCACAACACCTGCCCGGATCAATATGGGAGCTGCTAATGTTATGTTACGTCACGTATTGGCGTTTAGGTCTTTATGTAGGGTGTGATCTCAGCACTATTTTTATGAGCAAACTGAATGGTGTCATCTTTATCTTTCATGGTTTGCCTAGTTTAGTGTGTTGTGTTATAGATTAGAATGCTACAAAGAAGACTTGTGTAATACAGTTTATTTTGAGTTAATTATGATTTTTAAGCATATGGTACAAGTGGTTGATTTAAAGTTTATTTCTATTTTTATTACATTTTACTAAATGTTTTTGTTATTACTGTACTCTTAATTTTCCTCCCTCTTATTGTAACTATTTCATCAAAGCTAAAATGTAATTGTATTAAAATTTGGTAGTATTACAAATTATTATTACAAGTATTCTTGCAAGTATTACTTTTAGTACTCCTAAAATATGACAAGTTAAGTTACAAAAACAGACCTGTTTTAAAAATGTTGTCATTTTTTTGTCACCATCTTCAACATACATTATTAATTAAAAAAATGGTTCATTTGTGTATTTTACTAAGTTTATAGAGTACAGTAGAGTAGAGTACAGTACAGTGCAAGCCTCTGCCAATTTGCCAAATGAGCATATTAAATAGTTTAGCCTATACTTTGCTACATTAAAGTATAGTATCTGTTTTCATTCTAGGAAACACAATTTCATTCCGCACAACCTTATTTATTTGACAGTAAAGTCTGCCTAGGTCTAGCATAATTCCCAGTATAATCAATGCAGTCCACCCTTGACAGTGTCTGTGTGTCCTCGCTGTGCAACGTAAGATTGAATTTTCTAACACTGATGTAATTAGAAAGAACAGGGCACGTGCTTCACAGCCCAGATCAACAGTCAATGCCATCAATCAAACAAAGGCTCACAGTTAGAGTAAGACGCCAGCCTTTAGTGAACGTGGGAGTGACAAGGCCCCCTGTCTGTCATAGGGACTACTGCAGCTGTGTAGTACTCTGTGTGTCATAGTTGATTTGTTTTACTGTGGTTTAGACATGGTGTATTTTTTTGTTTATTTTTCTTGCATCAGGCTGCTTTAAAACTGATTTAGTTTCTATTGATAGTTGAACTTAATTTGTTAGTGACTGTGTCCTAGTTTAGAGTTGGTTTGGGTTTGTTCAAGGACTTGTTTAGTCTTGTTTTTTTGTTTTTGTTTTTTTTGTTCCTGTTTCTGAGATCTCAGTCTAGTCCTGGTTTATTCCTTGTTTTGACCAAACTGAGACCATTTATTCTAGACTTAGTCCTGTTTAAATTGTGTTTGCAACTGATTCGAAATTACAAAATGAATGGATGCAATCAGCAAAAATACAGCAATTTTGTTTTATTTTGTAAGTAAGGTAATTTGCAGTGCAGATGACAAAATATCCTTATCAGTATTTCTTTGTTTCATTCAGAGTACTACATAGAAAAATACTCTGGAAATGGTACTTCTTGGTGTGCCATGCAGCCATGGTGGTAATCCAAACTGATGCCACACTTGTGCAATCCTGCTGGTTCTTTGAAGCGCTCATGTTTAATTTACATCAAATGGACATCGGCTGTAACACTGGGTTTGATGTCTACAGAAGGAAAAATTACAAAAGGGAAAAAAAAATTACAAGGGACTCCTGTCCCGTGTAATGATTTTATGGTTTTGTTGTAGAAATGTAGTGCAAACTGAAAATTGTTGAGTGAATATAGAAATTCATCATTTGCCATGTTAAAAGTCTTAAAAGTATTAATATTCCTGGCTAAATCTTAGCCCAGTGGAATTTTAATGGAGCTCCTTTCTGTGACATACAGTAGTCTATGGGATGGGCAATATTGACAAAGATATCTCAGTACATTTGTATTATCATGAAGGAAGTGTGTTCAAATGTTCCTGTAGTCTTGAGGTTCAAGAATCACACAATACCTAAAAATAAATTATATACTTTTATTTGGAAGATTACCCTGTATTTAATTTATAATTTACATGAATTGTATCGTTCCTAATCAATATTTTTGCAGACATTTGTTATAAGATATTTTAATGATTATACTGCTTGCATGGAAGATAAAAATTATATATAAAAACGTTTAACTAAACAAAACATTTGCTGTCTATCCATGTTCTGACATTTCGTTTTCTTCAACTTTATAACTTACCCTTTCTGTTTGACACTTGTAGACTACTGACATTTATTGTACAAGAATTTCTTTTAAATACAAACGTGCAAAGCTACATCTATGGTGCCCAAGGTAATTTCCACTGAACTCTCCACTTGGTGGCGTTCTACACAACCCAAAAAATCACCACTTCTACTATAATTCAAAGTTCTGTTCACTCAGCTCTCCCCTGAGGCTCTACTTTCTTTATAAATGCCCCCTCTGTCCCATATTGTCAAACTCATGTTATTTCTGTCCATGCCGGCCACTTCCTGTGTCTGTTTTGCACTGACTGGAATTTCCCAATTTTTATGACTATACTGCTACTTAATGTCCCACTTTCCAGGGATTTTGTTTGAGATCTTTTATACCAGTTTAATTTCATTCAGTTCATATTTTGTCAAAACCACTTCCATTCAAACCTTATATGTAAGTTATTCTACAGCTCTATGCTCACCAAGTCAATTTTCCTCAACCACTCCTATAACTGTGAACATTCAGAAGAAGCAGATAACTTTATAAACCTTCTGAAGACAAAATACATGTCCTTAGTGTCATCTATTGTGATCAAATTGAGATTGTGATCTGGTTGGTTTTTTTTGGCATCCATGCTGACTAGTTTGTTTAAAGGACCCATACTACGCTTATCACAGAAAGCACTCTGTTCCCCTTGTGATGTCGTGTGGTAATACAGGAAGTACTCCACTGTGTTTTTAAAATCCATACACCTTCACTAGAATCATTTTTCAGCTGGAATTGACAGTCTCTACTGAACTAAAGGAAAAAGGTAGCTGTTAACTACATGACATGATATCACAAGTTGGAACAAAGCATTTGAGCTTTGGAGATGTAGACAGAATAATAATACAGGGTTACTTTGAATGAAACAAAACACAACTCCAGGTACATTTTTGAGGAGGTAACAGCATTATAAAATGGCTCACAACATGGCTAAAACCACACAGGAGTCAGTTTTGCTTAATATAGGAACTATATAGGAAAATATAGGAAAACACACATTTGATCCACTCAAGACAAACTGGGATTGACACATAGAGACTGGGAGATCTTAGGAAAAAAATAAATAAATAATTTTTCTGTAATAGCCGGATATTGAATTCTGGATACTGACCAAAATTGTGTACAATTTGTAGTCTAACCCTCGTTTCATTGTGTATTCATTGTTGCGTAAGTAGCATCACTCACTGCGTGTTGTAATTTGTTTTGTGTAGGAAGCTGTGGTACGCAATCATCGGCGCTCATCCTAAATGGCATTTGCACACTATAACAATGACAAATCTCCTCATTAATATGCGCACACAGCATTTTGAAGCGTGATGAAAACAGTGTCCGCTGCCCCCCACAGGCTGGAGGAGGGTATTAGACATGCTTGATGTTATCATTCATCTTGCCCTCTCTCAGTCTTCTTCATGAATAACAATAGGCACTGACCTTGGCTTGTGCTGCCAGGAGGAGAGATGGTGTAAGATTATCTGATTATTGCCCCGGATAAGGCACAAACTGTTGCCATTGGTCAGTTTGAGGGGCTTTTGACAAAAGGGGATTGCGGGTTGGTCCCACTGGAGTGATGAGGTGAGGCCAGATTTGTTGTTTTGGGGTTAATTGGGATTAAGTGGATACTAATGCGTGTGCTCCAAAAGGTCAGTGTTGATGGTGAGGAGGTAATAGTCCAAGCTTCTGTCACTTAGGAGCAAAACTAAAATCTCATTATTGCTGTTGATTGCATTGTCGCTCATTTCAGTTTTTGCCTGAAATCAGTCTTATTTATCTTAGGTGCTTTCATTTTTAGTAAATTATGATGCTACTCTCAACTACTTGCACTATTTGCAAGTTTGTAATTGGTAGGGGTGTAAGAAAAATGAGATTCAGTGATATATCGCTATACTTTCCTTGTATTTCTCGTATCGACTGAAAATACATCTTCCATTTTCTGTTCTCATGACTATTTCATGCAATTTTGTTCTCATGTAGGTGTACTCGACCATAATGTTATACGTAATTATTGTTTTAGTGTCTGGACATATCGTGATACAATGAATCGGGACAGGCGTGTATATATCACCAGATTGATGACAATGCACACCCCTAGTAATTGGTACTAAAAATACATACTGTACATTAATAAATACAATTGCTTGTGTAAATAGTTAAAAATCTATACTCAAAAAGCGCTATTGCCAGAAAAATTACCACACTCTGTTCCACCTTGTGATGTCATGTGGTAAAACAGGTCGTGCTCCATGGTGTTTTGAAATTCCATACACCTTCACTAGAATCATTTGCATCATTTCAGCCAATCTACACTGAACAAAAGGTAAAAAGAAGCTGTTAACTATCACTACCACTAAACTAACTACCACTTCATGACATCACAAAGTGGAACAGAGCATTTTGAGCTTTTGAGTTGTAGACAGACTGATAATAAAAAGGAAACAAAACACAACTCCGGGTCTGTTTTTAAGGAGGTAACAACATTGCTTTTTGTCAGTTTTGTGCAATATCGGCCCTTTAATGATCAAATCCACTTGTATGTATTCAATAAAACAGACATAGCCTATGACACACTAATGCTTGCTTATTATAAATTCAGGCCATATTTAAGGGTCACTATGAAGCTTTAAACATGTCAAACAGCTCATGGAGGTTAATTGAATGGCTGATCCCCCATCTGGAGTGCTAATACCCACATTAGCCTTTAGCCCAGCCCCAGTCTGCTCCAAGACGCCCGGGGTCTTAGTTCAGGTGGGATTGTGGGTGGCTGGGTGGCAGAGGGTCGATCCTGATCCCAAGATACTAGAAGATGAAGTAATGCGTAGAGTACAGGGCTAGTATGTTAGCATACGGGGGTTATGCTATTGTGCTAGCATGCTAATCTGACAGTGTTTATTTACTGATCCAGAGAGTGCAATGTAGCAGGGGCCAATGAGGGCTATTAACTTGGAGCCATTATGCTAATAGTGGTAAACACATTGATTAGACCGTTATCAGGAAGAGCACTTATAACTGGTTTAAATCTATGCCTGTCATCATCTACTCTACGCCAGTTAAGACTTCAAGGGCAATATAGTTGTATATGTTCAGCTCTTAACGTTATTGGTTGTCACAGTAAATTATAGGCACTCCTATGTGATTTGAGTATTGATTTGGCAAGGGTTACTTATTTATCTATGTTCCTCAGTATGGCATTGGCCTTCTCCATGTAACATTTTGGCATTTTAAAGTACCTCTGTTATGGAAAAATGACTCCTGTGAGCTTTTATCCATGTTACAATGTTGTTATCTCCTCAAAAACATATATGGAGTTGTGTTTTGTTTCATTCACAAATGTTTGAGTAACCCTTTGTTATTAGTCTGTCTACAAAATGCTCAGTTCCACCTTGTGATGTCATGTAGTGGTAGTTTTCAAGTTAACAGCTAATTCTTACCATTAAACGAATCCTCCACCAGAAAAGTTACATAGTGCATATTTTAGCTTCGCTCTGGTTTATAATGGCTTAAAGTTGCTCAGATTGAGGCATTATAATGTATGAAGAACAACTGAGAACATGCATAGGACTTCCCATAAAGAGAATGAACGTTGTGTAGTAATTCAATATATTAGGACTGTTTTTATCATAATTGTTAGGTCCTTTATGCCAATTTAACTTGCCTTGAGATGTTTTAAATAAATAAAGTAAACATGCAGAAGTAGTAGATCCTCTAATCTCTGACTAGATGATATCTGCCATGAAATCATGGCTTGTGTTACTCCAAAGAAGCTTAATGCTGCCACTGCCTTGCGGTGTGTACATTTTAAAGTCAATTTAATCCTGGTTTAGAGCCCTCCATTTGAAACTCGGTTTCTGGCTGTCTGCTGCTGAACATGGTATTTCAGATGCTTTTTCCTTGACACAGTCCTCTTTATTTGTGACACTGGACTGTTGACAATAATGAGATAATAGCCTTAGATCCCATGTAGAATTATTTCCTCACTGTCACCCATAGCGTTCGACTCCAGTCAAATGAAGCTCAAGTGGTTAGCAGTTATAGGAGCGAATTTGGAGCTGAGTTCCATATTAGAAATAGGAATTAATTAACTGACAAAATAAACACACCAGGATCATGTAGAGCGGGTTAATTGAACATTTTAAGACCAAAATGATGAGGCTCACTGCAGCAGTTACAAAGAGAGGGTGACGATTTTTCAATGTAAAGTAAACCGGAGCTGAGTCGATGGAGCCGGAAACGCCATCATGCTCACTTCCTATTTGGAATGCGGCGGCTAGCAGGTTAGCTATGTCCATTTACACATAAAGTCTATGGTAGTTACCAATTAGCACTGGGAGATACAGTATATTTGGAAATAGAATAATATTGCAATAGAGATGTAAAATTTTTATTTGAGTATACTGTGTTGTCATGCAAGTCATATTTCTGCACTTTTGTGATTTTGTCAGCATTTGTTTTTACTGATACCTTCTTGGTTATAAGGCATCAAGGCAAAACAGATCAGATGTGAATAAAATATAAATATAAAATAAAAATATAAAAATCGTGGCTGTTAAACCTTCCTTGGTCCACTCCTCCATCAGTGACCGCCTTGCTGACTGTGTTGACCCCTCCATGGCTCGGTCACACCACAGTGTGGTGACATCTGTTTTTCCTGGACAATCAATACTGAGGCCTGCGCAGTGGAACTGATGAGAAATGCGCGGAGGTATAGCCACGCTTCACAGAGCTGCGGTCAGAGAATACAGTGTGATGAAGGGCTATGGTGGGAGGAAAAACATGCCTATCTCTCTCACCTTCTTTCTGTTTTTCTGTCTCTCCCTCTTTTTCTCTTTTCTCTCTTTCTGTCCTTCACTCTCACTATTCATCTATCATCTCTCCCCTCTCTCTCACCCTGTCTCTTTCTTTGTTCCTCTGTTAATTTCTCTCTTTCTATGTCCATCTCTGTCTCTGTTTTTCTATCCATGTCCCTTCGTCCCTCTCTCTCTTTCTGTTCTTCTGTCATCTTTTGCCCTTTCTCTCTCTCTGTCTGCCACTCTCTCCCTCCCTTTCTCTCTTTTCTTATGTTAGTTTCTCTATGCATCGGCCCATCTCTGTCTCGCTCTCGCTCCTTCTCTCTACTGGCTTCCCTTTCTTTCACTCTAGTATGTTCACCCCAACCTCTCTCCCTCTCCCTATCCCTCTCTCTCTTTCTTTCCTCTCCCTTTCTCCTGATGCATGGACCCGTACAGTATGGAGACATACATTCAGATTCAGTCTGACACATTTATGCACACATTTCACACAATCTAACATGGGTTAATAGGCCTATATATAAGCACATTGTCGACTCTGTTATGCAACAAGCTCATCTTTTTATGTGTCACTTTGTATTGTCTCATTTGGAGTTTAATGTGACTGACAAATGTCTGTTTCTTTATATTCAGTGTGATTTGCATATCCATTTGTCATGTGCATAAATTCAAGAGGGATTAGGCTACTTTGTTGGTATTGGAGCTGTATTAACGTTGGATTATGGTCCTTTTTAAAGGGCCCACATTACTCTGTTTTCAGATCTGTCTTATAATGTCATTTCCTCATCACAAACATACCTGGAGTTGTCTTTTGTTTCATTCACACATGTTTAACACACAAACCCTGAATATTTAGTTCTTCTCTCAAACTGGAAACACTCCAGTCACTATGTGATGTGATGTGGCAATACAGGAAGTGCTCCAGTATGTTTTTAAACTTCATGCATCTTCACTAGAATAATTTGTGTAATTTCAGCCCTAGAATTGCTTATTTTTACTGAACTAAGAGTGAAAGGTAGGTTATGGACAGCAAAATAATTCAAGGATTACACAAACATGTGAATGAAACAAAACACAACTCCAGGTATGTTTGTGATGAGGTAATAACATTATAACATGGCTTAAAACTTAAAGCATTTTATATTCTTATTCCTTGCTTTTTTTGGATTTGATTCAACATAGACATCCATGATAAAACAATGAGCCTCATTCATGAAACGTTCTTACGAACAAATTTGTACTTAAGGCCTTCTTAGAAACATTTTGGCATTCATAAAACTTTTTTTTTAACTGAAAATGTTCTTCTGGAAGAACAAATCCTATGAGTAGTTAGGAGCAGAATAGAGAGCAGTCAGGAGCAGAATATTATTACTCTGATAATGAAACAAAAAAATTAAAATTCCTCCATGATTGTAAGTTGTAAGTATTTTCTTTAATTATTTTCTATAAATGTATTAGTATCTGATCCAATAACATTTATGAGGCGTTTTATAGAATATGTAGTCTATTGGGTCTAACAGACTTTATACAGGCTGCAGCGAGCATCAGTCTGTCCCTGCCCCAGTGCTCTCCATATGGGCCACTGTCACAGCCCTGCGCCTGGTCACTGTGCTGGACTTAACACCCCCATCACCCCCAGCACCCCCACCAACCCCATGACCAGAGTGCACTCTTATGCACCCCTACCCCAACACCCCTCCCTCGCAATTTACTGCAGGTCCGTGATCGCGGAAAGCGTGATAAGGCAATTTATAAAAGCAAAAAAGAATACAGTGACTAGATGAAGAAAACCGGGCCATTTTCTTAGTTTTCCCAGATTTTGACAGAGGTATTACCGCCAACAGAGCCCGCCAGAAGTCGTCATTCTCATGTTTCCAAGTGTCTTCCGCTTTTGTGACGTAAGCGTGAATAGAGCCCATTCGGCTGCTTAAGAACGCTTCATGAATCTGGGGCAGAATTCTCTCAGCATCTTCTTAAAGTGGAAGTTACAAACATTTAAAAAAAAAAAAAGATTCATGAATGAGGCCCAATGCGTCTAGTTTCTTGCTTACTTTACTGTGCATCTTTGTGTTATAATTTCTGATGTCTCCTAAGCAATTTCCACAATACCAACACATTCTTTTTCTTCAGTTGCAGTCTCTTATTATGATATTCAATCCATGCAACACACCATAGGATATGAAGGTTAGTTATTCTATGAAACAGACCTCTCAGCCACATGAAACAGGCTTTTACCATAGTCTGTGTGGGGTGCCTCGTCCCTCTCCCTCTCTCTCTCTCATTTTCTTGCACTTGCCGTCCTTCTGTCCATCTCCCTTTCTGTCCCTCTTTATCTCTCTTACTCACTCATTCCCTTCCTCTCTCTATTCCTTTGCCCCCCTCTCTCCCTTTCTCGCTGTCTGTCTCTCTATTTCTCTCTCTTACTGACTCACTCCTTTCCCCTTCTTCGTTCCACACTCTTTCTCTCCCTCTCTCTGCCTCTTCTCTCTCTCTCTCTCTTTGTACCTCGGGCCTTGTAGGGTAAGGGCTGGCAGCTGGAGCTTGTTGTGGGACCCCATGGGAAGAGTTTGATTTCAGCTGTGGGGATGTGGGTCACTGGGTAGTGCCATGGACCCTCTGTGTGTGCTCCTTCAGCTCCGTGCTTCGTTTGCCTCTTCTCTCCTTAGGCTTAGGCCATAATGTACTACAGATGTTACACGATGTACCTACAAAATCAAGACAAAAATAGGCATTCTTAGTAGGGCTGCATAATTTAAGGAAAAAAATCTAATTGCAATTTTCTAACAAGTATTGTGAGTGGATTTGCGATATGTTTAAAGGTCCTGTATTACTCAAAATTGACCCTTGTGAGCTTTAAGTCATGTTATAATGTTGTTACCTCATCAAAACATACCTGGACTTGTGTTTTGTTTCATTTACACATGTTTGAGTTACCCTGTATTATTAATCTGTTTACATCTCCAATGCTCAAAATGCTCTGTTCCACCTTGTGATGTCATGTATTGCTAGCTTTCTAGTTAACAGCTACCTTTTACTCTTTGTTCAGTAGATTACTCAGATGATGCTTGTCAAGGTGTATGGAGTTTAAAAACACATCGGAGCTCTTCCTGTATTACCACGACAAAACAAAGTGCGACAAAGTGTTTTCAGTTTGAGAGAAGAACACAGCCTAAATATGGAGGGTTTGTGTGTTCAACATGTGTGATTGTAACAAAATACAACTCCAGGTGTGTTTGTGATGAGGAAAGAACGTTAAAAATTAGCACATTGTAAACAACAACATAAGCACATTTGAGAGAAGACTGAACTAATATACTAATAATATACTAATATTTTCTCTCTCTCTCTCTCTCTGTGTGTGTGTGTGTGTGTGTGTGTGTGTGTGTGTGTATATATATATATATATATATATATATATATATATATATATATATATATATATATATAGTCCTGTGCCTGAGCCTACATGAGACTAATTATCAGCTGCTAACTATGACATGCATTTGGTATTATATTCATCTTTGATTCTTTGTGTTCTTCTTGTTCTGAACACAAAGACATCTTTGTTGGCTGGGAGAACAATGTGATTCAGTGTCACGGTAGATAACATTAGGCTGAGAATATTGCTAACTTTTAACTGATCACTTTTTATTTTCATTTCTTTGTGGTCTAATATTTCTACAGGGACATTCAAAGTAGTATTTCAAAACAAAAAATACATCTTAGCATTTTATTCATTGTAAAATAGTGGCTGATTAGGGAAAAACCTTCTTAGTATTTTTTTATTAGGATCCCTCTTAGCTGCACATTTTATGGTAACTGGTCTTCTTTGGGTCATATGTGTTTTTCTGATCTTTCTCCTTCATGTTAAATGGCTTGTTATTAGCGTGCTAATTCCTGAATGCTATGCAGGCATGCTCTAAAGCTTGGTGAGCGCTAATAAACATGAGCACATGACACACGCTAACCTTTAGCCTGACCTGCACCATACAACAACACTCAAAACACATGCATGAGTAGACCGCATGGACAACTGTAGCCATATAGTGTGTCTTTCTTGACTTAATTTGCCTCAGTTATTGAAATGTGTCTGTATTGATACTTTGCAGTGACATCATGCTGGGGGTGTTCTGTATGTATCTGTGTTGGAGGAATGTTCAGTAGTTACCATGGTGATCCAATGCACACAATGGCAAACACAGACAAAAAAGTTTTGAGAGCTGAAGCAAAAATACATACACATTTTCAGGGGCCTGTGATCAATACGACGTTCATGGTCCTGTTTAGGAGTTTAATTTTCAGCAAAAGGTCAGAGCGACTAACTGAAAAAACTATTGGCTAATGGTAGTTAGCTTGTGACTGCAACTTTTTGTGTAAAAGACTTAATTATGTGCACAAATCATATGACCCGTTGTAGTTCACATAAGTCAGGTCTTTCTGATCAGATTGTGTTAAAATAAAGCTCTGATTAAAGTCTAACTTGAGTAACAGAGTAGTGCTTTCAGTTAGCTCCACACCCCCAGGGAATGTTGATGACATCAGCTGCAAAGTATCAATACAAACTCATGGCTCAGCTGCTTCCTTGGACTAAGTTGATGCATGGGGTAACAGAAGAAACTGCTTAGACGTGGTCCCTTTCTCCTGATTGGACCTGTTTATGGAGCGTTGAGGGCGTCGTGTTTGCCTTTCAAACCATGCACGCTGCGAGTAGTTTTACAGGGACCTCGGGAATCGGCCAAAGCAAAGTACTTTACATGCTGCTGCTGTTTTCCACCAACTCTCCTACAGGCCCCTGTCCACACCTCCTTGATAACTTCCAACACGCCATATCCTGGTCTCACACTTGCATCTATTGTATTGGCGCCCTCCAGAGGTCTTTAGTTGTTCGCTTGTTCAATTAACCCCATTTCTATCCTGCACTGAAAGCAGAAGTGACAACAAGGCACTTTGTACAATGTTGCCACTTGACCAGCTATTTATTAGTGCTATCAAACCGATCAGGGCCTGGATAGCGGCAGGGGACACATGGCATTGTTGCTGAGTGAGCTATAAAACCATTTACTTCCTGGCCTCCTGACCAGTTGACCCAAATCCCCACTGCCCCATTAAGTCCTAAATTTGGTCCGACAGAATGTCATTTTAAACACAGCAGTATTTGTGCTGACAAATCAAAGGGCGTTTAAAGGAAATTAATAGGTTTCCTGGACAGGGAGGGGCCTATCACTGGAGAAACATTGAACACTGAAAATAGACTCCTGTAGGCCTTACCTTTTGCTTTATGGACTTGAACTCTGCATGGAATAAAGTTTTAATCTTGTCAATGTTCTTTTTAATGTAAAGAACAATTGTTTTAGCCAATTTGAGTTTCTATGGCCAGAACTTATGCAGATTTAACTATTGCAAAATACATTTGGGCATATATTTAAAAGAGTTATCTTAACTACTTGATACAAATTCTTATTGCAGTGGTCGCTCTTCCTAGGTTTCAGAATGATGAAAAATTAGGACTGTTGCCAAAGTGATTAACAATTTATAACAAAATTTTATCTCTTTAATGGCAAAAAGTCCTCAGGAAGCTGAAACAATTGCTTACAGTTTTGAAAGTTTCTGTGAGGACCTGTCAAAAATATAATATTTTGTTTTAAATTGCTTAATTGCTATGGTGACCAAGGACTGTTGCCATAGAAGAGGGCCGTACCATGTTGTCCATAGGTGACAAATCTAGCATCTAAGAGCATTTTAACAAATCTGGGCATAAAGAACTGACTTCATAGTTGTGGTTATGAGTTAAATTGAAATTGTAAACTACTTTACAAAGAAAATGAATGGGTGGCTAGCCAAATTGCAAAAGATTTTTTTTTTAACACTGCCGTCTAGCCATTAAGGCCCAATCCCAATTCTCCCCCTTAGCCCTCTGTCTTTGTCTTAGCCCTACCCCTTAACCCTACCCCTCTGTCTTTAAACAGAGGGGTAAGGCAAAGGGGTATGTTTTAACCCTTAGAAATGGGACACCCCTTTGCAGTCGCAACAATATGACATTATTTTTAAAGTTTTGAAGTATTGTGCTCCTTTTGAGTTTGTTTTAAATGAACTTTGCAAAAAGTCAAATGTTTTTTTAATTTTTTATTTTTTTAAAATAACTATACTCTGTACAACATATGTAAATCAAATTTTAATCAACTGTAACACAAAATTAAAATGCTGCAGAGGTGGACGGAGTTGTAGAGGATGCCTGGTACACACAAAAAAGAAAACAAAATTAATACATAGTCATAAACATATAGTTGTTCTGGTACCTACAAATATTATAGAATGTAATATACCTTATATTTTATTTTCAAATTCTCCTACTTTTTTGAAGCTTGTTGGGCTGACACAACTCCAACAAGTCCAGCCTCCTACAAGAAATTTAATTTCATTAAATAGGGGATAATTTACAAGGCGAAACGAAACAATAATATTTTAGGCGATGCATGGTCGTAAAACTTTACACATTCTACCGTAACATGTGTATAGTTCTAAACGCGCATGAGACGAGTTACGAGGTGAAATACAGCGATATATTTGACACATTCTAGTCTAACATATATGCGTATATAGTTCTTTTAGGCCATGCATGTTTGTAATACTTTACACATTCTACCGTAACAAGCGTATAGTTCTAACCGGGCATGTTACGATAAGCCGTATATGTCAGAAAGCGTAAATGCAGGCGCCATGAGTCAAAAGTTCAAAAGTTACTACAGTTTTATACAACTTTTTATGAGGTTCTTGAGTGCAAATACTCACATTTGTCCAATTTCTTCCCGATTGCTCGACACTTCCCGATTTCCGTGTTGCTTTTTGCTGCGACTTGCGTTAAGCCACGCCTATCCCCTTTGCGCAAAGGGTGCATCTGAAAACGCTCTGTTCAAAGGGGTAGAACAGCCCTTCCCCTTAGCCCTCGCACTTATAGAAAAGAGTATTGGGATACCCCTCTGTCTCTCGTGAACGCGCACAACAGAGGGGTAGGGCTAAGACAGAGGGAGAATTGAGACGCAGCCTAATAGATTAAGGTGCAGGAACATATGGTACAGCAGCACTTTACAATGCTTGAAATAGTAAAAGTTCCCATTGCGTTTTCACAGAGCACAGCAGCCTCTTTAATGCCACTGCGGCAGATCTGCAGCTGAGGGGCCACATGTTCTGGCACTGACCCCAGGGCTTGGAGACACTGACAGACTCTCCAAAATGCCACTCATTAAAATTCATCTCCTATCGACACAAATCCAATGCACTGGCCATGGTGCAGTGCAGGGAATCTAAAACTTTTCACACCAAGTAGTAGGGGCGTAAGAAAAAATTGATTTAGTGATATATCGTGATACTTCGCTGCACAATTCTCGAATCGATTCAAAATGCATCTGAATTGATTTTTTAAATAATATTTTTCACTAAAATTCATTAATTACATTCACTGTTCTCATGATTTTAAAAAAGATTATTTAATATATTTAATGCAATTTGGTTCTCGTGAAGGTGTAGTTGACTATATTATTAGAAGTAATTATTCATAAATTGCAATATATCATCCAAAGTTTTAGTATTGGGATATATCGTGATATATTAAATCGTGACATGGATATCATGATGTGTATCATGATGTGTATCGTACTGAAGGCAATGCACACCCCTACCACATAGTAACATCTCTGAGAATAAATGACTTTGAATACCAGCTTTAATGCACTAAAGCCAGCCTTAACCAAACTACACAAACTTACTTAACAAACTATTACTAATAGGTCTAAACCAGGATTAGCTGACTGAACCAGCCTGTATTAGTTCAAAAGCGGCACAACAGTAGAGAAGGTGCTGCACCTGATTTTTACTTGTTCAAAAATGTGAAAAAGACCTAGTTCATTATAAACTGTTTGTACTGGTGCAAAGTTTCACCTTCCCAAACACATTCCTAGCATCCTTATTCACCACAATGTGTTAAAAGCACTTTTCACAACTTTCAGAGGCCAGAGTAGAGTTTTGCCGTCATGGTAAGGCTAACAACAACTAGCATGCCAATAGTGCACCATGGAAATATAATAAGATCTGGAAGACCAACCAAAGATGGTATTTTATTGGTTTCAATGGCCCGTGCTCAGCTGTGCATGTGAACCAGGACTGAACCTATGACAAAACCCCACCAAATCAAAACAAAAAAGGAACTAAATTACAAATGCTCGTCTTCTCAGTACCACCAGTAGGACTCATATCCACCAGTTAAAGAATAGCCTGTTCTGATGCCTTTGAAAGTGATGGGGTGATCTGAGTGGCACTGCCCCAGTTTGGTGACAATGAAGCACATTCTGGATGCTAGCACCGAGCGCTCGTGTTGCAGAGGTCAGAATAAAGACGGCATTCAAAGAGGCAGAAATGTGTGATCATGACCGGGTGGGACAAGGACAATAACAGTCACTCTCTCTTTCTATTTTTTATTTCTACCTCTGTTTAGGGTCTTTGAGTGATTAAGATTTAAAGTATTTTCTCTATTAATCTCACATGACAGTTGTTTACTATTATTAGTTCAGTAATCAGCAACATACCTGACACAGTAGTGGCTACAAAGGTGACAGTGGAACAAAACTGTATTACTCATAAATCATTAGCAAAACTAAAAAGAAGGTTGGATTTAAACTACATCTTAACTTTACAATTTGAGTTTCATTTAGTGATAGCTTCCACTGCTATCTGCTTTACAGTTATTACTAAAAGTGTGACGCTAGTGTTAAAAGGTACCCACAATATACTTAAGCATTATAGGTTTTCATTAATTCAGGAATAATTAGAGAAAAAAAGCACTCAGGTACTGGCACCATAAACCATTTTTTTACTGGTAGGTTTAATAACTACACTTTACACTCAAATTAACACTTTTTTTAAGGACACCAACAGTTTTACTCACTGGCACCCAACTGTGGCACCTGGTTTTCCCAGTGGTCTCCCATCCAAGTACTATCCAGGCCCAAACTGGGGTTAGCTTCTAATGATTTGATGAGTTGAGGTTTTGACAAGGCGGTATGGCTTTTAAATACTTTGACTTGTATCATGCAAAGACTCTCCACTTCAAGGCCTACACTGTTGAAAATCAATGCTTCTCCCGTATTACTTTAAGCCAACCTCATGTACCCTATGTCTCTACTTATCTCATAGCCCTTGCTCTAATATTCTGTTATCTACTATAATACAGCGATCCCCTTGATGAATCTGGTGATCGTATGAGTCTTCTTATTCCTGACACTGTCTAGAGGTGATTTTAGTGGGAAACTGCTGCAGCTATTTTTATACGCAGTCAGTATTTGACAAGGCAGTGCAGTCGGATTGAATTCTTTAACAACATTGTTATTGCTCCATTCATGTCTCCAGTCTGCACTGCACCAGGGACAGAGCTGGAGTGGAGGTTAGACAGGATTTTGCACAATCCCATCACAGAATATGGAGGATATCAGGGCTGCACATGTATATCAGACCGCCTTGCTGCGAAGAATTATAAGATATTTGTTTTTGCCTATATATAATTTGTATAGCTGTGTGACGACGTGCATTGATCGAGTGCCCTGTATTGCAATGAGATGACAATAAGGCTGTCACTTAGAGCTCTGTGAGAGATCAGGGCTCATATTGTAGCTATATGTTTTCTGTTTAAAGTCAGGGGACCATCAAAAACACTTTGTAGTTGTATTAATCTTGTGTCTGTCTTTCTATGGCTTAAAGCTACAGACTGATACTTCAAAGACTGCCACAAGCCCACAGTCAGGATTACACTAGTTGCCTGCATATTTGAAGAGTTTTTTTTTTCCTTTTTGTTTAACATTTTGAGGACAAATTGAAACAATATTATTATTATAGCCATTTGTGGGGCCATATTATGCTATTTTCTGATCTCTGTCACAATGTTTCCTCGTCACAAACGTATCTGGAGTTGTGTTTTGTTTCCACACATATTTAATTCACAAACCCCGCATAGTTAGGCTGAGCTCTTCTCTCAAACAGAAAACACTGTGTTCCACCTTGTGATGTCATGTGGTAATATAGGTTCCACTGTGTTTTTAAACTTCATACACCTTCACTATCATTTGGATAATTTCAGCCCTGGAATTGCCCATTTCTACTGAAACAAAGGTAAAAAGTAGCTGCTAACTTGAAAACTACCATTTCTTTACATCACAAGGTGGAACAGAGCATTTTGAGCTTTGGGGATGTAGACAGACTAACATTATAGACATGACAACATTATAGCATGGCTTAAAACTCAGTAGAGTCAATTTTATGTAATATAGTCTCTTTAAAGTAGTCTGTTTACTGCTCCAAATCAAGTATCAGAAACTTAAATCATAATGAATTTTAATAGATTTGCGCAGACTGAAAAGTGTACATTCTTGAGGTACAGTATGTTACTTTTCTAGTGGACAGTCTGTCACCTGCTTGTTTCCATGGATATGTTATTGCTTTGCCTGGCATGTTCCACAGTATGGCATTAAACATCTCTGAGTCTGCAGACAGCATTGAATCCTTCACATGTTGGCTCTTTGTTACCCCCCACACTTTAGCTTAGCCTTGTGCCTTAATCTCATTACAATCCGGTGTGCAGGATTTCTTAAGTCCTCTCTGCCTCTCCATACGTGAGGAGAGTCTGCTTTTTCCACCGACAACAAGCGATAAACCAGGGAGGAGAGAGGGAGGAGGGAGGGAGAGGATGGTGCTGCTGCTTTAGTCACGTGACCAATTTGTGTTATTTTGCGGGCAGTTGGCCAAATTTGTCCCTCCGATCTCTCCTCTGGTCTCTCCACTCAGCCACATGCTTTGTCAGAGCCTGTAGCTGCCCATGAGAAAGACATCTGTCCATACACAGTGAATGCATGTCTTGAATTGGGTGTCCAACGACTCTAACTATGTCCCTCTTGTGTTGCTTCTCCTTCAGGGACTATGGATCCAAGCGCAAGTCTGGTAAGTCACCTGCTTTTTGTTCCATCTTTAACTGTGAATGGGTTCGTGCAGAACAGTACAGTATCAGTTTAATGTGTGGATATTTGTTTTTCAAAACACTACAGCAACAAAGATTTGCTGTAGTATGCTCTTAACCAGTACTGAACCAAGACTAAACCAGGACTAAACTAGGTCCAGACATAACAACATGCTTTTCTGTCACATGGAAAACATAAACATTGTTCTAGACTTAGACAAACTTCATTAATCCACAAGGGAGATTGCTTGCTAACAGTAGCTCAAATGTATAAAGTAAAAATCATCTTAAAACACCAGTAAGTAAATAGAATAGCATGGAAATTATAAATAAAAACACAGTAAAAAGATTTCCATGTTTTAATGGGGTAAGGATGGTACTGTACAATAAAGATGTATGATATGTACCTTTTATTGACCATTTGAAAATACATAACTTATCATATACTGTGTGTGCAGTGCATCCCTCTTGTCAACTCTCTCAACCTTCTTACTTCTTGCCCAAGCCTGCCTCCTCTTCTTCAGTCCAGGATCATGTTGTTGCATAATCTCTGATGTTTTCTCAGTGGCGTGACTGTACTCCATACGATTTCAATGTGTAATTTGTTTACAGTAGCATCACAGGTTACTTGAATACCGTGGGTAGGTTTAGATTTCAGAAATATATCGAAGACTCTTTCTGCAAATGTACCATGGATCCAAGAGTGGGATTTCAAAACAACCAGATATCCATTTAGATGTAATAGCAAAGTCATTAATAGATGTTATGCAGGAAGGAAGAGCCAGTCTCTGTTGTGATGAAGGATAGTCATGATAGGAGCAGATGTCTGTTGCGTCTGGTTTACTGCTTGATAAAAGGTAACCTAATTTTCAAATTTTCTGCATATTGTAAAGATGCGTAAAATCTAGAGAACCAAATCAGACCTAAACCAGACCAGGACTAAACCAGGACAAAAATCAGCATAGACCAGTAAAAAAAAAAAAAGGAAGCAGGAAGCAAAATAAACTGTTGAGCTTGGACTATACCAGAACCAGAATCAGGGCTAAGACTAGGATTGCTTTCTTTTTTTTATTTCAAACAGGCAAGTCCGCAATTTCTTGTTATCTGGATGTTGTTTACATCTATAGTACTATGCATTATAGATGTAACTTGCAGCCTTATGCATTGTCAACTTTACTGATTATTGTGCATGGCCTTTAAGCACAGTTTTGAATATCCTCTTATCTCATTATCCATCTTGGCAAATACATTCTTCTCATGTGTATTAGGAAACCTAGAGCTGTATAACAAAGACGTTACTGTTGTATATCCAGTATGTATATGCTAGCATGTGCTTTAGGCTGTTAGACTGAATGGAAATATCCGTCATACCATACATGAATTATTAAAGAGGAAATGCATGAAATAGTTAGCAATAAATCGAGATTATGATTCCCAGCAGCTACAAAGGTAGATCAATGTCAAATATGTTGCCTGATCACGGTAAATATTTCTAAACTGTACTCCAGTGCAGTCTTAGGAGAGGTTGTAAGGTTTAAGGAACTGTAGAGCAGAACAAGGGAAACATGTTTTTTACGGATAGCAATTATAATGCAGATTTATTTTTAGTTATGAAAACATTGGACATGGTGGGTAAGTTGTTTATGATGTAATTTGGTGTTTTGGTTCAATAGACCATTTTCCAATCAGAAAGCAGAATAAGCCACACATGCGTTTCTCATTTGGGTTGTCATTTTAAAAGTTGAAATCCAGTTAGTTTAAACCTAAAAGGACTCTCTCTGATCTAAATCGTCCCCAGCACCTACAGCCAATCATTAATCAGTGCTAATGCAGCCTCTGCAGCTCAGTGAGGGAATTCTGGAGGTTCTGAGCTTTCACATGAAGCATGACCTGAGAAGAACCAAAGTGTGTATGTGTCCTTGATTGTAGTACTTATTTTTTTATTTATTTATTTTTTACTTTAAAGGTCCTATATTATTCATAATTGACTCTTGTGAGCTTTAAACCATGTTATAATGCTGTTACCTCACCAAAAACATACCTGGAGTTGTGTTTTGTTTCATTCTCACATGTTTTAGTAATCCTGCAATATTAATCTGAGCATCTCCAAAGCTCAAAATGCTCTGTTCCAACTTGTGATGTCAGAAAGCGATAGTGTTCAAGTTAACAGCTACATTTTACCTTTTGTTTAGTAGAGATGAGCAATTCCAGGGCTGAAATCATCCAAATGATTCTATTGAAGGTGTATGGAGTTTAAAAACATAGTGGAGCATTTCCTGTATTACCACATGACATCAGAAGGTGGAACAGACTGTTTTCTGTTTGAGAAAAGAACTCAGCCTAAATATGCAGGGTTTATGCAGGGTTCCAGGTTTGTGATGAGGAAACAACATTATGACATAGATCTGAAAATAGTGTAACCATATACATACAGTTCCTTTATGATACAAGCTTTGAAGTCACCATATCTGTACTCTTAAAGAAGACAAACTTTGCAACCCTGATGTCACAAATTGATTTACCACAGCCAGAGACGGGGCTAACTGCCAAGTCAATTACACGCACATTCCTCAAAACCATTAGATTTCTTAGAAGATGACGCTTTGGATGGCCCTGGCCTTCCTCTGCAGTATAGGATTCAAAGAGGTTCTTTCTGCTGTGTTAGTGTTTAAGTAGCCAAATTACTATTTACTTTGAAATCGAATCAGGCTAACATTTGCTTTTGTGAGAGTCTTAGAATTAAAAGTGAACTGATATATTTTCAGCATGTTATTTGTAACCACAAGTCATGTTTCTAGTATCTATAACTTTGAGTATTTCTTGTGTTTATCAAATTTGCAGCAAATAAATAGCTCAATAGCATTTTACATTTTTAAATTGTCAAATAAAATAAAATTACTTTATGACGCACGCTTAAAAAATGCACAGGATTTTTATACATTTATTTATTCAATTAGTTTTCTTTCATTCTCAAGCATTTGGAGCCAAAACTACTTTCACCACATGTATAATTACGGCATTCTGGCATTGGATAACAGTGTGGTTGATGATAATAAAACGTTATATATGTGTTTCCAGGCAATCCAGTTTTCAATTTAAAGCACTGAACTGCTTTTGAAGACTCTCTATTAAGGAGGCATGGTTGACATTGTAACCGAAAGATTAGCCACAATTCAAAGAAATAGGATAGCACTTTCAATGCGGTTATTCTATTGCATTTTGCCAAGATATAATCATAGCTGTCTCTTCCTTCTGTCGGCTTAAATGACATTTAAATTGCACTTAACGCACTTGGTGAACTCTGAGGAATTTGTCCTTGTTTGAAAGGAAGGAAATACTTTTGAGACACTACATTAGGGATGCACCGACTCAGCTTTTTCAGTTCTGATACTGATTTCGATACAATAGTTTTAAATATCTGCCAATACCCAATATAAACTGACATTTTAGGCTTTTATTTTCTTTAAAGGGCTCAAATTGCACTCTGATCTATGTTATAATGTTGTTTCCTCATCATACAAACATACCTGAAGTTGCGTTTTGTTTCATTCACACATGTTTAACACAAAAACCCTGCATATTTAGGCTGAGTTCTTCTCTTAAACAAAAAACTCTCTGTTCCACCTTGTGATGTCATGTGGTAATAGAGGAAGCACTCCATACACCTTCACAAGAATCATTTGGATAATTTCAGCTCAAGAATTGCCCATCTGTATTAAACCAAAGGTAAAAGGAGCTGTAAACATGAAAACTACCACTACATGACATCACAAGGTGGAACAGAGCATTTTGAGCTTTGGAGATGTAGACAGACTAATAATAACAATAAACATGTGTTAATGAAACAAAACACAACTCCAGGTATGTTTTTGATGAGGTAACAACATTATAACATGGCTTAAAACTCACAAGAGTCAATTTTGTGTAATAAAGGACCATCCATCCATCCATTTTCTTCCGCTTATCCGGGGCCGGGTCGTGGGGGCCACAGTCTAAGCAGGGACTCCCAAACTTCCTTCACCCCGGACACTTCCTCCAACTCCTCCGGGGGGACCCCAAGGCGTTCCCAGGCCAGCCGGGAGACATAGTCCCTCCAGCGTGTCCTGGGTCTTCCCCGGGGCCTCCTCCCGGTGGGACATGCCTGAAACACCTCCCGAGGGAGGCGTCCAGGAGGCATCCAGAACAGATGCCCGAGCCACCTCAGCTGGCTCCTCTCGACGTGGAGGAGCAGCGGCTCTACTCCGAGCCCCTCCCGAGTGACTGAGCTCCTCACCCTATCTCTAAGGGTGCGCCCAGCCACTCTACGGAGGAAACTCATTTCGGCCGCTTGTATCCGCGATCTTGTTCTTTCGGTCATTACCCAAAGCTCATGACCATAGGTGAGGGTAGGAACGTAGATTGACCGGTAAATCAAGAGCTTTGCCTTTTGGCTCAGCTCCCTCTTCACCACCATGGTTCGATACAGCGACCGCATCACTGCAGACGCTGCACCAATCCGCCTGTCAATCTCACGCTCCATCCTCCCCTCACTCGTGAACAAGACCCCGAGATACTTGAACTCCTCCACTTGAGGCAAAGACTCCCCACCCACCCGGAGAGGGCAAGCCACCTTTTTCCGGTTGAGAACCATGGCCTCGGACTTGGAGGAGCTGATCTTCATCCCAGCCGCTTCACACTCGGCTGCGAACCGCCCCAGTGCACACTGGAGGTCCCGGTTCGATGAAGCCATCAGGACAACATCATCCGCAAACAGCAGAGATGAGATCCTGTGGTCCCCAAACCGGATCCCCTCCGGCCCCTGACTGCGCCTAGAAATTCTGTCCATAAATACAATGAACAGAACCGGTGACAAAGGGCAGCCCTGGCGGAGTCCAACATGCACCGGGAACATGTCCGACTTACTACCGGCAATGCGAACACAGCTCCTGCTCCGGTCATACAGGGACCGAACAGCCCTTAACAAAGAGCCCCGGACCCCATACTCCCAGAGCACTCCCCACAGGACCCCACGAGGGACACGGTCAAATGCCTTCTCCAGATCCACAAAACACATGTGGACTGGTTGGGCAAACTCCCATGAACCCTCGAGCACCCGATGGAGAGTATAGAGCTGGTCCAGTGTTCCGCGACCGGGACGAAAACCACACTGCTCCTCCTGGATCCGATGTTCGACCATCGGCCGGATTCTCCTCTCCAGTACCCTAGAATAGACCTTACCGGGGAGGCTGAGGAGTGTGATTCCCCTGTAGTTGGAACACACCCTCCGGTCCCCCTTCTTAAACAGAGGGACCACCACCCCGGTCTGCCAGTCCAGAGGCACTGTCCCCGACCGCCACGCGATATTGCAGAGACGTGTCAACCAAGACAGCCCCACAACATCCAGAGACTTAAGATACTCGGGACGGATCTCATCCACCTTGCCACCGAGGAGCTTGCCAACCACCTCAGTGACTTCAGCCAGGGTCATGGACGAATCCGCCTCCGAGTCCCCAGCCCCTGCTTCTTCCTCAGAAGACGTGACAGTGGGGTTGAGGAGATCCTCAAAGTATTCCTTCCACCGCCTGACAACATCCCCAGTCGAGGTCAACAGCTCTCCACCCGCACTGTAAACAGTGTTGGTGAAGCACTGCTTCCCCCTCCTGAGGCGCCGGACAGTTTGCCAGAATTTCCTTGAGGCCGTCCGATAGTCCTCCTCCATGGCCTCTCCGAACTCCTCCCAACCCCGAGTTTTTGCCTCCGCGACCGCCCGGGCTGCTTGGCCCGCCGGTACCTGTCAGCTGCCTCAGGAGTCCCATGAGCCAACAAGGCCCCTTCTTCAGCCTGACAGCATCCCTTACTTCCGATGTCCACCACCGGGTTCGGGGATTGCCGCCGCGACAGGCACCACAGACCTAGAGGCCGAGAACAAAGCCCACTCGGACTCCATGTCCCCAGCCTCCCCCGGAATCTGGGAGAAGCTCTCCCGGAGGTGTGAGTTGAAGGTCCCCCTGACAGAAGGCTCTGCCAGATGTTCCCAACAGACCCTCACAATACGCTTGGGCCTGCCAGGTCTTTCCGGCTTCCTCCCCCGCCAGCGGACCCAACTCACAACCAGGTGGTGATCAGTTGACAGCTCTGCCCCTCTCTTCACCTGAGTGTCCAAGACACGCGGCCGGAGGTCAGATGACACGACAACAAAGTCGATCATTGACCTCCGGCCTAGGGTGTCCTGGTGCCACGTGCACCGATGGACACCCTTGTGCTCGAACATGGTGTTCGTTATGGACAAACCGTGGCTAGCACAGAAGTCCAATAACAGAACACCGCTCGGGTTCAGATCAGGGAGGCCGTTCCTCCCAATCACCCCTCTCCAAGTGTCACTGTCGTTGCCCACGTGGGCGTTGAAGTCCCCCAGTAGAACAACGGAGTCCCCGGTCGGTGCACTGTCCAGTACCCCTCCCAGAGACTCCAAGAAGGCCAGGTACTCTGCACTGCTGTTCGGCCCGTAGACCGACACAACAGTGAGAGACCTGTCCCCGACCCGAAGGCGCAGGTACGCGACCCTCTCGTTCACCGGGGTGAACTCCAACACACAGCGGCTGAGCTGTGGGGCAATGAGCAGGCCCACACCAGCCCGCCGCCGCTCCCCGCGCGCAACGCCAGAGAAATAGAGAGTCCAGCCCCCCTCAAGGACTTGGGTTCCAGAGCCCAAGCTGTGCGTGGAGGCGAGGCCGACTATATCTAGTCGGTAACGCTCAACCTCCCGAACGAGCTCGGGCTCCTTCCCCCCCAGCAAGGTGACATTCCATGTCGCCAGAGCTAGTCTCCATGTCCAGAGATCTGGTCGCCGAGGCCCCCGCCTTCAACTGCCGCCCAGATCACTCTGCACCGGCCCCCTATGGATCCTCCCGCGGGTGGTGGGTCCACGGGAGGACGACCCCATGTCGCTCCTTTGGGCTGTGCCGTCGAGCTCCCACCCCAGGCCTGGCTCCAGGGTGGGGCCCCGGTAACGCCAATCCGGGCGACGTAGCTGGCCTTGTTGAATTACTCATCATAGGGGCTTCTGAACCGCTCTTAGTCTGACCCGTCCCCCAGGACCTGTTTGCCTTGGGTGACCCTACCAGGGGCATGAAGCCCCCGACAACATAGCTCCCGGGATCATTCGGGCACTCAAACCCCTCCACCACGTTAAGGTGGCGGTTCAAGGAGGGGTAATAAAGGACCTTTAAACTAAAACAAAATAACAGGACTGATCCAAATGTATTATACTGCTGTTACTTATCTCTCAACTACAAATGAAAACATTATGAGTCTTTCTGGGCCAACTACAACCGGTCTTATTACATCAATTTATATGTAACCAATATTTGGAAACCGATATCCAATCCAGCAGATTTCTCAGGATCGGCTCTGATGTCCGATACCACTATCTGGGTCTGGGTATCCCTATACTATATACAGTTCTGTTTTTCAAAGTAGTTATTTGATGAAGTGTAAAAGTGGGCCAGGACATTGTTTTGAAATAATAATTGATTAATTACTGTGATATAACAATCTAAATTAGTATAATTAACCAAACATGTACAGTTATTTAACCCCTTACACTGTGGATGGCCCGTGCACGGTACCCGGCTCACTCTTTTACAACATTTTCGCATGTGCGCACACACCCCCATCGTGTATCATGACAATCTACACATCAAATGAAACCTTACAGTCTCATCTTTTTGACTATGCAATTCATTTCCCGGTGCAACAATCACTCCCCGAGCATGCGGGGCTTTTATACGGAAAAGCACAAAACAAGGTTTTTTACTTGTTTTTTACTTGCTCTGGACAGGTCAAACATCAGTATTTCCCCATAAACTTGGTCTCAATCTGTCCGTAAGGATCCAGCGAATAAAATCCAGTAAAACAATTTAGTCCAAAACATGTGTTAGATCCATGAAGGCAGCGAAAGTCTTCCCAACTTACATAAGCGCTGGCGTTTTTTTTCCACTTCTTTTGCCTAAATCAAACAAAATATATCTTTCCTCGCAAAATCCTCGCGGCAGCAGCTAAACAGAAGGGGAAACTTCAGATTGACAGTTAGACTGGCCAGTAAGGAGAGGTTTGGGCTGCTCTAGCTCTGTAAAAGGCCAATCAAGTGTGACGCACAGGTAAACATCAACTACGAGATCCGCCCTTGCTGAGTCAACAAGTTTGGTTACACACTATGAGTGACGGTACAGGCGAACAGCCAATGGGGAGACGAGCACGGAGACATATAGTTTGCTAGGCCTTTCCCAATAAGTTCGACGAGAGACAGCTGCGTAAAGCGAAGTTATTGTCCGTGCGTAAACGGTGCGTCATGCGTCCTGCGCCTTTCTTGTTTGTTTGGAGTGTTTTTACTGATTGAAAATATGTCTAAATGGGCTGAAAAGAAAACATATTCAAGTTTGGAGGCTGTGGAAATATGCACAAGTCGCGACAGTAACATTTCAGATCTGGGGGAGTCGGAGGTAGAGAGAGAGGGAACAGATGCGGACTCGGTGGAGGAGGCATTGTTTATCGAAGGGATGGATGTCCTTCTGGATGTGTAAGTATCATTTTATTATGTATTTGATGTAGTATTTGAATAAAACAATACAAAATACAAAAGTATTTGAATAAACAAATGTTAGAGTTTTTTCTGCATTTAGATCACTTTTTGTAAAATAGGCCTATTATTTATTGGGTGTTTAGATAAATAAGAAAATAAAATTTTAGAAAGCATGACTTTATTTCAGCTAATGTTTGATTTGCCTGTTACTAATTTATTTTTTCTTTTTAGGAGGAGTTGACCTTTCAGATGCGCTGATTGGGTACTACGAAGTGCTCCATAAAACCAAGAAGTGGTATAAAATTTTCAGAGAGACTCTAGACCTGGAGCTTGCAGGTAAAGGAGCTCTACCACGGCTGGAGCAACAAAGAATGGATGGGCAGCATCGGCTGCAATATATTTGCAGCAGTGGTGACCGCACACATGGCAGGCTGAAGTGTAGAAAATGTCAGGCAAAGACGGCTGTAAAATGTTCTACCTGTGACACTCCACTCTGCTTTATTCAAACAAGGGACTGCTACAATCAGTGGCACACTGACAACCAGCCACCAGTCTCTTAGTATGTAAATACCTGTAAATATGTGTGTAACTTTTAGTGTGCATAGTTTTTTGAAAATGTATACAGTGTGCAGTGTTTTAGAATTTTTCAATACATATTTTCATTTTCAACACTTGTTTGGTCTATTTTTGACTGAAAAAAACACTTTTTTATAGACTGTAATTCTCAGGGACATAATATAGTGACCTTGTGTGCAGAAATGGATTCCTCTAGTTGTAAGCTTTCAGTAGAGCCCTCAATGATGTCTGTAGGTTGAATGAGTCAAAAGTTATTAAACGTTTTCTAAATGTTTCCAATTTGGATAGGTTTGGATAAAAGCATGAACACTGTATAAAACGCCTGGACAAAGTATAACAAAAAGTGGAGTAAAAAGTTTATTTTTACAGCTACTGATTCCCAATTTGAAATTTGAGTGGTCAACAACTTATTGTATTGAAAGATAGTGTGTTTTAGGCCTCAGCTATGAACAGCAGCTATAGACACCTTTTATATTTCCAAAAAAATTAGGCGAGGATAAAAAAAAACACTTTTTATTTGGTGTTCCAAGGTGTGTAACTTTTTTCCAATCACATTTGGAGTGAATGTAAATGCTGAGGGTAAAACTAGAGAATGTTACCTTTACACAGAGACCAAACATATGTATATAATCCATATGCTTCAATAACAGGTATGATTTTAATTTGGAGAGGTCTTTTTAGGGACAATTGCTCAAAAAAGGCCCTAAATCCATACCTATCACCATCATAATGCAGCTTAACATGTCTATCTTGCCTGTTTGGCTGATAAGAACTGAATGAGTTGTTCCGCAGCTCATTAAGTCCTTTTTTTTTTTTTTTTTGATGCTCAGTAAAATTTACTTTAAGAGAGGGAATGCAGACAGGCTTAATGGCAGTGCTTCTGTGATTCACAGTCTGTGTCGATGCCATCTTGAGCCTTGCGTTTTGTTGTAGACTGGCTCTGACCTTGCGTCTGTGTACAGTTGAACCCTCTGTTTAGTCTGGGCCACCAGCAGTGGGCTTTAATGCTGGCCTTCTCTGGATGTGGTAGGATGCTACTGTTGCCTCCCATTGAAGCCGTTCCATGGGCATCTCTGGAAGCTTGGTCCAGGTGAATCTTCCCCCCTACTTCAGGACTGGAGCTGTGTATTTGGGAGTTCTGCCACGTCCTTTTCCGTTCAGCCAGTCTTGAATTGGTTTGATTCTTTGTCAAACTTGAAGACTGATGGGGAGCACAGTTGGGAGCATGTTCCATTTTGTTTGTACTAGGTCCAGGTGAATCAGCTCTTACCCTCTTCTGATTTAATTCTGAACTTGTAGAGATGCCCATTCCAGGTGGGTTCTGACTCACCCTCTTCTGGTTGACCAGTCTGGAATCGTCCACCTTTAGTGACAGATTTGAAGAGTGATGGGGATTCTGTTCTCTTTTCACTGTACTAGGTCCATAGTTTTGTTGATTCTGGGGCCGATGATAACTTTATTGACTCTAACCTGGTACACCAAGCTAATATCCCTACTGAACCATTAGAGTTTCCCAGAGAGGTTAATGCTCTGAACGGAAGCCACTTAGCCAGAATAACTCACCGCACAGTGCCTGTCACCCTTGTTCTTTCTGGCAATCACAGTGAGAAAATGCAGTTACTGGTTATTCCATCTCCTCTAGCTCCAGTGGTTTTAGGACTACCGTGGCTAAAATTGCGCAACCTTCAAATAGACTGGTCTGCCAATAAAGTTAACAGTTGGAGTGTTCACTGTCACTCCCATTGCCTTAGGTCAGCTGTTACAAGGTAAAAGTTCTAACTCCGCTCCACCTAGCCCTCCCGATTTGTCCTCTGTTCCTACCATATACCATGACTTATCTCAGGTATTCAGTAAAGAGAAAGCGCTGTCTCTTCCTCCTCACCGCCCCTATGACTGTGCTATAGATTTACTACCTGGAGCTCCTTTGCCTGCTAGTCGCTTGTACAAATTAACCCGTCCTGAGAGGGAGACTATGGAGCAGTACATTAAAGACTCTCTGGCTGCTGGGCTAATTCGGCCCTCCTCGTCCCCTGTTGGAGCTGGATTCTTCTTTGTGGATAAGAAAGACAAGACCTTACGACCCTGCATTGACTATCGTGGATTAAATGACATTACCATAAAGAATAAATATCCTCTGCCACTCATTGACTCTGCTTTTGAACCCCTTCATCAAGCAAACATTTTTACCAAACTAGACCTCCGCAACGCTTATCATCTGGTCCGCATCTGCCAAGGAGATGAATGGAAGACTGCATTTAATACCCCCATTGGACATTTTGGTTAATTTTTGCATTTTGGTCTCGAGTCTATTTTTTGGGTCCTCACCTGTGTTGCCTAACAGTCAGACATTTTAGCTCATAGCAATAGGGCCAAAGTGCCTTATTGCTATGAGCTTCCTCTTTTTCTAGTTGAGAGCTTATTAAACTGTTAAGTAACTAAATAACTAATTGTGTGTGTTGTGTTTGTTGTGCGGTAATAATTATATTTCCCATTAAAGTTTTCCAAATGATATGAACATCTTAAATCCATAAGGAGTACTTAATCACTATCAGGATGAGGGTTTTGACCTACTTTATGTTTTTGTGCTGAAGCCTGCTGCTCCCCACTGTTCAGCTAATTAGTTACAAGGAGTTTATTGGTGCATCTGTAACAATGAACAGGTCTCACTGAAGTCAACAGGTTCACTTCAGAAACTTGATACAAGCTTCTTGATGTTTTGTTTTCTAACTTTTATAAAAAACGTACTGTCTGACAGTACCAATAATGGTGATACGATTTGAGGTCAGTGTTGTATAAATTGTAGTAGCACCATGAGAGTAAGAGTAGAGGCCTGTCTCACATGTTCAGGAAGACTGTTCTAGGTTTGAGCTGCATAAAACTGAAACACTGACTCCTCATGGTCTGGGTAGTCCTGACTCTGGGCAGCAGCAGGAGGCCGGCCCCTGAGGTCCTCAGAGCGTGAGATGTTTCATATGGCACTAACATGTCAGAGATGTACTTTGGTGCTAGGCCATGGAGTGACTTGCACAGGACTTAGATACTTGCACTTCCTGGTTCTAGTTACAGTAATCTAACCTGTCTAATCTACTAGAGACAAATGCGTGGATATGCCTCTCCAAGTCCGGTGTGGACAGTATACCTCTAATTTTTGCTATATTTTAGATGATAAAAGCTGCAGATGTTATTGTTTTGATGTGGCTGCAGAAGTTGTAGTCTGAGTCGATTATTACTCCTAGATTTATAACCTGATTTGAAGGTTTTAGAGAGAGAGACTGGATGTGACTGGCACTTTCAAAGATTAGGATAACATTAACAAAACAAAAAGATTATATTTTATGAGCATGGCTTTATTATGTGCATTTCCAGTCTGGTTATAACAGCAGTATTTTTTACATCTTTCATCCATAAACAGCCTTGGATTCAATGTTATCTGTTCTTTTGTTGAAGTGCACTGGAGGCCTGTTCTGCTCCACATGGGGTTCACCCTGAATGTTCAGAGTAGGGAGGGGTTTGGGCAAGAGGATCTGTCAAACAGGCGCTGCTGTGTTTAGATGAGACTGAAACTAAGATTGAAGACCTTGGTTTGCAATTTGTGTGTTTTTACAATTATAGGTTTTGGATGTCCTTATGTAGCCTTTTACTCCATTGGAGCCTCAAAGATGGAGAAAGTAAGTATTTGTGAGTCACTAAAATTAGCTATCTAAGTTGAAGAACTTTGAAGAAACAGATATCTTGTGCTGGAAGTTGTTAGACCTGTCACCATAACAAATAACTGTTGTAAATATAGACGATAAATTATGTTATTGAAACAAATTTATGCCACCGACACAATAAGCACTGGTGTATTGATTTAACAACATTAGAAGTAACCAGGACAATATCTTCCTTCCTATAACAAGTCATTCAATTATATACCAGCACTTTTTATATTGTGTTTTATAAGTTCTCATGACATCAATAGCTGTTCGGTGCCGGAGGTTTGACATTGCGGTCTGCTCTTCTAAATCAATAGTCTCTTGGTTAGCTGCAGTTGTTAAGTCTCGACATTGTCTTATGGTTAAGGAACAAGGTTTTCATTATGTTCACGTCAGACAGGTAACAACTTCTGTTTGTAGGTTTTGTAAAGATAACAATTTCTAAGTAAAGAAAACTTTGAATTTGAACACAGGTTGCTCCAGCCACCATTTTCATTAAAGTTGAATTTGTGGATTCTGAAACATGTTTACAAAATCACCCATAGCCTTTTTTAATCCTAAATCATAGGATAGCAGTTTAGTTAGTTTATGTTTTATGCAGTAATCGCTACACTAAACTGTTCAAATGAAGCATTATGTGTACTCTTTATGCAGCAGGTCGGCCAAAACTAAATATCGGCCTGTGCTGGAGATTTAAGGCAGATAGACGCTCCATTAAAAAGTGCAAATAGTGATCTATCAATATATCTATAATTGTAAGCTTAAAGATGCATAGGTCTTGGATACACAACTAAATGTGCGACTTTGGGGTGTCAAAAATGAGCCCCTGTTAGTAAAAGAGTAAGCCTATAGTTAAAGTAGTAGTAGTAGTAGTAAAGAGCATACACCTTGAGTTTGAGTGCAAGTAGCTTCAATCAGCTTGGGGCTTTTTAACTGATGAAACTACAGCCGGTCTGGAGCAAATACATTGGAAGAATACATTGGTCTATTTTTATGTTAACTAGTCCTGATTAAAAGCAAAAAATCTTTTCTTGTGTTCATAAAATGCAAAAACCATGATTATTCTCCCCAGTCTTAGCTATACATACAGTGCATTCTTTATTTTTCATTTTCTGAAAGAGACAAGTAAAAAAAAAAGTACAGCTTGATGTAATATAAAGGGGAGCTTGCTGTGTCAAATCCATCTCTAATCTGATGTGCAGATGCTAGCACACAGGGGCTGTCTGATGCCCTAGGCTATCGCTATCATGAGGCATCTTCCTTTTGGCAGCCTCTGTTATTTATAAGTGGGCATTTTGAACTTTGGACATTATGGAACTCACTCAGCAGCCTCGACCAAAACTCTTTACACTTATTCTTGCTGAACACTCCACATTTCAAATACTTCCTCAGGCCACAAGCTTTAAGTCACTGATGGATGGTAATTTCTTTGTGATTTGTCTCCCAACATAGTCTGCAAAGTCCAATAGCATAGATGCTTATTAAGCCGCTGCTATGTAAATGCTATATATATATATATATATATATATATATATATATATATATATATATATATATATATATATGAGGGGGTCCTAATACCAGTCAGATGTGTGGAGCAGACAGGAGTCATCAGAGTGGTGAGAGGGAGTGGGTCTGACCCCATCTGACCTGGGACCAGCTGTAGCTCTCCCTTTGGGGCCAACTTCAATCCAGAAACGCTCCACCGGCTCTGGGAGGAGATTTGGGAGCTATTATAGCAAGAAGTGTTAGTTTCTCAGTTTGAGTGTATAGATCAGAAAGAGAAAGGAAAGGAATTATAAAAAGGAGAGGCAGTGTTCAAAGAAAGTAAAATATGTATGAATATAGGGCTGTACTCGTTTTCCATAGTAATATTTCTGACTTTGAAGTCTCATGACTACATGTGTACTATACCATATACTTTATTTCTACAACAAAAGTCTAAATATTTCATCCCAAATTAGGGCAATAATTTGAATGATGTTTGGAGCGATACTATATTGTAAATAATTTTTTCTGGTCTGAAGAACAAACACCCAACCCATTTCCAAATTCTGCAGTACCGCATGTACAACTAGAAAAGCACTCAGAGAGCGCAGACCTCCGCCAAGCAGCTCAGTTTTCAAAGTGATCCAGAATCCAGGATTTCTTCTGGATCATCACCAAAATTTAATCATCTGTTGGATTTACCATTAGGAATATTTCCTGAAAATTTCATCAAGATCCGTCCATAACTTTTTGAGTTATCTTGCTAACTAACAAACTAACAAACTAACAAACAAACAAACAAACAAACAAACAAACAAACAAACAAACAGACTCAGGCGAAAACATAACCTCCTTGGCGGAGGTAATTATGGTTGGAGAAATGTTTGGAGGAAGTATTTGGAAAACTGTGTAATAAATATGATTACACACCTTCTCCTGGCTTCCCCTGGGATTGTCATGTAGTAATCAGCACACTGGAAATTTTCATTGATTCATGCATTTTGAGTAATCTTACATTGTGTTCAAAATGCTCTCCAAATCTGTTTCCACCGAATTACAGGAAGTCAATGGATCACTGGTTTCTAGCTGTAAGTCAGTTTGGATCAATATTTTGCTGCGAAATTTAATTACTGATTTATGTGTGTTACCAGAAAGAAAGATCATTTGTTTTCTTACTGCAAAATAACTTACTCTAAAATAGCTTTGATATCCAGGGCTATATAACCGTCTTCTTGAATCCACAAGATGACAGCTCTGATATCTTTACCCATCATCTCCCTCTTCACCGTGTCTGCTCCTCTGTCCCTCTGTCCTCATCCATCACTGTTCATTTCCTGACTGTGCTGGCTTAGGGACAGAGGGGGTTATGGTATATTAAGACTTTTAGAAATGGCTAACACCCATCTGAGGCATCCTACGAGACCCACATACTACAAACATTTAAAGACCCATATTATCCTATTTACTGATTTATGTAGAATCATTTACATTTAGTTAATTTCAGCTCTGGAATTGTCCATCTCTACTGAACTAAAGGTAAAAGGTTTTTTTTTTTTTTTTTTTTTTTAAACCCATTTACTAGTAAAAGTGATAACCTTCAAAGTTTTGATATTTATATATTTGATATATATATATATATATATATATATATATATATATATATATATATATATATATATATATATATATATATATATATATATATATATATATATATATATATATACCTGACAGTATGTTTGGAGCTGAGATCAGGCTATTTCTTCTGTTAAAAGGCGCCAATTAAGTCAAGTCAATTTGTTCATGAAAATTAATATTGAAAAATAAATAAATAAAAATAAATAAATAAATGTAGGTTGATCAGTACAAGGAGAGGAAATTGTGATTGCAGTTTTTTTGCCGTATCGTATGGGCCGTATCGCCCATAGACACTTTGACATTGAACGAGATGTTTGTAATATGTTGTAAATATAACATCTTCTTGGCCTCAGATGCTCTTGCACCAGTGATGAAATCCTGATGAAAACACTAAGTCCCAGGAGATGAGAGAGCTGTGATAAACTTGCTGGAGTCTTTTTTTTTTCTTTTGCTTTTTCCAACTCTATCTGCTGCTGTCAGGCTGAATAATGTTTCTCTCCCTCTCCCCTCCCTTTCTCTCCCTCCCTCTCCCTCTCTCTCCACTGCAGTGTGGATGTACGGCTTCACCGACAGTCCCAGGAAAGAGGCCTCAGGTACTTCCGTGTGTCTCCTCTCATATTCTGTACTTTACAGTACGACTGCTGCTGCTGCTTTAGTGAGGCTGGCTGGAGAGTCTTAATGCTCTGTGTGGTTGATTTGAACTGTGGGAGTGCGAAATGGAATGTGCATATACCTCCTGGGATTGCTATTGGTACTGTGAAAGCTCAAGTCATAAACAGACTATATGAAAATTATGACTAAAGCTGTAAAATAGACCAGGATTAGAATAGGACAAAATAGTCTATATATGGACTTAACTTGGCTCAAACCCGGACCAAAACAGGTCAAGTGTGAATGCATCCAAAATTATCTCCAAGTTTGTCTCAGCACTTTCAGTGGGGAGCTGGCAAGATTTAAAGGTGCACTGTGTAATTGTTTTGGTTGGGGGTCCGTCCCTGCTTGTCTCTGTGCTTGTCATTGCTCTGCCTGGAATTTTCCACAGTATGACATTTAACAGCTCTGCTTTACATTTATTAAATTACAGGTGGTTTTACTGCTCAAAAATACCTAGAAAAAACTGACTGTGAGTGGGGTTGCCGCTCCACAGATCTGACCTGTAACTTGGCCTGGCTTGGTGTCCATGAAGGTAGAAAGGTGTAATGCCATACTGTGAAACATTCCAGACAAAGCAATAACATCTCCATGGAGAAAAGTATTTGATGAACCCTCCACCAGGAAAGTTACACAATGCACCTTTAACTCTCATTTACATTCATTTTAAGTCAAATTAGCTTTTTTTTCCTCCACTCTGTAATCTTCATAACTATGAATACGGTAAATTCTATGAACTATTGAAACAAAACTTGTCAACATAAGTGTACATTGGACAATGTGAAGATGTATCCAAGTCTATTAGATAAGTACTATATGACCTAATAAAAATATTTAAAGCACTGTCACTCAGCCACCATATGCCGTATTTGAAAATTGAAAACATCAGATTGTAATTTGCATAGTTAGAGCAGAATTTATCAATTCCTCCCAAGTGTATATTGCACAATGTATTTTATGGAGCATTTTGAAGATATATCCAACTCTAGTCTACCCACTGAAACTATTTAATTTTCAAACACTATCATAATCTAGACATGTTTTAGAGAATTTGGTTTGATCAGTCCCGTGCCTCCTCTTCATACTAACACATTAAAATACCAACTCTTCTTGCTCTTAAATTGACTTAATTTTCCACTTCAGCACTTTGCCCATATGTTCTTTGCATGTGCTCATCTTCTCCATCTGGTCAAATCCTGCCTTTTCATCTCTCCATCAATCCCTATAGACTCCACTGGCCAAGGCAAACTGCACATGCACCAGTGAAGAAAGCAAAATCAAGTCTCAAGTAGAAAATAACCTTTAAATGCATGCCTTTTAACATATTTTGGTTTTGGCGAACCATGACCAAGTAAATCCAAATTGAACACTATCCTCCAAAGAATAGCCCGTCTCAGGGATATAAACAGAAATGACACATAGAGTGACACACTGGACCATATGGTGGGAATTTGCTATGTTGTGTTGAAAAGCTGAAAGAGTATTCATCTGAACAAAAAGATTATCAGGATAGTTTAGAAACAAAATTATGTTATCACTATTTATTCAACTTCTGAATTTATAGCTAACATTACAGCAGTTTTATACCAAAATATACCAATTTCATGCTGCACTAAATGCAAAACAAGTTATGATGTTAAAATGTAAAGATGCACAATGTAATTTTTCTCCTCGGGGTCTGCTACCTGCTTGTCTCCGTGGAGATGTTACTGTCTGGTGTGTTTCACAGTATGGCATTTAATCTTTTAACCTTGAATTTATTCAATTACAGTTGTTTTTACTGCTCAAAAATCAGTTTTTAAAAATGCTTTCTTACTATGAGTGGACTCACTTCTCCAGAGATCCGACAATGTAACTGGGCCTGGTGGCATCAACTGCCTGTTTCCATGGCAATAGACAAGTTTCATGCCATAGCGGTGGGGAAAAGCAGGTGGCATACCTTGTCCAGAAAAGTTACACAGTGCACCTTTAAATAAAAAGAAAATAGCATTAAAGGTGCATTGCACAAATTTTCTAGTCAGTCACTTGCTTGTCTTATGTTATTGCTTTGTCAATAATGTTCCACGGTAGAGATTAAACCTATCAATCTCAAGGAACACAACTATATGCTACATTATAGGTCAGATCTGTGGAGAGGCAACACAGTTCACAGAGAGAATTATCTTTTTTGGTACATTTTGTGTTTTGTTTTCTCCCACTAGGCAGTTAAGTTCGTAACACAATAGATTATATGTTTATGCCTTTATAGTGGGTACTATGTTCTGCTCATTTTATTGGCCAGTGTAAAGCTTGTTGATGCATCTCAGTTAGTTTATAACCTGAGGCTGACTCTCACTGCCCTGTGCAACTAGGCATATTATGGCTGTTTACTTTTCTCCTGCATTTGGCCTAAAGAATACACAGGCGTCGCCCACCAGGGAAGCAGAGTTACAAGCTTTCCTGGAGATATGGGCTGAATACTGTAAAAGCAACAGATTAAGTACTGTTGCCAGTCTGTTTTTCTCACGCTGACTATTCTCCATTATTCAGGAATCAGAGGGGTATTTTAATGTGCGCGCAACCACGTTTAGATACATTTAAGTAAAACTATATTAAACAAATTATATGTTCAGGTTATATAATGCACCTTTAAAGGGCCCATATTACTCTATTTTTTGATCTATGTCATAATGTTGTTTCCTCATCAAGAAATATACCTATTGTGTTATGAGTTCTTCTCTCAAATGAAAACACTCTGTTCCACCTTGTGGTATTGTGCAGCAATACAGGAAGTGCTCTACTGTGTTTTTAAACCCCATAAACCTTTACAAGAAAAGGTAAAAGGTAACTGTTACCTGGAAAACAACCACTTCATGACATCACAAGTTGGAGCAGAGCATTTTGAGCTTTGGAGATATAGACAGATAATAATAAAGGATTACTCAAACATGTATGAATGAAACAAAATGCAACTCCAGATGTTTTTGAGGAGGTAACAGATTTAGAACATGGCTTAAAGCCTTTAGTAATGTGCTTTTAGTTGATCACTATTCTAATTTTTTTGGTACATTTTAAAATATAACAATATTTACCCCTCAAATATGCTGAGTGAGATTTGAATTTGTTTTCTTTCCAACCCTGCAAATGTAGTCAGTATTGTTAAAGGTCCTAAAGCTGTGTTTTGTTTCATTCCCACATGTTTAATTCTTTATTATTAATCTGTCTACATCTACAAAGCTCAAAATGCTCTGCTCCACCTTGTGATGTCATGAAGCAGTACTTTTTACCTTCTGTTTAGTAGAGACTGGAAAATCTAGGGCTTAAATGATCTAATTGATTCTAGTGAAGGAATAACTAAATCTGCAGGATACAGGTATGTTTTTGAGGAGGAAACAACATTGTGACATTGATCAGAACATAGCGTAATACTGTAGTAGAACTGCAATTATACAATTTTAGTATGAGGACTGCTTTTAGCTTTTACATTCTCATCTTTTGAGCTAAGTTTACCATTAGCCATCACCTGTGCTTGTTTATCGTGCCATATGTAATTGCAAAGAGCATTCAGATAAGCTTCAGTGTTCAGCCAGGTGCTACCCAGGCCTCCAGTCACGTATAGCTTCATATAAGCATGACCGACTTTGGCAAGATGTGTTTGCGTCTGTATGTTTTTATGATTTCACCTCTCTCCTTTCTGCCTGCATGCCTTCTAGCTCTGTACTCCAGAAATTGGTCCTCAAAAATCAAACTCAGTGCTATCATTTGGAGTTGTTTGTGCACCAAAACAAACCAAAATGTTATCTGTTTGTTGTCTTGTAATGTCATCCAGGCCATTGTGCAAAAGTGAGGCTGGGAAATTATAACAGTTAAATGCATTTTGGGATGGTCTTTTGGAACAACAGTGTGTGTTATAATAGCACATTTTTGCAATTTCATGATAATTCAGGTTCATTTGGATTGTATTTTCACTAGGGTTGTCAAAAGTATATTAATCGATATTAAAACTAGTATTGAAACTTGATAATAATTTGAAGTACTGATACTAAAAATGTCACATTCACAGGAAACAAACCTTTCCTGAATAACTTAAGAATGATCTTGAGCTGTATCAGAACAAGTATAACATCACATAGACTAGTATACTCCCATGGACCACTATGAAACCTGCCTGGATTACATAGATATAACACCACATTGTAATACAAAAGAAAGTACTATGATTTAATGTTGAAAATTACATTCTATTGTCTAAATAAAGACTATCATGGTATTAGAATCGGTATTGAGTCTGTTCCTTAGTATCAAAATCGAGTTTGAAATTTTTGTAGCGTCAAAACACTAATTTTGTAACTAATCTTTAAATGTTTTTCATTTAATAATAAACTTGCATTAACCTACATTCAATCCTTCATTCTTTGCCTCAAACTGTCTTCAATACGGCATTAAACTTTTCTATTTCTATAGAGACAAGGAGGTCTGTCGGAGGCCATCAACCAGGTCACCGTATGTTTTTTTTTTTCTTTAATTTAATAAAGACAAGATAGACACATTTAATGCCATACTGTCGAACAATAATAAAGCAATAATACTGTATCGTCATCAAAATTACACAGTGCACCTTTAAATGACTAGATTAGTTTACAGCCACAATTGTCTAATATCTGACTATTCCACAGACATCATACAAGTTAATGCATCTGTTTATTTCAAATGAAAATACCCCTTTTCATTAGTTTTTTAATGACCATCCTGACCACATTGGTGAACCATGGATCCAAGCAAAATGTCAGCTGTTATTGACTCAGAATGTCCTTTTAATATTGTTTGTTTTTATGTGAGTATAGCAGAACAATAAGGTGCCAGGGTCTTCAAATGAACTTCCTTATATCATATTTAGACTTCTCTGGTCACCAATAGCAACAGCACAGAGCTTACTTTCTTCCAGAGTGGCATGAGTCATCACTACTTTGAATCAAATCAGTTTGTCTGCAGCCCGTGAACTTTATAAAGAGGAAATAATAACACTGTATTGAAAAAGGTTAATGACAGAAGTTCAGATCTACTTTGACCTAAACATAGTAAACTTAAACAAATACCCAGCCTCACTCTCGTGCTCTTTCGTTCTGTTTCTGAAACCTTTTTCTTAGGGTTAGGGTTGTTTTTCTTCTTCTCTCTAGTGTAAATAATGTAAATAGTATGTAATGTAAATACTTGAGTTTATTTTTTATGTAAATAGCACGAGGTGTGGATGAAATTTAATGCAAAAATGTTTTTGAGGGACACAGTAAAGGTCTGTTAAAAATCTAAATCTTCTCTCTCTTTTGTTCAATTTTCTCTCCTCTCTCCTCTCTATCCCCCCTTCTCATTCTCTCCCCCATACCTGTCGATCTTATTCTTATTCTTTCTCTCTCTCATCGCCTCTCTGTCTCCTCTCTCTACGCCGCTCCTTTTTCTCTGTTTTTTCTTCATACCTTCTGTCTCCCTTCCTCTGTCTCTCCCTCCTTCTATCTCACTATCATTCTGTCTCTCTCACTTTCTCTCTCTCCGCCTTCCTATCTTACTTCCTTTAACTCTCCTCTCTCTCTCTGTCTATCCCACTATGTTTCTTTCTTGTTCTTCACACCTCTCTTACTTTCCTTACTTTCTCCCTGTTTGTTTCACTTGCAGTCTCTTATGTCATTTCTCTTCGCACCCTAGTTTCCCCCTTTCTCTCTCTGATATTCTCTCTTCTTTTCGCTCTCTCCCTTATTGTTTCTCCTCTCTCCCTCTCTCTCTTTCTTCTCTCTCTCTCCCTGTGTCTTTCTCACTCATATGTTTCTATTTAAGGCCAGTGGTGGTTAGCATGCGTTCACCCCCTCCTCCCAAAAGCCGTTGAGGGGAGGCACTGTTGATTTTCCACAGGCAAAACTTCACTATTCTTCTAGCCATTCCCTCTGTAGTCTTCGCCTGCCAACAACCCCGATATCTTTACCCCATTTGGTCTTTTTGATTATGGACACACTTTAAACGGAAATGGATCTCTTAAGGAACAATTTCGACAAGTTTAAACTTTTATTTTGATGTCAATGCTTCCCCTTGCTTCAGTATGGGAGGGGGATTGACTCTGCTATGTTATGACCAAACTTTTGGGACTATGCCGGCTGCAAGTTGCGAGATCTGATTGGTCAGGAGGGTCGCCATGGCGTTGTCCCGGGTCCACGTTGTTGGAAGCAGCGGCAGTAGTATTATGGGATGCAGTGGTCGCCCCAAAGGGAGATGGTTCACGGCATGTTTTTACCCCTCAGGTATTGACAACTCTGAGCCGATGGTCCTGGAGCAATACGTAGCGGTGGCCAACTACGAACGCCAGGAAAATTCGGAAATTAACCTAAAAGCGGGAGAGACGGTGGATGTCATCGAGAAGAGCGAAAGTGGTGAGTGGAACTGACTTCTGATTTATTGCAATGACAGTGACACGCGTTTTCAAATACCGCAAACGAAAGCCAGATTGTTGTGGTTTTGAATCTGAGTTGCGAGTTATCTTGAGCCTGTTAACATACGAGCCAGGGAGCTGTGAGGGATTTCTACTTTAGTGTTATTGTTTGTCTATATGAAATTAATTATAATGAATTATAGCTCAAGAATAGGTTTCCTCGTAGTGGTAGTTACTGTAGTACTTGTAGCTGTAGTAGTATTAGCCTAGTAGTTCTTGTAGTAGTAGTAATTTTTTAATAGCAGCAGTAGTTAATAGTTGTAGGATGTACTTTTTCAAATGTTACTGTTTTTGTTGTAATGGTTTGTAGCAATTTGTGGTACAAGTTCTTACTTATTAGCCTAACTCATAAATATACAGTTGAAAGTCTAACTAGTGCTATTGGTACTGTCCTTAATATTTGAAATATTAACCAATTTGGGATGAAAAGTAGCAGTTTGCTTAATATTCACACAATGCTTGACGTGGACTGAGTATGTCATAAGTTCATATAACATCGCTGCTACACTGAAATGAAGGCTAGACTGTGCTGACATTGTTTTGTTTACAGCTATTGGTATGTCCCTGCAGGGTTCCCATAGATGCTATATATAAGCTATGCGTAAGATAATACGGTTATAGTTTGTTTTGGTTGAGCGCACGCTAAAACAATATAAAACATGCTAATATCATAGAATAAAATACCCATACATAGACATTAATCCTCCATTGTCCTCCCCCTCGCCGTTGAGTCCCCTGCTGTTTGGCTTCTCACTGCTCGCTCTTGTCCAAATGTTGTAATCTGCTGAGGCTTGGCACCACCTGGAGGAGCTGTGTATCTGGCAGAAGGCACCATGTTTTCATGTTTATGTGGAGCTTAATGCAAAAAGCCTTGGAACAACTAAATCTGTAAGATGTTCTACAACATACTCTGAGTATGTTTGATTGGTGCAATTATGATAAGATGTACTTATGTAAAAGTAAATGTTTGTAAATGGTGTCAATAAGTATAGAGCGCAGCATTATGTTTCAGTTCTGTAAATTAATTTGCATATTTAGCTCAGTGGCAAATTACTGTATAAAGTACTTAGAATTGCAGTAACAGTTCATTGTATTTGTAGTAGATGTGCTTGTACTTACCATACTTTCTTGTCAGTTTTGGTTTTGTAGTAGTAATGGTAGTGGTAGTAGTAGTAGTAGTAGTGGTGGTAGTTGCAGTAGTAGTGGTTGTAGTCGTAGTAGTAGTAGTCATAGTCGTAGTAGTAGTATTGGTAGCTGCAGTAGAAATATCTGTAATTGCATATTAGTGGACAATTACAGTTACTATTTTAGCTACCACATTTTACTTCAGTAAATACACAATATATTCAGTATAATATATTGTATTTTTACTCAGTTATGTAACTTCTATTGCATCTTGAGCTACTATTTCAACATGACAATACTTTTAATTGCTTTTAAGTACTTCTTTTTTCCCAGTTTTTCTCTTCCTCTCATCCCTCGCCTCCTCTCCTCACCTCTCCTCCACCTCTGTTGAAACTCTGCTTTGTACTCCCAGTGCTGTATCTCATTTTGCAGTGAGTGAGTGACACACAGCAGCTTGCACAACTCCAGCAGAAATCTTGGCGCTAGCTCAGAGCACTGGCGCATCTCTCTCCGTTGTTCTTATCTCCCCTTTGATTACAGCTGCTGAATTCATTTTCTTTGTGCTATCTCACCATGTGCATCTCTTGAGTGATTACACTGCCTAAGTGAATAAGCCCAACGCGGGACTAGCTTTTTATTGTACCGTATGCATGTGACAGAGGAGTTTTTTGGTGTGTTGTCAGCATAAATGAGACAATGGATGTGTCTGACTGGACTGAAAAGATGTCGGAGAAGATTTAACTTGTCAAAAATGAGGAAAGGCTTTGTACGAATGACCTTAGATTTAGCTTGTTGTAGTGAGTTGTTTAAAATCCCAAGTGTGCAGTTTTGTTTATCTCAAGATAAGCATTGTTTTATCCCACTAAAATCTGTGCCATTCAAGTTCATTTGAAAGCTTTCACTATGCTCCCAAGAGCATAGTATCCCACATAATGTTGAAAAGAAGGCTGTACATTAAAGGTGTACTATGTAACTTTTTTGATGGAGTGTCCGTCACCTGCTTGTCTGAATGGAGATGTTATTGCGTTGCCTGGGATGTTCAGTATGGCTTTAAGCTCACCATGGCCAAGACACGTCAGATCTGTTGAGAGGAGACCATATTGTCTTTCAAGGTACAGTATTTTTGAGCTATGAGATAAGATATGCAAGGTAGAGAGGTTTAATGCCATACCATGGAACATTCCAGCCAATCCCTGAGTCGCCTGGGCCCTTTCTTTGTGGAGTTTGCATGGTTCTCACTGTGTCTGGGTGGGTTTCCCAAAGCATGCAGCATAGGTACCATTCTCCAGTTAAGGTAGTCCCATCCCCAACAGCAGTGAAGGATGGGTCAAATGCAGAGGACAAATTTCTCTATGGGGACAAGAAATTATAGCTTAACCTTCAGTTATTGTGGTTATAGCTGCATGATTGTCAAAGCCTAACCAAAAAAAGGTATGGACTTCGAATAAGTCAGTCATTTTTTGTCGTCGTCGTCTTCTTTTGTGCTTTCAGATGAGACAAGTGGTTTCAAAGTCAAATTATTTTTAAATTATTGTTCTTACCAGCACTTGCTCACCACTATGAAAAAATAACAACTAAACAGCCACTTAATGGACTTTTGGCCTTTTGCTCTCTTACCCAAAAGCTTGTCCAGTACTTAAATATGTGTCATCCTTTTTGGGCCAAACAAGTGGGGCAGCGGTCATGACATCAGCGTGAGCCATGCCAACAGAAACACATGTGAGAGCTTGTTTAATATTCATCCTCTTTCATTCCTGTTTTCAAGGCCTCCGACTCTGACTGTGTGTACTCCAGCCTAGCCAAAGCAAGAGCACAAAAGCTGACAGTTTGTGGCAGTACATTCGTTAATTAGGGTTTATTTTCTTCACAGCGCTTGTCATTGGGGCTGTGAGGTATCTTTCAACATAATATTCCAGTTCTGCCTCAAAACTCAAGCTGTCTCATTCTAAAAAAAACAATTTAACATATTTTTTATATATAGAACTAAACCCGTTTTGACTTGTTCTTTCACTTTTGGGGCCACCACTGTCATGTGTCTTCATGTGGGGAATAATTGGCTCATGTGTGACTGTAGAATGTGTTAAAGGTACTATATTACACAAAATTGACTCTTGTGAGCTTTAAGCCATGTTAGAATATTGTTACCTCCTCAAAAACATACCTGGAGTTGTGTTTTGTTATTTAACACTTTATTATTAGTCTGTCTACGTCTCAAAAATGCTCTGTTCCACCCTGTGATGTCATGTAGCGGTAGTATTCAAGTTAACAGCTACATTTTACCTTTAGTTTAGAGATAGAGGCAATTCTAGGGCTGAAATGATCCAAATGATTCTAGTGAAGGTGTATCTAGTTTAAAAACACAGTAGAGCACTTCTGGTATTACCACATGACATCACAAGACAGAACAAACTGTGTTCTGTTTGAGAGAAGAACTCGGCTGTGTAGGATATGTAAGATTTGTGTGTTAAACATGTGTGAATGAAACAAAACACAACTCCAGGAATGTTTATGATGAGGAAACATCTTTATAACATAGATCAGAAAATAGCAAAAAATATGGGCCATTGTATAAGAAATAGACATTCAAACATGAAAATCTCTTCCAATCCTTCATATCAAAACATAAATGTACTTCTTTGAATACAGAAATACACAGAAATTGCCTATCTTTTCCTATTCTATACCACTCTCCTTTTCCCAGCAGTAAGTGTCTGTATATTTTTCGTAGTCAATTGAGCAGCCCTGACCTGATGTGGCATTTATGGTTTGAGCTCTGCAGTAGGAAGTGGTCCGTTTTGCCTCAGAGAAGTCATTGGCCTTGCACTGGGCTCCAGCTGTTTCACTGTACAGTGTCAACAGCCCTGTCATCACAGAGGAGCTCTGCCTGAGAACAGACTGCACCAGGAGCAGAGGGCAGAAGAGAGGGGCTGTGCGGGGGTCGTCATCTTTGGCACAAACACTACACGTTCTTGTAGTTATGGGAGTAGTGGTTAAATACATATGCTGTTGTCACTGGATGGAGATAGGGGAGGAAGTAACTAGGGATAGACGGATATGTCAGTTGCTGCCTAAAAAATACACAAAGCTTTATATTAATACTTACGAACACGAAGAGACAGCTGCACAAAATGTGACTACGCTGCTCTCTGCTGTGGTAAAAAAGGCTTTGGGGGAGATTGTAGTAAATTTAATTGACATAATTTGGAGAAAATAATCAAAACTGGTCCTACACATTGGCCCAAAAATATTGATAGAGCTTATCGACCGTTAGCCATTTAAACTATCGGTATTGATAGAAAAAACAAACAAAAAACAAACAAAAAAAACATATGGGTCGATCTCTAGAAGTAACACACTGAAAACGTGTAACATATTTCATAAGGCTGCACAATTTTGTAAAAATAATAAATAAAAAAATAAATACATTGTGAATAGATTTGCATTTTATTTTATTTAAATAAGGATTCAGTTCTATACGCATTTCAAATACATTAACATTTGAGAGAAGACTGAAGTTTGAACTTAATTAATTAATACAAGAATTAATTAACTTCACTTATTATTATTATTTCTGAACATAAAAACCTTCTAACTAGAGTTAGTTAGAAGGTTTTAAACAAAAAGGGAGTTTTGTTGTCAGGACAGGGTGTTCTATTACTTAAATAGCTGCTGCCATTGCATTTTCATAATTGTCCCAGTTTAAATGGTGATTTCCATTTGATATAGAACGATATCTTGAGTCTTGACATTATACCAAAATGTAGAACTTGTAGAAAGGACATTTGGTCTGTTCTGCAGCTGGAGACAGTTCATACATTGTGTTTCAGTTAAAGGGGGCTTGAGTTCTCATTTACACCACTGTCCCTGACTAGACTCCCTGGATTCAAACAAGGGAAGTGAACTATGGAAGTGAAATGTCCCAGGCAGAAAAAAATAATCTGCATATGTGACTGTTTAAATTATACTGTGTGTGAGTGTGTATCTAAAGGAGGGGGTGATGTAGGGAGACAAAGAGACAGAGATGTAGGGGAAACGTCCCTGACCTGTGTCCTGATGTCCTGGATACTTCTTAATCAGTACAGAGAAGGCAGAGGCTGATAAGAATCTCCAGACCAATTAATAAAGAAAATGTAGCTTTAATTGTGGCTCATTAGCAGCGTATTCCGATTCAGATTCAACTTTATTGTCATTGCCCTTGTCCAAGTACAACTCAATGAAATACAGTTTTCACATCTAACCAGTGTGCAATCAATAAAAATGTACATGTAATAGAATATTATGTTACAGTGGAATGACATGAGCATATTGCAGTCTGTAAAATACCGTAGATACATAAAAAAAAAAAAAGTATATAGAAAAAAAAGTTGTTCAGTAACATCAGAATTAGATGGAAGAAATCAGCATTTTGAGTGTTTGAAATGTTAATGTTTTGGGAACCCTCTAAAAGCTAAAATATTATGTTTCTAATGAATTTCTTTCACTTTAGACAATTACATTTATTCGTAAAATGCATTTTGGTCAAAGTACGTAACACATGAGAAAGCAGCGCTATGACTCTGGTGACCCCTCCAATAAAGGTAAATGGAAAGAACACAGCTATCATTAAGTGGTTACAGCGTTAGCATATTTTCCTCTCACCATTACCATAAATTTCAGTCTAGACTTGAGTTTTGTTGTAGAGGTTTGTCCTCATTGGATTTGCTGTGGCTAATTGCTCTGCCAGGACCTGTTCAGCTGCAAATGGGATTCTTGGGGTTAGTGGGACATGCACAGGTCCAGAAGGAGAAGTCATTGGTCTCCATCTGGGTCCTGTGGGTTTCAGGCATTTTGTCACACTAGATTTTGGGAGATTAAGCAGATTTACTTTGCTCTGACTGGACTTTGCTGCACTGTTCATTGGCCTGTAGGCTGCAGTGTGTCCAGATGAGGAAAAAATATATATATGTGTACTGTTATAGGTCCTGTATTACACAAAATTGACTCTTGTGAGCTTACGTCATTAAAAATATACCTGGAATCGTGTTTTGTTTCATTTACACATATTTGAGTAATGCTGGTTTATTAGTCTTTCTACATCTTCAAGGCTCAAAATGCTCTGTTCCACCTTGTGATGTCATAAAGCCGTAGTTTCATGTTAACAGCTCCTTTTACCTTTTGTTCAGTAGAGATGGGCAATTCCAGGTCTGAAATTCAAATGATTTTAGTGAAGGTGTATGGAGTTAAAAAACATAATGGAGCGCTGTATTACCATGACATGACAAGAAGGTGGAACAGGGTGTTTTCTGTTTGAGAGAAGAACTAAGCCTAAATATGCAGGGTTTGTGTGTTAAACAGTGTGAATTAAACAAAACTAAACTTGAGGTATTTTTAATGAGGAAACAACATAGATCAGGAGATATGGGCCCTTTAAAGAAATGTTCTACCATGCTATAGTATAATATTGTTTTGCTAATTTCTATAAGGAAGAACAGCACGCAAGGTTAAATTAGTGGTCTACTGATAGGGGGGTTGGCAGGTTTGAGTCTCTTTATGTTTTGCACCAAGACACATTCTCTAGTATCAATAATCTGTCACAGACTGATTTTTGTTACAAAGGGAAAGTTATAAATAAAACTATAACAATAATGAAAACAAACAAATAATTAATTAAAAAACACCCAGGGTAAGATGGTGTTCTTATAATTTTTCAAACATTGCATACATTTCCTGAAAACCTTTTAGATCCCCGTGTAGCTCTTGAAGGCTGTGAGCTGAGTCCAATGACCACACCTCTGTTCAGGTCCCGTAAGACTGGCATTAGTCATCCTGTAACTGTAAAGGGCAAAGATATCCACCCTTTCTCTCTTGTTCATGACTTTATAAGATGGCTTCCTAACCAGCCTTACCCTTTAGAATAGCTTTATAACATCATTGTGCATTTGGTCATTTGGACTTTAATCTCCTGTTAGCTTAGGGTAAGCCTCAACCACAGGCTATGCTATAATTGCTTCTGTTTTATGTAGAAAATTCAACTTGTTTTGGATGGGTAGATATTTTGGTGTCATGGCTGATCATATCCACTCCAAGTAATTCAAGTAATTTTGTACCACTGGCTTGTCTATTTCTATTCCTGGAATATTTATACTTTTATAATGTTTAATGCCTGTGTAAAAGCAATAACATATCTATGGAGACAAGCAGATGGCAGAATTTTATATATTTGAAGTATTAGTAGAAGTAAAGGAAGTCGTAGTAAAAGTAGTTTAGTATTTTTATCATTGGTTTGCATAAATGTTGATGATTTATTACTGTCTTTTGCTATAATTTACGGGGCACCGCTGTAGAGTTGAGAGATAGTCCTTCCTGTTTGGGACTGATTTGTGTGAGGGCCAGAGGGGCAGCAGTCATGAGGTCTCAGAGCCAGTATCCATCAGTGAGGCTGCTCCTGATCTATGGCCTGTCCTTGAGTGCGTCTGACCGCTTTAACTCACTGCTGTTATCTACCTAACCTTAGGCCCTCCACAGACACAGAGTGCAAATGCTCCTTGTTCAATAGAGGCCAATACTACAACAAGACAATTACATGGATGTGTTAATGTCTTCATTTTCCACATATACATATCTTTACACCTATGCATACACTTTAAATTTTGCACACATGCAATACATATCATTACTACCTTTTTTGTGAAAGCTTCAATAAACCTTCATAACCCAGTTATATAATACTATGTAAGTATATATAATAGTATAATATAATGAACATTATATTACAGGTTTCTCTGCAATTGGCTTGTGTGTGCAGTGATTTTTCAATGGAATTGTTATAATCCTCTGATAGAGAAATCACACTGTTGTGTTGTGCCAGCCCACAACTCTTGTTATCTGGCCTATACGATAAAAGAGGTTATAACACTACAACGGTAGCATAGACAGGCTTGAATGGTCAGTACCACAATGTGTTGAGTGTGCAGTTCTCTGGGTCCTGAGTCCCGTAGGGACACCTGGAACAAAGTCCCCATTTGACTTTTTGCAAGACTTTATAGTTTTCTCTCATTGTGTGCAGTTAATATACTATACTAATATTTGTCAAACCCGCATGACTCCAGATGCCCTCCTTGATTCGAACTTCTCCATGTATTGGCTTAGGATAGGCACACAGACTCAATCTTTGCATTTAGCTAATAATAAGGATATAATATACATTCTACATTGTGCCTATACAATTGTCACTATACAGGTAGACCTGCTGGGGTAGTATTTTACCCTAGATGCCCTCCCAGATTAAAACATCTACATTTTAAGGCTTGGGATATGTACACAGATTCTTAACTTTTGCATATACTGTATACCTACTTTTAGATGATAATGATATAATATGTTTTAACCAATGCATTTTGCCTATACATTTGTCAAACACATGATGCTGGGTTGGTCTGTAGGATGACCTGCTGAGGTTGAAGTGAGGACTCCTTCACATATCACCTTTTACTTGTAACATTTTAGCTTCAGTCAAAAGGCTTAAACCAGGAAATATGAGTCTATTTCTAAATTATAATTTTTTAGCCATTATCTATTATCTTGTTTTATTGCATGTTCCATTTTCCTGCTGTTCTTGAACTGTGCGTTGCAACATTGGAATTTCCCCACTGTGGGACTAATAAAGGCATATCTTATCTTATCTTATCTTATCTTATCTTATCTTATCTTATCTTATCTTATCTTATCTTATCTTATCTTATCTTCAGACTCTAATGTCATCTCACACCCACAATGAAGACACAAGTCCATGAAAACCAGATAGGACTTTTGAGGGGCAAAAAGCAGTAAACGCTAACCACAGTTTTGACTTTGAGAGACAGATCATTTGAAGCATACTTTTGAAATAGTTGGTATAATGTTCCTGTTTGTGAAGTGGTTAGTTCCTCTGACCCTGGGATTGGACAGAAGGTCAGGGGTTCAGTTCCCTGATGTAGAAACAAAAACTCTATAGCTACTTGATGAGGTTTTAATTGACTGATGTTACTTAGGAATTTGTTCAAACATGCACAGTTTTAGTATAATAATATGGTTGCCTGGATTTTTGCTAATAAACAGCATGGTGACATTATTACACTGTATGAAAGTACAGTACAGTGTTGCTATTAAAAGAAAAAGTAAACAAATAATTGAAGGGACAACTGGATAAGTGGAAATGTTTTGAATGTAATTATTCGATGGTCTTGTATTTAATATAAAATAAAGTGTTCTAAAACGTAGTAGGTATGTTTCTGTATAATTAAATTGTCTTAAAATAAAGCATTTTACCGATTAATCACTCTACCAACTCAATGATTTTATTTTTTTCATATAATCTCAAGTCACTGGTAAATTGTCTTTCTTATAGAGCAATTGCTGATTGAAAATTGTGCTGCAGTAACTAAATCTGGGTCAGTTTACTTTCACTGTTCACTTCCTGACGCTGATAATTCTCTGGCCCATTTCACAGCTGTGTTAGACAGCGATTGTTGTGTGGTTATTTTCAGAGTACAGTGTTTGAAACCCCTCTTGTGCTGGCTCTGCACAAAGATAAAGCAGCCGGTTCAGTGCGAGGCCTCTGTGCTTCTCACTGCTGGAGATCTCTTCTTAATTAGCACTCCCTTAGGCCCCTCCCCCTCACATCATCACGCCGAGAGGAAGGGCTGAATGACCAGGGGCTTTGCAAACAGGAGAAGCTAAGACATACTGTGGACTGGTGTACGAGCGCTGCCAAACATCTGGGTCAAAAACATTTACCTTTTGCTCAGTGCCAGCTTAATCTGTTTTTTGCACACTGCTTATGAATACCAGTATATTTCCGTTCAATTGTAAGTTATAGCTGTATTGTTACTCCAAAAACTACCTCAAAAGGCTTCAGAAAGAGCTGATAAATTAAAACTAATTTAAAACGTAAACTTCCACATAAGGATTACAGCCCTCTAGCATTTTTCTCATACTTAAACCCTAACTAATCCATTTAAAGTTATGTTTTAGCCATGGACTGTATAAAGAAGTGGACTTAAGGGAGTGTGACGTCACTCAAATGAAGCTCACCAAAGCTAGCGTTTATGGGAGCAAATTTGGAGGCGAGTTCCATAGTAGGAATTAATTTATCAGGAACATGTAGAGTGGGTTAATACAAACTGTCTTTTTTTTTTTTTTTTCAATTTGGTTTGATTGACATAATATTGTATAAATATGTCCACACCTATGTACAAGTAAAAATAAATAGGTTGGAGGAAAAAGTACTGAATAATTGTTTAGAAAAATATAACTGTAATCACTTCTCACCTCTTATCCTAATAATAACTGTGTTTTTTTGGTCGATGCTGTGTTGCCCCTGACTTCCTGTACCCCTCTGTGGGAGAAAGGCGCTAATTATTGGCTGCCAGGACACGCTGTTGCTTCAACCTCCAATTAGAACACTTCGCTGTAGAAATGCCAGCCATAGCATTGTAACACTCTTCCATATTCATACTTTGGCCGCATTCGTGCTTGTGTTTGAGACAGCAGGTGTAGTTGGTGACCTTTTAGAATCATTAGCCGTTGAGCGCCTCATAAATTCCACTAAACAAGCGCGGTAGGGTCTGTTATGTCAGACAAACCAGGAAGATGCGGAAATCAATTTTGCAAAAGAATGCCCCAACTGTTCGCGGAGCTGTCGCCTTTCTATTGCAAAGAGGAACCGTGGTGTCTTGATTGCTTCCTACAGTGGAAGTTGAAGAAAACAAGTTTTTCATTTTAGTCACAAAAAACTAAGGCCAACCTGTTTAGGTTGAGCCAGACTGGAAAATGTGGTGCTAGGTGCTAGGTAACTTTTCTGGTGGAGAGTGCACGTTATGTTGTCTGAATGTTCCACAGTATGGCATTGCATATGTTGCATGTTTTCATGGTACACATTTAAATCTGCTAAAACTGCACCAACTTGTGTCTGTTTTTTATGCTAACTGACATCCTTGTGCCATAGATGTTGAGGTATTTGGAACAGGTCCATATAAACCTTTTGTATTTGTGCAGATCAAAGCAGGTCTTTGATCAATGTTGAATCCATTCAGTTTTAGCTCTGTTGCTTTCATTAAATTAGAGTGTAAAAAGCAGACTAGTGCTTTAGGATACATATGTTTTTGTAAGTTTTCTTATGACTATTCAGACATTGTCAAGTGCCAGTAACAAAGAAAGGCCAGATGGCCTTAGAATTTCAGGGCATGCATTAATTGTTAACACATAACATATTTTGATCATCATGTTACCTTTTGTTGTTTTGAGAATACTTTATTTGGTTTAGGGGTTAAGGTTAAGTTATTCATTTAGTTACTAAGCCTGGGTCATTCTTAATAAACAATGAATTCATTATGAATGAATCCTTTTTATGCTTTATTATGGCAAATAAAGGCAAAGCTCAATTTACAAGTCACTGGAAGCGCTAACTTTAAATAGGACATTGAATACAGTTGGAAGTAAATTTACTGCTTTCTATTTGGTATTTTGAAATTCACAGTTTTGTCATACTGCCACACCTTTTACTCAAACTGTCTTCATCATTCTCTGCCTCATTCCCCACATATGTCGGCCCAAGTTAAGACTTTGCTTTAATTGACGATGAGTAATCTCTCTCCGTCTGGCTGCCAATCTTTGGACCAGCTCTCCTCCTACGGCACACATTTTCAGAGAGAAGTGTAATCGGTCTAAAAGACTCCTGCCCACTAACTCTGCCCGGGCTAACCACTCTGCCAAATGACCAGCACCACCACGATAATGACAGTTTGTTTATGCTAGCATCTGTTTGGTGCGCTTTATTTTTCAAACCTTTTTTATTTGTTCAAACTCTACAGGGAGACTCCAGCCTGCATATTTGAGAGGTATTTCTGTTGTTCATTTATCCATTTTACTGGAGTTACTTTGTGCAGGTTTATTGGAGAATGGGGTCCTATCAAAAGTCTGCCTTTCACTCCTCAGAGATGGAGCCAGGAGCTTTTAAAATACTAAGATGTAACATATACATGAGTTAAAGACTGCTTTGTGGAGTCCACAAAGATATGCTAAAATGTCCTGTTTTTCTGAAGTGTGTTGAATTTATATTTGTATACAGTGAAATAAAGTCACTGCACTGCAACCTAACCTCAAAGCCATCCTGTGCAATAGCAATAAAAACACATGTAATTTAGTCAATGCAAGACAGATTTGTTTAAAGCCATACTCAACTAAATAAATGTACCAAAAATACAAATTCAGAATACTAATTTTGAGTCCCTATGTTATGGTACAATTACCCTTTTGTTTGGTGGTATTCAGAATACAGTTACTTTCCTAAATGAAAAGGAATACATGATGGTACTTCATCATGCAATTCTGGCTTTGAAATGCAGGGTACTGGCGAGAAAAATAAAACCCTAACCCTAACCCACTCTTACAGTGCGTGCACGTGTGATTTTTCATCTCTAATTAGACAGAAATGAAACAAAAATAAAGCTCTTTGTAATTGTATATCATGTTTTTCACACCTTTACACTAGTACTACAGTACTACAATACTATGATTGGTCCATGTACCAGAATACATTACAGAATACATTTTAATTTGAGTATTCAGTATTCTTCAACTGAATACATTTCCAAAGTATTCTTCCATCACTGGCCATACTGTTGAATATCTAAAGAATCCCATCTTCATTGAGACAAACAAATAGCAGACCCTCCAAGGTTGCAGAGTGCACGTTTATACTTTACGGACAGAGTATGAATATTTTTAATATACAGTATACATACTTCTACAAAAAATAGATATTATAAGGTTGTAGGTTTGCTGGTATGGCCCATTACTCATTTGAAAAGGTGTGTCCCTAAAAGAAAATGGAAAAAACAATGGTAACTGTTAGTAATTTGTTTAAAAGTATATTCTGCTTCTGTGCATTGAAAAGAGCTTAGTCCATATGAAAAACATTAGTGCTTCACAAGCTGATTCATTGTTGTATGGACCAAAATCTATGAAGGAATTGGGGCCACCTCTTCAGAGTTCAGCTGAAATAAATAGAGGAGATGGACTTTTGCTTAAGCCACCTGCAGACAATGGAAAATACAGAAATAAATCATGTGGAGTATGAAGGAACTGAGGGACTGCTCAACATCAGCAGTGGCATGAGACGTTCACGGGCTGTAGTAAATCTCAGGCTAAAGGTAGTGCTGTAAATGTGAAGTAGGGAGAATGGACTGGAAAAGAGCCATTCTATCACAGAAACAAATGCATAAGGAAAGGTACTGTTACTTTGCAGTGACATCACGCTGGAGGTATTTCACAAGCATCTCTGTTGGCAAAATGTTCAGCAGTTACCATGGTGACACAATGCATAGATTACACTGCCAGAAAAGTTTGTCTGAAAACTAAAATTTGAAAAATATAATATTGATTCAAATGGCACAGTTAGCCTGTGATCATGGAGCTGTTTATGTGTTTGATTTTCAACAAAAAGGTGAGAGTGACTAACTGAACAACTGTTGGCTTATGGTAACTAGCTGGTGACTGTAATGTTATTTGAGAGGGACTTGTGTAACAGAGTATCAATACTTGGCAGGAGCAGTGGGCGCTCCCAGTTTTGAGCCAGGCTTGGTCAGGCTAATGTACCTACTGTGCAGGTTTTGGGTTGATGGGTAAAACCAAAGTTCTCGGAGGAAACCCACCCGGACATAAGGAGAAACATGCCAACTTCACACAGAGAGATTAGAGCATCCTGATCGAACCCAGAACCTTGCTGCTGTGAGGCAAGAGCGCTGTCAATAATAAATAAAGTCAATGAAAAAGTCAATCAATTCATGGTATCTTAAGCATGCTATGATTGTGCTCTTGATTGGATCATAAGACATGGTTCGTCAATTCCAAAATTCTCTTCTAAACATTGAGCGGTCTGTATTATATGAATAAGAAAGAAGCTACCCATAACTCACTGCCCACTAAAGGCTGGACAAAGGCAACCATAGCATATCAGACACTGCTCTGTAAGACCACTGTCCGGTAGAGTCAAAACAATATTCACCATTTTCACTGTGATTTTCTATGTGTGTTGGCATTGTAAGTGCAGTCCTATATACCACATACAAGCTGCCAAAATCTGCCTATACCTAAAAGTAGTGGCTGTAAGAGAAGAGTCTGAACTAAAGCAACAAACTGAAAAAATACTGTCAAGTATATCAAGTTGCTATTGTGAACCACTACATTTTAGGAGGCAGACTTTCTCAACTGCAGAAATGCAAAAAATCAAATAGCAACCATATGTGTTTGTTATCTGTTCTTTTTCAAATTGGGAATGACAAATGTATGCCACTTGGAAAACAGTGTAAATATTTATGTTATTAGACTTCAAAATATTCCAGATTGAACCATAGCGCGTGTGTTTGTCTCATTTTGGCAAATTTTTCTTTTCAGATTTTCCCTTTTTGGGTCCACCATAGAAATGTATCAGTGCATAGCATTGTTATTCATAGTTAATCATAGTTAATCATCCAAACATTTCCAGTGAAGGCATGTGGAGTTTAAAAACACAGTGGAGCGCTTCCTGTATTATCACTCAGTGACATCACAAGGTGGAGCAGAATGTTTCTGTTTGAGAGAACTCAGCCTAAATATGGAGGATTTGTGTGTTAAACATGTGTGAATGAAACAAAACACAAATCAAGGTATGTCTGTGATGAGAAAACAACACTGTAACATAGATCAGAAAATAGCCTAATATAGGCCCTTTAAAGTAGCCTTTGCGTGTGTAGTGAACAGTTAAAAAATCTTGTGACATTTACTGTAAAACTCAGCAGACATACTTTCCACCACAAGAACGGTCTCTTGGTTAGTTGTGAGAAAGTCTTAGTTGATTGATTCACCAACCACACTCTGTGCCATGTAATACTGAAGTGATGACTTCACTGGTACAGAAAATGTGGGGTTTTCCAATATTTATAACATTTTTCTGTCAGTTCTATCCATTTGTGTGTCATTTGTAGTTACCTGTTTGCCATCATTATATACAAGAGTAGACCTAACATTAGCACACACAGAGTGGTTACCGTTGACAACAGACATCTATTTGTAGCTGTAACTATAGGCTATTTCCAAATGTAACTAATGTATGTCACATTTTGGCACATTACATCTGTCATTTATACATGAAACATTTTGGTTGATACCCAAACTGACATATGCTTTTGTAATGGCCTCTCAACTCTGTTCAAAATATATAGCTGAGAAATGTTCAAATGTGAACACATACGTCTAGTCTGTCACTTTGGATTAGAGTCTGACGTTTCTAAAATGACCAACATTTAGTTGTGGAAGAAATGAAGTTGTACTGTTACATTTGAACTGCACTGACATAATACTGGATAGAGTGTGAGGGGGTTCCCAGAACAGATGTGTGGGTTGTGTCATAGTGGGACTGGTGAAGTAAACAAAAATGGAAAAATTGAGAAACTTAGACAGACGGTATTGACCAAGATAAATAAAAACTGTGAAATTACTTGGATCTAGAAGCTAAAAATGTACAGTGTAAAAATAACAATAACAAAAGGTGAACAGAATGGTAATACACCTTTAAATAATTAAAAAGTGAGCAGCACTTTGCCTTTATAACTAAAATGCAAAGTTGTTTTGCAAGTTGTTTTGCATTTTGGCTCACATACTTTTTTGAATAAATTCCTCCTTGATCAACCAGTGAGCAATTTATGATTTGAGCTGACGAATTCACATATGGATTTAATAGAATAATTTATGATTTCGGGGGGTTTTGAGCAAACTTCTATTCCAAAAAAGAAAGTAAAACAATCACCGTAACTAATTTAAAGAACCAGATACTGGGATGGACAAAATAATGGTACATAATAGACCACTTTACTGCTATTTCTAACAGGCCTGATTTGGTAATATTCTAGCTGGTAATGTGTTGCAGAACATTTTAACCAAAAATGTGTGCACTTGAATAATATTGAAAACGACTGATCTAGCTGTCTTAAATACTGTAAACAGTCTTTCATGTATTCTCCCTAACATCCTGTTCCTCTATGGTCCTGCAGGCTGGTGGTTTGTGAGCACTTCAGAGGAGCAGGGCTGGGTCCCGGCCACATACCTGGACTCTCAGAGCGGGACCAGAGATGACCTCGACCTGGGCACCTCCCGAACCGGAGAAGGTAAGCACCACACACAAACACTGACAAATTAAATACAATTAAACAAAACAAATGTTACGCTGATGTCAGCATTTCACAAAAAAATTATGAAATGAAAGATTATTAATTTATTGTATATATATATATATGTATGTATATATATATATATATATATATATATATATATATAGATATAGATATAGATATAGCTTATAACATCATTATTTGTTAATTATGATAAAAAAATGTGTGAATAAAAAAAAATACATTTATTTTCAAAACAAAATGTACATGATTCATACTCCAAGAATAATAGACCTGACACAGTGTTACTTTTAATCACTACTGTAACCTAAATTAGTTGCTGAATAAAAGTAAAAGATTTGATAAAGATTTTTTTTTTCTTGATGGTGTCAAAAATTCTCAAAATTGGTAAACTGAAATTTCTTCAGTAATAATATTATATTATGTTTTACTTTACAAATCGCATAAAGCAGACACATTACAAAGGTGTTTTAGATTGTGTTGGGAGACAAATGACTTTTGTTCTTACATCTCCATCATGATCATATACATGTTTCCATTCACTCACTTAGATCCTCCCAGACCGCAGATGCAGGGGTGTAATGGGACCAAACGCAGCCAAAGACTTTGCGATATTTTGGCACCACAGAAAATTCCTGTGTGTCCTCAAGGAGGCTGCAGCTCCTTCAGGAGTCTATGTGTGCTGTGACCCGTCCTTCAGTGTTTAGTCTGCAACCGGACAGAGCATTTCAACACCCACTCATATGACCTCCCCCACCTCTGCTACCTCTAAAGCTGGGGTACCCGACTTTCTCATTTTGATCATCATTTAAAATATATTTGTGTAGTTCAAGAAAAAGTGCTTTACACATAGGTATTCAGGCTGCCAACAAATTGAATGGCAAAAGTAATTGTGTGGATTCCTGTGTTTGAAACAATCCCCAGTGCGGGAGTTAGCACGATCATTAGTTTATCTGTTTCATAATAGAATGACATACTCCTCAACTGACTTTTAACGAAAGCACTAATTTAATAGTGTTGTAAAATTATACTAGAAATATCAGGCTCCAATAGAGATTATGAAGTAGTATGAAGTAGAAATAGAGAAAAACAGTACATGGATGTGTTGGTTTCTAGAGTTCTGTAAGGTTTAATTCTTTAATTCTAATATTTGTATTGCTATTTTGAACATTCAAACACAATTATGAAAGAGAAATATACTGTGTATATATGTGATTATTTGGTTTATTATTGAATTCACAAATATTTGAAACAATGATTTGCGTAGGTCACTTGGAAAAGACATCTCAGCCATCTTGCCAGTGAATGAATGTAGTGAAGGTGTGTGTTTGATTAGTGGTGATTAGAGGTGCGGATGCTGCAGATTGTCTTTGTCATTCCACCCAAGGGGAGCTGTGGCAACATAAGTACCACTGAGCATGGAAATCCCATCCAAAATGCAGGCACATAAGGAAGGCATCTTTCTGGCAGTTTAAAGCTTCACTGAACAAAATAAAAGTGTTGTTATTTATATAATTTGTCACATCATAACTTTGTTTACAGTATTTTGCTAGATAATAGTTGTGACATATGTAGAGGTAATTCCATATCTGCTGCCCATGTCAAATCAGGAAGTAAAATGATCAAACGAGGCAAGAGTTTTAGTAAAATCTTAAATAAAATTATGTTAATGTTTTTGTGAAATGAGTAGTCTCACTCGTCATATGCACTTTAAGCCCAGTTATCCCATTAGGCTGCATGTCTTTGTGTTTGCCCATTTTGTCACTCCACATCTTTGATATGTCCCGCCCTCTTCGGCTTCCTGTCGCCCATTTCTTCTCATTACCGCGGCAACTCTGTGTAACCTAATTCATGTGACAGCTCTGCTCACTGGAGAGGAACCCACAGCCCAAATTACCTCCAAATAACATTTTCCTTTGTGACTTCCCTGTGCTGATATTTCAATTAGGGGGTCAAGCCAGGTACATTGGCCAATCAGGAACAACAAGCAAGACAAGGAGCAGAAGGATGAGTAATGGAGAGATAAGGAGATGAGGAGAGGAAGAGAGGGAATGATAGAGGATAAGACAATAATAGTACACTGCAAAAACTGAAAATATGTTTAAATGACTTGCATTAATTTAAGTAATTTTATTAGTTTAGATGCAATTTGTTTTTTTCAATTTGTTTCTGACTTGTTTTCTTGACTGTCTCCAATGACGGATTCATTTTTTTATTCAAGATGGGGTGCACCAATCCAGCTAGCATGCTAACCACACACTTTCTGATTCTCTGACAATATACTACTTTATAATTAAATGCAGACAGTACCCAGTTGGCTTTTTTCGACCTCAAGAGCTCCTTATACATTATATCTGTAATGGGACAAGACAATTTTTACTCAAATACATGGAAAAAATTGGGCACAGTGCTTTTAAATAACTCGAAAGCCGCTTTGTATACTTTGAAACCAGTCAAAAATGTCATAAAACAAGGTTAAATGAGTCTTATATGTTAGCACATTATACCCTATATGAAAACTGCCCTAAATTTCTATTCTGTATTCAGGTCATTCTAACCTGTCTTCCTTTTTGAAGTGGAAGTGATGAATTGAATTAGTGTTGGTGAGATGAGAGTGGTGTTTCCATTTTTTCTTTTTTTTATGTCTCTGCTTCTGGTGTTATTTTTGGGAGAGTGCATTTAGATGACGCACTGAGCCACCTCTGACATTTGATCAAACAGACAAAGAACTAATGAGCTTTCAAACAGGTTGGAAGTTTGAAACACAGCCACTTCTGATGTACCTGTAGTGAAGTCCATAGAGAGAAACTATAGTGTGCAGGACTCAATAATTTGCTATTTGGTGATGTGTTGATGTGTGAATTTTAAATGGGACTAAACTCCGGGCACAGCCACATTTCAAATAGAGCTGCTAAACTGGGCATTGCCTGGAGGACTAAAGACTGAGGGGAGAGGAGGGGTCGGGGTATAAGGAACAGTGTGATTGGTCTCGATTCAAGATTTTGTTGTCATTGTCATAGAAAAACAACAAAATTACCATTAGAGCATCTAACAGATATCCACACTTCAAACTCAACCCCTACATCCAGATGTTTGTAATCAGAAATAAGAAATCTGGTTTTAATCAGGGCAGTCTTTTGTGATGTCACCAACTACTGCGAATTACAGAGGCCACTGAAGGCAGCACAAACTTAGATTTAGACGTTTTTGACTAGAAAGCTACACAGTTACCTAGTTTGCACTAAAATTGCATAGCGATTGTCAGAGAACAGGAAAACGGTGGATTTAGTGTTTAGTTCCACTTTAAAGAAAGTTTTCATTTTCTTGCTTTCATACTTTCTTTCTGCTTGCTGTGTCCATCTAACTGTGTCTTTTGTATTCATATCGTGCTTTTGTGTTTGTGAATGTATGTTTTACCTGTCAAGTGGTGCTGCAAACCAATTACCCCACCTGTCTGCTGATGTTAGGGGGTTCTTTGTCTCCTTGCTGCTAATCAGTAATCAACCAATAACACTTTTACCCCAATTTAAGCACATTGAGGAGTTAAAAAACAGAATAAATAGATTGCAACTGCAACTGTAATTTGCACTTATGTAAAAAACTGGTCTTTTACAATGTAATGATGTTGATGCACCTTCTATTAAAGGTGCACTATGGAAATTTTCTGCAGTGGTTTTTCTCACATTTATTCATTTACAGATGTTTATTATTAAAAAAATAAATAAAATAAACCCACCATTGAAACCATGTATTCTTACTGTGAGCAGGCTCGTAACTTGGTCTGGTGGCGTAACCTGCTCGTCTCCATGGAGTTTAATGGCATAATGTGGAACTATCCAGGCAAAAACAATAACATTTCCATGGAGAAAAGCAGATGGCAGGCCCTCCACCAGAAAGGTTACATAGTGCGCTAATCAAAAATACAACTGCTATACTAACTCTTGCAGGTTTTTACTTAATATTAATTTTGCTCCTTATACTAACCCCATGCTTTTTTGTTTTTTTGTTGCTCCCCCTAGTGACTAAGAGACGTAAAGCCCATCTGAAGAGACTGGACCGCCGCTGGACACTGGGGGGGATAGTCAACCGCCAACAGAGCAGAGGTGAACACATACATGTTACAGAAATATGCATTTGATAAATACAGTGTTGGAAATACTGACTGAAATATACCTATTAAATACCTATTCAGAATACTAATTTTCAGTAACTGTATTCTTGTATAGTTACTCTTTCATTTGGATGATATTTTGATGATATGATGATTTACAGTTACTTCCCAAAAGTCTAAGAAATACATTTCAATATTCCAAGGCTTCAAACTGCACAATATTAATGAAAAAGACACCTCTCTGGTGGTGAGTGTATGTACGATTTTCCCTTCTCTAATCAGTAATAAATAAATGTATTACCAACAGTATTCAGAATACAGTATTCTGATTGAACCATGCAATGGAATATGTTACAAAATACATTTTAAGTCAGGTATTCAGTATTCTGTAACTAAATACAGTTTTTTCTAAGACTTGATGAATGCCCGCCCAGTGGAATGAAAATGGTTAATTCAGCATTTGGTTTTTGAAATGTTCTATAAAAGTTTAGTTTTCTAAGCAGTAAATTGTTGTGCCAAAACTGTACAGTACAAATATGGAAAACCATGTGAAGCAGAACAATGTTTTTTCAAATGAACAGATCCTAATCTGAAGCATCAGAGTCGGCCTATCGTAACAAACATATTTATTACCTGCACCTCAAGTGGCCTCTCTTTTTTTGTACCTGTGCATAATTCCCCACAACACTGTAAAGAGACTAATTTACATGACCGCTAATCGCTCCACAACACCATACAGGGAGCAGACTGAGCGGCCATGACCGTAAAACCTCACTTTTTGTTGTCAAACTCTTTCTCTCACATTAAGCAGCAGAATAATTGGTGTGCATTAACACTTTGGGATAATAACAAGGGCCATTCAACTCTAAAACCCAAAAGAAACAACCTTGACAGCCCCAGAGCATTGTGAACAGTAATGACTATGTAAACAAATTTACCACAGACTGTATGTTTCGAGATAATGAGGACTTATTTGAAAAAACACACAAAAGAAAATCTGCATTCCTTTTGTTTTAGTGGCACTAAATGTGTGCTAAATTGTCTATTGGTTCCAGGATTAGTCAAGGCCGTTTAGACAATTACTTGGAATTGGGCTATTTCTGGGTGGTCTATGTGAAGTCTTTATGTACACAATATAAATACTAATAATGTTTTTCTTATCTTAGTGTACTTCTTGCCAGATTCATTGACTCAAATTTCCATTCAGATCAAGTATTGTTTAAATTCCTAACAAAATTGTATCAACATTGTAAAGGGCTTATATTATGATTATCTGATTTACTTGAACCTGTCATAATGTTATTGTCATCTGTCATACCTGTATTACCGTATTTTCCGGACTATTGAGCGCACCTGAATATAAGCCGCATCAACTAAATTTTCAAAGAATTTTATTTTTGTACATATATAGGCCGCACCTGTCTATAAGCCGCAGGTGTCCACGTCTTCAAGAAGTTTTCAAGTTCCGAGCATCTGCTTGTATTGCCTCTGAAAGCTTTTGTCGTCTTTTTGCATTGAGTCAGTTCGTCACGCGCGAGAGTCGCTCTGGCGCTCTACTGCGCATGTCTCGAGCAGAAAGAGCCGCTGTCCTGTCTGGGATCATGTCAGTGTCTTGTAGGATTTCAACAGGATTTCAGGCTCTCCCGGGGGTCGGGGTTAGTTGTATCGATCATGTATGAGTGGATGTCCAGCTACTGAAGTTTGAGACGTTTCGTCTCGTCATTTACGCCTCACCTGCATTTAACACATACGGGTCATTAAGACGTATCCCACTCACTAATGTTCATTTAGCAGCAGAACTTATTTTATCACGCAGCGATAAACTGTTTTAGTGCTGACAACAGCGTTAGCGAGTGTTCTAACTAACCCTAACCCATGTTCACCGCACAGACAGCGGCGCTTTCTGCACTCAAGCTGCGCGGTCATCCGCTGTGATCATAGACGAATAATCCGTCCATATATGAGCCGCATCGGTGTATAAGCCGCAGGGTTCAAAGTGTGAGAAAAAAGTAGCGGCTTATAGTCCGGAAAATACGGTATTTATTTGATTTAATGAACATACTTGATAAACATTCTGTAAACACACCAGATTGTAACCATGGGCTAACTTTCATCCTTGGTAACAACAAAATTAAATCTCACAAACACACTTTCATTCATACACACTTTAAGGCAAGGGTGAAGTGTATTGCAAAAGGACACAACAACACTTTTCATTCGACACACTGCTTCCCCACTACGGCACGTGGTATTCTCAGCCGTTTCCCACCCAAGTCTTAACCAGGCCCATCACTTCTTAGTTTCCGAGATCAGCCGAGGTCAGACATTCTCAAGATGTTCTGGCTTTACTTCTCCCTGATTTTATTTTTAGCTTAATACTTCTGTCTGTGGATACTGGAATAGTGTCCTCTGCTGATGTTTTCAATGCTCAAATTTCATATCAGTTACTGCTTTGACATATTTCCTAGTCACATATAATTTTAAGATGTATTATCAAGGCGAAAATCCAAAGATGTTCATAAAGCCTGAATAATGCATGAAAATCACCACTGTGACCATGTGTGACTGAAAAGTAAATTCATATGTAAAGAACTGTGAATGATTTTTTTATCCATTGGTTTAACGTGCATTTGGAAAAGATATCTGCCAGTGTATGTTGGCACTGGGTAGGGCTGCAAGATTAATCTTGATCAAATTGAAATCACAATTTGTATGGACGCAATAGGCGGTGTGTACAACAGCACGCTAGCTAGCTCACTAACAGTCACTTTTATTAAAATTGTAAAATAATAAATAAAATAAACAACCTACTCAAATTCAAATTAATTAAAATAAAGACTACACAATCATTTTTATATGTATATTACTTCACTTTGTGGCGTTGTTTTAATATTTAGTATGCCTCAACATTAGCATTAGCACTAGCATTGAGACACAAACATCTGTCTTTCTAAATACAGAAGTGTCCTCCACTGAAGTATTCATTTTATTTGTGTACTTTTTAACATGTTGTCCACTGCCTGATCTTTAAATATTTATTCATTTTAACATGACAAAAACTTCATAGAGATCAAATTGGACAGGAAGTAGTGATGCTAACAGTGAGGTTAGCTAATCGCAAAGGCTTGACTGTTTTTAAGTATCATCATTTCTTTCCTAAACAACAAAATATCCTGTTTTATTCAGCATAAAACTGCTAACCCTGTAGTTCAGATCCGTACAAACATGTTCTGAGATGTGATTCTTGTATTAGTGTGTTTATATCGGCTATCGGTCTATTATTAAAAAACAAATTGCAACTCTAATCGCAATCACAATTATAGAATCAATATGGAACTTGAAATGATAAGGACCAAATTTTACTTTGAATGCGCGGTCATGTCTGGTCTGATATTTTCTGTGATTTAATGTGCTCTTTAACAACAGTAAAATACTTTTCCCTTTTAGCAGCAGCTTCAGACAGTTGATACAGCATAAATTGCATAGCCCATTCCCACACCGCCATCTTGTTAATCCTCTTAAGCTTTGCTCCTATAGTGTGAAACGCTGCAGAAATTGTAATGTTTGCTCACTGAATAAACCTGTCGCTTTATTTGAATGAGTCAAGCGTTAAAAAAACTGTCCAACTGCCAATGCACGTTATTATCGTAGGGTCCTGACAAATTGGAAATCGTCAAGCAGAGATTAAGTTCGTGTTATGGAACTACTGCACTGGAATATTGAGGGACCATTTTAGCATATTGCTGAGTTTCAGATGGCATCACTGTATTCCATAAGCCTGTAGTATTTAATTAAGGTGGGGGAAGGCAAAATTACTACTGTTAATAATTGTATGCAGGCTCTGTGCTGTGGTTGGATTAATACAGAAGGAAAAATGACCAAATGTGTTCATCATTTGTTTTGAATGATGAATACATTTGGTCATTTTCAACTGAACTTGAACTGGACCGTGGTGTGTCAAACCACCGTTCTAACTTAATAACTTTGTGTCACGTGTCTTTCAAATACGGAAGACATCTCCTCTCGATAATGCGCATACGTATCTTATAAATGTATAACTTCTTTTACCTGAGATAAATAAGAGTTTGCTGCTTCTGTGGTTGATACTGCAAAAATCCCCACTGTATCTCAGTCCTCTGTGTTGTTTTTTCCCTTTCCTTATGTGTAAACAGCCTTGTTTATTTTGTTTGCATGTGTTTATCTGACCGGTTAATCCACCTCTCAATCACGGCCAGGATACGGTTCCAGACCCACTACTCTTTGTAAAATTTTGTCAGAGCTCGCGGTTGTTTTTGGCCAGGTAACCATAATACAACATTAAACTTCTCTATCTCCATGGAGAGGTTACGCCACTAGGGCAAGATGTTTAATGCCATAAACCAAATAGCAAAACAGGATGTATTTAAATGTTTGTGATACCTAATTTATGAATCTAATCTTAAACAGTAAGGTTTGAACATTATAAACAGAACAGAACAGAAGCTGGGTTTTAGTTGTTTTAAACCCACAGACCTCCACATGTGCAGAGAGTGGATGAGTCACTCATTCTGTCTCACCACCAAGGAATGACGATAGGATTACTGAAGGTCCCCACTCTACTTTGAGGATTTTAACTGTTTCCACATCATGGTACAGTATTTTGCCTTAAAGGGATCATATTATGTTTTTGTCTTATCTGCTTTATGTTATAATGTTTCCTCATAAAAAAAAAAAAAAAACATACCCAAGGTTGTGTTTTGTTTCATTCACAGATGTTTAACTCACAAACCTTGCTCAAACAGAAAACACGCTGTTACACCTTGTGATGTGATATGGTAATACTGGAAGTGCTCCACTGTGTTTTTAAACCCCATACACCTTCACTAGAATCATTTGGATGATTTCAGTCCTGGAATTGGCATTCTCTACTGAGCTAAAGGTAAAATGTAGCTATTAACTGTAAAACTACCACTTCATGACATCACAAGGTGGAATAGAGGATTTGGAGCTTTGGAAATGAAGACAGACTAATAATAAAGGATTAGTCAAACATGTGAATGAAACAAAACAATATTCCGGGTATGTTTTTGATGAGGTAACATGGCTCACAAGAGTCAATTTTGCGTAATATAGAACCTTTAAAATTGTTTATAAAGCAATTAACATCAAGCACACCTATTACCGTATTGATATCATATCTATTGATATGATTTCTTTCTAACAAAACCACTGCTTTTGAACTTTCTTACCTCAGTTTGTTCTCTCTGATTGTTTAAATTATCCTGGAATTCTATAGTCACATTTCAATTTAAACTCTCAACTTGCCAATGTTTTGACTCACCATACGTGGCGTTACTGGGTCTATCCACATGAAACAAAAAACAGCACAATGTTCAAAATCTTCCCTGTGAGTACTAATGTAATAGGATAAAATATTTGTCTTACTGTAGTGTTAATAAATATAGGCATTTTTCAGTAGATCCAATTATCTTATTCTTTTAACCCACATCTGCAGATAATTTTATTCAAAATATATATACATGTATAGACCATGCCTTAAATTTCTAACTAGAACAAATAGTTGATGACTGAAATAATATAATCTAAACCTCCAATTTCCCCCGTCTACCTCAGCCCTAAATACCATCAAATACCATTACAGTACATTAGCAGACTGTGGTCCCAGCTGCTCCAGGTCTAAGTGGAATAATCAGAGGGAAAGAAAGTTTAAACCACCACAACAAAGCACGTGGAGGTGGGCTGTTTGACTGCACCACTGAATTATGGGTAAGTGTTTTTGACACTTTCCAGAATCAACCCTTTCTCTTACTTTGAACTCACTCGTCTCTGCTATGTGAATTTGAACCACGAGCACTGATTTGATCATTTTGAAAGCTAGAAGTAGAGCTGGCTTGATATGGAATTCATCAATACCAGTATGTATTTTCTCTGATATAATCTCATTTGTTGTACTTTTTATGATGATTGTCATTGCTCTTCCCATTAAGAATATATGTTTGATAATCTTCTGTATTATATATCAGGAAATTATGTCGACAATGATATGCTAAAACATCCCCTAATGTCACTTAAAGGGCCATGTATTGTCCATGCATTGCCCATTCCTAGTACAAATACAAAAGTGTATTAGCGGTTGAATATAGTAGAAATATATGTTTTGTTACTTTCATACTAGGCATATTATGTCAATTAATATATTCATTCTGAGTGCATTTCCTAACCTCTTTTTTGTTTGCTGGAATTGCTGGCGAATTATTTTACTCAAGTATGACTCAGTCTAATTTTATTTCATACTCAGAGGGGTTCATATCGAACATAATTGTAAAATGCATAATAGTTTGCTAATACTAGCATTCTTTATGCATCTTATTAGTCAAATAATGGTCTAGAAGTGTGTGTAAAATGTGTAAAAAAAATTGTTCTTGTGCTCCATTTTACATCTACTCTTTACATTCTGTACATTGCACTTGTTCATAGAATAATCATTTTCATTAAAAGAACACAAGTAATATTCTTTTCAGCTAACAGTATTTTTACCTGAGTATAATACACACTTTCTTTACCTCGTACAATGATTAATAGCTCTGATCCATGTGAAAACAAAGCATTACCTCATTGCATTTGCACTCCTAAGGATCTAATCTACTAATGGTATAGGGATGCATGCTTTGTTGGATTCCTTTACATTTCTCATAGAAAAGACCCTGGGGACCACATGGAGGTGCTCTTTAGGCTTAAATTAAATTAGCTCTTGCTCAGACAAAAGCTGGGTCAGAGTGTCTTGATCTACGTGGCGCTGTTGATTAGCTACTGACGGCTAAGTGACCTCATCTTGTTAAGGGCAACAGAGGAGGGTTTGGGGTTGGGGTTGTCCTTATATGTCCTACTTTGTCATTTTTTTTACTCAAAGCTATCATTTAAAGCAGGTCCATATATTCTGATTTATGGACTCCCACTGACCACTCAGCACAGCACTTTATCCCTGTAGAAAGTGACCCGGAGACAGCCTACACACTGAGATGGACTGGACTGGAAGAAAAAATGGCATTAATGTCTTTTTAAAACACTAAATCAACTCTAGTAGTTTTCAATAAAGCTGAGAATCACATGAATACGTGTATCTGTTTTGCATTTATAACATCCTTTGTTTTTATTGCACGGAAAAACAGATCTTAAAATTGGTTTGGTGGTGACTTGTTTGCTTGTCTTCATGGAATGCCATACTGTGGAGCATTCCAGACAAACCAGTAACATCTCCAGAAAAGTTATATTGTGCACCTTATAATAAAAAATACTTATTGTACTACTTGCATACATTTCCTAATGATTGGCTAGTCATTGTCGACAGCGACTTTGGCAAAATATACACAATACTATGCTGATTTACTGCAGTCTCAATAATACTAAATTACAAAACTTTGTTGGCTACTCAGTAGTTCTCACTTTTTTATGCCAAGCCTAAGTTGATTTACTAATGTTTAAAAGTCATATATTATGCAAAACTGACTCTTGTGAGCTGTAAGCAGTGTTAGAATGTTGTTACCTCCCCAAAAACATACCTGGAGTTGTGTTTTGTATCGTTCACACATTTGAGTAAACCTTTAATATTAGTCTGTCTACATCTCCAGAGCTCAAAATGCTCTGTTCCACCTTGTGATGTCATGAAGAGGTAGTTTTCAAAATAACAGCTACCCTTTTCCTTTAGTTTAGCAGAGATTTGAAATTCCAGGTCTGAAATGATCCAAATGATTCTAATGAAGATGTATGGCATTTAAAACACAGTGGAGCACTTCCTGTATTACCATATGACATCACAGTGTGGAACAGAGTGTTTTCAGTTTGAGAGAACTCAGCCTAGATACGCAGGATTTGTGTGTTAAATATGTGTGAATGAAACAAAACAATTCTGAGTATGTTTCTGATGAGGAAACAACATTGTAATGGTAAAAGTTTCATAATACGGGCCCTTTAAATCCAGTAAAGAAGTTCTTTCAGTTTTGTCCTACACTGTTCTCTGAAGTTCAGTATATCGTTGAGTACAGACACCAGGTACACTTCATAGCAGTGATTTGTGCACAAGGCCGCCTTTATTTCATAAAAAATTGTCACTTCGTCCCCCAGCACTCTCAAACGCTTTGATACATGTTGCGTATTTCTTTGTAAGGTGACCCTTTCCTTACTCCCCTGTCCATCTGTAAGCACTCACACGTCCCTCCTCCCTCACTCCATCTCTTCCTCCGTCTCTCTTTCTCCTTTTCAATTCAACATGTTTGAGACCATCCCAAAATCAGACATTCCTCACATCCTCATGTTTTTGACCTGGCCCAGGATCACAGTGGGAGGAAGAGGAGGGCGGGGAGAGGTGTCTGGACAAACTACTTCTTAAGTAAATGCACTTGTGGATATAGAACCGATCATAGCAGTCTTTCTCTTTGCATATGCATTATAGAGCGACGCCATGTTATTAAAGGGATTTCATGCACATACTAGGGGATTTCTATTGTATTTTGGTATTTGGTATAATCTTGAACATACATTTATTTTACATTTTATTATGTTTTATGCATGTCCTTATTTTTATCATAGTTTATATAAGTTTATAGTTGATAATATTCTGAAACCCTACATTTAGTCAGGAAGTTTAACCCCTTTTAGTTTTTTTTATTTTATTATTGCATTATTGATAACTTTTTCTTCATAGTGTACACACGTATAGTCTCATATTTTACTACGTGCCGTCATTGTTTCTGTTAGGATCATAGTATCTTCATACTAAACACTGCTCTACCCTCAACATATCCTTGTATTTATTGGTGCTCTGTTCCTCCCATTTGTCCTTGTCTAAATCTCCCTAACCTCGCTGCACTCGCCTTAATCCCATTGTAGGATTTCTGGAGTGTGTGAAGTTGAGGATTGACAGTGGAGATAGAGATCTGAGAAGCAGAGATCTTACTATCTTTTGATGAGGGACTCTTTAAAATACAATATGCGTATAATATATTTTAAAATCCTTTAAAATACATGTCCTTGTGAGAAACTAGGTCTAGCAGCATATAGAGGGATTTTTTTTTTATATTTATGTGTTAAGACTGGGCAATATGGTGAAACAAATAATACATTTTTTCCTTCACAATGATCAATCTCAATTTGCGATTTGAATTGATATTTTTTTTCTTTTCAAAATAAATTAAAAAATCAATATTGCTTTCATGGACTTATACAATAAAAGTTTAGTTATTACCATTTAAAAGTACTGTACCCGATTTTTACTCTCTAACTAGTTTATTTTAAACAATTTTCAGTAGTTCAAAGTTACTCGTGACATACCTCAAGCACTTCCTGATTCTCAGAACATAAAAATACTTTATAGTTTGATGCAGACAGCACACAGCTGTTTCATTTCTACCTTAAAAGCTGCTTATACAATATACTGTATACGTACTGGGGTAAAACTAACTTTGCTCAACTAATTAAGTACAGCACTAAAATAGTACAGGCATGTGAACACAAGCATGTTTTTACTGACAGAGGACATCTCGATTCAAATCCCATAACCATATCTTATTCGAATAATGGCACAGCCCTAGTTTGTGTTACAGTCCCCTCCAAAAGTATTGGAACAGCAAGGCAAATTGACATTTGAGTTCAAGATCAAAAGATGAGTATGAGACAAGAAATCAGAATGTCAGGTTTTCTTCCTTGGAATTTACATCTAGATGTGTTAAACAACTCAGGACATACCAACCTTTTTCAAGTGAGCAAAACTATTGGATTATGTGACTGACAGGTGTTTCCCAGGTGTTGCCTTTTAGGTTGGTTGTTGAAGCATTAAATAGCTCTGCATGACTAGTCTACTCCTTGGCTGCAAGACTGCATTTCTTGTTTAAGAGCATAAACCAAAATGAAGACCAGAGAGCTGTCTATGGGAGAAAAGCAAGCCATTTTCAAACTGAGAAAAGAAGGAAAATCAATCAGAGCCACTGGACAAACATTGGACATAGCAAGTACAACAATTTGGAATGTCCTGCAAAAGAAAGAAACTACTGGTTTTCTGAGTAACAGACGTCGAACAGGTCGGCCAAGGAAAACAACAGTAGTTGATGACAGAAATATTGTGCGAACTGTGAAGAAAAACCCTAAAACAACAGTAAGTCAAATCACCAATGACCTCCACAGTGCAGAGGTGGAAGTATCACAGTCCACTGTTTGAAGAAGACTCTGAGAACAGAAGTATAGAGCCATACCACAAGATGCAAACCACTCATCAGCAGTATGACTCGGAAGGCCAGATTGGAATTTGCAAAGAAGTACAGAGACGAGCCGCACAAGGTCTGGAACACAATCCTATGGACTGATGAGACCAAGATTAATCTCTACCAAAGGGATGGAAAGGCCAAAGTGTGGAGGAAGAACGAAACTGCTCATGATCCGAATCATACAAGCTCATCTGTGAAGCATGGTGGAGGTAATGTCATGGCTTGGGTGTGCACGGCCACTTCTCGAACAGGCTCATTCATTTTTATTGATGATGTAACTGATGATGGTAGCAAGAGAATGAATTCAGAAGTGGACAGAAATATTTTGTCTGCCAATGTACGGAGAAATGCATCCAAACTAATTGGGAGGAATTTTTTCATGCAGCAGGACAATGACCCTAAGCACACTGCTAACAGAACAAAGGACTTCATTAGGGGAAAAAAATGGAAGGTTTTAGACTTGCCAAGTCAGTGACCTGACCTTAACCCGATAGAACATGGATTTCACCTCCTGAAGAGGAAACTGAAGGGAGAAACCCCCAAACCAAACAAGAACTGAAGGAAGCTGCAATAAAAGCCTAAATAGCATCACAAATGAAGAGTGCAACAGTTTGGTGATGTCGATGGGTCGCAGACTTGACGCAGTTATTGCAACCAAATATTAAATTGGAATTTAAAATTTAAAATTTGTTCCTTTAATTTTTGCTCACCTAAAAATGCTGTGGTGTACTCCAAACGGTGATATATCCTAAGTTGTTTAACACATCTAAATATAAATACCAGAAAATAAAAGCTGACATTCTGAACTCTTGTCTCATACTCTTCTTTTGATCTTCAGCCCAAATGTCTTCAGTGAACAACAAAAATAAGGGAATTTGCCTTGCTGTTCCAATACTTTTGTAGGGGACTGTATGTATGTGAGTATTCAGAGCAGTTTAAATGGGTCACGATCACTGTTTCTCCTCTCTATAAGTCCTGAGGGAACCTGCTAACTTTGTATTTCTTTTTTTACCTCTCTCTTCACCCCACAGAGGAGAAATATGTGACGATCCAGCCGTACACCAGCCAAGGCAAGGACGAGGTGGGCTTTGACAAAGGGGTCACTGTGGAGGTCATTCAGAAGAACCTGGAGGGCTGGTGGTACATCAGGTGAGACCGAACATGCATGAGGAAGTCTCATTTAAAAAGACTATTTTAAGAACGCCTGGGACAGAGAACTGCACTGACACTTTTAGTTGTGATTTAGTAGAGAGTTAAGAAGGAAGGAGTATTCAAGAGATGGAGAGAGTTTAAAGAAGACCTATTATGCAAAATCGACTTTTCAGAGCTTTTTAGCTATGTAATATGTTGTTTTCCCTTCTCATTTACCCTCTTGAAGTTGTATTTGGAGTGATTTGTGCATGTTTGAGCAAATCTTAATCACTTATTTTCAAATTACGATATTGATGATCAATCCTCATTTTCACTACCGGCATACTCACACTGCTCTGTACTTCAGCGATATGTGTACGATTCGGCCGTGTTGTGTAGTAATTATGGGACAAATTTTTAAAAAAAAACCTGTTGCAGCTGTCCATTAGAGGGACTGACAGCTAAGACGTTTATGGCGATGTCAGCTCCCATTAAGCGTCACAATTTTCTAACGCGGAAGTCAGTGGATTTATTTCTTTAATTCAGTCATTTTAAACCACTATTGCGATATCAAATGTGTAAATGATAACATAATGATCCACGGGGGTTATAGATTATAACTATAGCAGACACAAGCACAATAGGTCTTCTTTACAAGTTGTTCTCAATGAATGTCAACAAACAGTTTGAATGGGTTTAATCTGAGTAACTGTAAGCATCAAACAGGATTATGCATTTTAAGAAAGATGGGTAAGAGGTTGCAATATTTCAGACAATATTTTCTGCATGTTTGTCTACCTGATTATAAGTTGTAGTCATCGCTTGATTGTTCCCAAGGTAACACAGTTGGTGACATAGGAAAGTATTATTGTTGATGCCAATTTTTACTTTAATCCAGAGTTGGGCCTGTGTTTTCTGTGTTTCTCATTTACATAAAGCTCTTGAGTAAAGGCCACAGTAGCATATGGTGCCCTCTCCACAGGTCTCTGAGTGCCTGTCCGCTACATCTGTGCGCGGTTTACTGGACAGTTGTTTGTTTCTTTGAATTCTCTCGTTCTTAAAACTGAGCAGACTGCACTGTGTGGATATGACCTCAGTGAACCACACATTATTAGTGTTTTAGGTTTTTTATTCTTATAGTAGTTAAACTGGCTGAATGAGTTAGTCAAGGTTGAGATGCATGCAGAGACAAAGGATCCCTTTACCACAATAGTTTATTTAAATGATTTTAAACTTGTTAAGTCACACTGTTTAGAATTTGCCTCGATCTAGGTACGTGTGTATGATTCATATATATTTGATTTAATGGTTTAGTCATGGATTTAACAGAACACAAGTGTTATAAGAACTGGGAAGTGCGCTGTTAGCATGCTAGTTGGCAGTTTTACTGTGATTACAAAACTCTGCTCCACGAAAGCTGTGAAAATCAAAATAAACTCATCATGGTAAATAAGTAGGAAAGTGAGGAATAACTTATCCACTGCAAACTGTGTAAAATGAACTAGTTCTGTTTTTCACGTTTTAAGAAAGTAAAAATCAGGTGCATCGTCTTTAATGGCCCAACACATATAGTAAATGGTAAATGGTCACATTTTTATACAGTGCTTTTGCGCCTTTAAGGCACTCAAAGTGCTTTCAAGGAACTACTCACCCATTCCCACACATTCATACAACAATGTACACAGACACTGGGGGTGAAGTGGTTTAAATGCCTTGCCCAAGGACACAACAACAGCATTCATCTGTGGGAGGTGGATTCGAACTGCCAACCTTCAGATCAGTGGACAAACACTCCACCAGCTGAGCTACTGTTGCCCATATCGTAGAATGATATCAAGCCATCATTAACCACAATATTGGGCACATAGCTAGCCCATGTTTTGCCATATGTTGAAGTTTTCCTAGTTGTTTGTTTTCCCTGGTGTTCCCCAAAGGACCTCTCGTGCACGGCTGATCACTATCACATGTTGTCTTGTGACGTCCCACCATACGTGCACACACAATATTGGTGTTAGATTAACGGGAATCCTGGCCTGGTGTTATGGTGACCAGAGTTTCAGAATTCAAAACTGAGACATGTACGATGTTTGGTATAAATAAAAGAGTGAAATGTGCACATAACATTATTCATTCTCGACTCACATTGTGGGTCAGTTATAATCTGAGGGACTTCTGTGTTTTTTTTTGGTTTATGGTCATTTTCACGCACGATTTTCTGTATTTTACAGTTGGCGGTTATCAAATTGGTCAAAAATAGGGACACCTGGGACATTTTTTGTATAAAACAAAACAAAATAACAATATATATATTTTTTGTGTTTTTATTGCACTAAAAAACATTGAATCGTGTCATATCGTGAGCCATGTATAATTTATCGTATCAAATCTTCAGAGATCCTGTGATTCCCAGCCCTAGTCCCTGGTAAATAGGGACGTCTAGTCACCCTATCTTAACGGAAATACTGGTGTTTGTTTGGTAGGAATACTGATATCAGCTTAACGGTAATACTGGTGTTAGCATAGCGTGAATACTAGCAAACAAGTATGCATGAAGCACAGTAAGCCGTTAGGATATCCACAGCTAATTCTCAATACAAACTGCTTGTTTAAACAGCTCCAGTCTGTGCTTCTCATTGCAATGCGCATGTCTTGTTAGCAAAGGCTGCCCCCTATTATGAAATAATTCTCCAGTTTTAGACTTGAGTCATGCCTCTCTCACAGGGCAGTGCGGACGGAGCAGTTTGTCGTCCCAGTTGGAGAAATGATCACATCTTTTGAGCTGAGAATTGTGCATCTAAAGCCAAATGTGTCTGAGTTACATTTTGTAGAATCATTGCAGCTTTCTCAAGTGACTCATTAAGCTTAAAGGTCCTACATTACTCAAAACAGACTCTTGTGAGCCTTAAGTCGTGTTATAAAATACTGTTACCTCCTCAAAAACAGACCTGGAGTTGTGTTTTGTTTCATTCACACGTGTTTGAGTAACCATTTATTAGTAATCTGTCTACATCTCCAAAGCTCAAAATGCTCTGTTCCACCTTGTGATGTCATGAAGTGACAGTTTTCAAGTTAACAGCTCCTTTTACCTTTTGTACAGTAGATACACACAAGTACAAGTACACATCTGAAACTGTCCAAATGATTCTAGTGAAGGTGTACGGGTTTTAAAACGGCAGTACAACAGCAGAGCACAGGATATCACAAGATGGATGGAATATTTTATGCTTGAGAGAAGAAATATGCAAGATTTGTGTGTTAAACATGTGTGAATGAAACAAAACACAACTCCAGGATCAGAAAATAGTGTAATATTCACTTTTAACTATGGATGCCAAGTATACAATGTGTGGACTGGTGAATCAACATGAAAAATGTGATTTTTATTTATTTTTTTTCTTTTGTCTTCGCTTTGTTGTTGTTAATTGTCGGTTTATTATTTTTGTGAAGCATTGTCAGTACTAACAAACTGACTGAAAGATTACTGTAGAGAAATTGTTCCTCCTAATTTGACCCATCTTTCAATTCCACTGGAGAATGAATGAACAAAATAAAGAGTCAAAATGAAAAATAAGTAGGGCTGAAATTGTGTTCCACTGTCAAAGCAATTAAAATAAGCCTGGTTTTATGCAATATTCAAAATTATTGCTAATTACTAATGATGTTGAACTAATTTCTAAACACCTGGTTTTCAAATGGCCCAATCGCTTCATGACATCACAAGGGGGGGACAGAGCATTTTTAGTTTTGAAGATGCAGACAGATAATAAAGGGTTACTCAAAACAAAGCTCCAAGTATATTTCTGATGAGTTAACAACATTCTAAAATGGCTTAAAGCTCACGACAGTAAATTTTGACCAATATATGACGTGAAGGTGAAACAAATTATAGTAGTAAGCACCAGTATAGCTGATGGTCGGTGGTTCAATCCCCGCTATAGACACAAGGCGCACTATGATTGTGTTCTTGTGCAGTATTTTTCATTTTTCATCCACTTTGTCTAAATGAAAAGCCACATAATCGGCCTTGATGACTGAGGGGTGAATAAATAATGTATGTAGGACTAGACAATTATGTTATATTTTTTTGTGTGCACTATTTTGAATACAGTTAGTATCTTAATTCTTCTGTAGCTATTAAGGGAATCTGCTGCTTTTGAAACACAATATTTACATGATCCTATGTTTAACTGACAGATACCTTGGCAAAGAAGGCTGGGCCCCTGCGTCCTATCTGAAGAAGCTCAAAGATGACTTCTCCCCCCGTAAGAAGACCCTGACCGGCCCTGTGGAGATCATCGGAAACATCATGGAGATCAGCAACCTGCTCCAGAAAAAGTCCATGAGCGAGAAGGACATTCAGGCCGACGGAGAGGGGAGTGGACAGTCCCCAGAGCGCCACATTTCGAAGAGCGAGATCAGCCTACCCATGCCGTATAACTCCGAGATCAACGCGGAGACGGGGAGGAGGCTAAGCGCTGGCCGGGATACCAACAGTCCATGTTTAGGAATCGCCGCTAGCTCCGCCTTGCTGGAAAAGAGGGGAGGGGGAGTGGGAGGAGGAGTGGGAGGAGTAGGAGAGGCAGGGAGTCCCGCCGTGGCAAGGGTCGCTCCTCATCGAGTGGAAATTGGTGAGAAAACTAAAATTAAACATTGCTAAATAATATATTGCAGTAATAACATGAGCTAAGAAGTGCACATTTTCCTTTTGTGTAGGATTTGAAGCGATAGGTAAGATGCATTGGTGGTATTTTCACATCGAAGTATCTAACGTGTCTGGAATTTAATCGATTTTGAATAAAAATAGTGTGATTTGCTTTCCGATACTTATTAATGAAATGAATTACTAATTATTATTAATTGATTCTTTAGTATCTTAGGCCTAAAGGTGCATTATGTAACTTCTTTCATTGCCAGGAATGTTACAGCCACAGTATGGCATTAAACTTGTCCATCTCCATGGAGACAAGCATGTGACACCAGCATGAGAAGGAATAGGCTCTATTCACGTTTACCAGAAGACGTTTGGAAACATGCGGATGACGACTTCCAGTGTAGTTACCGACACTGAGCATGTGATAAAACCGTGGATTCAGCAGCAGCGTCTTCACCACCTGCCAAAGCGTTCCACGGGGGACCGGACTCTAATCGCTTTGATGTCACTTACAGGCAGCTGGTTGTAATTATTGATCTGCCGACCATAACGGAATGCTACAATGACATCTTTTTAGACAATTATAATACACAAATTAATAGGCAATTTATAAAAGGAAAAAAGAAAGAATACAATAACATCTAAATGAAGAAAAACGGGCAATTTTCTCAGTTTTCCCAGATTTTGTCAGAGTTGCTATAGCCAACAGAGCCCAAAGGAAATCGTCATTCACATGTTTCCTTCCGGTTTTGTGACATAAGCGTGAATAGCGCCTATACATGATTTTCAAGGCAACAAAAACACTTGGTATTGAGTTCAATGCCATACTGTAGAATGTTTCAGGCAAAGCAATAACATCTCCATGGAGACAAGTAGGATACAGTACCTCTAACCAGAAAAGTTACATAGTGCACCTTTAACTAGCCTAATGCAGTGATAGAGGTGCTCTGTAGATCTCACTGCTTGGTGTTGGGAAATGATTTGACTCACATGAATGAGAGAGAAGTTATTTGCTTTGAAGTACTAATTTTATGCGTTCATTTCTTCTTTACACCCATGCTGTTGATTGTATCCATCTGAAAAAAATGTCAGATACACTCTTACAAATGAATAACTATAAATGAATGTTTTTATGTTTCTTCTCTGTAGGGTCTCCCAATTTAAGGCAGAAACCTCCCCCGAGAAGAGACACTAACCTGGTAAGTTTTTGAAATCAAATCAGATTGTCTTGATTCGTTCTTTTCCATATTTCACTCAGCAGAAATTTGTGTCAAGTTTCACTAACTAACAATTGTTTGGGTACAGTTCCTTAGTCAATTAATTATAGATTAACTATAATTAAATCAAAATATCAAAATTCCCATTAGTATTTAAGTAGGTTAATGAATTATCAAATACCAAAATATTCGGTATTCTTTAGTTTTGAATATGTTAATTAGTCTGGACTTTCATGGGATTCTTGTATTAGTATAGCTGTTCATATTTCAGTCTTCTCTTAAATGTTTCTGTATGCATTGAACGGAATCACCTCAGATGTTTTAATTATTTTATATTTTGTTTTAACCCTGCGTATGACACACTTTGCATCACAACATATACAAACTGCCTCTGCCTGATTTGAAAGGGGGTGGTGGAAACGTTCAGTATAATATCCGAACATTGGTCTCACAGTTATATTCACTGAGAATTACAATTGAGTTCTTATAAACCGCCATTAAAATCAGTTTAGATGCAGTATGCGTACAACACATCAAAGAAGAAACATAAAATAAAAATATTAATTAGCTCCCAAGTTACTGCCTGTGTTGGTATAGCAACCTTCAAAACCACATCACAAAATAGACAGACCGGATTGACTACTGACTGCTGGGAATGCTTTACTTCTGTATTTACTGTGACAAATGAAGACTATTATTGAACTAAATCATATTTCGGAAAGATGGATGTCACGTAATGGCCTATTAAGTCTATTTATAGTCAAATTGTGCATGATCGTCTGTGTTGTCAGCTGCTCACATCTCTCCCTCTCTCTTTTTCCTTCCTTTATATTTGATACAGGGTTTATGCAGGTTACCCAAGCCACCAGAGCCCCCTGCTGTGGAAGCGGAGTATTACACCATAGCTGATTTCCAGTCGTCGATCTCAGATGGCATCAGTTTCCGCGGAGGACAAAAGGCTGATGTAAGAATGCCACATCATCACGGATACAGCCCAGATGCTACAGACAGGGAGACAGTTACAGTGAATAATATGTATGTGAAGTGGAATTGACAGGCAAGCTGAGGCAATAAGTAAGAAGCGACCTTGAAATTTGTGATTCATTCTGATGATGCAGACAGAATTTGCCCGTTTGCAGTTGTAGAGAGATAAAAATATACTGGCAATGAAAAAGTCAAGGATTTTTACAAGTAATTCTGCAGTGAAATAACTCATTTGCATTCTCATTAGCACATGTTAAACAAAGCCAATATGTGTCTAAACTATGCTAAACCCTTATTTTCTACTAATGGAGAAGATGCACATTGCTTCTGTACACAAACACCTAATTTGCAGTCTATTTACTGTTCATACTCATTGTAATCTGTAATGTTACTAAACCACGGAATAACAAGGCATGTTTTGGAATAAACTTGTGCAATAAAATAGAAATTACAAATCATCCATCTATAATTTACATAGTTTAAAGGTTGTTCACAATTCCCATATTTAAGGTGCAAAAGATTACATTAGACATTTGTTATATAAAGCTATTAGCTATAGCAGTTATAGTATATGGTCACTATGGCTCTAGTAGAAGAAAATAGATTGTAATAGCATACATTCATTGAAATATTCTCATACCAACATAGAAATTTGCAAGTAATTATTAAACATTGCAAATACTCTTTGTTTATGAAAGACCAATGGCAAAATAAATATGAATATAAAAATATATGTATTTTAAATTGTGCTACAAATTGCTAATGATTATCAAACTAGGGTTTGGGGACCCCTGTTTACACACTGCTGTGCAAACTGTATTAGGGCAAATATTTAGAGAAAACAGAATAAAATAAGCTATGGAATATTCAGCCTCACATTTTACCATGTGTAGTTTTATGTATTTTAGCATGTTAGCATGTGTGTGTGTGTGTGTGTGTGTGTGTGTGTGTGTGTGTGTGTGTGTGTGTGTGTGTTTTGGTTGTTCGGTTGTGTGGGGTCAGGCAGCTGTGGGGCTGGTTGGGTTGGTGGAAGGAAATGTGGGATTGTTTTTAATCACTGTAAAACACTTTGTGTTACATTTTTTGTATGAAAAGCGCTTTATAAATGAAGTTTGAATGATTGCTTGATAAAAAGGAAAATAATGTGCATTATGTATGCAAAGTGTTGTGCAAATAACAAATAGTCAACAAATAAACTGAACCAGATATTAAGATGTGGGAGAGTTATGGATGTAGTAAGAGCTGACGAAGACTTATATGGTTCTATAAAGCAGTGAGAGAATATTATGCAACACAGCACTATAAAATATTTTAATATAATCAGCACTAAACATTTGTCATATTTCTGTTTTATTGTGCAGGTGATTGAGAAAAACCCTGGTGGTTGGTGGTATGTGCAGATCGGAGAGAAGGAGGGTTGGGCTCCATGTTCCTACATCGACAAACGCAAAAAACCCAATCTCAACCGGAGATCCAGCACCTTAACCAGGCCAAAAATCCCTCCGCCTGCCCCACCAGTCAAAAAATCTGAGTGCGAAGAAACTCCTACTACAACGACTACTACTACTACAACCCCTAGTACTATTACTCCTACCAAACCTATAGATACACCTAAACGGCCTGTATATGAAGAGCCAGAGTATGATATCCCTGCTGTAGGTTGTGAAGGTGATTCTGATGTTGATTCACTTAAAGAAGACCGATCTCTAGATGCAAAGCTAAGCAACATTGTTAGTCAAAAATATGGCAGCTCTCCACCATCTTGCAAATCCTCACCTCCTGTGTGCAAAGCATCACCAGTCTTCAGCCATCGCAAATCTACGTTTAGATCAGTGGAAGAGGTGTCCAAGGAGGAGTGCATATATGAAAATGACTTTAGGGCTAGTGGTAGCGGCGATGGTTCTTCTCTTAAGGGGTCAAGTGAACCAAGCTCGCCCAGGTTGTATCATTCTTCAACTGTCCCACGAAAACCGTCTGGATCTTCACCCCTTGCTGGTAGTAGACCTATGAAAACAATGACTCCAGAAATGAACAGAAGAAGCCAAACCCTAGGTAGACACATAGATATAAGTCTGCGCAGTCAGGACAGCAGTAGCCCACACTCCTCATCGGATGAATTACCCAGAAGTGTTAAAAAGACCACGAACTTCAACCGGGACGTAGAGCAGAGGATAGGCCAAAGCCCGTCAACCAGACCCAAACCATCTGTTCGCCCAAAACCACTACTCTCAAAATCAGAACCGCAAAGCCCAGACAGGATGGATATTGGGTCACTGAGACGCCAGTTGAGACCTACAAGTCAATATCGACCCGGTCTCAAAACATCACGAGGAGAAGATTCAGAAACCGCGTCAGTCATTTCATCTGAAGAATCGATGTGTTCGCGAAGCACCTCTGATGTGTCTTCTGTCTATTCAAAAAGTTCAGATGTGGAAGGGCCGACTATGTATCGCTCCGTTGACGCGTACAAAAAAGTTCAAGATTCAGAGATTAGTTTCCCGGCTGGAGCTGAGGTGGAGGTGTTGGAGAAGCAAGAAAGTGGTTGGTGGTACATTCGCTGGGCATCTGAAGAAGGTTGGGCTCCTTCTTACTATCTTGAACCAGTTCGTCAAAAAGGCAGTACGGAGTCCGAGAGACATAGCAAGTCAAACAGCTTGGAGAAAAACGAGCAACATGTCATGGCACTTAACAATATCAATATTCAAGGCCAGAAGCATCAAAGTTTAAGTAGGAATACGCCTCCGATTCCATCCAAACCTCCTGGTGGATTCTCCAAACCAACCCAAATGGTGAACGGAGGGGTGCGGATGAGAAATGGGGTTCGCCAGGTTGCTGTGAGACCCCAATCTGTTTTTGTGACAACATCGCAGCCATCCAAGGATGCACACTACATGACAGGGTCCCTAAGGAGGAATGATTCGCTGGGTAGGAGTGATCACTACAGCTCCGGATCAGCCACTTTGGGAGTCCGTCGTAATGCTTCTTTTAGCACAGTGCGCCCACATGTGGTCGTTGAGAGTCAAACCAGGCCATCAGAGCGCACCAGTTTGGGGTCTACGAGCAGTGGATTTAGCACTAGCAACCAACGCAACGGTATTCCTGTCTCCACGGTCCGCCCCAAGCCCATAGAAAAAAGCCAAATCATTCACAATAACCTCGGTAGGGATGTGTACGTGTCCATCGCTGATTACAGAGGAGATGAGGAGACGATGGGTTTTACCGAGGGCACTTGTCTGGAGGTTTTGGAGAGAAACCCAAATGGATGGTGGTACTGCCAAGTCCAAGACAGTCTGATACCGCGAAAAGGCTGGGTTCCCTCCAACTATTTAGAGAGGAAGAAATAAACCCAAAATGTTTAAACTTTTTCATATACCCCCAAACCCAATTTTGGATGTCTCCAAGCAACCGGATGACATCATCCCTAAGAATGTTGCCCCAGTCTCCCATAAGCAATATGTTTGACTGTACATTTAAAAAAAAAAAAAAAAAAGACTGTAATAAGAGAGATGTTTTAAATGGAAAAAAGACACTTTAGTGCTGGTTTACTAAAAAGTATACTTGGGAAATGAGTGGTTTGGATGAAGATTAGATTGAATTTCGGGATAAAAATCTAGAGAATGGACTTTTAAAAGCGGTTATGGGAGTAATAATGTTTAAAAGAAAGTTGCATCATGTCTTTGGACAGTGATGGCCATTAAGTGCCTTCAGTATTTGATCACACAAGTTGAGGTCTGAAATGGTGGATGGCATCAAAATAAACCAACCATTTTTTTATAACAGTGCCATAGGTCTAAGAACACCACCAAGAGTATTTTTACAACTTATCTCATGCTCTGTTAAAAGTGGACTCCTCCGTTTTCCAACAAGTCAAAGTTTTAGTCAATGCAAAAAATGAAAAAAACATTTGGATCTCATTTGAGTTTTTGTTGTTCATGTCTGTCTTGAGTTGAAGCGAGTCTTCCTTAGAGAATTATTTCTGCTTTCTTGTAACATCATTTTTCTTCTTCAGCCTAAAACAGCTTCTGCCTCTAGTCTCTGTTTCATCTACAAACACTGGCAGAATATGCAGTAGGTGCTTAACTTGTAGAAATTGGCATAGTTTGTATCATAGATTAGTGTTTTTAGCCCTGAGAAAATGTATGTTTTAATGTGTCCTAGATGTAACATCTGGAAACTAATACATGAATCCTGAAAAGCTTGAAAATACAGGTAGTTTTGTAAAAAGTAAAATAAAGCAACTATAACTTTAGAGCTCCAGAACCACATAATCTCTGGAGCGCTGACAAATAGGTTGCAAACAAAAGTTTACAAAATGTAAGTTAAATATTGTGGTTTTCATCCAGGAAAATATATTTTGTACATATTTATTTTTGATGTGTGGCAGCAGTACGTACTGGAACAAAGTGACATTATGACATCCCAGGGACATTATTACATTTTGCCCAAAATGTGATTAACCAAAGAGTAAGAATCAGTGACAGGTTTATATCTTGTTAAATATTTATCATAAAATTATGATCAGCAAAAAAAGTACTTTATCTGGAAGCACTTGACTCTGAGCTGAGAATGGCTGATGTTCAAGACTGCTGAAATACATTTTCTAACGAACTGAGACCTCTTGAGGCTTGTCACAAATTACCCATTATTTCTGCTGGACAGTGTTAGAGTATTAAACCTGCTAGATCACAGTTATGTATTTTATGTTTGGTTGTTTGTGGTCACACAGTGACAATATTGAGGAATGGAGTGGTTCTGTTTTGTCAGTTAATGCACTTTAAATGCTTAAGGTGCATTAATGTAAAGATGCAGTCCATTTACAGCATTTTATTTATTATGTTATTTATTATTATTACTTTTCTTTTTATTTTTTTCAATTTTTTTATTTTTTTTAATCTCAAAGAAGTGATTTTTTTAAGTGTCAATGCACCAACAAAATGGGCAAATACAGCCCTCTAGTGGACCTAAGCGGTACAACATTAACAGTCCAGTAGAGGCTGCTTTTAGCCGCAGTGCAATAAGAAGTGCACTGCTGGTCAGTGAGGAATTGAAGCGTTGTGCACACCTATTCAAAGAGCAGCTGTTTTTTTTATTTTTTATTTTTTTTTAGCAGAATATTATTGGACCTTTTTTCCTCATGCTGTGTGCTGCAACTTTAGCAAACCACAGGCCCTTCCTTCATCTTTATTGTGCTTTACATAATGCTGGATTCAAATATTTATTGTTATTTTCACTTAATGACTTTCACTTTAATCATGATTTGACAATCAAAGTGTTTCTAAACAATAATTTGCCTACTGAAAAGTTCTCTTTACCCTGTAATGAAGCATTAAATAATACTAAATCCCAAACTGAAGTTGTTGAGACATTTCCACTGTGGACGAAAGCATTATGTAAATGTGTTGACTCACTCACAGCAGCTCCAGCACATACTATTGTTTATTGCTTTAAAGGCTTTGGCTACAAATGCAAGGGAATCATTTTGTGTCAAGCTTATTGTTTAACTGTGTGGCGTTGTCTTTTATGCTTTAATGTGTATTGCTCTATTTTATTCTTCTCCCTTTTGTGTTTTACTTTGAAATGTCCCCTCGAGGAAAAGTGCAATAGAAAATTCCAACACGCTTCAATGAAATGAACAATCTGAACACTACGGACATTTGAAGGCATCCATAGCCCCAACTGCCAGTCATCAGATTTGTTATATGATTTCCAGTGTCAGAGCAGGTGTGTAGGACCCTAAACGCATCCCAAAAAGAAAAACCCTTGGACCAAAGCAACCATATCTCTCCTATGTGATGGACATTTTGGATGGATGACCCTGTCCGGCCCCCTTCTCCCCTCTGTCGGCAGTAGACAGTGATTTGTGAATGACACAACGGTAACTCACTGACCCATTCAATATTGACATTACAGCCATCTGGGTCCTGGGACATTAGAGAGGTCCCCGTGCCCTGCTCTGAGCTGTCACATTTGTGCCTGAATGGAATTTTGATATTTTGATTTGGATGTTTTTGTGTTGTTTAGCCCCTTTTTTAGTTCTATCCCTCTCCAGTCTGTGTCCTGTCTTATCCATGGGTTTCAGATGGATGAAAAAAATGTACTGTTGCTGTAGTGATTGACAGTTTAAAAGGAAATATTATATTTTTTAAAGTGCCTATGACAGGTTGGACTACTTATTTTACTAAAACATTGTTAATATCATTTTATTAACAAAAATATTTTTTTCCTAGGTTGGCCCTTTTTTAGGTTTCAAATTTTACTTCCTGGTTGGAAATCATGACATCACGAAATGGCAATCGATAACTCTATCTAGCTGCCATGTTATAACCTGAGCCTCTAGTGTAAACAAAAATTAGACAATTGAAATATAAGAAAACACATTTATTTTGTTGAAATAATGTTTAAAATATTGGAATTCTCCCTAGTGTGATATCATCAATATGGAGCTCTTTGTTTTTGGAATTTTCAACATATTTTTCAACTTTTTCTGCAAAGTTGCTTCTTGATCGGTGTAAAACTATAATTTATATTTTCAACATGTATTATCGCAACAAATGAAGTCAAAATTTGAGGATCCCCAAAACCTGTTATACGCACTTTAAAATGTAACATGTAACGGGAAGCTGAAACCCATGAATCGTCTTATACCTCCTTGTGACATTTTAACAGCAGATTTTTGAGTCCTTCTCCCGCTAAAGGTGATATTTGGATCCATTGGCACTGGTGACTAAAAACAAGTGGACCAGAGAAAGTAGGCACTAGATGAGAGAGTGGGCAGATGTTTAGTACTCCAGGCCAGCTCACCTCAGTTCATTTATTTCCAGAGTGTAGAGCCAAAAATAGGAGTCCCTGGCGTTTTTTTTTGTTTTGTTTTTTTTCACTGGGCTCTTGGCAGGCTGTATCATTCTCCGCAGGGGAACACACCACTGTGCTAAAGACTTGAGTCGTGGACAGGCCAAAACAGAAAATCCTGCATCCATTTCAGGTGTATGTTTTCAATATGCAAGCAGTGGTTCAGTTAAAACACCTTTGAGAAACATCTTAATTCACTCATATTCTGACCAAATGGTAACTGAGTGCAAGGATTCAAATTTTATGTGTAGTACTAAGAAGTATTCCAGTCATATTATTTTAGAGGAGTATTCAAAGTCCCTGTACATAACTTTTAGCTAACTTGTCATTTTGGTTGTTTTTATTGCATTAAAAACATGCATCATTACAGTGAATGGGCTTGCATATCCACAAACCTGACCTCCACTGGCTATAGTCTTCCATGATACTGCATAAAACTGATATATCTCCACAGAGAATAATCTGAAGTTCTTTTTACGTTTTCTATTTCCAAAACGGGTTCATTCAAATCTACTAATTCCCAACAAATAAAAATATTACTGCATGGATTCTACTCTCTACTACAAGAGCCATTACAGTTCTGTGTAGTGATAAACCTTTTGGTCAGAATATGTCCCTTGTGTATTCAACTAATGGTTAGTTTCCTATTTTTGTTTCTCTAGGTCATAGAGATCTTGCAGTATTTTAGTGCAAGTCATGTATCTGGACAGTTGACTCTTAATATAAAAAACACCTACCTATTGTGCCATTTGAATAGTGATTTTCCTTCATTTCGCTCTCCTCCCTGTTATCTTCGTATATTGTCAGGCGTTCCTCTAATGGTACATGGCTGCCAATTCCTGCTGGTAATTGAGCCATGCTTGGGGAGTTCCTGGGGGCATAGCATGTTTTTGCTAGGGCGTGTGAGTGTATGTGAATGTGAATGAGTGGAGTTGTTTTGCATAGAGTGATGGATAGTATGCAGGGGCACTGTAGAGAGGCAAAGAAGGTCAAGAAGGCTATTTGCGAGAGTAGAACGCCGGGAGACGTAAGAAGGATCAGAAAGTGGATTGTATGTGACAAGCTGAGAACAGTGGAGTTTGATACGGGGAGGGCTGAATATGTTGTAGGCAAATGTAACAATAGCATTAGAGGAGAGAAAGCTGAAATTAGAACAAAATTCCACACATTACAGATCCCAGGTTGGATACTTAAAGATTTCTGGTGGAAGGTCTGCCACCTGCTTGTCATGGGAATGTTATCAAACTGATCTTTCTTAGAGGTTGTTTTTTCAGTACATTGAAAGCAGGAGCATGGAGTTTTTATAGAAATAGTGAAGCCTAATGCCCTACTGTTGAACATTTGAGGTAAAGCATTAACATCTCCATGGAAACAAGCAGGTGGTGGACTGTTAGAATGTGCATCTTTAACAGGACTCCATAGAGACCTGTTTATTATTTGTGTTTTAGAGGACATTAGATTGCCTAAATAATTACGGTCTTTGCAATTTGCTAATTGTAAACATTCAAATATGATTGTGATTAAGCCCTTTAATAGACTTCTTTCTTCTTATGAGCAGACGTTCATTTTATTAAACAAGCTTCTTTCTTTAATCTCACTGCTCTAGTTTTATATACAGTAACTTGGATCACAGAACATTTCAGGGCCCAGAATCTTAAAATCTCTTCTAGCTTTTCTCTTTCGCTCCATGTTAAAAAAAAGTTTCAGAACTGATCCTACATCTTTTTTCCTTTTACATTCAGATCTTATGTCGCCCTTAGGCTGAGCGAGCTGAGCAGAGCTGCTAAGAAAGTTTTTTTTTTTTCTCAAAGTATAAAACCAAAAAATGTCTTCAATTGGTTTAGTTCTGACTGTATCTTTTGGGTCATTTTTGCAGAGAGGATAGGCTCATTAAATGTACTAAAAATGTAAAATGGAACTGAACGATTTGCTCTTAAATTCTTGCTGATGTTAAGGCAATGCTTTTAAGTTAGAAGCAGCAGGGAACACGGGGAACATTCTGCATTGAGATCAAATTGAAGAAGTTGGTTTTGAGAAGGCATTGTCATGTGTGAGTCATGATTTATAAAAGATTGTGATGTAATTATTAAAGATGCTGTACCTGATTTTTACCATAAAAAAACAAAAACAAAACTAGTTAATTTTAGTTTGCAGTGGTCCAAAGTTATCCTGCACTTACCAAGCATCTTAAATATGCACCACAATGAGTTAATAAGCAATTTTCACAACTTTCAGAGACTAGTTTTGCTGTAAAACAACTAGTATGTTAACTGTGCACTTCCTTATGTATAGGACACTAAAAGGCTTTATAATCAGAGGCAGGCAGTACACAGCAGTCTTATTTTGATCTCAAGAGCTGCTTCTACAATATATCTGTACTGGGGCAAGTACAGGGCCTTTAATATTTGTTTTTGTTTGAGGCTAGAGAACGTCACAATAGAGCTGTAAGGAATCAGATAAAAATGCAAGAAACGTGTTATTTATGGCCTTGAATGAACTTCCTTTGACTTAGTTTGTGGATACCAGCAGGAGTCAGGCAAAACTTTGTAGAGGAGCAACTAGTATTTTTGTCTTTCAAAGTTATAATTAGCACAGTGGTGTGTTTTAATTATCCTTTTTCACTTATGGCATCCTGAGTGACAAATTTATATGCCGTCAAAATTTGGCTGTCAGAAGTGATTGACGTTACAAAAAGCCAAGGTCAATTTGAGGTTTTATTTTTGGAGACAAAATCGCCTGACAGTAGTGTGCCAAATATAA